>CM076581.1:1149456581-1149834884 GCA_034641835.2 Pinus albicaulis
TCAAAATACACCATGTAATTTTAATTTTACCATAGTAAAAACACTTTCACTATAGGAAATAATTTAGAAAACCATTTTTATTAAATTATTTTTTATTAAAATTAAAAAAAACCTATGAGAACAATTGAATAAATCATTATTTATTTAATTTTCTCTAGGAATAATTATTAAATAATTGTTTGATAATTATTCCTTGTCACATTTGACTAAATAACCTAAGAATAATTAAATAAATCACTATTTATTTATTATTCCTTAATTCCATTTTTGGAAAATTTATTAAATCACTATTTAATAATTATTTCATTTTCACACATTTCTTAATCTTCGTGAAATAATTAATAAAAAAATTTATTTGTTAATTATTTCTAAATAAAGGTATTTTACCATTTTCAATATCTTTTCCCTCTCCAAAAAATATAATAAAGTATTCCTAGCGGTTAGATATTGATTTGGTCAATAATATTTTATTATTTTCCAATTTCAAGGTTAACCCAATACTTTGTTATAAATAAGAGGGTTTTTCATCCATTCTTCACCTTGATCATTATCATTGTCATAATTAATGTATTTTGGTTTTTTTCACATTTAAGAGAGGAATACCAATCACTGAAACAACAAGGACATCAAAGGACACATCCCACGGAGGATTATTTGTGACCATTTTGTAAATATCCTTCGCTAGGTGCTATCAATAAAGGATTTATTCATTTAAATGTCTTTCCATGGTTGGATTTTTACATTGGATTTATTTTGTTGTTTATTATTTCAAATTGCATACATATATTTTTTGCAGGTTTTTCTCACATTATTATTGCATATATGAAGTATATGTAGCCACAATTGTTGTTAGGGTCACTTGTCACCTGTGACTTAAGTGAGATATTTTTGGCACACATTCGTAGAAATTTCATACTAACAAATGGCGAATCCACTGGTGTAACAATTCAGTTTCCTGGGTGACTACAGTTTCGATGAATTTTAGGGGTTTTATATAGATATTTATAGCCTATCAATTACTATTTATATATTTTCTTTCCTTTTTCTGTCAAATTTTCAGATTCTGGGGGTTTTCTAGTTTTTTTTGCAGGTTACAGGTACCAGTCGAGCAGGAGATGGAAAATATGTGCAAGATATGCCGACTGAGAGTCCTAGGAGAAAAATGAACTTTCAGACCTAGATATGTGCTTTGAGTTCTAGAACTCCATTTTTTGGCTCAAAATTTGTGTTTTCCACTTGTTTTAGGTACCTGCGTTTTGAAATTTTCTGAGAATTTTCAAATTTTTTCCATCTTTTCCAAGAATTTTGTGGTCGTACTAGGAAGGGTTTCTAATATTTGTTTGATCCTCCCTTGGGCCTGGATTCTCTTTGAGGTATGAAAAATCCCCCTAGGTTTTGGAGTACACCTCCACCTTTTTAAGAAGAGATTGGTTAGGTGAGGAGTCTAGGGTTTCAACATTTTTAGCCACCAGTTTTCAAGGTCTGGTCCACTTTATTTCAAACTTTTAGGATAGGTTATTTAACCACTTTAACGCCATTTTGAGTATAATATTTCCATCTCCCTTAGGATCCCCTTCAATGTCATAGGTTTTTGAGCTTATTTCCTATCCTTTGTTGCCAATTTCACCTTTGATTTTTGTTGTTTGTCTGCACCATTTTCAGCAGCTTAGTGTCTTCAGATCATAGTCCCTTTCACATTAGATCTCGTAGGCATGTTGTGTGTTTTTTAGTAGCTTGTTTGCCTCTCCTTTTATAGATGTTTGAGATCCTTCTTTGGGTGGGGTTTGTTCTTGATTGTATGTATAGTTATTTTCATTTTACAACATTATTTACAAATTTTCAACATTTTATTTCATCACCACATGGCATCATCAAACATGCTAAATTAAATCATACATTAAACACACATTTTCACACACATTTGCACACCCTAAGTGAACATGAGCTTGGTTAACACTACCAAGCCAAGACTTGAAACAAACCACATAATAAAAATATAACAAACATATATTAAGCCTACTTGGGCATTAGGCCCAAACAATATCCGTAATTAGGTGTAGAATCAGTGTGATAGGCTTCCAATAAAACTCATTGATCATTTACATTGAAACATAGAAGTTGACTTTGTAGGAAGCTTAAAATCCTTCACCATCCCATGGTCCAAAGTCAAAGTGTCTCAGAAACGTTATTCATAGGGGATTAGGCTATGTCATCATGCGAGCAGTTCTCCTCGAGGCTACCCAACACATGGTAGTGAATTTTTTGTGGTGGCTTATCACCAATAAGCTCAAGAATTGACCACCCCTTTGGGACGAAGGTAACAGTAGTGACAAATCATAGGAAAACGCCCTATAGGACTGGTTTGGGGAAGCAGTTGGTTCTCTACCCCAACTTTCTACTGACAAATCTTCTTGTGGGGATCAGATTCCATCAAGTAAGAAGTTCTTTGGAAGGCCATATACAATAATAGATTTAGGATTTTTTAAGGATTTAGATCTCCTATAGGCTAGAGGTCATTTTCTTTGATAGGATGTGTTTTCTTGTATTAGAGTAGCATAATTATATATTTCATTTTTACCTGACACCACTGCACTAGATGTTTTCCTTTTCGTGCCCCCTTGGAATTTTTCACAAATAATTTGAGGCCCTCGCCCTCAATTTTTTTTAGTACATATTACTCCTCCCCTTTGAGTTAGAGATCATCATCCCAGTCCTCCATTAAATCCTCATTCTAACTGTGGCTCTACTAATTCATTGATTTCTTCCTTTGATTATGTGTCTTCTCAACCTCATATCACCACCATTTTAGGAAACAATGCAGGTGTGGGAAAACAAGGTGGTAACCCAAGTGCACACCCAGGTAACCCCACCAGCATAACCTCTTCTCGTATGGTCACTCCCACTCCATTGCTACCCTTCATGGCTACTTTGAGTCTCTTTGACTTTAACTAGTTGATCAATGCCCCTCTTCTTCATAACCCCAATTGGCCATTTATGCCTACCAAAATTCCTTCTAACATACCCAAGTTTGAAGGAAATCCTAGGGAAGATCCATGATCACTCATTTCATATGTGATGTTCATCCAATTCCATCACTAAAGACTCCATATGTCTTCATTCATTCTAGCACACTCTTACTCGAGTTTCTGCTAAGTGGTATTTCAATCATCCCAAAGCTTTCCACTTTTTTTACTCTTGTCAAAGCTTTTCTGTCCTATTTCTATTTACCTCTCTATTATGACATTGGTACCAAAATCTTGAATTCTTTCTGTCAAACTTCTACCACTCCCCTATATGACCATGTCTAAGAAGGAGAAGAATGTGTAGGGCCCCTGATTTCGAAGACTGTGTTTACATGGATTGGTTCCTTAGATCACTTTTCTCTCATATAGGTAATGATGTCGCTACACACTTCCCTCAGTTTAAGGAACATGCACTCCAAGTAGATTTGGAATATGGAATGATCTATGCTTAGTCAGGTTATGTTTATACTGTTCTTCCCGATATGCCTCAGCCAGGTGTTGCTAATGCATTGAGGGCATCTCATGTCGTATATGGTATCATTGGATCCATCTTTCAACCTCACCCACAACCATATACTACACCTCTAATCATTTATGATAAACCCTAGGGGGGGCCAGTTCCTCTTTCAATTATCCCCCTCCATAGGGAAACCTTTATCTAGGTCAAAGTATGTCATATGCATATCCCCAACTACATCAACAAACTCCAGGGCCAGTTGTTTCTCCAAGTATTTATCCAAATGTTTCCCCTCCTCCTTATTTTCCATGTGCATTTCCTAGCGCTCTAGCTCCTTTAGCACCAACACCTAGCCCTCCATACCAGCTCCACATCTTTCGTAGCAACAACCTCCTCCTTAAGGTCAAGTGTATGCTCAGCAAACGACAACCAATACTCCCAACCCCAAGAAAAGTAACAATGGGGAAGGAAAACAAAACCAATAATCTCAAGATAATAATTATAACCAAGGTCCACAACCTAATGCACCTGAGGGAAACAAGCATAATCCCATAACCGAGAAATAGGGTGGACAACCCAAGAAAAACAAGGCTCTTTTTACAAATAAGCCTTGTGCCTATTTCATAATATATGGCCATTATACTCATGAGTCTCTCCTGTTACCTGAGATGCACCAAGCATGGGAAGCTCAAATAGTTGCTTCTAGAGAACAAAAACCTATTTCTCCACCTCATCTTCCTCCTATTTCATCTCAACCCATTGTGCTTACCAATCCTTTCCCTCATCAAGGGTATCTAGCTGCTCAACCTACATAAGGTCATCCAGCTCCACAACCTTCACCATATGGTCACAACGATTATCAGATCCTTATGATGAATTCTGATGTGGTTAACATAAAAAATATCAACCTTTATATTTAATCACACCAATATGACAAGACACCTGCTAAATCTGTGACTCAGTCCCAACCTCAAGTTTCTACCAAGCCTATGTCATCATCAAATGGTACCTTATAGTAGAGGTCATTCCCAGTCACCAATGTCTCTCACGGAGTCTACAAAGATTTTTCTTTCCCTGGTGCTTATTATGGTCTACCACCTACCCCTTGTACCAATGTCTCTTTTGGAGTCTACAAATATTTCACTTTTTTCGATGCTTATTATGGTGTTGGCTTGATGGGGCCTAGAAGTAGGTTAAGATATAGCTACGTGAACCAAAAAAACCAATATTACCAACCCTTTCTGCAAATATATGTTGCACAGAATGAATTCTCACCCGAGGCAATATTAGGGGATTCTAGAACTGAATTTTTGCATCCAGAGGAACTATGGAGTGTAGCTTTAGGGCTTATATTCTCTTTAGCACTTATCAAAGCTTTGTAGAACAACTATTCTAACTATGCAGTCGTTGTTCGATACTACTAGTTAACTATATTTTCGATTTTGTGGTTCTTATTGAACATGCATTAATAAACATAAGAAACTATAATCTAGACTTTAGGATGAAAATATATAAAAAAAACTCTAGTTGGGCATAGAAAACAACAAAATAAAATATAAATAAAACACATAAGTAAACAACACAGATATGTGCTCAAAATATTATTTTATTACTTTAGATCTAACACTTTCTTCCCTACACACTGAGTTTCACAGGTCTACACACTCAGCTGTATACTTTCTAAGGTCTTCGCACACTCAGCTGAAGGAGCCTTCCCCTTCATAGAAAACAAAAAATATAGACTCAATACAACCTTACATCCAAATGCATTCTATGATTCATTCATGATTTGTTGACTTCTTACTTCTATACTCCTTATATAGCTATCTCTTTTACAATACCATGGTATGAAAACCATGGGTGGAGCTATAAGTATATAAAATATTCCCATCCTTTTAAAAAATAATAGAATTTATCAAAATTCGAAGTCTTTATCAAAATCTTCAACCTAGGGGTACCCTGTCTAGCAAGCACCCAACACAAAAATGTGACTCGTCCTGAGTCACTCTACTAGTGCACCCTCAATATTTTCTTTGATACTGTTCAATGTATCCTTTAGTGGTGGGACTATCTCGGTGCACTACTTTTCAACTTCTCATACTTTGGTCAATAACTTCTTTGTGGTTGGCCTGACCATTTTTTGAGAAATTTCCTTCTGCATTTGGCACAACGCTCTTAGCTATTTCTCCGCAGTCTACGATAGTTGACTAGCTTCAACTTCCCATGGTTGCGTTCTGGCTATGAGAAGTTTTTAATTTCTATGAATCCCATCAATCTTCCCCTGCAAAAATTTACCCTCTTGGAGACAGGTATACCGTAGTACCGGTGCTATACTCTTCACGGTAACCTTGATCTAGTCCATCTGTTGCAATTTATCTCAGATTTCCACTTCAATATTTTTCACATGAGATTCCTCTTGTAGTGAGGCCTAGACAATCATAGTGTCTTCAAAGGCTCCGAATAGTGTCACCAATTTCATCGAAGTCCCCTTTGTTGAGGACTAACACTTCTAGGCGAGTGGACATGACTGACTTCACCTTCTTTCACATTCCTCTGCCACCTAGGTATTGTCGCCTCTTTAGAATGTAAGGGGAGGGGAGGTATGTTGGATCCCTAAATGAGTCATCACCACCTTGATCATTGCCCCATCTTGTCTCCAAAGCATCCTTCTCTATTTCTTTCTCATCTTTTTTCAGCCTCCTTATTAGTTGCAAAGATGACGTGCTTATGCTGCTTCTTGGTGTCCTTCTTTCAAATATTCACACCTATCTTCGAGCCACTCATGCATGCATATTTTGTATATGCTCCTTTAGTGGGTGAAACTAGCTAATCAATTGGATATTCCCTTATAATTCTTGGAACACCATCCTCTATCACCAGGTATGCAAGCTCGTACCAAATTTCTACAAGGTCCTGCTTCACTCGGATGTGCACATGGTGAAATTCCACTTTAAATTCAACAACACGTTTATATTCTACAAGTAGACTTGGTGATAGATGTGGCTTCTAGCTCATCACCGGGCGTATACTCATCTTGAACCCGACCCAAAAGAATTTATTCACCATTACCTGAGTGGGCTCCTTTGAATGCCACAACGAGGCATACTGCGCAGCCTCGCAGATATATGGGTCTGGAGTGGGGAATTTTGATTCGTCGGGCTCCTTCCATGCCATCAACTGTTGGGAAAAATACTGAGAGGGGTGGGGGTGATGGGGGGGGTGGTGAATCAGTATTTAAAAATCACACAAACATTTAATTTTCCTTATTCAATTATATACAGGGCTTTAATTAAGCCAACTAGCATATGCACCTGATTTTCATTCAGGAAACTAACGTATGCCCAAAGAACTTATAACTCAAATAAATATTCAGTAACTTTACTTATACCAATGCATTAATGATTCATCACATATTTAGTAAGTAGTAAACATGTACAATAAGAAAAAAATAAACCATCATACATGAACACCAAGATTTAAGTTGGAAAACCAATCTTGGAGAAAAACATCGTTGCTATCGTCTCTTGTCTTCAATATTTATTAGATAGAAAAATGGTTACAATATTGTATTGGCACAAACTTGAATACTAGCATGTAGGAACCCACATGCAAAAGGTTGCAACCTTCACCCATTCTTCAACTTCTACTGGAAGGGAGCTTAAACCCCCTCATCTCATTTACCAACCACTAATCAAAGGGAGATGCAACCCCCTAATCTAATCACCAGCTCCTAATGGCACAATCCTTCAAATTACTCACTAAAGGCTCCAACCCTCGGCACTATCGCGAGCCATGTTTCATAAATTTTCAGACTGGATCCAACATCTTTAACACATCACAATTTATAGATCAACTGATGTAAACATCAAGGCAATTCAAATAGAATAGTGATATCACTGTAACCAAACTACATATAAAATACACAAAATATTGCATCATCACACAGAATAAACTACAACCCTGTTAATTTTTATTCCAAATTATATATGCCATTATTTCTAATAAAACATGCATGCATATGCACTTTTATGTGGTGCAACCTGCATATATATCTTAATATAAAAAAATTTAGAATTATGACTCAGTCACAGAATTTACCATAGATATTCTGAAATATTTTGTTAGCTAACATAACCCTCAAGCAACATCAATCATTTTTAAAACAACCAATCATTGATCTTTAATCACAATCCACTAGTAGCATAATCAATACTTAAACAACCCAGATCTATGCGAATACATAATTAATAGACAACATAAAAATAGCAAAACTCATAATACATATTATTCAAAATTCTTCAACAAAGGCATTGGCTTGCATACGTGCATTCTAGAAGACTTATTCGCATATGAATGTGCTTATCCTGAAACCAAATTGCATACAGATCTTAATATTTTTACTGAATATATATGTGTCTCTGCAAAAACCAAACCCACGTGTATACACGTCTTCCTCATGTTAAATCTGTGTATAGATATGTAAATAATTTAGGACTGCGAAATACTTCATAAATTCAAACTTACTAAGATCATACACTTCACTACAAAAAACATCCACCATACTACATATCTAAACAACTCATAAATAGATCATGAAAATAGATAGTCATTTCAGGTCTGAAGATCCTGATCCATCATTGTATTCATGGGTGCATCATAATATCAATCAACTATATCCCATACCATACAAATATACTTTATATTGAAGTAATCATTCATTAACATTACTCATGCACTCTTAGCACTTTTATTTTCACCTCCTTATATAGTTTGAGCCTTGGCTAATACCATGAGCCAAAACCACACAAGTGTCGATGGTATTCTTGAATGAGATCAATTAACCATTACTGTGCTCAATATTGTGGGCTAATACTAAGGTAAAGACCACTGGTATTATAAAATTAGTGTGCTAGCACATACATGACTTTGTTTCTTCGTACCTGTGTGTATACGTGGATTTTCCTTCACTAAATCGCATATAGATCTTCAATTATTTATCTTTATCGATATTCATATTATGATCTGTAAACCTATATCCCAACTTTATGCCATTATGTTCCATCACTTTTTCACCTCTAAACTCATCCAGTTACCATATACTTGGTCTTTTACAAGTGGGTTGCCATCAAGGACAACACATGCATCATAATGCCAACAATCCCCCCCTTTGGACTTGATGGTAACCATGTTGGTGTTTGATCACCACATCTTGTAGATACTTGTTAGACAAATCAACATAAGAATTATTCAAAACACCAAGTTACTCTCCCCCTTTGACATCAAGGGAAAAGGGTAGAACAATGTTGATACAATGTTTCTCTTGTAGATATAAGAGCTCAATATATTTGATCTGCACTATACTGACCATGCTCCCCCTCAACACATTCTAAATATTCAGATATATTTTCAATGAAGTAAATGACTCTATAACTCAATTGAGTATGATATTTCCTATCACCAAGGATTCTTACTTACATCAATCACCTAACCAAGTGGGGTTACATTTGTGACACAAACACCCAACCAAGTGCGATTACATATTTAGCATGGCCACCCAACCAAGTGGAATGACCTCAAATTCCATGCATGACAGAATATGAAAATTATTACATCATAGTTCTCAACATGACCTTTACATCAATTTACATATATGACCTCTATAACCAAGACTAAAGGACCTCAATACACACACACACACACACACACACACACACACATATATATATATATATATAATTTCGGCAATCATTATAGACATATTGCCACCAATTCATTATACACTCTACGGCTAATGCTCCCCCTGAACCTGTGCTACCTGAACATTTTCAACAACTCATTTTTCAAAGCATCTTCATCAAGCAGATAAATATAAAAGAGGAAAATATAACTCAAGAACCATATCAGTAGACTATACCCATCACCTGATCAATAGAACCAAATAATGACTATCATCAACATGATAGAGTCTATTCTGGAGGTTGACCCACTGATTCCATGTCATAGAGAGCCATACACGACAGTCTGCAAAGAAAATATAGTATATAGGCCACTATGATTCAATAAATCTGCATACCTAAATCAACCATATGAAATTTCATCTAAAGAGAAGATAAGCTTAACAACATAATGAGGCAGATACAAATATCTTTTTATGTCTAAGATATTCAAATGCTTCTATGGGAAGAGTTTTATTAAAAATATCAACAAATTTTTCTTTGGAAGGAACATACTCCAACTTAACCTTTTTCTCAAGCACTTTCTCTCATAGAAAGAAGTACTTAATAGGAATATGCTTGGTTTTGGAGTGCATAACATGATTTTTTGAAATACTAATAGAACTTGTATTATCACATAGGATGTAGGTGGGTGGAGAACATTTAATTTGAATATCTCGTAATGTCTGCATCATCTAGAGAAGTTGTGTGCAACAATATGAAACAACCATATATTTTTCTTCCATTGTAGATAAGGCAATGGAACTTTGTTTCTTGTTGAACCAAGATACTAATCGGGGCCCCATATAAAATGCACCTACACTAGTTCTTTTCCAGTCATCAATATTTCCATAACAATCCATATCTATGTAAGCATGAAGAGTAATATCGGAATTTTTAGGATACCATAGACCAAAATATTGAGTTCCTTGGAGAATTTGAATATTCTCTTTACTACCTGAAGATGTGATTCCTTTGGATTGGATTCAAAACGTCCAATAATACCAACTTCATGCATGATATCTGGTCTAGTACCTATTAGATATAACATACTCCCAATCATAGACATGTATTCTAGTTGGTTTAAAATGGGAGAATCATCATCATAACTGAGGTTACATCCTCTCACCATTGGAGTACACACAGGTTTGCAATCTTCCATCCCATACTTATTCCATGCCATCTTTTTCTTGTTGCACTTGTAAACCAAGAAAATATGTTATTTCCCCAAGTAAGGACATTTCAAATTTGTCTTGCATAACAAAAGAAAATTTTTGACTCTTATATTCTTCATTACTCCCAAAAATGATGTCTTCAACATAAACAACAATAATTAAAATTTTATCATCCCCAATTTTTGTGTATAGGTTATTGTCGGCAGATCCTTTTGTGAAGCCTTGTTGTTGAAGATATTTGTCAAGATGATAATATCATGCCCATGGAGCTTGTTTTAGCCCATATACATCCTTTTTGAGTTTGCATACAATTTTTTCATCATTCCCCAAAATTAATTCTTTTGGTTGTTCTATATATTCCTCTTCTTCTAGATCTCCATTAAGGAAAGAATATTTTACATCCATTTGATAAACTTTTAAACGTCGAAAACTTGAAAATGCAAGAAACATTCTTATGGCTTCAAGTCTGGCTACTGGAGCAAATGTTTCTTCAAAGTCTATACCTTCTTGTTGAGCATAGCCTTTACAAAGAATTCTAACTTCATTTCTAATTACATATCCATTTTCATTCAAATTATTTTTTAATATCCATTTTGTCCTAATAACATTTTTATCATGAGGCCTTGGAACCAATTCCCAAGTACTATTTTTTTCAATTTTGATCAAGTTCTTCATCCATGGCCTTAACCCAACATTCATGTTTACTAGCTTGATTTACCATTTTTGGTTAAATGGTGGTTAAAAACACAAGATAACTAGGAGATCCTACAAGGGTTCTTCTTGTTTGTGCCACAGATTCCTTTTCTCCTAGAATTTGAGTTTTTGGATTTTTTTTTTGAACATACCTGGATGGGGCCTTTTGTTTATCTGATGTGTCTTATTTTGATGATTCATTAGTTTCTTCTTCTATATCATTGTGATTTGATGTGGGAAAGTATTCATCATCATCATCCTCTTTTGTTGTTGTTACCATTTTTGGAGTTGTGCGTGCTTCATCAATCAAAATATCAATACATTCATCAATTTTTTGAAGTCTCTTATTGTAGCATTTGTACCCTTTACTTCTATAAGAGTAACCAAGAAGTATTCCTTCATCTTCTCTAGCTTCAAACTTACCAAGTTTTTCATCGTTATTTTTTATGAAACATTTTCTTCCAAAAACACTAAAATGTTGGGTGTGGAGCCTGATTATCTTCTTTATTTTGTATCACAATTTTGGACTCCTGTTCTAAACGAGGAGGAAACACCACCAGTAATTAAACACTGCCTGGGGGGTCCTAGTTAAATGTAAAATTTCCTTGTAAGAGTATTGTAATTTCTAGTCAATCTGGGTCGTTCATTAAGCGGATGATCTAGCGGTAGAAGTTATGTTTAATTTAGGGTTTTTTTTTTCCCTAGAAGGCAACCCCTCATTTTGTATGAGGGTATTGTATTGCGACTGTGTATTGTATGTGTATTCTCAGAGCGAGAAACTGATAGAAATAATATGAAAGAGAGCAAAGGATATTACAGCAGATCTGTTGTAGGTTGTGTCTCTTCATTTTGCTGGATAATAGAAAGGAAGGAATGGCTATTTGGGGTGGACGTATCCCAAACTGGGTGAACCACATATATATGTGTCTCTCTGGTTTTATGTGTTTTGTGTGCTTTTGTTTTCTGCATATTTTATGTGTTGCATTACTATGTAATATATAATTTACTAACATAAAATTCTTCACAATGGGAGGCTTACCATACCAGAGTTCAGAAGGAGTTTTATCACTATTCACAGAAACATGGTCCGTGTTGAGAATATTTACTGTGGTATGTGTAGGTTCACCCCTGAAGGTGTCAGGAGTTATAGACTCATCAAGCATAGCACGAGCCATTTCTTGAACTATTCTACTGATTATTTCTTCCACAACATTTTGTTGAAGAGTTCTGGCTACATAATTTTTCTTCTTATGCCATGTTGTTCACAGAAATCAATGAAGTCATCTGATATATATTCTTCTCCTCGGTCAAATCTAAGACATTGGATTTTTAGATATAATTCATTTTCAAATAATGCTTTGAATACCTTAACTTTATCAAATGCTTCATATTTGTGTTTCAATAAGCTGATCCAACACATTCTAGAAAAATAATTAATGAATAAGATATAGTATTGTTATCAATGATGTGACTTTTTCTTTACAGGTCCACACAAATCAGTATGTATAAGTTTAAGATGATTACTTGGATATCCTTCTTTGGCATTGAATTGAACTCTAGTTTTCTTACCGAATTGACATGACTTACATAAGGTACTTTCTAGTAGGGTGATGTTGGGTAGATCATGAAAAACTTTGAACCTGTTTGATTTTCTTATTTAAGAAAAACTTAGATGTCCCAACCTTCTGTCCCATAACTAGTTATCCTCAACTTTTCCTAGGTAACATTTTTCTTGGCCACCTTTCAATATATACAGATTTCTTGGTGTTCTTGTTCCTTTTATTATGCTCTTTCATGTATCACGTCACGAACCAAACATTCTTTTGATTAGAATACCACCTGATTTCCTCAGTCACACATTTGGCTAACACTCAACAATTTATGTTTTAATCCATCAACATACATAACATTACCAGCTTTAACATTTTCTTTTAGAAAAACATATCCTTTTCCCTTAATGATAGTAGCGGATTCATTTCCAAAAGTGACATTATTTTCTTTTTTCTAATGCATTGTATGAAATGAGTTTATATTTATCACATGTCCTATGTTTTGAAAATTCGTTATCAATGTACCATTTATTTTCTTCTCCTTCTCCAAATAAAGCTATGCCACAACTTTCAGATTGTAAGTCCTTCTTTTTCCATATCTTAGATTTGTTGATATTTTCTCCTTTGGCTATAATTTGTTGTTGAATTCATATTCCTCATTACTTAAGCTATTGAAAAACGAGCATTCAATTTCATATTTAAGAGAGAAAATTTTATAAGAATTATTCTTGATTCCTGTATAATTCCTTTTTTTCTTTCTTCTCTAGTCATGATGGTTTTGTATGCAACACATTGAGCATATTTGTGACCAAAATTATGACATGAGAAACAATTTCCATTAAAGAAGAAATTTTTGTGATCATAGAACCTTCTAGTTTTGTCTACATTTTTACTAATGCTTTTGTTATTATTCGTCCTTGAATTAGAGTGAATATGATTTACCTATGAAGTGTCTTCGTTCTTATGCTAAAGGTTGAAACTTTGATGACTGGATTTTCCTACATTTGGATAACTTATGGTTGTGGCTGAGGATTTTTCTGTCTTTGATGATTCACCAATGTATCCAAGAAATGTATTAATAAGAGGAGAGAATTGAACCTTGATAATTGTATATAAGGTTTTAGATCCTTTAGAAATATAAGATTTAGAGTTTTTATTTTCTCAAGTTCCTTTCTTAGACTTTCTATTTCACATTCTACCTTCTCATTATGCTTCTCCTTTTCTATGAGTTGATTCTTTAGAATATATATGGCTACTTTTTTTTATTCCATGCATATTTTGAGTTGAATAATTTCTTCAAATAAATCATTTTCTTCTAAAGCATCCATAAAATTATATTTAGACTCATAAGTGTCTTTCCCAAATGCCATGAGTACTTTAAGATCTTGATCAAATTATCCTTCTTCACTATTTGGCAAGCCATCACTATCTTCATGAGTATAATGACTTTTCCTATTGTCAAATTGTCTCCTATTACCTTTTTCATTAACCTTCCCCTTGACATGCTTATCTTTATGAGGAAATTTAGTAGCATCATGACCCACTCTACCACAAGAAAAACATTTGAATGGAAGCTAACATGTAAACCTTCTGGTGCCATGTTAAATTTTATTTACAAAATTTATCTCATCTTCTTCTGATACATATCCCGATTCCTTTTGTTCTTTCCTTTCACTTCCTTTCGCAAATGCTTCAAATGTGGCTTCTATGACTTCTGATGGACCTCCTTTTCTCATTTCAATTGCATTCAGGATCCCATAGAATTTAACAACAATAAGAGTTTATAGATCTTTCTTTTCATAAATGGCTGATACTTTTGAGTTGAATTTAGGAGTTAGAGATCTTAATATTTGTTCCATTGAAGTTGTGTCTTTTATGTATTCCCCCAGATTTATCATATGATTTAAAATATCATCTATATGTAGAAAGAAACTAGCAATACTTTCATCATTATGCATTCTGAGATTTTCATATTGAATTCTTAGAGTTTGGAGTTTATTACTTTTTACCTTGGCATCACCTTCATAGCTTAGGATGAATTTTTCCCATATTTCCTTTGTTGTATTTAATGATATAAATTTGAAAAATTATGATTCAGCCATGCTTCGAAATAATGCATTGACAACTTTCACATTGGTTTCATATGTCTTCTTTGCTGTTGGATCTGTGGGAACTGCGACTAGATATTGGTAACCTCCTACAACAACTGCCCAAACATATTCTCCTAGAGACTGAAGATATGATCTTGTTCTTATCTTCTAGAATATCAAATTACTTTTATTGAAGAGTGGTGGTCTGATATATTTTGTTCCATCTTGATTGCTCTTCTTGGTAGATCTTCCTTCAAGCGATCAAGATTATTTTTAAGGACCTTCTATGATACCAATTTTTGGGAAAAATACTGAGAGGGGACGGGGGGTGGGGTGAATCAATATTTAAAACTCACATAAGCCTTTAATTTTATTTACTAAATTCTATACATGACTTTACGTAAGCCAACTAGCATATGTACGTGATTTTCATTCAAGAAACTAGTGTATGCCCAAAGAACTTATAATTCAGATAAAACTTAAGTAACTTTCCTTAGACCAGTGCATTAATGATTCATCATACATTTAGTAAGCAGTAAACATGTGTAGTAATAATAGAATAAACCATCACACATAAGCAACACACATGAAAACCAGGATTTAAGGTGGAAACCCAATGTGGGAGAAAACCACCATTGCTGTTGTCTATGTCTTCAATATTTGTTATATAAAAAATTGCATACAATGTTGTACTCGCATAGACTCATACCATCAAGAAGGCACCCACCTGTAGAAGGATGCAACATTCAATCGCTCTCAAGCTACTACTAGAAGGGAGCTCCAACCCCCTCACCTCGTTAGAAACCACTACTGGAAGGGAGCTACAACCCCTTGATATGATCACCAAGTCCTCCTGGCAGGAAGCTTCAACTTCCTCACTGAAGGCTCCAACCCTCGACACCACCACAAACCAAGTTTCATAATTTTTCACACCTATCCAACAAATTTAACTCATCATAATTTGTATATCAACTGATGTAAACATCAACCCAATTTAAATAGAACAGTGAGATCACTGTAACCAGAACACAAAATTGGACACAAAATATTGCATCATCACACAGAATAAACTACAGGCCTGATCATTTTTGTGCCAAATTATATATGCTACTATTGCTAATGAAACCTGCGCGCATACGCACTTTTATGTGGTGCAACCTTCGTATATATCTTAATATCCCAAAATTTAGAACTATGACTCAGTCACAGAATTGAATAGAGATATTCTGAAATGTTTTGTCAGCTAACAGAACCCTCGAGAAACATCAATCATTTTTCAACCAACCAATCACTGATATTTAATCACAATCAACTATAAGCATAATAAATACTTAAACAACCGAGATATATATGAAGCAATCATTGATGAACAATAGAAACATAGAAAAATTGATCAGACATTTTCTTCAGCATTCTTTAGCAAATACCTTAGCTTGCATACATGCCTTCTAGAAGACTTATTCACGTATGAATGCGCTTATCCCGAAACCAACTCGCGTATAGATCTAAATATTTTTACTAAATATATACACATATATCCAGAACCAACCCCGCATGTATATGTGTCTTGCTCATGTCAAACCCCCGTATAGATTTGTAAATAATTCAGGATTGTCCAATACTTCATAACTTCAAACTTACTCAGATCATACACTTCACTGTAGAAAACATGTGTTAGACCACATATCTAAACAACTCATAAACATGTCATGAAAATACATAGTAATTTTAGGTCTAAAGGTCTTGATCGATCATTGTATTCCTGAGTGCATCATTATCAATCAATCAAATATAGCCCATACCATGAAAATATACTTCAGATTGAAATAATCATTCTTTCACATTACTCATGCACTCTTAGCACTTTTATTTTCACTTCCTTATATAGTTTGAGCCTTAGCTAATACCATGGGCCTAAACCACACAAGTGTCGATGGTATTCTTGGACGAGATCAATTAATCGTTACTGCATTCAATATTCTGGGCTAATACCATGGTAAAGACCCTTGGTATTATAAAATTAGTGTGCTAGCATATATGCCACTTTGTTTCTTCGTACTCGCTTGTATACACAAATTTTACTTCACTAACTCGCATATAGATCTTCAATTATTATCATTATCCATCTTATGATTATGATCTGCAAACCTCTGTCCCAAATTTTTGTCATTTGGTTCCATCACTTCATCACCTCTGAACTCATTCAGTTACCATATACCTACTCTTTTACAAGTGGGTTTCCACCAAGGAAAACACATGCATCATAATGCCAACATCAACGCGATTAAGAGCAAGAGCGACACGTAGTGGAAATTTTTTCCCTCCTCCCCTACTTCTCCACAATCATCTAAGAATTTCTTGCACAAATATCCTGCCTAGTTGTATACTATGCCTTTGCTACAGTGTGTAACCAGAGAGACTAATGGTGTTGAAACTTCCTCTATGTGGCACTTTCGCATGATCTTTCTTGCCAAAATATGCATGGAAAAGTGCACCAATCTATCTTTGATGGAGTTAATATAGTAACCCCTATTTCCCTTCATCAGGCCATAATCCTGCTTCATCTTATCAATGAGCTTCTTATTTTTGTCCTTACCTACAAATGCTTCAGCAGGGTCCAATCCTAGATAAAAAAGTGCAGTGATATTTCTGATCAACATGATATCAATGGGGAATCACTTCCCCAACCATAGATAATCATTTTGCACTAGGGATAGTAGTTGGCGTGAATAGATTGTATTGATAATACTACGCCTGTTAGGGTCCTATAAATCATAGGATCAAATGGTGATTGAAACTATTCTTCCAAACATTTCAAATTGTAAATTATATTTCATTCTACAAATGATTTCCAAAAACAAAAATATATAAATAAAAATAAAAAATGAAAAGAGGTTCTATAAAAGAAAAAATAGACTAAAAGAATAAAAAAATAAAAAATGATGAAAAGGATCCCATCAAAAGAAAAACAAGTGTAAAAGTGAGCGAATCAAATGCCAGTAGAAAGAAATTTGATTCTTACATTGAGAATAAATTAGTGTTTGTGTGGTGCTTGTTTAAAATTCCACAATCATATACCTTTGTTTTAATCATACAGTAAAATAATGGTCAAACACATTTGAATTCTTATTACTTTGCCAGAGAATAATTTAGCCAAATTGTTTAAACCTGGCTAAAATTAGCTAGGAAGATGAAGAAATCAATCCAATTGTTTAAGCTAGATTAATGAGTTAAATTAATCGGTTAGAATATAGATTAGATAATTCCCCCTTCAGAGAAAAAATAATAAGAGTCTGCACATTTAAATGCACCCTTAGTTGGTGAAAAATATGCCTTATTTTATGAGAAATTAGGATATAAAGGCTTGAAAATATGTTAGTTGATGTTTTACATCATATATTTTTTATCCTAAGCATTAGCGCTTATATATAAAGTCAATAAATGACAATATTGTTTGTCATGTGGTGGATAATCAGTCCGCATAATCGAACTGGTGATGAGCATCTCCACCCAAATCAATAGTTGCGGATGTGTTTCGGCCCCCCTTCCCTTCCTACCTTTATCGGTCGAGGGGGGGTCTAAAAAGTTATTTTCCCCCTTATGGCCCCGCCTAACGTGTCATTTCCTGACTCTTTTGCACCACCCCCCTTTGAAAACCACATATCACTCGCTCCCCCCTCTGAAAACTACCAAACTACTCCCCTTTCCCGCTAACATTCCTCGCGCCCATACTACCTATCCCTCCATGACATGTGCCCAATAAATTCCTTATTCGTTATGCATCCATTTTCCCCCCAATTACCATTCAAGCTTTCTAATGGTCCCGTGCCCCCAACATATGTTTTACTAACCATAAAAGCCTCATAATCCATTCCTGTTACACTATTTTTCTACCTTTAACTCACTGAAATCATCTCTGTTGTTTCTGAATTTCACTCGCACAGTAAAAAATTCTTGAAGTTGAAGAAAGAAACCAGAGTGAAACTATGTAAGAGTTATTATCATCACAAACCACCAACTGCCAATAATTTCCTGGTAGATACACCAGTGCTAGCCATGTTCCTACTATTTAAATTCTTAAAAATGGCTCCAAAGGGAAAGAAAAGAAATAATTTGATAATCTGATAATCCCTCCTAGAGCTGACCTTAATCACACCCCTTTGGCTGACAGAGATTATAAATTTGAAGAGTCAAAGTGTAAATTCAATTTATTCGAATTACACTGCTGGCTCAGAGACAATTTCCATGACCAGAGCAATGATATTGAGTTCTAGAAATCCAATCTACCTCTGAACATTTTTTCCCAGACCTACTATATTCGCAATTTTTTCCTCAAATGGCAAGCCAAATATTTACCAAGTCAGAGATCCATTATAGCCCATGGTGGGGAAATCCTGTTTACAATTACCCCTCAAAAAATTGACCAAATGTTGCATATCGCTCAGAATGACTCCACCACTCCTTTCTTTGTCGAAGCCTTAAATGAATTATATCATAAGATATCCTTTTTACTAGAGACCCAAGATTTTTTAAATATTCCTACCTGAAGATGCCTAGCTACCAAAGAAAAATCCACCATATCCTTCCTCCATTTTTCCAGACAAGGCTAAGAAAATCATTTTCCTGTTATCATGTTTACTATGATACTATTCAGATGAATGGGTAGATAAACCTATTCTAGTTTTTTTTGTCCATTTTCTCCAATGAAGAAAAGACCTCACTAATTTTCAACTTCAGACAGATTCTTTCCGACAACATTCATGAACAATTCCTTACGTTTCAAACTGAAGGAATGTTCAAATATGCCTCGATTTTAGTTTATATGTTTCTATTTTATCAAGTAGATAGGTTTCATTTTTTGGATGTAGGGCTGAGAATGTCCACAATATTAATTTTTAAGTACACTTTTCGAGTATAAAACAAGACTCATCATCAAGACAAAACCTACTAAGGAGCTAATCAAGGCATATTAATACAAGATGGAAAAGAGAGGGGACGAGAAGATCTGACCATCACAATAAAATTAGGTCGATATATATATATATATATATATATATATATATATATATATATATATATATATATATATATATATAAACTTAAATTAATTAATTTATTTTATTTTAATTATTTATTTAATTGAAAAAAATTAAGAGAATCATATTTATTATAATGATAAAAAGAAATAAATTATATCCAAAACATAATGAATTTAATTTTTAATTTGTATGTTATAAGTTCTAAATTTATTAATACATTCAATTTTAAATTTACATCTTATTAGAAATAATAATACCATTATTTTTAATTAAGTGTATAATAATGAAATTAATATTAAAAATGAATCTTGCTTAATTAAATAATTTTATTAGCACAAAGAAAAGAGGGTACCTAAGGGGCCAAATTAATAAAACCGTATCACTAATATTAATTGCAGTATTAACTAGTAATAGTTTAACCTATTACTAATTATATTTATTGATTAATATCAATAATAAGGTTTAAAATAATTTATCTTAATTATTAGAAAATTGTATTTCTTAATAATTAGAAATTTATATAGAGGGTCAATAGTTTAAAAGGAAATACATGGAATCTCAATTATTAATAAAATTTAGGCTAATTAAGATATTATTTAGAGGGTTTGTTACTAATAAGAAGGAAAAGGGAAAATGGAACTGAGGATATGGAATGAGGCAAAGCGGAAAAGGAAAAAAAGGAAAGAAATGAAGGAAAATAATGAACAGGGAAACCCACACTCAGTTATTTTTTGGACTTCCCTAGTGAAAAGGAATTCAAATGAGTACAGTTTTCGAGATTTCATTGTTCATTTTATCCATCCAGCTACATGTTTTTTGAGAAGTAATATAAAACCCAAGGTCGGTGCTGAAATTAAAAAGATTTTACACCTCATTGAACATGTCAAGATAGGAGGATGCTACTTATACCATCATTATACTGAAATAAGAGTATATGGATGTGAGATACCACCCTACAGGCTTCCTAAATATGTTCCAATGAGTATTTTCACATTGGAGTACATGAGGAAAATGATAAAATCTGATCAAGTCCATTTTTTCTCCGTGAATAAGAAATCACAATTCTAGATGAAGATTCAAATAGGACATCTTATTTGCAACAGTAGAACATCGCGCGAGGAGGAAAATACCCTCCTAAAATAGATTAAATTCTCATTGAGTTTCACTTGGTCATATGACCCATTTGGTATGATCTCCAAATTAAGAGTGGAATAGAAAACCACTCCATATATTCACTCTCACGGGCCTGAAATTGAAAATTACATGAACCAAGTTGAATGGGAACAAAATACTTTACAAGAAGAATAGGAGAAACTTATCTACATAAACTTCAACGACTCCCACATGTCAAGAAAAAGCTAAGAAAAGGCCAAGGGAGGAAGACTCTCCTTTAGTCATGGAGCTTTTAGCCAAGGAATTCAAGATGTATAGGAAGAAAGAAAAGTCCAATCTAAAAACAGACTTTGTAAAAGAGGAGGAAGATCAAACTACTATAATACTAAAGGGTCCACACTCTTCAGAAAATTTAGATAGCTTCTTTGATGGATCTCCAAAATCTTCAATTTCACAAGGTAATCCATATATAGCTCAAACATGAAGATTGATTCAAGGAAAAATCGAGACAAGTATCTTTGATAAGTATAAAGAGATAAAGAAAAAAATGATCTTCTCAAAGTCGGCAGTTATGATCAGTTCTGGAAAAAAACTACCACAACCCATCATATGCTCTTATCATCCTTTGACACTGAGAAAGGAAGAATGCAAATGGCATTCTTGTAGGCACATGTTCCCCATCCTAAATGTGTAGCTGATTACATGAAGACTACATTTGGATTTGATGCAAAATATGTCCATCATATTGATCATATGGATATGCATAGGCAGACAGGGGAAATTATATGTTCTACATTGACAAACACTGCAATGACTGCTTCCAAATTGCAAGTATCCCTCACCAATATCCAGTCCCAGTTGAAGATTGAGAAAATTTCTTCTTTAGCCAAGGATAATAAAATAAAATCCCTGGAAGAATTGGTTATAAAATTTTGATATGACCCAACTAATGTTAAGGCAACAGAATAAATAATAAAAAATAAGAATGTTGACATAACAACACTCGGAAAAAAATTGAAATTGTCAGCAATTGAGGATCTGCAAACCAAATATATGGGAGAAACAAAAATTTGGAAAGAATATATGTTCAATCTAATAATGGAGAAAAATTCACAAATAAGGAACATTTAAGTGGATATGGACAAGATAGTCAAGGAAAAATAACATAATGCATAGCTAGTTGTAGTCCCACTAGATGCAGTACCACTTACAGTGATATCACAAATAGGAATGGCCACATCAACAACAGCAGGGGTTTCTGCATCAGTAACAACCCCATAACAAACTTCAGATGCCTCTGGTAAATTGGTAAAAGCTATGGAAAACATGTCCAAACAAGGAGAAGAAATCAAGAGGTTACAAGAATAGGTAAAATCCCTACAAGAACAAAAATATACGATTGAAACCTTTCATGTGGCTAAGGTACAGAAATCACATAGAATCACTCAAAGGTTGCATAAGTTAGCGAAGGAAATTGCCATGGCTCAAACCTTAGCCCAAGCTATGGAAAATATATGGATAGATATCAACAAATCTATGACATAAATCTAGACATTAATATAGATTATCTTTGAATAGAATTAATAATTCATAAATCCAGAGAAGCCATTGAAAAAAGCGGAGAAAATCTGGAAGAAAAACGAACTGAAGCCATAAGTCTCATTAAATTTCTCAACTCCAAAAACAAGTATGAGTTATAAGAATTGGGGATTGAGGATAGAACTGAGACTATATTGGAAGTCAAGAAAGTACTAACTAATAAAAATCTCATGTTGCAATTGGAGGTAAAATGTCAAGTCTTACAGATTGGTGTGCAAAGATTCTTCAATTAATTTGAGGTGTTTAATAAAAAACGACTTCTAGGTTTATTAGTGTTGAATGATAAGTTAATTATTTTTCCTTATTACAACCAGAAATTACTGTCTTTGGCCATTGCCAAAGACAGTTCCAAATTTTCATGGATACAGGGAAGTATTATAGGGAAAGCCTTCCTAGAGACACTAGAGTTTGATTTAAGCATATAGCATGAGATCAAACACATTTTTATCACTAAGCCCACCTTTACCAAATATACAGAGGTAGATGAAATTTACAAAAAATTACTCAAGTTGTCCATCCCAAGTGAAGAGAGGTGGGAAAAATTATAAAAATTACTGGATTTAAAAATGGGTTCTATTTTCAGGAGCAGGACCAACAACACAGCAGAGGTCAAAGGATAGATCAACAAGAGTCTCCTCCAAAATAGGGACAGAAATCCAAGCAATTCAAATGTCTCCTATATTTGTGTAATAAAAGATGTAATCAGTTTTAGATATTCTTAAAACGTATCATGATCTGTTATGAGAGGATTTTTTGTAAATAAACTTATAAATACTTCTCATTTCAAAGTATGAAAGGTTTTTTTTTGCATCCAAGAAATCTATTGCTAATTTTCAAGTTCGAGTGGATTTATCAATAATAGAGAAAGCTCTTTCACAATATTCTTGTGTCAAAATTCTGGTGAAGTGCATATGTCATTTTTTATGTGTTTACTTTCTTTTTTTATCATGCTTATGTATTCTCATAATCTGAATTATTCAATAGTAAATTAAAAAACAATTTTTTTTTAATGCATACTCTAATTCTTCCTTCGAATAATTTTAATGTCTTCAACTAAAATTAAGTAAATCAATTCTTAATTGATCTTTTCCTGATGGAAACTATTTCACTTCTTCCTACTCACTTCATTTAAATTTATAGAATCCAATTAGCTTGGTTTCCTTTCCCTGTGAAATCTATCTATAAAAGCTGAAAAATGTCCATTGTTTTAGGTCTTAGACTCCATATCCAAATGGCATTTAGATATTAATCAGCCAAACAATTTAATTTTTCAAACAAACATTGAAACTCCATAACTAGCCTAATACCCTATTACAAACAAATCTAAATTTGACAGAGATATCCCTCTCTGAAGTTCGTAGGGCTAGATCCCAGCTTCCAAAGTGACTTTGTGTTTCACTATGGAATTTATTTTACAACCTTAGAAATTATAGAGTGATAACAACGCACAAAGTGTAGAACATATAACATGTTCAACAACAATTAAGGTTGAATTCCTGCTACCCACTTCATTGGTTCTACCCATGTCACTCTAGTAGCTTCATAGTATAGAGAGCACATTTACCTTATCAACTCAAATTGAGCATACTTGTTTCAGTCATTGAAATCCTAATCCTCCAAGCACAGCTATGGAACTTTTCCTAATAACTATCCCTCAACTAATACTTCGTCCGGTATAAAAGGTGTAAAAATCTTATACTTTACTGTATCTGGATCCTTCATTGGCTTCGTAGTTTTCAGTTTCCATGGTGAAATATAAGGGGGAAACCTAGAAACAGGTTCAGTCTCTTCTAAATCAATATCCTATCATCCTTCAAGCAATACTTCTTCGTATTTGGACTCCTCTACCTCGACATCAAGCTTTTTCCTATATTTTGTTTCCTTAGACCATTTTTCTTTTGGGATTTTCTTCCTGGGCGATGTGCCAAGCACTGAATTATTCTACTTTTTAGATGGTTCTTCGCCTGCATCGGTCTCTTTCCTAGCCAACCTCGGCCCTATTACATTGGCTGGAGGTGTTTCTATCATTATGTATCCTATCCCTCTTCGAAGGAATTCCTTCTCGAGTGCCTCAAACCTCTTTCCATACATCCAGTGGATTTCTGGGATCTCTCTCAGGTGATAAATCACAATTGTAAGTCTTAAAGCGCAAATTTTTCAAATGCGTAGCGGGATGCCTAATTAATAGAAAAATTCAAATTCAAATGCCATGATATCCTTTATATACACCTCATAAATGTAGATTTGGCAGCATATCTTCCCAGATATGCCTATTAAATACAACCCACCAGCTTCTTTTAAAGACCAAGTCCTTGTCAAATCAATTGTTCTTGCTCCAATGGTCATATTATAGGTGAAATATGTCAGACCTGCCTCCGAAACCTAGACCTTATTCCTTTAGCACAGTTTCCTTGAGCTTCACCTTGATCCTACACCTCGTGCAGTACTTCTACTGAGACGAATTCTTCCTTTGGCAGAGTAATTTATATTCACATACTCTCTTTCAACTGTGTAGAGAATTAAGACTCTTCTCTAGCCATATATTCAATGTGAATCCCTAGGGGAAGAGTCATCCTTGTATAAATTTAGTATGCTACCATTGATACCTCTAGGGAACAACTCACCATTCAGCTTCTTGAGTTCAATTATGCCCCCCTCCATAATACTCCTCACAATGTACAACCCCAACCAGTGTATTTTCAGTTTACTTAGAAACTTCCCGAACTTACTGTCATATAAAATAACTAAGTCACCCTACCTGAAGGTATTCTTCTTAATATGTCGGTCATGTCAGGATTTTTCACTTTCCTTCTACACATGTTGGTGAAAGCTAACAATGAACCTATCCTTCTCCAATGAAATTAGCTTCTCCAATCACTGCTCCATAATATCATTGTTCGACATATCTATGACTCTTGTGATCCAAAGACTAGGCACAATGTATTCCATTGGCATCATGACCTCCTTCTCATATATTAACTGAAACAGAATCTGACCCGTTAACTTCTTACAAGTAATCATGTAGGGCCATAAAACTGTGTGAGTTCACAAGTCCCAGTTATCCTTGTTGATGTTGGACACATTATTCAAATCGTTCTCCAAAATTTTGTTAAAGGCCTCAACCATCCCATTTTCCTATGGGTGATATGGCGTACTCTTTTTGTGATGCATTTTTAACTCTGAAGTCATTGATTCAATAGTTTTTTTTGGGAAATGCATACCTCTGTGGATCATCAAGATCTTCGAGCACCCAAACATTGGAAAAATATGTTGAAAAATAAACTTTGCACCCATTTCTACGCTACAATTATTAACCAGTTGTGCCTCAGCCCATCTTGTGAGGTAATATGTTGTAGTTATAATGTAATCAACCCCTTTTTTCTTCCCTGGAGGATCAATCAATCCCACAAAATTGATTTCCCATTTATCAAATCCCTGCAAAGTGACTTGACTATCCAGCACCATTTCATCCCTTCGTGATGGTTTTATAGTGCTCTGAAACACATCACGATTGCTACAATACTCCCTTGAATCCTTATGTATTGTGGGCCACCAAAATCCATCTCACATGATCTTCTGCATAGTGGTCTTGCCAGTAGAGTCACCTCTAACAAATCTTTCATGCACTTCAACCAAAATTTTGTTTCGCTCATGTTCAGGGAAATATCTTCGTAGTATCTCATTAGCCCCCATCTTGTACAAATGTCCAACAATAAAAGAAAATTCATTTTCCTTTATTACCATCTCTTTCTTCTTCTGCGTAGTATTCTCCGCCAGTGCGATTCCCGTAGTTACAAACTAAATCATATCTACAAAATTCTCATCCACAACCCAAATCACGAACAACTGTGCATCAGGTAATCCTTCTTAAATATTCATTGGCTCTTCACCTATCTCAATCCTGGAAATATGATCAGGACTGACATTTAAATTTCCTATCTTGAGTATCACCTTGAAATCATACTCCTTAAATAGCAATAGCCATCTACAAATCTCCCCCCCAACACAATCTTTTTCACCAAGTATTTCAAAGTAGAATGATCGGTGAAAATTTTTAAGTGTGTGCATAATAAATGATATCAAAATTTTTGTAGTGCATATACCATCGCCAACGATTCGCGCTTTGTAGTGGAGTGATTCCATTCTACTTTAGATAACTTTCGGCTTGCGAAAGCAACATGGTGATCTATATCGCCTTCTCCTGGCTGCGCTAACATAGCTGCCAAAGCTATGCAAGATGCATCGACATGTACATGGAACTCCTTCTTCCAATTAGGAAAAACTAGAATTTTCATAGTGACCATCTTTTCCTTCAGCAAATTGAGGCTCTTCTAACAATCATCATCCTAGCAGAACTTGACATCCTTCTTTAAGATTTTTTCCATTTTCGCAATAATATGTGTGTATTCCTTTATGAAATTTCTATAATAACCCATATGGTCGAGCATCATGCGTAGCTGCTTCACATTCATTGGTGGCTCCAAATTTATAATCACAGTGATTTTCGAAAGATCTACCATCAATCCCTTCTTGCAACCAATATGCCCCAACAAGATACCATATGGAACACAAGAAATACATTTCCTAAAATTCAAGAACATTTTATACTTCCTACAGGTATCCAACTTCAAATGCGGACTATAAACATGTTTCTTTAACAATCCAAAAATTGCGTCCAAAAATTTGTGGATATATTCTTTAAACGTTGCGACAATGACTCTGGAATATATTTTTGGTGCATTATTCAATCCAAATGGCATGACCATGTACAATGAGCCCCAATCTGTTGTGAAGGTGGTCTTGCTCCTACCTTTTTGCGTGATCCTAATCTGATCGTATCCGAAGAACCCATGTGTAAAGGATTAGGCTTCCTGCCCTGCCACATTCTCCAAAACTTCATCAATGAATGGTGTCATAAATGGATCATGGACACATGCATCGTTCAATTTTCCTAGATCGACACAAATCTTTATCTCTCCCTTAGTATTTTTATCCTAGACCGCCATAGGGCTAACCCATTCATATTCTTCTACTAGTTCAATAATACTAGCAGTGAGCATGTTTTTGAGTTCTTCTATTAATTTATCTTTATATTTTGGGTTCAACGGATATGGGTGTTGTTTAACCTGCTTCGCATCGGGCTTCAAAGTAATGTGAATTACTCCCAAATATACTATAATGTTTAGATCATAGAACGTCATCGGAATCAGCTCCTGTTACTCATGCAACAATTCAATGACCTTACTCACCGTATCATCATCCTAGTAGTCTCCAATATTAGCAAACATGGGCTCTTCTTCTGATTAACTTGCTGAGTCCTGATAGGTTGTGCTATGTCAGGAATCTCTACTTCAGGACTTGCAACCTCACATTTTCCTTCGGATTCAGAAATATTGACATTGTGTGGATCCTCCTCATCATCTTTTGTTGTCACCTTGTAACATTCTCATACAAGTTCCAGCTATTTAGCCCATTCAGGTTGTACCGAAGCCATTTTCTTAATGGTTATTCGAAATATTCTTGTTTTGACTTCCTCAAGAGCATCATTAATACAATTCCAACCATCTGCGAAGATATAGGTCAATAAGGACCCTTCATTCATCTCTTACCAATCTGTGTAGCAATGGCGCAACTCTATTTCAAGATACCACTGCTGAGGTATTATATCCAATGTGTGGAAGAATATGTGTACCCATTGAGGTTGAGGTTATTTTCCCTAAATGCTTGCAAGGATCATCCTTACCATTATACTTCTTTGCGATCCTAGTGTCTACATGAACAAACCTTAACCTCATCATTCTACAATATTCCTTCCATCCTTCGAAATTTTATTTGTGCGCACCCCTCCACCCGGCTGGGCTGGACCTCATATAGAATTCCAAATCTTCTTATCACTTCTCTTCGGGAACCTTCTTATAAAACTCATAAAGAAATAAATTAATATCCCTAGTGCCATCATAATAGGGAAAGTCACATATCTATGATGTGACATGGCAAAGTGATCTAGTAATTCTATTACACTGCTTAGTAGTAACTTTCTGCAATCGATTCTGCCAATTCTCCAATTCTTCATCAAATTCCAAAACAAAAGAGCTATTGTGCTCTCAACTTGTCCCTCTAGAAAAGTTCATATTGATCCAACCTTTATCCTACGCTGTGATCTTATAGATGTTGTCTATATCACCATATTTATTCTGGACTAGTTCTTAATATCGTGCACCTTTCGAGGGGTCCAAAGGGAAAATGACCCTAGTGCCATTCTTTTCAAAAACTATATTCCTATTTTTTAGATTAATTATGGCCTCCATATAATAATCCAAATTGAATCCCAGCAAAGCAGGATACATATTGCTATCATCAACAATCTCAATGACTTCGAAGTCTGATAACACACTTGCACCATCAATGTCTACTTTAATGCCATGTAATTGACCAATAGGAATAACTTTCTATTGATTGGCCACTCTTAGCTAAATTGGTGACCACTGTAGCTTTCGTCATCCCATTCATTCCCATATATAATTTGGAAAAACATTTGGATCTGATCCTAGGTCAAGAATGAGTTGGTGCATTTTATAATCGCATGTCTGCGCAGTTAACCACATTTCTCTACCAGTTCTCTTCTTATTTCTGTATACCTTCTTCACTACATTATATTGAGGTTATGGCTCTTCTTTTCCATTGTAGTTGTCAATCATCTCCTACAATCCTTTGACAACTTTTTGATCCCTTAAAAACTTCATACAAGTTTTCAAAAATGACTTCAGAATGGATGGTTCAAATTCCTTTGTTTCAGTATTCTCCTTGTGTTTATTCCTCTACGGAATCAGTTTTCTCTCCATTGTTTATGTCAAAGCTTTAGGGCTCATAAAATTATTCCTCACTTCCATGAAGGTTTCTATTTCATGTTTTACATCGAACCAATTATTCATTTCTCCAAATTTCCCAACCCATGTATCCTCCATATAATTTTTTCCTTTTGATTTGACTTCTCCAGTATTTATATTCCTTCGTGTCACTATGTTAACACTTATATCTTCTTTGCACGATTCATCTCTCATCATTTGTATGTTCTAGGCTTGTTGTTGATTGTGATTTTCTTGCATTTTATCCAATAATGTAGGACAATATTTTATTTCATGATCAAATGCACGTAAATACATACAAGATACTAAAATGGGATTTTGAAAATCCCTAGCAAAATTTCTAGGCTAACCACAATCATAACATGTGATATATCTGCGACCTCGTCCAACGCCTCCTCTGTGGCCATGCCCTCGGCCTTGGAAACCTTCGTGCATTGTTGGTGATCATGTATCTTCACTTCCTTCGACTTCCATTATATCCACCTCGGGAATCTAATGCCTCATTAAATCATAGCTTAGATAGTTATTTTCATCATGTCCCACCAAGCTACATAATTTACTAAACAATTGCTTCCGTGTCAAGATAAACACTTGCAAAAAATGAAAATAGTTTGTGGGGTGTTGGCTTGCAACCTAGAATAGGCTACACCAGACATTCAGTCGCACACTCATTCTAACACTTGGTACAACTTAGCATCCCTGTACCCATGCACTCTCTATAGACATGACACTCATCCTCATAGTGGCCCTCCACTTTGCACTTTACGCACACAAATTTTGAGCGTATGTCAGACCCAACCTTTTTTGCCTTCTTCAGGTCTTGGAGTTCCATATGTAAGCTCACCAAATATTTTTGGATTTTCTCATGAACCCCTATGTTGGTATCCACTACCGACGAAGCTTCTAGTTTCATCTCATTCTCCAATGCTTTTACTTGGGTTTTTTTCTTCTACTACGACAATGGTAATATGAGTTGTGGTAAAAACATTGCTATAAATCACTCCTTATGTTTCTCATCAGGCATCTCGAAGCTAACTTGAATTAGTAGTGTCTTAAAGCTTTGATCTACATCCCACACAGTTTCAGTGACTAGTTTCTTAACTACATTGTGACTGTGATTTCATATTCATAAATTCAGCATTCAGCGCAAGCTTTCTCTGAGCCAATGTGACATTCTAGTTCGTCGTAGAGTAATTCAAATACCAAGACAAGGCTTTGTCCTATAGTGTTGTAACCATCTATAGTTTCTTCATATTCTCATCAATGATGTTTAGTGTTCTCCACACTAGTTCTGCAACAAATCAGAATTTATCGAGGTCATATGATCCTTTTAAAACATGCATCTTCATTGCATGAGCTATATTAAATGGGGGATTTTGAGGTGCAGGTGGAGGCGGAGGAAAAATATGGGGATGGGTTTTGATGGGAGTGGATGGTTGGGGAATCCCAACAGTGCTCTGATGATCTCCAAATTCTATTGATGCACTTCTAGGCGTCGTAGGGTTGCTTTGTCCTTCTTCACTTTCAAACCCAAACAATGGAATGTACTCAAACTCAATATAATTATTAAGATACACCTTAAATATATTACTATGTTGTGTAGTTCTAGTCGTTCTTCCTCTAAACATCAATCATATTCCATTCGCAACACCCACTTTTCACACAATAGCATCTTAATCCAGAGCTTCAATGATTTTAAGTACTTACCTTGTGGGCCTTTGAAAAAATTTCACTCGGCTTTGTTGTAGGATAAAGATGTGTTGATTGCAAACTCAATAATAAAGCCTCCAATGACACTATCGATCCAATAATCGGAAACCCTTGAGATATTGTTGTTTGTTTCCTTGAGTCGCTCAATCAGCTTGGGGTTCCACGAAGTAGGCCTATCGTTGAAATGGGTTGTATTCTCAGCCAACTGGGACAACCAATAATTCAAATCTTTAGTGAAAGACAAGAAAAGTATCTCGTGCTGATCTGTGAAGATATAATTTTGTAACAACCTCTCAATTGAAAGACACATATTTTTTTTTTCTTGCACTGTAAATTTGTGCTCTTTCAGATCTACCAATTCTTGAATCTCTTTGACAGATGCCACATCCACATATCCCTCAGTCAGATCCCAGTCCCGGTAACAAAAACCAATTTTTTGCTTGATGGGGCCTAGACCCAGGTTTAGAAATGGCTACGTGAACTAACAAAACCCACTATTATTGGCCCTTTCTGTAACGATCTGTTACATAGACAAAATTCTCACCCAAGGCTATATTAAGGGATGCTAGAACTAGGTTTACAAATCCAGAGGGACTATGGAGTGTGGCTTTAGGGCTTATCTTATTTTTAGAACTTATCAGAGCTTCACAGAACAAAAATGATAACTATGTATTTGTTGTTCAATACTTCTATTTAACTAGCTTTTAGACTGCATGATTTTTCTTGAACATGGATTAATCAACTTAAGAAACTATAATCGAGATTTCGCGATGAAAATATAAAAAAAAAAACACTACTGAGGAACAAAAAAAAAGAACAAATAACGCAAACACATAAGTAGAGAACATAGATCTATCATCAGAATATTCTTTTATTACTTCAGATCTAACACTTTCTTCCATGCAAACTCAGCTGCAGGGGTTTTTGCACTTAGGTCATAATGTCTAAGGTCTCTACGGACTCAGTTGCAGGAGCTAGCCCTTTCACACAAAACACATAATACATACTCAATACAACCTTACATCCAAATTCATTATACGATTCATTCATGAGTTGTTGACTTCTTACTTCTGGACTCCTTATATAGATATCTCTTTTGCAATACCATGGTATTAAAAACATGGGCGGAACTCTAAGTATGCAAAATATTCCCATCCCTTTACAAAATAAGGGACTTTTACCCACCCAAAATCCCCTAAGTCTCTATTAAATCTCCGCACTCCGCTCCTCAAAACACAAAGTATTTATCAAAATCTTCAACCTAGGGATACCTTGTCCAACATATGGTCCACCACCTACCCCTTCTCAACCTAGCTCATGTAGTGTTTTCATGCTGCAAGCTCCATGGGCTGCTCACAACTGATCTAGTATTCCCATCCAATAACCAACACCTCTACAACCTATTTTTCCCAACGCAAAATAGCCTTCAAGTATAATTCCTCAAGGATCACTTCCTTTTGCTAGTGTATCTCTTTGTACTTTCAAACTCGGAATCGTTCCTCTAGGCATTAATCATCCAAGAGAAATACCTCTAGGTCATTATCATTTTGTTTATATAACTTTCTTTCCCCCCCCACCAGGAATTTTTTTTGTCCTTGTCATGTCTATGTTGAGTCTTCCTAACATCACATTGGGGATCCCATTCTGGTACAATGATCCCCCCGTAAACACTCATCTTGATAAACTTAAATATTACACTACTCTGACCCTGGTTCAATCTATTTTTCCAACCCCTTCCTTTGTTGAAGTTCCATGAAAACCTCAATAGGAACGTAATCTTATTGTGAAAGCATCCAGTGAAGGGGGGCAGCCCAGAAAAAGGAAACCAAAGTCAAGGCACCCCAAAAAACTTCATCTCCTCCTAAGCCTCCAAACTCTACCCTTCGTGCGCTTTGTGTGATGTTGTTGGGAATGCCATCGATAATTTTCATGAACACCCTCATCTAAAAAACGTGGTCATTGATACCTTTCCTAACTCCAACATTCCTAAGATCCATCTCACCTCTCTTGAGTCAACTAAAAAAAAACATATAATTGCACATGAATCACCCTTGTGCTTTGTGTGATAATTATGGCCATTATTCTCACCATTGTCCCTGTCTCAAACATTTTCATGATACCCGTAAGGCTCTTCATGAATTATAGGTCACTCATAGTGAATCCACCTCTTCTTTTCCTATGGATTTTGGTCCCATTATCGCATCAGAACAAGATTTCTCTCAACCAACCATTGTGATCCCTCCTCCCGGTATCAAGATGGAAGATAGCACCACTCCTATTCTCTACATGTCGTCATCCATGGGATTTATGTATTGGGACTCTACTGGAGTTTCCTATTGCGATTATGTCAAACCTTCTTTGGCGAATACCCTAGTCTCAACATCAGTAGATATTCCATCTACTAGTCATATATCCCCTCCTGTTGGCAATGCTCATGTGAACCTTGTCATTCATGATGATGCTTTAGGTAGTTCCTCTACATCATGTGGTATCTTCTTCCCCTTTCTTCCAATATTTCATTCATATGAAGACATCATGGAAGCCATAAACACCCCTGATTATCATTAGGACGATGATGCAAGAGCATCAAAGCTAAATTTTCATTATTCATTTGTGTAATTTAGGGGGTGAGGTGTTTTAATTATTTTATTAATTATTTTGTTCATTTTTAATAAATTAAGAGAGAAAATTGTAAGTGAGGATTATTGTAAATATTCTTTTAATAAATTAAAGGATATGAGTGGAATTGAATTAGGTATATAATCTAGGGATTAGGACCATAAACGAGACTTAATTGGGTCCAAAAAAAGATAAATCTAATTTAGATTTTAGTTGAGATTTGTGTGGAGGAAATTATGGAGTGGAATAAATTCATATTTATGTATAAATAGGAGGATTGTGTGAGTATTAAAAACAAGTGAGGAAGTGAGGAATATAGAGAGAGTGAGAGAAATGGTTTGAGAGATTTTGTAAGAGGGCTAAGAGCCGAGAGGCCATCCATTGTAATATTCGGCTAATGATTGAGTATAAAATTTTGTGTTAATATCAATCAGTATTTTGTTTGTATAGCTCCTTTTCTGTTATGTATATTTGAAGCTGAATCAAATGTTTTTTATTTATGAAGAATTAGATGAGATTTTGAATGTTGAAGGAAGCACAAAAGTTTTTATATGCTAGGATCTATTTAACCCAGTATCCTAGCATCATTTGGTATCAGAGCAAAGGAGATGAGTTTGGGGATGAGTTTCTCCTACGTTGAGGCTGTTTCATTTGATTACTTGTTGTGAGCAAGGAGAGCAGGTTGAATTTCCAGATTAATATTTTATCGAAATATATTGTGGCGCATTGAGTCTGTGAATTTTTGTATATATATATATATATATATATACGCTATATATTGTTGGCAATATGATGCAGAGTGTTGTCCTTGATGGCAACCCACTGAATGAAGATGAAGACATGCGACTGTTGACACGTGTTGTCCTTGATGGCAATCCACCTGATGAAGTTATTCTTGACGTGATGGATTTGGTAAATGATGTTTGTTAGCAATATGATGATGAATGTTTTCCTTGAAAGGCAACCCTCTTGATGAAGATAATGGCAACTTACTGGATGAAGTTGTGCTTGATAGAATATGTCTTGATGAACTAAAACTGATGTATCTACAGTGAGTACAGAAGGCAATGAAGAAAGAAATTCAGCATGTGCTAAATATTTGATGAAAAGAGTATGTCTCAAGGCATACGCGGATATGTCTAGGAGAAGTTGAGTATGCACGCGGAAAAGAACGTTCCAAGTCGTGTATGAGAAAAAGCGCTCAAAAAGTGAAAAACCAAGGGTCAACACCATGGTATTGACCCATTGTATTGGGTAATGATCCGCCTAATTGACCACGTCCAGGAATACCATCGGAAGTAATGTATTTTTGGGCTCATGGTATTGTTTTGGCTCATGGTATTGAGAAAGGGGCTCATGGTATTGAAAAAGGATAAACCTATATAAAGAGATGAAATTCATTATGCAAATCATGAGTGTGGGAGCAAGATGTCTGAGCTTGAATGAATACTTCTCTGTGAAGTATATCTGTATGGAAAGGGTAAAGGTTTGATGATAGATCTGAATCTATGATGCACCTATGAAGAAATGATGAAGCGAGATTTCTAGATCTGAAATGTACTTGTATTTGCTAGATCTGTTTATGGAGTGATTAGATCTGTGATGAGGCGAACATCTATCTGAAGTAAAGGGTTGAATCTGAACTGAATGTCTGATCTGAAGAAGTATGCAGCTCTGTAATGATTGAAGATCCATACGCTACTTCGCTGCAGAGAAAGCGCGTATATACGCGGCTTCTCTGAAGAAAAAGCGCGTATGCGCAGTGAAGTTTATGTACAGATGTATACGCTAGGAAGCGCATATATACGCGACATCAGAGAAAGGAAAGCGCGTATGCAAACTAGGGTTTGCTGAAGTATGGGGTATGAAATGTCTGATCTGATCTGCTCTGATTTAGCTATCTGTTGCTGATGTTTGACTGTGCTTAAATGTATGAAGAGGGTCCAGTCTGAAAATATGATGAAACGTGGCCTGCAAGTTGTGTCCTAGAGGAAGCTTTGGATCCAGTGTGAAAATTGATGAAACGTGGTCCATAGAGGTGCTGAGGGTTGTAGTCTTCAGTCAGGGGGTTGTAGCTCCCTTCCAGGTGAGGCTGGTAAACGAGATCAGGGGGTCGTAGCTCCCTTCTAGGAGAGGCTGGTAAACGATTCAGGGGGTCGTATCTCCCTTCCAGGTGAGGCTGGTAAACGAGATCGGGGGGTCGTAGCTCCCTTCCAGGAGAGGCTGTTAAACGAGCGCAGGTGGGTGCTTGCGTGCTGGTAGAGTCTGCACCAGCACATATGTTGTAAGATGTTTTCTCTATAATAAAACATTGAAGGCTGAGCAACTGCAGCGGTGGTTTTCTCCCGACTTGGGTTTCCACCTAAAAATCCTGGTGTTCATGTGTGATTCTTTGTGTGATGGTTTATTCTGTTCTTACTGCACATGTTTACTATTTATTAAACATATGATGAATTAATGATGGAATGATATAAGTGAATAATTAATGACATAATTAGATCTCTGTGTATACGCGAGTTTCATAAAGGGTATCTGCGTATATACGTGAGTCTGTATCAGGAAAGTAGCGTATGGGTTTTAGAAGCAAGAAAAATTAAAAGTTTTGAATATGCAGTAAATACTGATTCACCCCCCCCCCCCGCCTCTCAGTATTTTCCCAACAATTGGTTTCAGAGCGAGTCCTTCCGCAGAAGCTTGATCGCTTGAAGGAGATCCGTCGCAATGGGAAGTCAAGAAGGAGTGATGTCTATAAAGCCACCTCTATTCAATGGGAGCAATCTGATATTCTGGAAGTTACGAACAAACGCATATCTGCAAAGTCTTGGTGCAGATGTATGGGCAATCGTGGAAGAAGGTTATCAATACCCAGCAAGTATTCCTCCTGATGCAGCAAAAAGGAAGAAGTATGAAATCAATGCCAAAGAAGTGAATGTCTTATTAGGAAGCATGTCTGAATCAGAATTTGCTAAAGTGATGCAGCTACATTCAGCAAAAGAAATATGGGACAAAATCATTCTGAGCTATGAAGGAGATACAAAGGTAAAAAGTGCAAAACTTCAAACTCTTAGAATTGAATATGAAAATTTGAAGATGCATAGTGATGAGAGTGTTGCCAGTTTCTTTCTTCGTCTGGATGATATTGTAAATCGAATGAGAAATTTGGGTGAAACCATAGCTGATACTACTCTGGTGGAAAAGGTCTTAAGATCATTGACTTCAAAATTTGACTCTAAAGTTTCATCTATTGAAGAAAGGCAAGATTTGCAAACTCTTACTATTGTTCAATTACATGGTACTCTGACTGCTTTTGAAATGAGACAAGGAGGCCCTTCTCAAGTAAGAGAAGCTGCTTTTAAGGCATCTACAAAAGGAAAGGAAAAGGAAGTTGTCAAAAAATCCAGCTATATATCCGATGAAGAAGAAGCGAATTTCGTGAGAAAGCTCCAACTAGGTACTGGAAGATTCAAAGGTAAGCTTCCCTTCAAATGTTTTGAGTGTGGAAAAGTTGGTCACTATGCTGCTAAATGTCCTTATAGAGAAAAACATGGTAAAGGAAAACAATTTGAAAAGAGGAAGAGTTATTATGCAAATGAAGATGATGATGAAGTGTCCAGTGAAGATGAAGAAGATTCTGACCATGATCTGAAAGTACTCATGGCAAAGAAGCAAAAGAAGAAGGCTACTCGAAACAAGAAGATATCTCAGAAAACTTGTATAGCAGAAATTGAAGAAGATGAATCAAATAGTGATTGGGGTCCTTGTAATACTCTTCTTTGTGCAAACAATAGTGAAGATAGTGAAAGTAAAGTTGTGGATCTAGAAGAAGCTATCAAGATCAAAGTTGAAGAACAACAAAAGGAAATTGATAAGAAAGATTATATCTACAAACAGATGATCTCTCAAATGAAAGAACAAATAGAATTGTTGAATGGACAGGTGGACAAGTATCAAAGGTTTCATACTTATGCATCCAATCGAATTAAAGAACTAGAAGCAGAAATCAACGATCTAAATGCAGATCTCAAAAAAATCAAGCAAGAAGAATGAAGGTCTTGAAGCTGGAATCATCTCTCTACAAGCAGATCTTGAAGCATCAAGTAAGAAGAATGAGGAACATCTACAATCATTTGAAAAGGAAGGGCTTGAAGCAGAAATCATCTCTCTCAAAGAAGATCTGGAAAAATCAAATCATAAGAATGAAGAGCTGCAACAAACATGTGAAGAAAACGAAAATTGGTTGAAAGAAGAGATTCTAAATCTGAAGGATCAAGTAGAAGATGGAAGAAGGAAAGAAGAAAGCATGACGAAGCAATGTCAAGCCTTGGAGGTTGAGGTAAACATTCTCAAAGGTAAATTAGAAGAAAAAGTTAAACTTTTGAGGTTTCAAGATAGTACTAATATTTTGGACAATATTTTGAGTAATCAAAGGTCTCCTGCTATCAAACTTGGTCTTGGTTTCCATGAAACTGTTAAAGGAGAATCTAGCTCACAAGGAAGTGCTAAAAATTCAGAGGATGTTAATGCAAAACCTGAAGTGTTGAAAGAGACAAAAGGTCAACCAGCAATGATGAAATCTCAAAGGAAATAATTCAATAATGTTGAATGTTTTAAATGTCATAATTATGGGCATGTTGCAGCGAATTGCAGGAGCAGAACATTTCAGCCTCAAACTAATAGATCCTACATAGAAAGGTACTCTGGTTTCTTCAAGGGATATTTTTTTTCATGAAACAAGTATGGACATAAAGCAGCTGATTGTAAAAGGAGGAAGATTAGAAATACTCATTACGATTCTTATGCTTATTTCTCTGGACACATGAGATGTTATTCTTGTAACAAGTATGGACATGTAGAAAAGGAATGCAGGTTGAACAGATCTGAGAAAGTGGATAACTTCCAGCACACAAAAAGAAAGATCAAACAAATCTGGAAAAAGAAGGAGGACCGATCAGAAACGTAGGGAATATTGACCCTACTGCAGTCATCCGCTTCTGAAGCTTACTTCTCTGATTGACTGCAGGAATAATGTGGGATACATTATGAGATTTAGTAATGTATCGTCACAGGGGAAGCAATGTATGATGACTCTCATGATTAATTTGATTATTCAGGTTATATGTATTTCTGACAGAGCATCTGATATGAAAAAGACAGGTACAGGAAGTACAAGTTCAGGGGGAGATGAAGGAATGTGAAAAATATCTATGCCTCACTTTCCATATGCGGGTTCGACGAACAAAAGTCGCGTATACACGCGAGTTCCAGCAAACACAGTCGCGTATGCATTGATGATAAGAGAATTTATATGATAGCTGAAGATCTGGAGCAGAGGTTCAGGGGGAGCATCAGTATGACTGTTAATAATTGTATTATTGACTCAATTTCAACTTAGTTTCTCAGTTCTAAATAATGAGGAAACGATACATGGTTTCTTGTGTTGAAGAGTGTGGATGAGTCATGTTTGCTTGTTGATGAAGAGTATTCATTGTTGAGATGAAAGTCCTATAATTCGGAGATAAGGGCAGCCCATGCAGAGATTGTTGCTGATGACTTGCTGATGAACCATTTCAGGTTGCACAAGTTAAGAAGGAGCATTGGTCCAGGGGGAGTAGCAGGTTGAATTCTAATGATTGCATTGTTGGCAATATGACTGCTTATTCTTTGGTTTTTGTGATACTCATGCTCAAATGGTGATGACTTGGTACATGGTTTATTATGATGAGATTTTGAGCCCTGGTTGCTGATAAGTATCTTTTGTGCTCAAACATGGATGAGTTGGATGTCGTTTGATTCAGAAATAAGAATAGATCATGCAGAGTTTGTTACTATGGTTGAGATCTTTTGCCTACATATGTTACTTCATGTTAAATCTTGAAGATCATGGTGATATTGGACCACATGGATGATTGACACATAGTTGAAAATGTTGTTCGGGTATGATAATCTCTCTTGGAAAGATTGTATTGATGCTGCAAAGAATCTGAAAGCTTGGTTACTAATGGGCTTATGCTACAACCGGTGGATGACGCTTGAAGACACAAACTACACTGCCTCTATCTATCTGCACTCCAGGGAAGCATTCAAATATCTCAGAAAGAATCTAAACACTGCCTTTTTCTCACAGAGGATCAGATCTGGTTAAAATTTAGAAGATGGTATTGGATACGCGGGTTTCCTGAAACGCAGTCACGTATATACGCGAGTTCATGCACATAAAACCACGTATGTCTTATTGCTGACAAATTTCTGTTTGGGGTCAGCTCTCTTCAGCACAGCTGCAGTGCTGTTTGGTATCTCTGATACTGTTTGGTATCTCTAGTGGTGTTCCAGTTCTCATAATTCTCTTTCTAATGTTTTGATAAAGATGCCTTGATGATTTGTTGGTGAAAGTGTTCAGGATGCACAAACTAAGGGGGAGCCTTAGTCATATGAAAAGGATGCTTGGATGCACAGTTTCAGGGGGAGCATGAGCTTTGCTGAGTATAATGCATTGTTGGCATTATGATGGTTTTGAAATATGTTCTTTTTCTTGAAGTCTTTCTGGTGTTGGTCATAAATGGTCATATTTGTAATTTGATGAAAAGGTCTTGTTGAGACCCATGATGTAAAATTGTAATATTCAGTCATGTAAGGACTTGTCAAATTTTGTAAACCCACTTGGTTTGGTAGCTGAGTCAAAGTTGTAAACCCACTTGGTTGGGTAGTTGAGTCTCTTATGTAAATCCACTTGGATGGATCTTTGATGTAAGTGTGAGTCATTGGTGATAGGAACTTCATAGAGTCATGTACTTCATTGGAAAATATGGTTGAAGATTCAGCATGAACTCAGGGGGAGCTTGGTCACTTCAGTATATATCAGATCTGCAAAACGCTTCTTCTACATGAGGAGAAAAGGGGAGAGTGTGTTGGTTTTGATCCGCCCTTTGCCCTTGATGTCAAAGGGGGAGAATGACATGGTGTTTGAATGAAGAAAAAGAATGGTGTCAAAAATGGAGAGAGTGACATGGTGTCATTGTATTCTTAATGTACCTATCTGTTGTTGTAACCAAACACCATCATGGTTGCCATCAAGTCCAAAGGGGGAGATTGTTGGCAATATGATGCAGAGTGTTGTCCTTGATGGCAACCCACTGAATGAAGATGAAGACATGCGACTGTTGACATGTGTTGTCCTTGATGGCAATCCACCTGATGAAGTTATTCTTGACGTGATGGACTTGGTAAATGATGTTTGTTAGCAATATGATGATGAATGTTGTCCTTGAAAGACAGCCCTCTTGATGAGGATAATGGCAACTTACTGGATGAAGTTGTGCTTGATAGAATATGTCTTGATGAACTAAAACTGATGTATCTACAGTGAGTATAGAAGGCAATGAAGAAAGAAATTCAGCATGTGCTAAATATTTGATGAAAAGAGTATGTCTCAAGGCATACACGGATATGTCTAGGAGAAGTCGCGTATGCACGTGGAAAAGAACGTTCCAAGTCGCATATGGGCAAAAGTGCTCAAAAAGTGCAAAACCAAGGGTAACCACCATGGTATTGACCCATTGTATTGGGTAATGATCCGCCTAATTGACCCCGTCCAGGAATACCATCGGAAGTACTGTAGTTTTGGGCTCATGGTATTGAAAAAGGATAAACCTATATAAAGAGATGAAATTCATTATGAAAATCATGAGTGTGGGAGCAAGATGTCTAAGCTTGAATGAATACTTCTCTGTGAAGTATATCTGTATGGAAAGGGTAAAGGTTTGATGATAGATCTGAATCTATGATGCACTTACGAAGAAATGATGAAGCGGGATTTCTAGATCTGAAATGTACTTGTATTTGCTAGATCTGTTTATGGAGTGATTAGATCTGTGATGAGGCGAACGTCTGTCTGAAGTAAAGGGTTGAATTTGAACTGAATATCTGATTTGAAGAAGTATGTAGCTCTGTAATGGTTGAAGATCCATACGCTAGTTAGCCGCAGAGGAAGCGCGTATATACGTGGCTTCGCTGAAGAAAAAGCGCGTATGCGCAGTGAAGTTTGTACAGATGTATACGCTGGTTGATGTGGACGGAAGCGCGTATATACGCGACATCAGTGAAAGGAAAGCGCGTATGCAAACTAGGGTTTGCTGAAGCATGGGGTATGAAATCTCTGATCTGATCTGCTCTGTTTTAGCTATATGTTGTTGATGTTTGACTGTGCTTAAATGTATGGAGAGGGTCCAGTCTGAAAATATGATGAAACGTGGTCTGCAAGTTGTGTTCTATTGAAGTTGCTGGATCCAGTGTGAAAATTGATGAAACGTGGTCCATAGAGGTGCTGAGGGTTGTAGCCTTCAGTCAGGGGGTTGTAGCTCCCTTCCAGGTGAGGCTGGTAAACGAGATCGGGGGGTCGTAGCTCCCTTCCAGGAGAGGCTGGTAAACGAGTCGGGGGGTCGTAGCTCCCTTCCAGGAGAGGCTGGTAAACGAGTCAGGGGGTCGTAGCTCCCTTCCAGGAGAGGCTGGTAAACGAGCGCAGGTGGGTGCCTGCGTGCTGGTCAAGTCTGCGCCAGCCCATATGTTGTAAGATGTTTTCTCTATAATAAAATATTGAAGGCTGAGCAACTGCAGCGGTGGTTTTCTCCCGACTTGGGTTTCCACCTAAAAATCCTGGTGTTCATGTGTGATGCTTTGTGTGATGGTTTATTCTGTTCTTACTGCACATGTTTACTGTTTATAGAACATCTAATGAATGAATGATGTAATGATATAAGTGAAGAACTAATGGCATAATTAGATCTCTGTGTATACGCAAGTTTTATGAAGGAAATCCGCGTGTATACGCTACTTGTCTTCAGCAAAGTAGCGTATGGGTTTTAAGGAATGAAAAAGTAAAAAGTTTTGAATATGCAGTAAATACTGATTCACCCCCCCCTCTCAGTATTTTTCCCAACAATTGGTATCAGAGGGTGGTCCTTCTGCAGAAGCTTGATCGCTTGAAGGAGATCCATCGCAATGGGAAGTCAAGAAGGAGTGATGTCTATAAAGCCACCTCTATTCAATGGAAGCAATCTGATATTCTGGAAGGTACGAACAAAAGCATACCTACAAAGTCTTGGTGCAGATGTATGGGCAATCGTGGAAGAAGGTTATCAATACCCAACAAGTATTCCTACTGATGCAGCTGAAAGGAAGAAGTATGAAATCAATGCCAAAGCAGTGAATGTCTTATTAGGAAGCATGTCTGAATCAGAATTTGCTAAAGTGATGCAGCTACATTCAGCAAAAGAAATATGGGACAAAATCATTATGAGCTATGAAGGAGACACAAAGGTAAAAAGTGCAAAACTCCAAACTCTTAGAATTGAATATGAAAATTTGAAGATGCATAGTGATGAAAGTGTTGCCAGTTTCTTTCTTCGTCTGGATGATATTGTAAATCAAATGAGAAATTTGGGTGAAACCATAATTGATACTACTCTAGTGGAAAAGGTCTTAAGATCCTTGACTTCAAAATTTGACTCTAAAGTTTCAGCTATTGAAGAAAGGCAAGATATGCAAACTCTTACTATTGTTCAATTACATGGTATTCTGACTGCTTTTGAAAAGAGACAAGGAGGTCCTTCTCAAATCAAAGAAGCTGATTTTAAGGTATCTGCAAGAGGAAAAGAAAAGGAAGTTGTCAAAGAATCCAGCTATATATCCGATGAAGAAGAAGCGAATTTCGTGAGAAAACTCCAACTAGGAACTGGAAGATTCAAAGGTAAGCTTCCTTTCAAATGTTTTGAGTGTGGAAAAGTTGGTCACTACGCTGCTAAATGTGCTTATAGAGAAAAACATGGTAAAGGGAAACAATTTGAAAAGTGGAAGAGTTATTGTTTGGTCAATTTAGTGTGTCCTAAATTGCTAACATAAATTATCAACCAGGGATTCGTAAGCTGACGAAGTGTAGCACACTATATGTGCAAGATAACCTATCTCTTACTTTTTGTCGTTTTTGGATTTTTATGAAATTCTAAAAGACAAGTATGGTTATGGATATTCAAGGCAATGATGTCCTTTATAATGATTTACCAACTTGAAACTGAAAAAGGAATTTGAAACATACAATGACAAAACTTGAAAGAAAATGAAAATGTGCTACTGAAATGAAAAAGGTGCTGCTAATCTAATAAATCAAAACAGTGAACTAGTGAGCATGAAACCAAACTATTCTTGCTGCTGTCTAAACACAAAAGAAACTATGCTGAAAGAAATCCAAAAGTTGCGATAAAGTAAATCTAAATCAAATTACATCAACTTGTCTTCTGATCCCTCATCATTAGTCCAGCTATGATTTTCGGAAGTAACCATAAACAACTTGAGTAACTGATATCTAACTTGCAGAAAGTAAACTAATATCAAACCACACATTCATAATTCAATCCTTCACCATCAGTCCAGCTGTGGCTTTCGGAGGTAACTGAAGATGTCATGCACAATTTAATATTTCTAACTTGCAGAAATGAAACTAATATCAAACTACACATCCATAATTCAATCACTCACCATCAGTCCAGCTGTGGCTTTCGGAGGCAACTGAAGATGTTATGAGCAATTTAATATATCTAACTTGCAGAAAGGAAACTAATATCAAACTACACATCCATAATTCAATCCCTCACCATCAATCCAGCTGTGGCTTTCGGAGGCAACTGAAGATGTTATGAGCAATTTAATATATCTAACTTGCAGAAAGGAAACTAATATCAAACTACACATTTCATAATACAATCCCTCACCATCAGTCCAGCTGTGGCTTTCGGAGGTCACTGAAAATGACATGAGCAATTTAATATATCTAAATCTAACTACTGAAACAAATGTGCAAGAATGAAATAAACAAAGCAGTGCTGGAATTAAACAAAAACTAAGAAAAATAAATTAACAGCAGAACAATATTGATTCCATGTCATTAGTCAAAAGATATGCAAATGCCCGGGCTGCCATGAAAATTATGTTAAAAGCTATGATTTCAAAAAGAAATCTAAGTAAGGAAATATGACAAAACAGAATTGAAAGCAACTTATCTAGAAAACATGTAAAAGCCTCCTTGGATAGCAGGGGCCCTCTGCTACCAATTTGGTGAAGTCCTTCAGCTCCTTAAAGATAAGATCACAATAGCATCAAAGAACTAAGCTTCTTTATTCAAAAACTCATAAATCTACATCCCATTCCATCTTGAAATTTGTTACAAATCTACTTTCTCATTACCTATGATAGGAGAAAGCTTCTCCTATTTATACAAAATATGAGGAGACATCTCATTAATGAGAGTCCATGAATCTCTCCCTCCATCTCTAGAGTTACAATCAAAATAGGAAATGATAAGACACATGTCTTTCTAGAGTTTTAACACAACTTGAGGAATAAGACACATATCCTCTTAGAGTTTCAATACAACAAGGAAGTGAGACACATATCCTCTTGATCCCATAATCTTCTCCAACCAAATTCGAATTTGGCCTTAGAGTGCCACATAAGGGTCTTCTAGAAGTCTCCTTTTGATCTACACATGTCACAAAACTCATAACACATATATAGATATATGAAACTATGTTAATTTTCTAGTTTCTAATCATAAATTCACTTAAAATACATAAAATAAATAACTTTGGAAAACAAGGATCCTAACCCATATATTTATGAAAATGGTTACCTGATGTAGGGTTTTAGGTCAAATGGTTATGAAATAAGAGCTAAATGGTTATGACATAATGGAAATATGTATGAATATGGAGAACATTTTTGAGACTCAACATACCCCCCAACTGAAGTTGTTGCATGTCCTCATGCAACCATTGCAATGATTCATTTGTCCATGATTTGATCTTTTATGAGTTTTGACTCATATAGATTCATTCCAAACTTTGCTTCTTGATTTTTCCTTTTTGGCAAAGTATAATACATTTGATTGCAACATTTTTTTTTTTTTTCAATGGTTGGTTCTTGTGTAACAACCATTTTTTTTTCAATGGTTGGTTCTTGTGCGACAACCATTTTTTTTTTCAATGGTTGGTTCTTGTGTGACAACCATTTTTTTTTTTTTTTTTTTTGAGCATTGGTTCTTGTGTAACAATGCTTTATTTTCTTTGTTGCATCAAAGTTCATGAAAACATTTAGAATCAACTACTTCATCAATGAATTGATCATTTGCAAGGCATATAATCTTTTTGGATCATGTTGCAACAATAGTTGGTTGGGAAGTATATGTGGGTGGAAATGAAATGAAAATGTGTGATAGTGTATGACATGTGGATATGAAATGATGTTCCTTCCCCCCAACTAAAGATATGACAATGTGGAAAAGGGAGTGAGGAATTTTTCCAAAGTTACAATTTTAGCATTCTAATCAATTACATGACTAAAAATTAGAAAACAACATACCTTCACTTACCTTAAATGTGGATGAGTTGTGTATGTGTGGTGGCTGCAAAATTCTGATCATATTCTTCTTCAAGTGGCTGAACAAGAGGAGTCATAGATAAAGAGATGAGATGACTTTTTATTGCTTCTACTAAAACTTGCTGAATCTGCTCCAAAATGCTGAAAATAATAGTCTTCATGTCTTCAAAACTCATTGGCACAATTCCTACTATGTGAAAAGATGTTCTGATGTCGAACATAGTAGGAAATTGTTGACTTAGTGGCCATTAATGGATGCCAATAGTCAACACGAGAACTCTCACCATTGATGAAAATGAGAGTCAAGATGCCCAAACACATCTTGCTAGGTACGAATGATTTTGCTGATGTCGAGTCACCTAGAAGATCTGACGAATAAGAGACATTAATGTATTCCCATTGTTTGTCAGCATGAGAACTTGCCATTAAGGCATGCAAGCCTCAAGGTGTTTTTACAAAGAACTTAGACTCAAAGGACTATGGACTCAATAGTTTGCATTGAAGCAGGTCTTATTTGCGGAATGAAAATGACAAGAAATGGAAGATAAAAATGGAAGATGGCAATGGAGAGTAGAAATGGAAATGGGCAATAAGCATGTGAATGAGCCTCTTGCTTTTATTTGTGGTTATGAATGGACAAAAAGAAATGGAAAGTGGATGTGAATGTAAATGAAAAATATGAAGTGAAATGAGGTGAATGGTTTATTATGAGGTATGGATGTGATGGAGACAATAGTATCTGAAATTTTTTCAAGTGTTTGGATCTGATTTTGCATCAGCATATTTCCTCTTTGTTGCCGATCATCCTCTTATGAAACAAATTGGTCTCTTAGAGAGACACCATTCTCTTGTAGTCATTTGTCTTTCCTCCTGGAACCTGCAAAAAAACTAATACTTCTTCTGCAATGGAATGTAAGATTATCAAAGGGAGAGAGGTGATCAATCTCTCTAGTTATGATATTTATACACAAAACTAAGAATTTGTATTAATGAAACAAGTTCTCAAAGGAAAAATCAAAAGAATTTATACATGTTTTGGAATTAGTGCCTCAAGTTGAATGTAGCTTCTTTTCAGCAATTTATTTCATTATTTACCATTTCAAACTCTAATGATGGATTTCTCATTGTGTAAATCTTGTTGAGACCTTTCCAATGATACTTAAATCATCAAAATCTGATTTTGTATGAGAAAGTTAGGGTGATTTGAACAATGAGGTTTTTCAGCTGCTAAAAATCTTGAATAAAAAGTTAGTCATTCATCTTTCATCATCAGTCCAAAATTAATCAATACCTTCAAAAAAGTGAGCAAATAACTTATTCATTTCATTGATTCAATTTTTTTATTTTTATTTTTTTTTGAATTTTTTTGAATTTTTTTTATTTTTTTTTATTTTATTTATTTTTATTTTTTAAATGAAATAAAGCATGGATGAAATAATTGTCCTTATGAATATTTTTGAAACAAAGTCATGCCAATGCCTATTTCATGCAAAATAAAAATAAAAAGCTTGAAATTTCTAAAGTCAAATTCCTAACTATGAAGGAGATGAAGGCAGAGTCCTTTTCAATTTATACAACTTGCATTTGATGCACATGTGATAATGTGTTTGCCTCAAATAATCCATTTGTCATTCATCATGTGCCACCACACATGAATTCTGCCACATTTTCCCTCAAATAAGGAAATTAGTTCCTTGATTATTTCTCAAAACCGTGACTGTTTTCATCATAAAAAAAACATTTTTCTCTCACGCACATTGCAAATTAGTGCTCCGAAGAACCCTGAATTTCTTTTAAATGGCTGCGAATTTCAGAATGTTTTTATAGGATTACCTAATTCACCCCGTTCCCGAAAAAACCCATGTTTTATTTTTTTCTAATTCGTCCTGGTTTGCTCAGAAAATTTGTTTTAAAATCAGGTGTTTTTGACAATGACGCATTTCGTTTTCTGGCAATTACTTGTGGTTTGATTTGTTTTTATTTTGCAGGTTTTGAAGTGTAATGGCTTGTATCTCACAGAGAAGTTCAGATTGATCTTCCTCATTCCAATTACTTGCAATGGAATCTACAATCTTCTCTTCATCAACAGTCTGAAATCTTCTCTTCATCAACAATTTCTTCATATGATACACTTCCATTGTATGTCCCTACAATTGAATTTGTAATCTTCTCTTCATCAGCAAATTGCAATCTTCTTCTCATCAACAATTTGCAATCTTTTCCTCATCAACAGTTTCTTCATGTGATATACATTCATTGTGTGCAATTTTTTTTTTTTAAATGATTTCTAATAACTGTTGTTTGAGGAAAAACGAATATGAAAAAGAGAAAGTTTTTTTTTTTTTTTTAAATTGCAGTGCATGGGTCTTTGTGTGGATTGAAGGTCTGCATATATGTGTAAAGCCAAGCCAAAGAATGGCCTCATGCATATGCGCGGGTCTTATTTCCATGAGATTTTTTTATTTTTTTAATTGATTTGTTAATAAAATTATGTATGTTATATTTTCAAAAATTTAAAAATACACATATATATTTCATTAAACAAAACAATTTATTGAAATCAAAGTTTTTCATGAAAACAATTTTTTTTTTAAAATTGTTGAATCAATTGAAATGATGAAGTTTTATTTTGTCTCATTTTTTTTTTTTTTTCACATAACAATTCTTTTTCTGATCCTCCAGATCACACAAAGTGTAGGAGGAGAGCATACTCAAGAATTATTAATTTTTTTTTTTTTTTTTTTTACATAACAATTCTTTTTCTGATCCTCCAGATCACACAAAGTGCAGGAGAAGAGCATACTCAAGAATTATTAATTTTTTTAGATGTAAGAAATAAGGCTACCTAGTTACACTTCCCCGGCAACGACGCCAAAATGTTTGGTCAATTTAGTGTGTCCTAAATTGCTAACATAAATTATCAACCAGGGATTCGTAAGCTGATGAACTGTGGCGCACTATATGTGCAAGATAACCTATCTCTTACTTTTCGTCGTTTTTGGATTTTTATGAAATTCTAAAAGACAAGTATGGTTATGGATATTCAAGGCAATGATGTCCTTTATAATGATTTACCAACTTGAAACTGAAAAAGGAATTTGAAACATACAATGACAAAACTTGAAAGGAAATGAAAATGTGCTACTGAAATTAAAAAGATGCTACTAATCTAATAAATCAAAACAGTGAAATAGTGAGCATGAAACCAAACTATTCTTGCTATTGTCTTAAACACAAAAGAAACTATGCTGAAAGAAATCCAAAAGTTGCAATAAAGTAAATCTAAATCAAATTACATCAACTTGTCTTCTGATCCCTCATCATTAGTCCAGCTATGATTTTCGGAAGTAACCATAAACAAATTGAGTAACTGATATCTAACTTGCAGAAAGTAAACTAATATCAAACCACACATTCATAATTTAATCCCTCACCATCAGTCCAGCTGTGGCTTTCGGAGGTAACTGAAGATGTCATGCACAATTTAATATTTCTAACTTGCAGAAAGGAAACTAATATCAAACTACACATCCATAATTCAATCCCTCACCATCAGTCCAGCTGTGGCTTTCGGAGGCAACTGAAGATGTTATGAGCAATTTAATATATCTAACTTGCGGAAAGGAAACTAATATCAAACTACACATTTCATAATACAATCCCTCACCATCAGTCCAGCTGTGGCTTTCGGAGGCAACTGAAGATGTTATGAGCAGTTTAATATATCTAAATTTGCAGAAAGGAAACTAATATCAAACCACACATTTCATAATACAATCCCTCACCATCAGTCCAGCTGTGGCTTTCGGAGGCAACTGAAGATGTTATGAGCAGTTTAATATATCTAAATCTAACTACTGAAGCAAATGTGCAAGACTGAAATAAACAAAGCAATACTGGAATTAAACAAAAACTAAGAAAAAAATAAATTAACAGCAGAACAATATTGATTCCATGTCATTAGTCAAAAGATATGCAAATGCCCGGGCTGCCATGAAAAATTATGCTAAAAGCTATGATTTCAGAAAGAAATCTAAGTAAGGAAATATGACAAAACAGAATTGAAAACAACTTATCTAGAAAACATGTAAAAGCCTCCTTGGATAGCAGGGGCCCTCTGCTACCAATTTGGTGAAGTCCTTCAGCTCCTTAAAGTTGTAATCAAAACATCATCAAAGAACTGAATTTCTCTATTAAAAAGAACTCACAAATCTACATCCCATTCCATCTTGAACTTTGTTACAAATCTACTTTCTCATTACTTCTTCATTATCTATGATAGGAGAAAGCTTCTCCTATTTATACAAAATATGAGGAGACATCTCATTAATGGGATTCCATGAATCTCTCCCTCCATCTCTAGAGTTACAATCAAAATAGGAAATGATAAGACACATGTCTTTCTAGAGTTTCAACACAACTTGAGGAATGAGACACATATCCTCTTAGAGTTTCAATATAACAAGGAAGTGAGACACATATCCTCTTAGAGTTTCAATACAACAAGGAAGTGAGACACATATCCTCTTGATCCCATAATCTTCTCCAACCAAATTCGAATTTGGCTTTAGAGTGCCACATAAGGGTCTTCTAGAAGTCTCCTTTTGACCCACACATGTCACAAAACTCATAACACATATATAGATATATGAAACTATGTTAATTTTCTAGTTTCTAATCATAAATTCACTTAAAATACATAAAATAAATAACTTTGGAAAACAAGGATCCTAACCCATATATTTATGAAAATGGTTACTTGAAGAAGGGTTTTAGGTCAAATGGTTATGAAATAAGAGCTAAATGGTTATGACATAATAGAAATATGTATGAATATGGAGAACGCTTTTGAGACTCAACAGTTGAAACAACCAGATTTTGAGCATTCACCTTTTTATGATGTTGCTAATAATATGTCTCAGTTTGATAACAGTTTGTCTTTGAAAGAAGATGATCTTGTGTTGCACAAATTACCTTTTGAGTCAGCCAATGCAGAGAATGAAGTGTCAAAGCAAAGCAGTGCAAGCAAGAAGGACACAAAATTCAGCATGGGAAAAAGTTGGTTTCAGAATGGTACAATTCGCCATGGGAACAGTTTGCAAGGTGAAGGTTATTTTAAGTCTTTATGGAAGTTTGATCAGTGTAGAAAAAGTTTGTTTTCTGCAAATTACAATTGTTGTTCTGCAAATTTTAATCATTTGCATCATGACTCCATAAATCTAAGCAATGGTCGATCAGTTGATTCCAGAGACAGATTATCATTTTCTCAAAAGCTTAATTTGATGAAATCGGGCAGATTTCAGTTATTCACGGGTGGAAGAATGGAGAATCAGTCTCCACATCATCAGTTTCAGTAATCAGAAAGCTTTTGAGGGTCCAAAAGCTTCCAATTTGGGAGGTATGATCAGGAGATCAAGTCTCTTGTAGAAAAATGCTCAAAAATGAAGTTGCTCAGAATTGGTCCGAACTAGATCGACTGGAAAGAGCTCGGAAAGACGATCTTGTAGACGTGAACGACACTAAAAACCGACGCCGTATGCAGAAGATATTCAGCTTTAAAGTTCGCCAATTTCAATTAAAAAATGCCAAAAGTTGACTTTATGAAAATTATTTTTATTAAAAAAAAAAAATATTCCACAGAATATTCTGGAAATATTTCATGGAATATTCTATAGAATATTCTGAGGAATATTCTATAGAATATTCTGAGGAATATTCCAGTGGCATCCAATTACAAGGCACCACGTGGCTAGCCCGGAGGCCGCCACATGGCCCCAAGGTGGAATATAAATGGGCGTTCAAAATGTTATTATGGTCGCAGACAGGAATTGAATGTGGGTCGACAGGATCACAACGGAGAGGCCCGACCAATGGGCTACAACTATGGTTCTTGTTAAGCATTGGCACGTGCTTGTATTTAAACTGTGCGGTTTGTTTGGGCAGGGCCCGAAAGGGGGCCAGCCCCCTCCTCATAGAACCGCTTGCTCGGAACCTTGGCGTAACTCCAGTCGGCACACAAATAACTCCAACAGTTATGTTATATTGTAACCATTTGGCATGTGAACGGGCGGCAGTTCCGGCGGGTTAAACCGTGCGGTTTTTAAAACCGTTTGTCATAACATTAAACGCGCGGGTTGGACGGTGGTGCATGTGACCACGTCCCCGCATTAAATTTAACTGCTCATTTAATTTGGAGCACGCCCGAAAGATTTGGGGTCGTTGCCATTTTTAACTGGAGTTAACTCTAGTTCTCCACATTTGGTGGAGTTTCTCTAGGCCAAACTGGCAGTTGGAGTAAAAGAGCCATAACTTTGGCTAGGAAAAGCCTTTTGATACGATTTTTTTTTTATTCTGGGTATTGGATTATTTTGGAGCTGTTGGGAGTGTTTGCAGAGCCATCAGGGTGCTCTATCAGAGAATTTACCAACATTTTTTGTCGTGGAGCCACCAGGGCCTAAGGAAAGAAGAGTTGTTTTGGACTATCTTCATCCAATGGAGGTGTTTGTTTAGTCATTTTATACTGATTTCAGCCTTCTAAATCTTAATTTGCAGTGTATTTTTCCATTTGAGGCTTCTATACAGTTGTATTCACATTTTGAGCATTTAATCAAAAAGGTTAAAGCCTAATTAAAGGCTTTTTGACCCAACAGAGGTAGCCCAAGAGAGGGGTTGTTACACAGTAATTTGTCACTGTCCCTACCATTCCCCATCCCGCACAATGGAGGACCCATTTTGTGACCTGTGAACATTGTCATGCCTTGAAAATATCATCAATGAATTCCTCTAAACATGAGCTTCATTTGCCCTAAAGACATCTCCTTGCAAAAATCATGAAAAAAATCCCTTTTTGCATTAGCGCAGGCAGACAGTTCAGAACTCGCGCCAATGGGGAAAATCCTGCAAATAGGTCGCGCCAACTGGCGCTCTATCCCAGAGCAGTAGTCGCGCCACCCAATTTGAGGACTATTTTTTTAAATAAATATGGCGGAAGTTGAGTTCCAACAAACTCAGAAACCATTGCCTATCTTGAGTTGGGAGGTTTGGCTGCGGGAGTTCTATGGAAGGGAAGTGGTTTTGCCACCTCCCATGGAACCTTCCTTGTTGATAGGGCAAATCCCACAATAATAGGGATCCCAACTCCCTCCTTCCCCATCTATAAAAGCCTGCTCAATTCCATAGCAAGCTAGTCTTGAAGTGCCTAAGCTTTGAATCTCCAAATTCCCAAGAGCCTTTGTGCTATAAGAGCCCTCTTTCTTCCCTTAAGGCCGACTCAAGTAAGGAGACTATCGTCAAGAGACTCTGGAGAGGTTTTCCCTTTCCCTGGCGAGCTTTGCGAGACGTGAACGACTGGAGACCCATCCGAAGGAGACCACGACGTCAGAACATTGGTTGTAATCTCTTTCGATTGTTATTTAATGAATGATTACGATTATGGTTCCACTCCGTTTTCGATTATGTTAATATGAGTAGTATCCTTTCTGACTGATATTTAGTTGCGTATGCTGGATTTTATGCTTGTATCTGTTTGTTTCTTGCATGTGCAGGTGTCCATCCGTGGAGATCGTGGAGGATCGTGATCTGCCGAGGCTGAGGAACGGGAACGCTCTCTTCTTCAGATCGTAGCATTGGATTCCAGGTAGGCTTCCATCTTTAGTCTTTTCATTCGTAACTAGGAACTTGCGTCGTAACATTTTTTATTGTTGCTAGACCCCTGCTGGGCTAGTAGGGATCGCCTCTGTCCGCAGAGGGGATTTACCTCCTCAACAATTTGGCGACTCCGCTGGGGATCGTCTAGATTTCACTGTCTCGTTTGTGTTGTCTCGCTTTGATTATCTTATGTCTTTTGTTGCTTGATGAGCCTTTTGGGCTGGCTCTTCTTATGTTTTGGCTTTTGGTTCAGCCCCAGAGGATCAAATCTGACCTCTGATTTTCTGAATTTTCACCTTTTCATAGTTGGCTTGATTGGCGCGAGTTTAGCCCTGACAGTCGCGCCAGTTGGCGCAATTTTCCAGTTCATCACTCGCGCCATCCCCTGTCTGGCACGGATTACAGCCAAACAGTCGCGCCATTTCCTGTAGGTGGTAGGGTTACCCTTGTTCGGAAGTTTCTTTTGGTCATTATTTTGCTTTTGGGTTTGTTTTAGATTCAGATTGAAGTGGGAAGTCTGGTCTTGGTTGGGAGAAATTCTTTGTTTTTTCATTTTCAGGAATTGGCGCTTGTTGTCAGTTAGCAACCTGCGCCAATTTGCCATTAGCGCTAGTTTTCAATGTACAAGTCGAGCCAATTTCAGGAGGTGTGAAATTTGAGCTTTTTTTTCCCTAAATCCTTCACCAGTGTGTATTTCCCTTCCGGCCTTTCCTCTGTATGAGCATAGATTACATTGCTCATTATTTGGAATGTCTTCTTTCCATGATTGCTTGATGTAAAAGGGAACGAATGCCTTGTTTTGATCTCATGCTTTGGAAGTCCTATTTGTGTTTTGTCACCTTTTGAGGAATTTTGTTACAAGGTGTTTTGAAACAACGATTGCATTCTTAGTGTTTGTTTACATCTCTTTTTCATTAAGAAGATTTGTGTTGTTTTAGTTTTTGTCTCATAGTTTGCTTTTTCATTAAAATGCATTAGATCACATTGCATTGAAAGGTAGTTTTGAGATTTATCATTGAACTTAGATCACATTGTTTAATGATTGAGAGCTAAAAATAGCTTTGTGTGCATTCTCTTTCATTGAAAACATGCATTAAGTAGATTCTCATTTCATCGAAAAATGCATTGAGTGCATTCTTATTATTTGAAAAGAAAAAGGAAATTGTGCACATATTACAATTGCATAGTTTTCAGAAAAAGAATTTTGCATAGATTACATTGCATAATTCACTTCGTTGAATGTTTTATAATACTTTTGGATAGTGAAAGTCATCTAGTTTGGAAAAGTTTCGTTTTCAGTTTTTCTGTTTGTTGCATCATTGTTTGAAGCTCTTCCCTTAACTAGATAGCATTCATCGAATTGAAAAGTTTTCTTTTCTCATGTAGTTGCATACAGAAGATTGTTATATGACATACGGTAGGGCCTTGAAACCGAAACATAATTGAAGATCAACCTTAAAATTTATTCAATTAACCTAAGGCAGCATTGGAACTTAACGAAACATATTTAGAGGTCTAGGCTAGAGACGTGTTCCGGTGTCTTAAAACCTAGTAGCTGTCATTCACCTCTTGGCTTTAGACAGTGCTAGTACGGACTTTTGCTCCCCGTACCGTCACGTATATAAAGGGAGACCCCAATAGGTTGCTATCCTTTATCCGTAGGAAGCCGAGTCTGCCGCCCTATACCCGTGATACACCGAACACAACATTCGGGGAGATTGCCTGCACGTACGGAAAGTCCTTGGTTGATTTCTCTTTCATTTTTGAAACCAAGGTGTATATTGCAGTTCACGGTTATTTGGTACACCCTTTGCCTAGCATTCCTGAGTAGTCATTTTGATCTTTTCTGACTGATTAAATTTGAAAATATCATCAAGCGCTTGTCCTTTCACGCTTGTTTCTAATCTGAAAGCGATAGAGTCACCTTTTGCCGGTTTCTCGACTCTTAAAAGATGAAACGGTAGAGTTTTTGTTTCAATGTCATAAAAATTAACCGCCCACGAAATATTCCTGGTTAAAGTTAGTTTCCTTAGGGTGTTGTTCTGAAGATCGTTTCTAATGTCAACTTTTCCGGAGTTCACCAACCAAGGAATCCCCTCCGATGGGAATCTTGGTCCTTTTCCTCCTTTTGGAAATGTTGGTACTCCTTATATGGAAACGTTGTCCCTTCCTGGGTTAACTGTTGGGTTGCCTGTTTGGTTGTTTTCAACCTCTGTGGTCCCGAATGTCTCGGCTAATGTTCAATCGGTTCCTCCGCCTGAGCAACATCATGTTGATTCCAAGGTGGACCTCTCCCCTTCTTCGCCTGTTTCTGTGTCCTCATCTTCTACTTTTCCTGGCGAAAGTCTGGATTCGAGTAACCAGGTGGATAAGAAGAAGAAGAAGAAGACAAAGAAGAAGAAGTCTGATAAGAGAGAGGCTAAGGCTGCAGCTGCTGTTTCTGAAATATCTTCTCTTGATAAACCTTCCAACCCTCCACGAAAAGTCAAGTTCCCTTGCATGTTGTGTACGGGAGACCATCTTCTTCGAGACTGCCCTAGCATTCCCAAGATGCTTGAAGAATGGTCCAGTGGTCATCCGCCATTACCTTTGGCTTCTGGGAGTCAGGTTGGGGGCACGTCTTTGGCTGCCATTGGTAAGGCTCCTAAGAAGCAGGGTAGGATCACCAATCCCTGTAAGTTGTGTGAAGTGCATCATGCTATTCACCTTTGTCCTTATATGGATGAAGCCAAGCAAGTCTTGGACAACCCGACTGTTTCTACGCCACGCCTCCCGACTGGTTATAAACAAATTTCTATGAGTCTTCCACCTAATGATGTCGTGATTGGTCAAAAGTCATCCTTGGTCGATCCCACTCCCCCAGAAATTCAAATTCACGAATCCGTCCCTGACCAACCATTGGTCGTAGGATCGGTTGAACTGACCTTGTCCGCGGTGCACCAGGTCTTTTCTGTCAAGAGTGGATCTCACACCCCCCATGTCCTTCTGATTTCTTCAGATTCTTCGGACTTGGAGAAATATTCTCCTGTCCCTATACCTCAAGAGGATACTCCTCCCACCTTCGAGATGGAGGTCATGGAGGATGCTCCTTCTTCTTCCATAACACCAGGGGAAGACCATCTTGGTTCGATGGTAGCCCCTCCAAGTAGTTTGGTCGCTTCCTTCGATTGGAGTCGATTTTCAGGATACCGCCTTCCGTCTTATGTGCCTTTCGAGATCACAGTAAAGGCATTTGGTCTGGTCATACCCAGCACCATTATAGACTAAGGTGCATCTGTTAGTGTTCTATCCTCAACTACTTGGCAAGCTTTCGGTTCGCCACCGCTTACGCCTGTTACGCAGAATCTGTTGACTTTTAACAGAAGGATGAGTCAACCGTTGGGGATCCTTCCAAGGTTACCAGTTACTTTGGGAGGTAAAACTGTCCATATGGACGTGATGGTTGTTCCAGGCCCCTTGGATTTCAATCTGCTTTTGGGGCACGATTACACCTATGCCATGGGAGCGCTCGTCTCCTCCCTCTTTCGTGTGGTATGTTTTCCGCATGAAGGAAGGATTGTGACCATTGATCAACTTTTGTTCTTTGGTCCTAATGTGGCAACTAGTCCGCCATCACCCCCTCCTGGTTTTTATCCACCCGTTGTATCTGCCCCACCGCAGATAAACTATGTGGCTACTTACCCCGTGCCTGTGCTCAGTGATGATGCCGTCGTGCATCAAGTGCTGGGGGCATTGGGTCCTGACTTCCAGGATGTTTTCCTTCCATCAGGGGTGGAACTCTTGGAAGAGATGAATTCTTGTTCATTATGATGAAGTCGGGCAGAGCATGGTTCTTGTCTTGTGTCAAGCTCCTTAAAAAATGAAACAAGGTTGTCGGAGTAGATTTCCTTGTCTTGTGTCAAGCTCCTTAAAAAATGAAACAAGGATGTCTAAGGATAGTTCTTGTAATGTGTCAACCTCGTTAAAACAATGAAACACGTTCCTGTTCAATTCGAGTCTTTGTTTAGATCTCGTAAAATCTCAGTCGAGTCTTTCTCTTGATCTCGTAACTTGAACCTTCACTCCATCTGCCTTTCATATGGATTGAAGCTTGGGGGGCATGTACCTCGAATTGAGTCACCATGCTAGGGGCATGCTTACTTTTTCAAGCATAGTTTGTTTCCGTTTCAAGCTTGTGTAAAAATGAAACTGGTTTCAAGCATAGTTTATCTTTGTTTCAAGCTTGTGTAAAAATGAAACCGACTTCAAGCAGAGTTTCCTGATTTCAAGCTTGTGAAAAAATGAAACCTTTCCCATTTTACCTCTTGTGACTGCCATTTTATCAGCCTGTTTTGCCAGATGAGCCTTGGTTTTCTCATTCCATTGTCATTATCTGCTTGGCCGATCATATGCCTTCACTTGGTTGTTTTACCCATTCCTGAGGAACCGCTGCGATGAGTGGTCTTGTTAGCCAGCCTCTTAACTTTTACTTGTTCTGAGCAGTTCCACCATTACCGGAACCAGTCGCTACCCTTTATACCACTCGTTCCTCTAGGAGGAGTCATCTTTCAGCTCTTTTCTGACTCTCTAAACATGAAAATATTGCCGAGGCCCTTGTCGTTTCGATCTCGTTAAAATGGACACGAATCGAAATCTACCCAGTATACGTTTACCCCTTTTTCAGGCTGGGATGGATTGATTACGAAAAAGGAATACCCTAGCCTATTGCGACTAGGAGGTTTTCTTGGATATTGTTTTTTACCTTTTCGGATCTGAGGAACTATTTACGAAAAGGGACCTATGGAGTTTACTTTTCTGCTGTCTTTTCAAACTCTCTAAACATGAAAAGATGCCAAGTTCTCCCTTTTTCAGACTCGTTAAACCCTGATGACATCAGATCCAGTCGAAATGACGTTATCCGAGTTCCTCCTTCCTAGGACTCGTTAAATGCACTAGTATGGATTCGCCCGAAGGGCGGACTTATATTACAAGCATATGGTATCGTCTTCAAGCTTGTGTAAAAATAAAGAGGTACTCTCCAGAAATGGTGGGGGAAAAATGGAACCATCGTCGTTGTCATCGACAGTATGTCGCTCTTGAACATGGCACTGGTCTGCATTCGTGTCGGGTTGGGTACATCTCATCTCATTTCTTCACTTTGCCTCCGTGGGTTTGGATAATCCCTTTTGACCTCTCCTCTGTTCATTGCCTTGTCACCATGACCTCTGATCCGTTGATGTCAAATACTGCCAAGTCCACTGTCGTGCCGTTTTTATGTTCAAGAGAAGTTGGCCTCTGCTAATATCAACCTTCCTCTGATTCTCATACGATCCTGATTCACAACAAAACATCATGTTCCTCTGTCTCGTGTCGATGATGTGGGAATCATTATGGCCCACCTTCGATCAAGGTCACTTCCTGTCGACATCAGCTCATTTTCCAGGAAGCTGATCTAGAGACTCCTTTATGGTACCTTGGAGCCTGCATGCCTCAATGGCAGGTTCGTCGCATTCGACGTGGGGTTTTCATCATTGGCCTCCGATCGAGTGATTCTGCGGGTGTTCGACACCAACTCATTGATTCACACGCCGTAGATTGTACCTGTAGTACCTTGAGGACCATTGTCATTATTGGTGGTTCCTCTCGCGTCTGTTAACAGCTCTCATCATTGGCTGGTAATCAGACGATGTTCTTGCATGTTCGACTTCAGCTCACATATTCGCATGCTTGGACTTGTACTTTGTTTGGGTCGAGATGGAGCGCAAGACCCTGGATTGTGTCTGTTGTAATCGAGGCTGCGATTGTGGATTATTATCATCATGACTCATTAATTGGATGGCTGCGACCATACCTGAGTCTATTTGTTTGATCCTCACTGGATGGCTGCGCCCATACTCCGGATCCGGATTATAGTGTACTCTGTTTTGGATGGCTGCGCCCATACCACATATGCATCATGTACTTGAGATATCAGTTGTATTTTTCTGCACAGGTTTTCCGACAGCGGGCCTTCAGTTGAACATGTTCTCGTAAAGCATTTCACCCCTCTCTCACTCTCGGGCCTCATACTTTAGGGGGCATCTGTTACACAGTAATTTGTCACCGTCCCTACCATTCCCCGTCCCGCATAATGGAGGACCCATTTTGTGACCTGTGAACATTGTCATGCCTTGAAATCATCATCAATGCATTCCTCTAAACATGAGCTTCAATTGCCCTAAAGACATCTCCTTGCAAAAAACCATGAAAACATCTCCTTTTGCATTGGCGTGGGCAGACAGTTCATCACTCACGCCAATGGGGAAAATCCTACAAAGAGGCCGCGCCAACTGGCGCTCTGTCCCAGAGCAGCAGTCGCGCCAGCCAATTTAAGGAGTGTTTTTTAAATAAAGATGGCGAAAGTTGTGTTTCAACAAACTCAGAAACCATTGCCTATCTTGAGTTGGGAGGTTTGGTTGCGGGAGTTCTATGGAAGGGAAGTGGTTTGCCACCTCCCATGGAACCTTCCTTGTTGATAGGGCCAATCCCACAATAATAGGGATCCCAACTCCCTCCTTCCCCATCTATAAAATCCTGCTCAATTCCATTGCAAGCTAGTCTTGAAGTGCCTAAGCTTTGAATCTCCAAATTCCCAAGAGCCTTTGTGCTATAAGAGCCCTCTTTCTTCCCTTAAGGCCGACTCAAGTAAGGAGACCATTGTCGAGAGACTCAGGAGAGGTTTTCCCTTTCCCTGGCAAGCTTTACGAGGCATGAATGACTGGAGACCCATCCGAAGGAGAACACAACGTCAGAACATTGGTTGTAATCTTTCTTCGATTGTTATTTAATGAATGATTACGATTATGGTTCCACTCTGTTTTCAATGATGTTAATATGAGTAATATCCTTTCTGACTGATATTTAGTTACGTATGCCGGATTTTATGCTTGTATCTGTTTGTTTCTTGCATGTGCAGGTGTCCATCCGCGGAGGTCGTGGGAGGATCGTGATCTGCCGAGGCTGAGGAACAGGAACGCACTATTCTTCGGATCATAGCATTGGATTCCAGGTAGGCTTCCATATTTAGTCTTTTCATTCGTAGCTAGGAACTTGCGTCATAAAATTTTTGATTGTTGCTAGACCCCTGCTGGGCTAGTAGGGATCGCCTCTGTCCGCAGAGGGGATTTACCTCCTCAACAGGGGTGAACTGCTTAAAAAATTATTTGCTGTCATACTGTATATTTTTGTTGCATTATTTCAGATTCTGCTCCTTTAAACAGTAAATTTTTATAAGTAAACTTTTCCCAAACAGGTTTAAACAGAGAACAAAACTTATTAGTTCATCTTCAAACCACTATACTTCATTTGCAGAATACATAATCTTTCCTATTCACACATTAAAGTTGGATTAATGAATACTTTGCACATAAAAAATACTTTCATTGATCGGATCTCAGTGATTACATTTTATTTCTTTAGGCAGAGTCTGTAAGAGGGCCAGGTAGCCTTCGGATTCATCCTTTCTTTGAAAGGTGAAATATCCGGTAAATGCCCCTACAGTCAATCTCTATATGAGAAATACTTTGTTCTCACAATTTTAGATCACCCGCGCTCTCTTTATATCCATACAACCTTTAATTTGATCACCTGTTACAATAAAAAACTAAAACATTGTAACCTTTGAAATAGGTGGGGAAAGGTAGTTTTGTAGGGTGGTGGGGTTTCTATTGACATGGCACGGGCTTGTTGGGTAATGGACTGAAAAATTAATTATTCAACAGGTCTTTAGGCAGGATTGGGAGTGATTGGGAAGACATGACAGGAGTGGCGTCGTGGAGCAACGGGAATGATAGAGGTTTAACAGTCAACAACATGGTTTTATTATGGTCAAAACCGCATTTCGGAGGGGGTTAGGGATAGTAAGCGGAATGGTATGGGGGGGGGGGGTGCGAATTGATAGGTGCCTAACACGCAGTAGATGGGTTGGTTCCATTCGTACCCTCCCCCCCCCCCCCCCTTGACGTTAACTTTCAGAGGATGAGGTGGGGGGAGGAAATGAATGTGGGCTATCAGATGTAATAGCGTAGGCGGAGATTAAGTGGAAGGTGGAAGGAGTTTAACGATGATGTGATGGGTGAGCGAATGGTGGGGTCAAGAAGATTAAATGAAATTTTGGGCGGATTTTAAAGTTAGGGACTTTAGAATATGACATACAATATGTCAAGTAAATTTAAAATAAATCAATCCCCAAAACTTAGGATCTCCATTGTTTTTATTATTTCTCTCAAACATCAGAACATACGAAATATTTGTAATGATACTTTAGAGTAAATTTGATGTCTCTCCACATTTATATTTCTTTCATTTTGTCTATCCTTTCACTAATCTAACACTTTTTCATCATTCTTTTGCAGGATGCATTTAGGCTTGCAGACCCATATTCTTTTTTTTTTGTGAAATTCTAACCTACTTTTTTCCCTTATTTCTCCTATCCATTCAGTTTGAACTGTTGAATCAATTTTATTTTCTACCTAGTTATTGATTTTCCAAGATTGAACTGTTTGGAAAATCCTTATTTTCTAGCCCATCCAAAAAAAAATTAAAATTGTTCAATCATTCTTAGACTGTATGAATTGAACAAACTAATCTAATCAGCAGTGGAATTTTGATTTGCATCACTTTCAATATTATTCTTTTTGGGTTTATATATATATATATATATATATATATATATATATATATATATATATATATATATATCTTTTCTTCATTATACCCTCTTTTCAATTTTTTTTTTTTCATATTTTTTTTGGAAATCATTTGAATATTGAAAATCATGTACAATATGAAATTGCAACTATGAAATACTCAATCACCTTGAGATACTATAATTTATAGGACCCTAACAGTAAGGTTTCCATTGCTTAATTTCATGTAGTATTGACAACATTTCAATCTCATAAATAGGTTTTTGTAAATACTTTCCTTTGATTGGACGAATTTCGAAAGAAATGGGTCTACCTTCTTGCATTAAAACAACACCAATTCCATTTCCTCAAGCATCACATTCCAAAATAAAGGTTTTTATGAAGTCTAGCATAGCTAAGACCAATGCTTAGCACATTTCCTCTTTAAGATGTTCAAAGACCTTATTTGCTTCTGCAATTCAAGAAAATACATCTTTCTTCAGTAATGTTGTTAGAGGTGCTATTATTCTCCCATAATTCTGAACAAAATTGAGGTAATATACTGCCAACCCAAGAAATCCTCGCGAATGCTTTATGGTTGTGGGGATTTTCCATTCCTTAATGGATTTAATTTTATTATAGTCTACCTTAAGACCCTCATGAGATACAATATAACCCAAATATTCCACCTCTTGTACTCCAAACAAACATTTGGAGGTTTTCTCATATAATTTTTTCTCGTCCAATAGTTTGAGCACCCTGTCAGCATGTTGAACATGATCCTTCCAAGACTTGTTGTAGATTAGTATATCATCAAAAAATACTAACACAATTTTTCTAAGGAAAGGTTTAAAAATGGAATTCATCAAACCTTGAAATGTAGAATGGGCATTGGTAAGGCCAAAAGTCATGACCAAAAATTCATAATGGCCCTCATGTGTTCTAAATATTGTTATCATGATATTTTTAGACTTCATTATTATTTGATGATATCTTGAATGAAGATCCAACTTGGTGAAGTAAATCACTCCATGTAATTCTTCAAATAATTCATCAATGGCAGGAATGGGAAATTTATCTTTAACACTGAGCTTATTGAGCTCCCTATAATCTAGGTACATGCACCAATACTACTGGAGCAGATAAAGAACTTTGACTAGATTGAATTATACCAACCTTAAACATTTCTTCAACCATACATTCAATTTCACTCTTTTGGGCATAGGGATATCTATAAGGCCTAATGTTTTGAGGAACACTTCGTGGAATCAAACAGATAGCATGATCATGATCATGAATAGGTAGGAGGCCTTTGGGAGTCTCAAATACCTTGGAATGATTGTCCATGACTTTTTGGAGATATGGATAAATATATTATTTCGATGTTTGAACCTCTGGTGAGTATAATTGTGAAATTATTCCCTATTTTTATTTATTTTGAATTTTTTTCATGCCATTGAGCTGATGATATTTCTTGGTTTCCTTATGATACCCCTTAATTCAACATCCTTTCCTTCCCAAAAAAAATTCAATATTTTTTTTTGAAAATTAAAAGTTATCGTACCCAAAGATTGTAACCATTTGAATCCTAGTACAACATCAACATCACCCATTGGAATGGAAAGCATTGGACTACTCAATACATATTATCCTATGGATAGTCTTATATTATGGCAGTCTCTAGAGAAATTTATAGTTTCTCCATTCGCAACCATCACTTGACACTCTAGTGATGGATATATGAAGCAATTCAATTCCTTAGTTATCTTACAATGAATAAAATTACGGGTACTACCATAATCAATAAACACTATTACCTTTTCATTCTTGATATTTACTTCTATCTTAAGAGTTTGAGGAGTGGTAATTCCTTTCAATGCATTACAATATATAGTTGAATTCATTTTTTCTGTTTCTTGAGTTAGTTCCTGGTGTATATACTCTTCTTTTGACATTTCTTGTTTCTTTTATTCCTCTTCACAATCTATGTAAAATAATTTCTTCTCAGCACACTTATGACCTTTAGTGTATTTTCTATCACAATTGTAACAAATCCATTTTTCTCCTTTCCTTTAATTTTTGTGGTGTCAACCTTGTAGGTTGTGGAAGGCTAGGAGCAACAACACTTCCAACACTTCCATAATTTTTCTTTCAACTTTTCTTGCCACCTTGAATTCCTTCTCCAATGAATTAGGTTCCCAAAGGAAAATATCATGTTGGATGTTATCCTTTAAGGTCCCTATGAATACATCAATCCTATGCTCTTACGGAATATCATTTACCCTAATATTCAATTTTTGGAAGTCTTCAATGTGCTCTTCCATTGAACCCTTTTGTTTGAGATTTATCATTTGGCTAAAGAATGTGTTCCTCTTTGTAACCTCATAATGTGTTATCATTTATTCAGTAAAACTTGACCAAGTGAAAAATGGTTTATGAGAAAAAAAACCATCGTTACCATACATATTGATTGGGTTCTAAATATAATGCTGCAATAAGTACCTTTTGTGAGTGTTGCACATCATGGCGATCAAAATATTGCTCCATTTGTAGTATCCATGTTACCATATCCTTACCATAAAACTTACTCGTATAGATATTTGGATTGTGGTCATGGTTCTTAAACCCAACATTGGAGTTTCTAAAATCAAAATTCGTATTCCTTTTTTTCTGACCATGATTTTCATGGATTACCTTGTCACCATTGGCAAGACTTTCTTGCAACCACTTTGCCAAACTTTCCTCAAACCTTCCATGTCTTCTTTCAAACCCTCCATCTTAGCTTCCAGGTAATCCTTTAAAACATCCATCTTAGATTCCATTCAATCCTTCAAACCATATATCTTAGCTTCCATGAATTTTTTTAAACCATCCATGTCATATTTGGTTTCTCTTTGTGAGAATGAAATTTTTTGCACTTGGTCCCATAATTTTGATATATCATGATGCAATTATTCCTCTTGATGCGTCATAGTATATTTTTCTCAGGGATTAATGGGTGTGGAATTATTTTATTTGGGAGGAATTTTAGAACCCAATACTGGTATATATGCTTCAATATGTCCTTGGAATAACTTCAAACTGATTTTTAAAACAAAATTTATGCAATTTTAAAAACCATACATACTTTTTCCTTTATTTAGGATCTTGATCTTGAAATGGTTGTAACTCTAAAATTTCAGATCTCTGAGGTATGAAGTTCAATCCTGTTGTATCCCCCTAAATAATCTTTCCAATGCAACAAGTCATACCAACATTGGATTATTCAATTTAGAGTTATGCAAAATATCCCATGATGACCTGATTATGGAATGGCTCAGTAGAGCTAAGTTGTACGGGATGCCACGTGTCACTGTTTCAATATTCAGACTTCGAATTTCTATAGTACAAACTAAAGGGCATGAAATTTCAATCACGTTTTAGAGAATTCAAATCTGATGATTGAAATGAAAGTTATGATGATTTTCCCTAGGTCACATGTTTGAGATGAAATCTTGGAGCCTCCAAAAACCCTAACTTGCTCGAATCATAACTCCAAAAATATAGTGAACCAAGATCTAAAATTCATACATGAGGTTCATCAATATGTTGAATCCATGTGATTGCAATTTTAGCTTCTGAATATTTGTATAAATAAAGTTTTTATCAGAAAATTGCACCTGATAGGCTGCTAATCAGATAACTTCATGTAGCTGTTTCAAACCAACTTGTAACTGAATCTTAGCCTCTTCAGTTTGAGAGGGCTCTCTCAAAGGGGTTAATGATATTTGATAAAGATGAATATAGATGGCTAACTCTACCTAGAAAATAACTTGATTGTAATGTGTGTAGGTTGAAAAGAGTATAAGTCTGCAATAATTGGGCTTATGGAGTCAACAAATTCATTAGTTCAGTGGTAATTTCACTTGACATGGAAGCTGAGGCAGGTAAGAGTTTTAGGAGGGGTAAATCACACATGGAACATTAAATAACACAACCAATTCATCAATAAAGGAAATCAAAGCATACATCTATGAATTCTGAGTATTAAAGATGAATACCTATGAAAATGATAAAAGTAGAAAATATATATCAAATAAGCACTAAAAACTCCATCAAAATCTCAGGTTGGTCAAGAAACAAGTCCTCTGTATTATTGAAAATAGTCAAATTACATAAAGCTGCAGTATTGCCAAAAAATCTCCAACCCTTTACAAATTTGAATATCTTCCCTTTAATAGACTTGTTACATGAGATATTATCTGCCTCTTGGCTAGATTCATCAAAGTTTTCCTAATGACACCTTGCATAACATGAAAACATGTGCTTTAATGATAAAATGACAGCTACACTATGAAACAGTCCTTTTCCTAATAGGACTCAAACAGCTAATTATTACATCAACTATATTATCTTCTTGAAACAATTATACATATTCCAACTAATCCTCCACATGTTCAAATATGATGTGATAGAACTCATCACTACATGACATCTTAATTAGCCTCCTCTAAATCTAGAAACAAACCCTGCTTTTAGGAAAGCTACGTCCTTATCTTCAACGAATGGTTTGGCTGAAGATTTGTCTTCATCTCATGGTCTCCAAGTCTTGGATGACTGCTGGCATAGTCCTTTGACCCTTTGAAATTATCCACCTCTCCAAAAATTCCCAAAAAACATGCTCATAAACCTTCAATATAGCTCACTACGAAAGTATGATAGTTTCGTAGCATACAAAAAATGCCTTTTGCCATCAACTTTTTTTCTTATTTCCTTTTGCATTATGTTCATTATGGCTTGAAACATTCTCCATATAATTAATAACCCTTAAGAGTTACCAAAAGTGGCTTTTTAAGCAAAAATAAAGCTACAGGTGGTTTCATAGCGTTTTCCTGGCTTCAAGCCTAGGAAATGCTACGAAACTGGTGGAAAGTGTGTAAATTCTAGATTTTTGCCTAACTTCAAAAATGTGCCTTCCAACTATAAAAAATTTCTTTCCAACATGCCATTTACCTTTAAAAATAGAAACGAGCTCAAACTATGAGTCTTGAGGTGTTTCTTCCTCATTGATGATGAGTTGAGTTATTGGCTCCTCAATTATTGTCATTTTTAGGCCTTTCTTCTCCAGCTCCTCATGGATTAGTTCTAGTTGTTCTTGGAGGTATTTAACTTGATCCTTTAGCTTCCTGTTGGTATATTTTAAGTGAAATTTCATTCTTCTGACATGTTTCACCTCTTTCCTCAATGGCATAGTCCATTTGATTAATTTCCGTGTGTTGTCTAGGGCCTTTGATACAGTTTTAACCTTCTCTTCCCAAAAATATTTCATATTTTCAAACTGAACCTTTTGGAAATTGTGTTTCCTTACTTCCTTCTTCATAACTGCAATTTCATGGTTATCTAACCTTAATTTTTCTTCAAGGAGTTCAAACTATATTTTTTCAATTACTTTCTCTTTTCCTTTCTTTGGCTTGCTAACTGTATCTTTCTCTGCAGGTGATGAAAGATCAATAATGTCTTGTGGTGGCTTGATGGTGTTAGTAGTTGGATGGACTTCTTTGCTGCTCTCCAAAAGTTTTCTAGTGTACCTTGTCATGGGCTTCCTAGCCTAGAACATAAAACCTACATCTTCACCTTCAAACTCTAGCTTCTTTGCTGATTTAGCTTTCTTAGGTTTCTGTCTAGCTTCATCTATGTCCTCAGCCTAAACTATAGGAGTCTCTTCAATATCAATGACATGTAATATATCTTCTAAATTTTCTTTAGCCACTCTTTTTCCTTCTAAAGCCACTATTTTGTCTTCTAAAGCTACTGTTTGACTCCTTGTAATCCTTTTTCTTCATTGTTTACTCACAAATTGCTCTTGTTTTGCAGGTTTGATCTTAATTGAATTTTTCTTTGTAGGTGGAACAATGGGTGTATCAAATATTTGCAACTGCTCTGTTTCCATCATGACTGGCTCACTCTGCTTTGCCCCTACTGGTTCACTTTGTGCTGCCACTAAGGGTGATGGGATACCCTTCGGTTTACGAGTTCTTCTAGGAGTAAGGGTATCCATTTCAAATACACTAACAAACAAAAATGAATACCAGTCTCTGCCTAGTCTTTGTAGCTCATATAAAACCAACAATTTTATTAAACCATGATGAAACAATGAGGTTCCACTTCCTTCAGATTTTGCTTGACCTTTATCTGCCATTTTTGTTAAACTTCTGTGTAAATAGAAAGGCATATCAAGAGATACCTTACCAATAAAGTGTAGGAGAAGCTTGAAATGGTAAGAATAGACTTTATGGTATCTCCCTTCACAAGTAAAATATTTATGGATGATAAGCAGTAACTTTGAGAAATTATCCCTCATGCAGCTCCTTGGAATGTAATTTGTAAGGTCCATTTCACTGTTTTCTTGCTTGATAAACTCTTTGCACTCCTCCATGTTGAATTTAAACCCTTTGAACCATTTTTATTGTCCCCTTGGAATCCTTGTTGCTGTTGTAATGACCTTTGGTGTAATGGTGAGATTCATCATCCCCACTTTATTAGTTGTTCCACTGAAGTTTAGGGAAAATTCTTTGGAAACCTATACATGGCAGCCTTTTAGTCTTTCACAAAACTGTAAACATCCTATCCTTCTGAAGATTTCTACAATTGTTGGGTCTTCATTTATTAGGTTCATATCTGATGGCTCATATCTGAGACATTGGCCACCCTTATTTTTCTTTCTTTTTGCAGCCATAGCTTCTTTAGTGGCTTCTCTACCTCGCTTGATAGGTCGATGCCTTACTTGATAATTCTAGGCCTCGCTTGATCAGTGATGTCTGCAGACCTTTGAAAATAATAGCCACAACTTTGTTTTAATGAAATAGCTCTCTAGAGCTCAATATCACGCAAAGAAGGAATAAATAATGAGAAATGACTTAATTTAGATATATTTTGAAGTTCAATGCCCACTCATAACATAATGATGATTCATACATGCTTAAAATGGTGATGATGAATTCATCCCTGACCATGTACCTTGATCTTTACCCTAACTGACTCGAATGGTATCTAACATATCCCTTTCAAATCATGTTATGACACCTAACAGCTAATTTGACGTGACAAACATGAAACCTTACTTTCGTAGTGTATCTAGTGTAATTCTAGGCCTTTGCGCTACGAAAGGATCAATAGTTTCGTAGCGAAAATTTTATTTTCTCGGTGTCTTTCGCTACAAAAGTGTGGTTTCTTGGCTAAAACGACCATTTTGGTGCTAAAGCTTTGGGAAATGAAAATTGTCAGAAAATTATGATTGATGTGACATGAGGGGATTTGAAAGAGGGTGGATTTAGACCTTACGGTAACCTTTAATAAGAAAAATAAAAAAAATTCGTTGCCCAAGTAATGAAAAATGAATCCTATAACCCTACCTTTGACACATGAACCTATATGACTTTGTCAACTGTTGTTTCATTTTTTTTTTGAGTGATAACAAAATTTATAGCTAAACTTCCAATAGGACCTACTACCTTTGACACATGAACCTATATGACTTTGTCAACTGTTGTTTCATTTTTTTTTTGAGTGATAACAAAATTTATAGCTAAACTTCCAATATGACCTATTTGAAGAAGAAAAACCCTAGAATCCAAAGCTTTGATACCAAATGTTATGCAACAAGCTCAAACAATAGAAGAAAATATTGATCGGCAACTTAAAAATTATCCTCTTCAAAGGGGAAACCTCCTTTAGTTTACATAAATGAATAATTATTCATTAGGGGAATTTTGAGGTCTAAAATGGGCCTCCTAAGAAAAATTCACAACAAAAATAAACTTTATGAGAACCAATAGGATTCAAGATGATGATGTCAACCATGGGGGATGATTCACCATTTTTTAAGTAAAAGGGTAAAAATATTAAAAAATATTAAAATAATAAAACTACTTTTGCAACTTATCTCGCAATGTTTTTGCTCAAATTTCGAGCGGGAGTACTTGTTGGATGAAAAATTTAATTCCTCATCCAAGGAGTACCCATGTTGCATACTTTTGATGGACCTTGCTACAATAAAAATGAGAAATACATTTTAAAAAAAACATGATTACAATCATGTTTTTAATGTATTTATCATTTTTCGTGTAGCAGGACCCATCGAAAGTATGCAACATGGGTAATACTTGGATGAGGAATTAAATTTTGCATCCAACGAGTACTCCTGCTCGAAATTTGAGTAAACACTTTGGGAGATAAGTTGAAAATACGAGTTTAAAAAGTAGTTTTTTCTTTTTTTCCCTCTAAAATTTGATGATGTAATCAAATCTTATTTTATTATTTTCACTAATTTCCTTAGGAGGCCCATTTTAGATGTCAAAATTCTCCTAATGGGATGATTCAAATGACAAAACCTCCTTTCTATAAATAGGAGTCTAAGGGGTCACAATATAATCAAGGCCGACATAACAATAATAATGTAAGGGAACAACAATAACAATAGTGGGCTTCTATGGAGAACAATAATAAAAATATGGGGACTAGATGGGCATAAAAATACCAATAAGGGGGCTACACTAATAATGAAAATAATGGGAACACTAGTACTATAGGGACACAACATTGTTTGGGTTTGGATTGGGTTGAGAAGGCATTTGAGGTTTCTTAGGTTGAGTAGGATGAGTGAGTTGTGGTTGAGGTTGGGGTGGAGGTAGTAAAGTAGGAGGTTGGTTGACTTGAGGCCTCCACCCTTGTGATGGTTTGCCTCATTTAGAATATTGGGGATGATGTGGATTAAAAGGATGGTTGAGAGGCTGAGGAGGATATGGAGGAGAATAAGGTCAAGAGGGAGGTGTGTACCATGATGGATGAGTGGAAGAGTACCAAGGTTGCAAAGGTGAATCCTTATTTGGATTTTAATAAGAATAATTTTCACCTTGCATGCCGTATTGATATGGTTGAGGTGATTTAGGTCTCCTTTGATTAATTAAGAAAAGTCGCTATGACCCACCTTATGCCGCTTGTTATACAACTTTAGGCCTAGTAAAGAGGGGAATTTGTATGTTGCATGTTTTTCTTCACAGACTAAGCAGATTTCTATGAAATTCAATGGAAATTCATTCCTGGGATGTCTTTTAGTGCATCAAGGGCAGAAAATAGCTATAGCCCTCTCTACTTCCTCTTGATTTCTCTTGATTTGCATGGCGTCCATTTTAAATGCAAAGGTATGCAACATTTCACTCTTTAAATCCTCCAAAATTTTCCATGTCTCATTCTTGATGGATGTTGTGGAGGGAGAGGAACTGACCAAGCCTTGACTATCCCTACTATTTTTCCTAGTAGCACTAGAGTGATTCTTGAATACAGTTTTGATGTCATCATAGGGTAATTGATAGATATATCCTCCAGATAGCATGTTGAGGGTTTCCAACACCTCCACCCTAATCCCTCGGAGAATAAATAGCTTGAGTGACTCGAGATCAAGAGTACAGTTCGTCCTCTTATAATTTAGTTGAAAACTTTCCTCATAGTCCTCTAAGGATTCATCAGGTCCAAGAGTCATCCTAAAGATTTCTTCCTTGGTTTCTTTGGACCTAAAATAATCCCTGTATTTTTTATTGAAGACCTATTGCATTTGGTCCCAGGTAGTGATGCTTCCCCCAAGAAGACCCATAAACCAACGCAAGGTTTCATTTTTAAGGGTAGAGAGGAACAACTTAAGATTTTGTTCATCAGAGGCATAGTCATAGGTCCTACAAACAACAAAACATTCAAACATGAAGGCGTCAGGATCATCATAGGTTATGCCATGGAAGAATTAGGGCTTATGTTCTTCATTCTAGCCTCTCCATTGGTTTCTCTGATGGGGAAAATCTCATTGTTCTTGTTTTCAGCCATAGCTTGGGTAGGTGAAGTAGGTTATTCTTCTTCCCCAATAGGTTCTTCAAAAATTTCATTTTTCTCACCTAAAGGGTCTTCTAACTTCCCTTTAGTCAGAGAGAGAAGTTCACAGCCATCGAAGAAGAGTTAAGGTTGAATTTTTGAGGGTGTGGGGGTTTTTGGTAAGAATTTTCCTCGATTACCATACTCCTATGAGGCATGAAATAATTTTTTTCTTGATTTTGTTTCGCTTTTTCAAAACTGAATGAAAAATAGAAAGCAAAGTGACAATGCTTAAGCATAAACAATCATCTACTTAGACACATCCTTGGCAATGAAGCTAAAAAGTGGTGAGCCCTGGGTATTGCACCAAGAGTGTTGCAACTCCCAAGGGATCCTCAACTCAATTGATCAACGCGGGGTTTGTAAAAAATTAGAGGTGATAGTCATATATGCACAATAGATTTGATTCTAATCATTCCACCCTCAACTATGAAATTATATCAATTTTTTCAAATACTATCCTTCATACTTGTCTATAGTGAAACCTTGGTGATGAAAGTGCAATTGAAAACTAACTCTAAATAGGAAAGTAAAACTTCCATTTGCTCAATTTGTAGATGCTAACTAACTTTTCATGAAGGGGAAAGAAAGCTAATATACTTGCCAAAGGAAAGCTACTCTACCTTGCATTATTCATCAAACAAGTAAAAAAATTTCATGTATCATTTATCTACTTCACACTTCGTGGAAAATCAGAAATTGAACTTGCAAATTTCTTGTAATTGAAAGACTAATTATACTTTGTTTTTGCAGTGAGGAAGAGGAATGGTTGGAGTGGTCTAGGAGCTTATCATGATCATAAAATCATATTTGGGGGTCATGATTCATCCTAAATGAGCTAAGGTTTAAGTGGGGAGAAATTCAGGTGAAGGAAAGTGGTGCTATAGACATGCCACATGAGGTCCTATAATGCTACAGGAGGGGTTTCGAGGGTGTTTTTAGTGCGTATATGAAGTATTGAAGACATGAAGAGGTGGATAGAGGTTAGGGAGAGTGAAGGAAGGTTGGGGAAGCCTCCTAGCCAAGCCCAGGGCCTATCATAGGTCTGTGTTGCACTAGGATGAATGCCCATGGTGTCCTAAATTTACTAGGTAGAGTGACTATCAAAACAAAGGTTTGGGACACAATTTAGGGATGGAAAGAAGAATATGGAGGATTCCAATATGGAGGTGAAATATGTGCCCTTCCCTGCAGATCAACACAACCCTGCAACCAACCACATGCATACATCCATTAATCTTTAACACAAGGATATAAACTATGATGGAAAAGATGAGTTGAATTTGAATAAAATCTATTTTATGAAATAAAAATACTATGATTACTGATTTGACTTCTAAGCTATAAAAATAAAATATGAAGAAGGACACAATTAACATTCATCTATTTCTAAGAAATCATAAAAAACATATTTTTTACTGAGATTGTGATTCCTTCCAGCCATTCTCCCATAAGAGAGGTGATGCAGAAGAATCCAATCACAGTTTTTTATAGCTTAACCTCTACTCAAATGAAAGAAAACTATGAAAATTATTGGAACCAAGAACAAAAAACAAGTACATAAGAGGGACCTAAGCCACTGGGTTGGGCCCAAACCTAAGGGTCTCTACGCAACTCAATTTATCAACCTGGGGTTCGTACAAAATTAGAGGTGATAGTGCTATATGAATAGTAGATTGGATTCTACTCATGCCACCCTCAACTATGAAATTAGGTTAGGTTGTTTAGAGACCATCCCTCCCACTTGTCTACAGTGAAAACTTACTAATGAAAGTGCAATTGAAAACTGACTCTAACTAGGAAAGTAAAACCACCATTTGTTTAATTTGTAGATTTTAACTAAATTTTCATCAAGTGGAAAGAAAAATAATCTACTTTCAGAAGAAAATATACTCTACCTTGAATAATTCATAAAACTAGTAACAGAATTGCATGTATCATCTATCTACTTCACACTTGTTGGAAAATCAGAAATTAAACTTGTAAATTTCTTTTAATTGAAAGAACAATTCTACTTTGTTTTTGAAGTGAGGGAAATTAATGGTTGGAGTGGTCTAGGAGCTTCTCTTCATCATAAAATCACATTTTGGGGTCATTATTCATCCTAATTGAGCTAAGGTTTAAGTGGGGATAAAATCATGTGAAGGAAAGTGGTGCTACAGACATGCTACAGGAAGGTGCTACAGGAGGGGTTATAAGGGTGCTTTTATGGTGGATATGAAGTCTTAAAGGAATGAAGAGGTGGATATAGGTTAGGGAGAGTGAAGGAAGGTTGGGGAAGCCTTGTATCCAATCTCAGGACCTCTTAAAGGTCTATCTTTCACTGGGATGAATGTCCACAATGTCCTAAATTTACTAGGTAGAGTGACTGTGGAAACAAGGTTTTGGCACATAATTGAGGGATGGAAATAAGAATATGTAGGAGCCCAAGATGTAGGTGAAAGAGGTTTCCTTCCCTACATATCAACACAACCCTGTAACCAACCACATGCATAGACCCATTGATATTTCCCATTGATATTTAACATAGTGATATAAACTATGATGAAAAAATGAGTTGAATTTGAATAACATCTATTTTATGCCATAACAATACTTTGATTAATGAGGTAACTCCTAAGCTAAAAAAATAAAATATGAAGAAGGAAAACTAACATTCAACTATTTCAAAGAAATCATAAACACAATATTTTTTATTGAGATTGTGCATCCTTCCAACCACTCTCCCATAAGAGAGGTGATGAAAAAGCTTCCAATCACATGTATTATAGCTTAACCACTGCTAAAATGAAATAAAGCTATGAAAATTATTGATACCAAGAAAAAAACAAAAGTACACAAGAGGGACCTAAGCCACTGGGTTGGGCCCAAACCCAAGGGTCTGAACTCAAATCAATTTATCAACCCAGGTTCATACAAACTTAGAGGTGATAGTGCTATATGCACAATATATAGGATTCACTACAAGGAAAAGACCCTTTAGCGAAGGTTATAAAGGAGGTTTTTAGTGTTATAAAATTGGCCAAAATTGTCAAAAAAACATATTCTACCACATCTGTTTCTGGTAATAGAGGTTTTGATGGTGCTTTTAACGGAAATTCAACACAACTAAAAAAAAAATGGGCGGCCGGAGGTTATTACGGACGTTTTTTCATCGGTGCTCTTATCAGGTTTTAACGCACCAGTGCATATCGATAAACAACGCACTGGGGTAGTTGAAGGAGAATGCATTGGGCCTGGTGTTGGTGATATAACACACGGGGTCATTCTAATTGGTCTTGGGATTTGAGTGGTGCCCATAGGTCGTATAAGCGCACCGGTGCGTGTATCTTTATGAGGCACCGGTGCTCCGTACCATAGAAAGGAACCAAAATTTATAATTGGTATTAGTATTCATGCGGTGCACATGGCATCTACAAATGCACCAGTGCTTATAGATACATAAATGCCCCAGTGCATAGTATCACACAAACGCACCAATATTTATATTTGGAATTGGTATTAGTGCGATGCCCATAGAATCATAAATGCACCAGTGTGTATAGACACATAAATGTGCCAATTTTCATTTTATTTTTTTAGAAACATCCACCTCTGATAGTCCAATTATTCTGATTGTTTTAAATTCATTATCCATCAAAAGTCGACACATATATATAATCTTATAACAATATTAATATGAATTAAATTTTTATTAGTGCATTTGAGAATGAAAATGGAGAACATAATAGCGACAATGGAGAACACAATAGAATAAATTAAAAAATATTTGAATAAGACGGTCTTTATCATACAAAATGGGACAATTATTCGTATCCCTTTGTCTTTCAATTGGGACGCTATGTCCATTTTATTAAAAAAAATGTTTGATTTCACAAACATATTTCAAAAAATAAAACACCTTGCTTTGATATTCAAATTACATAGTGATCATCATTATTTTCTTGAACTGTTGTCTCTGCTAGAGCTACTTCCATGATTTGGGTTATTTTCAGGAATGTTGTGTTCACGACGTTGATTTTTTTCTTCTTCTTCACTTTCCATCTACAAACATAAAAATAAACTAAAATGAGTGTATATACATTGGTGAGAATAATGAAAATTCCAATATTAAATAATATACATGAATGTAAATCGAAAAGAAAAATGGCGTACCATACCAAAAATTGACTCATAAACTATACACATTCTTTCAAAACCATGTACCATGCCTTCAAAATTTCATCTGTTGGCGCAATTCCATACTTTGTTTCCTGCAAGTTTTATACCCCATAACAAATCATATATTTAATATAAAAGGTTTTTGTTCTATTAATTATAGATGGAGCTAATTAAAACAAGATCAATAGATTCTTACAAATTCCACAATTAAATTCTAATATGCCAACATATACTCATAACCCATATTTAACCCAATTTCAATCAATTCATCTAATGGTTCTTCTTTGTATGTTAGCACCTGTTTGAAGACATTCAATGATGATTTTTGTAAAAAAACTTAAAAAATAAAAAAATGAGATCTAGTTAAGTTGTTATAAGGAAATAACAATTACTCACAAACTTAGAGATCAGCCATTTTCTTCCTTGTAGTCCTTTTTTATGTGCTGAATGGGTTCCATTTTTTTTTCTTTTGTGCAAGAAAATTATTGAAAATTAATATTTAATGCTAAATTGTTTATTTATTGTACTTAATGATCAAAAAATTCAATGATTACATATTAAATTTGAAACACATTGTTGTATTCGTTCCACTAGATCCCTCAAACTTTTGTAAAAGTTTTTCCCCCTTTCATTAACTTCCAGCACCACTCTAGATGAGCCAAGGAGCAATTCATTTTCATTTGCATGTTCTATTTTTTTTCTTTTCTTAGAACAACATTCCTTTTATGAGATTTTGGTCCCTATAGAACATTAAACATATGTGAATTAGTAGACTATTTGACACATGTTATCTAATAATTTTAAGTATATTATTAATGATAATTAAAAAAAGAAACTCATATTGGATCGATAGTAGTGTTTCATTCACCTGATTCATCCTTTTGCAATTTTTCCATTAAAATTTTACGCTCTTTTGGTCGTAGATCGGAAATAATCATATCGGGCTTCGTCATTTTTTGACTCTGCATGATACATAGTAAACAATACATATTAGTTAAAGTTACATATAGTTCAAAAATAACATTTTTTATAAAGAATTTACAAAGAACTTGCCTTTTTTTCTTTTCTTGATGTGTTAACAGTATTTTTGTTACTTGATATACTGTCAGTTATTTCTTTATCAATATGAAACCTATAGCATATCATTCATTAATATATTTATAAATAAATTCTCAAATTTTTAGGTAGAAAATAAATCTCGAGACACCGGTGCGCCTTTCATGAAATCCGCACCACCGTCGGTGCCTGGATATATTAACAACGCACCGAAAACAGTATAATACACCGTATGGTGCGTTCGGTATTATAAACGCACCGCAAAAATAGTGTAATATACCTAACGGTGTGTGGGGTATTATAAACGCACCGCAAAAATGGTGTAATACACTGTACGATGCTTTCCCAGTTAAAGAGATCACTGGTGCCCTATTTCAGATTTGGCGTACAGATTAAAAAAAATGTTTTCAATTTTTTACGACATGGAACTTATGTGGTGCACTGTAATAATACATAGCATCGGTGCGGTGGCATACGCAGGGCGAACCGATAAAGGAAAATCCATTTTTTCAAAAATTCACACAATGGCCGAATGGATTGGGATCCGACTATGCAAGTCGTTTCGTGGGTTGGACGTAAATCTAAAATGAAAAACCCTAATTCTGAAATCACAGAAACAGAGAGAAGAAAGGGAAAAAAAAATGAAGGGTTCAGGGTAAAAATGGATAAAACTGCAGGAAAAACTAAAAAACTGCAAAAAAAAAGTAAAAAAAATAATTAAATTTAATCACAAAATGGTTTGAAATTCTATGATAAAGGGCTTGAATCACCAGATTTTTGGTTTCTGATTGTCTGAATACTTCTGTTCGAACGTATTTCGCCATCCATAGTGCCCTCGTGCTCTCTTGCTCCAGGTTTGTCTCCTGCAAAAATCTGACTGAAATTTTTTAGCAAAAATAGTGAAATAATGAAAAGTGTTTAGTATTTAAAGATTATTTTACCAAATTAGATTTTTGAAAATATTTTGCTGCCCATTTTTCAAATTACTGTTTTTTTTTAACTTAAACAAAATAGAGTTGCGTTTTTTTTTTGCATTTATTCATTTCCGGTGCGCAGAAATGTGAGGCACCGATGCATTGTATTAATATGATGCACCGGGGCCTGTTAGGATGATAAGTGCGCTGGACTTTTTAAAAAAAAAAAAATTGTATGTAAGATCATAGTAAAATAATGATAATTATAAAGTACATGAATTTATTTTCATTATTTTCTAAACTTTATGTTACAAAAATTCATGTTATTCTAGATTTGTTATTTTACAATTATTTGCAAATTTACAAATTTAAATATTTTAATAAAATCATTTCACATTAATGCAATTAAAATTTTCACATTGATAGAATTAAAATTTTACATACAATTACGTTAATTAAAATTACAATTACAATTAGAATTAAAATTACAATTACAATTTTACATTAATTTCACATACATGAATTACGATTAGAATTAGAATTAGAATTTTAATTTTACATACAAGTACATTTACTATTTTACATATAATTACATTTACAATTACGATTTTACAAATAAAATTACAGTTACAAATACAATTACATTTACAATTTTACAAATATTTTACATACAATTCAATTAAAATTACAATTACAAATACAATTACAATTTGTGATAGAATTACAAATACAATTTTACAATTTTTCATATATACAATTACAATATTTTCGGAATAAATTAAATATTACAATTAGAATTAAAATTTTACATTAATAAATATTTTACATACAATTACACTTAAAATTACAATTAGTACAAATACAAATACAATTTTACAATTTTACATAGAATTAAAATTTAAATTACAATTACATTCACGACATAATATTTAATAAATATCATGGTCATTTAATAATATTAAATTAATTAATAAATATCATCACGATCATGATAACCATCATACAAACGTCATATTCCACTAATAAACACATTCAATTAACATCAAATTAACATTATATATTAACATCATCACAACACAAACATCAAATATACATCTCAATATAATGTCAAATAATGCATGCGCCTATCACATATACACATATATCTGCAAGCTAAACACTAAATGAACATATCTAACATGAATAACAATATGCGCCACATCATGATGATCATCAACATGAAAATTAAGTACAACTGCAACATGAACATAAAATACATGGACCATATATATATATATATATATAACTGAATAATGTTAAAAATATACAACTATAATATAAATGTCATGGATCAGGCACTGGTGGTAGTATAACAACATCAATAACACTACAAGTGGATGCGCCCTGCTCAGTAAAGTTGGGTTTAGCCTCGACAGTCGATGGTCGACTAGCCTGCTCATGATCATGATGATCACTAGTACTGATGGATGCATCCGCTGGTGGTAGTACAACATGATCAATATGAGGTGCAGTAGTAGTAGAGGCCTGCTCAGTCAATATTAATGTAGCCTCGGTGGCCGATGGTCTAGCTTTCTTATGATGATCGTGACTAGTACTCATCATGGATGTTGCAGGCTACTGACTAGATGTGGCCGATGGTCCAGCCTCATCTCCATGATGACTAGTGTCAGATGCTGCCAGTGGAGCATCATGTTGATCATCAAGTGCGCCATGAGGTGAACGATCATGAGATGCATTTGATTCCCTGCTGGCAGACTGTCAATCACGTGCCGCAGCTCGACTATGCCTATAGCTACGAACAATCCTCCTCAATCACGTAACAGCTGTCGTAGCTCCTACAACATGCTGCATTAGGCCGTACATATCATGCGGCATGCCTCTCCACATTCGTAACAGTCTATCATCGCCCTGTATCTCTCTGTAATGAGTGGGCCTGATGCCTGAATTTGAAATCAATCCATAGAATTGGCTGCCCAACTCCATCCAGTATCTGGTCTCAGGTCGACCACACCTAGCAAAAGGCGGTACCGGTGCACCATGAGGCGTAGTGTCAACACGTCTCTCTGCTGTGCCACTAGCCTCATCCTCTGCCGTATCAGCCATCTCCTGATCGTAATCATCAGGATCAACACCTGGATCATGTGGTGGATCTGGCATCTCATCGCCATCAAAAGAGCCAATGTCTGCAAAATATATATAAGTACACAACAATAATTAGACAATTTCATTACACAATTTAATAAAAACAAGTTAAAGAACATGTTAGAATAAATATAAATAAAACAGTAATATTACCTCTATCAACTGGTGGCTCATCAGGAGTGAAGAGGATGTTGGGACACCCTCACCAATCTAGTCCAGCATAAGGACATGGGACCATAATGAAGGGATGCAACCTGCCAACACTGGCTAGTAAGCCCAGTGAATCATGTGATATCCTCATTGGAAACATAGTGTCTCCCCTCTTGGGCATCATCTGTCCCCACATGCGCATCCGGGCCTCGAACATTGGCCTATGAGGTTGTCGAAAAAAACTAGGTCTCATCTCTGGAAACCTCTCAATAAATAAACAAAACAGCTCTGAAGTAAAAGGGAAGTTGACCCTCCCTTGGGCATGAGAACGACGTCTATCTAAGTTTGTACAAAACTGTCGCAAAAAAATTGCAGACCACCTGACAAGTCGTGGCTATTGTACTAAAGAATCAACGTAATATAAAAGCGAAAAACTAATGTGTTGCTCGTCACTAGTGTTGTGCAAAATGATCGAAGCAATAATAGAGAGGCACTACACGTCCTGTCTACCAAAAGCACCTATACAGAACTGACCTCCAGGTTCCTGAAACTCTGAAGGAGATAATACATGTGCTCCAATGTATCTCTAGGAGTAAACTAACTGACTCCTTGCTACACAACCAGCTGACACGTCTGGGAATGAGGGAAAATCCACCCCTCTCCTCGATAGTCCTGTAATAAAATAAATTTCCTCCTCAATGGGTGTGTACCACTAGTCAGGACCAACCTGAAAATCCTATTAGTGGGCATTCCACCTACCGATAAGATGTCTCAAAAGCACACTATGGGCCTTTAGGCCGGAAATAGCCTCCTCATAGAACTTGAGGAGGCCTACCTACATAAGGATCTTCTGGGTATCTGTAGTAATAGGGCGAGGGCATCCATCTCTCTCCCTCTCTCTCGACTCCCATTGGGGAATCATGTCATACTGTTCTGCTTGTTGTTGCTGCTGTTGCTCCTGTTCTCTCTGAATCATTGCATATTAAATAATTTTTTTTTTATTAAAACAGAAATGTATTTATAAATATAAATATATAATTTTTTTTGAAAAAAAAACAAACATACAAGTCAGTGCTCCAGAAAAACAGTCACGCACTGGTGCAGGTGCATCCAAATATTTTAGTGCACCATCCCCGGGGCCCTGAATGAAATAGACCACACTGGATTCAGCACAGATGTCTATTTTTCAAGCACCGTGGACTGTATATAATTCAGAATAGCGGTGCGCTGACTCAAATATATGCCCCAGCATGTATAGTCATGTCAGCACGTCGTCTTCATGACAATGACATAGTTGACGGTGCGGCCTTTTACCCGGCCACACTGTTGACCCTCTCGGAATGCAAAATGCGGTGCGCTGACATAAACCGGGGCGGTAAATGAAGTCAACGCACCGCACTGTGATTGTCAGGGTCAACGATGTGCCTGGATAAATGAGCACACCGCCATTTTTCTTTTTCATTTTTAGTTTAAAATTATTTGGGGCGCCTTCCAGCACCGTCCCGGAAATGATGCAATTACCGTTAGCACCACTATCCGGTGCGAGCCGAACAACTCGAGCACTGCATGAAAATTTTTTTTTATTTCTTTTTTAATGGTTATTTTTAAGTTTATTTCAATTTCTAATCTACTAAAAGGCTTAATTATAGAAAAACTAGAAAAATACTTGTACATTTCACCGTCGAGGAGGCATATTGGCTGTAAAATTTGGAAAATAAAATTTTCCCACTATTTTTCAAAATGCAAGCTAGATATTGGTGGCCAATGCAGAGCAGTAGTGCGTGCAATGGGTGCAATGAGAGCACCAATGTCAGGGCAGCTCAGAAATAAGGAAATAGCACCGGGGCTTGAGAGCTCTGGAGCACTGAGGAAAGTGAATAATGAAGTTTTTTGGCCGTAATTTTTTTTTTAATTAACCCTGACTCGGTGTGCGGGGTTTTATAAGCACACCAGTGCGGTTAAATAAAACTACATTGGGTGGTATCAATTTTTGCGCGTTGTTTATAATGCGTCGGGGTGTTTCCCTAACCACGCACGGGGATGTTTCAGTTTCGGCGCGAAAATTTGATGATGCATCGGGACGACGTAATGGTAAAGCACCGGTGCATAATAGTTGCAAAGCACCTGTTTTTTGGCCTTAATTTATTTTTATATATATAACGTTATTCTAGTGCATGCAGTTTTTGATGCACCGGTGCTCTTAGAGAAGAATGCACTGGCTCGTTTCTGTTTTTGGCGCGGTGTTTTATGATGCATTGGCACGGAAGAGTATTGATTCCCCAGTACGTTATAGTAATTGGACGCCTCGGCGGTGTGTGTACTTTGCACACGCTGTCTGGTGTGCCAATGTTCGGTGTGCACCGATGAGTTCTATGGTATCGTGCGCACCGGTAATTGATAGCTCAGGAGCACCGGAAAACTGAAAAAATTGGGTTTTTTGTCGTAAATATTTTTTTAATTTAACCCTTTACCAGTGCGCGTTGTTTATAGGTGCACCGGTACTGTTTTCTATAAATGCACCGGTCAGTTTGTGTTTTGGCATGTTTTTTATGATGCACCGGTGCAGTTTCTGTCTACCGCACCAGGTGGTTTCAGTGTTGGCGTTGTGTTTTATAATGCACTGGTGCGGATGAGTTGTGAGGCACCGGTGCTCTATTATGTTATGACGCACCGAGCGGGTGTGTACAAAGTGCACGGTGTCTGGTGTGCCAATGATTTTGTCCGTGCCAGTGCTTTCTTTTTTTGAGAGCACTAGGGCGAGTTTTAACAATAAGAGCACCAATAGGAAAACATCCGCAAAACCCTCCGCCCACCAACCTCCTCTAGTAACCTCCACTAGAAACAAATGTATGGGGTATCTTTCTTTGTGGTTCCTCAAAAACATCCGCTAGAGGGTCTTTTTCTTGTAGTGATTCTAGTCATGCCACCCTCAACTATGAAATTAGATTAGGTTGTTCAAATACCATCCCTCCCACTTGTTTACAGTGAAACCTTGTTTATGAAAGTGAAATTTAAAATTGAATCTAACTAGGAAAGTAAAACTATCATTTATTGAATTTGTAGATTCTAAATAACTTTTCATGAAGGTGAAATAAAGCTAATCTACTTGTAGAAGGAAAGCTTATCTATCTTGCATCATTCATCATACTAGTAACATAATTTCATGTATCATCTGTCTACTTCACACTTGTTGGAAAATTAGAAATTGAACTTATAAATTTCTTGTAATTGAAATACTAATTCTACTATGTTTTGTAGTGAGGAAAATGAATGGTTGGAGTGGTCTAGGAGCTTCTATTTATCATAAAATCACAGTTGGGGATGACTATTCGTCCTAACTGATCTAAGTTTGAATTGGGGAGAAAATTAGGTGAAAGAAAGTAGTGCTACAGACATGTTATAGGAGGCTGCTACAGGAGGTCCTGTAATGCTACAAAAGGGTTTCCGAGGGTGTTTTTAGGGTGGAGATGAAGTATTGATGGAAAGAAGAGGTGGATAGAGGTTAGGGAGAGTGAAGGAAGGTTGGGGAATCCCCCTAGCCAAGCCTAGGGCCTCTCATATGTATGTGTTTCACCAGGATGAATGCCCACAATGTCCTAAGTTTACTAGGTAGAGTTACTGTGGAAACATGGTTTTGGGACAAAATTAAGGGATGGAAAGAAGAATATGGAGGTAAAAGAGGCACCCTTCCATGTAGATAAACACATCCCTCCAATCATCCACTTGCATAGATCCATTGATATTTAACACAGTGATATAAACTATGATGGAAAATCTAGGTTGAATTTGAATAACATCTATTTTATGCCATAACACTAGTCTGATTACTGAGCTGGTTTCTAAGCTACATAATGAAAATATGAAGAAGGACAATTAAAATTCATATATTTCCAAGAAATCAAAAACACAATATTTTTTACTAAGATTATGAGTCCTAACCATTCTCCCACAAGAGAGGTGATGCATAAGATTTAAATCACAAGTTTTTATAGCTTAACCTATAATGAAATGAAATAACCTAATCCATTGATCTGGAACCAAACGCAAGGGTCTCAACCCTATGAAACTATCTCATAATCATCTTAATAACCAACTTCTCATTATCATAAAGTAAAAGTCTCATACATCACATAAAATTTCAAAATGACAATGTCAAAATCTGATCTCAATAACCACACCTAGATGAATCAAAAATTCGAATCCTAATGAGAATTCCATCTTGTTTATTTATAAAAAATGGTAGCTAATAGAATCTCCCTTGAAAACAGGAGTGATTTCCTCCTTGATCTCAAAAATAATAGATCTAGTCCCTCTTGAGCTTCACTTTCATTAGGAGTGACTTGACTGCCAATGAATTTGAATTGATGAGAGAGGATGTTGTGATCCCAAGCTGAGTTAGGGAGTTAAGGAAGTGGAAACCCCCTTATATTCTCTCCTAGTTGTCTCCATTAAGCCCCTACATAGTAAAGGCCTAAAAAATGTTTCAATTTCTGCAATTAAACCACATTGGGCTGCATACTATGAAAAACATCTTTTACTCTTCTTAATAAGCATAATATAACCAAAAATGTGAATTAATGTGAGAGAAGGATAGTTTTAAGTTTTGAAGATGGCATAATGATCTTCAAGATATACCCATTGATTAGACTCATCAGAAAACATGATAGAATCAATGAATGTGATGCATGAAAAAAAATAAGTAAAATCCTTCCACCTTGAATTTTAAAATAATTTCTTATACAAGTAGAATTATAAATTATTATAGATATACTTAGAACAGTCAAACTCATATGAAATGAAATTATATTAAAATTAAATATCCACTGATGAAAAAAAGATGTCAAAGGGATTGTAAAGTAAAACATTTCAAAAAATGAAGTGAACAATCCATCTCCTAAAAATGAAATTGAAAATTAGATGCTAAGAGAACAAAATTAAGGTAAAATATATCAAATAGATCCAGCTATAGGGTAAAAACTCATAATTGCAAACAAAAATAGAAGAAAAGTTGTAACAAAGGAAGATCAGTCACTAAAATCATCAGATCTAGGAATCATTGCCCACCCAAACAACCTCTTTGATGATTTCCTCTATAGAATGACCTCTAATAATGGGGTATTGGGTAGATAACCCAGTGGCCTCTAGGTGTTACACAAGGGTAAAAACATAAGTGGTTAAAGGAGACTTCAAAAATTTACAAATTTGTGCATCATTAATTGATTAGTGATTGTCCCAAATATGTTATTGGTGAGAAACGACTGTACCAAATACATCTTACTTGAAGACCATTCTGTGTTTGTTTTATGCCTAATGAGGTGATTCTATGTTGGTTTAAAATTTTATGCATGTATTTTCATTGAGGCAATTTTGTGATTGAAGTAAGTTTTCCCATTTTTTCTAAAGGACATAACTTTCTTGGATTTTTGTGACTTCCTGAATTAAGAGCATTGAGAATTAACCACTAAGGAAAAGTTAGGAAACAATTTATTTATCCTAAAATGAATGAACAAAAGGCAAAGTGAACGTTTCTTGGGACTTCTACAATCTACTACTTTGTAACATTGATCTTTCCCATAAAAAGGCTTAACTACTCCACTAGTGCCCTTAGTAGAGAATTAAAGCAAACCAATAATCTTCCTCTAATTATTAATTAAGGACTTTTTCTAATTTGAGATAATTTTCACTAGAGGAATCTCTAATGTTGTTTTACTATTATGTTTCTAAATTGTAATTTTTTTCATTTTAGATGAAAACATTACATACATTTATGATGAACTGGGTGCATAGTAACTTTCCCTATAATTTTATCTTCTATATTTAAATTGTAATGGAAAAAAGTACATTCAAGAAACATAATTTATATGCAAGGTAAATTACAGGGGCTTAACATGGTCATACCTCTTAGCGAGGGCCCAAAAATTTTACTGGAAATAGGAAACCAAATCTAACAAGCAGTGAGGTTACAAACATATTCTCCAGAGGAAGGCATACATGTGGTTGAAAACAAACCATTTACTAAAGTTTGAGTCTCTCCTTGCTCTCACTATTGTGTTTCCAAATTTTTTAAGTATTCCTACAACTATACAGTTGATCAACTACTGTAAATCACTGGTGCAGAATCAACCGTACTAGAATCCCTCCATAACATGATGGTTGGGATTTCTCTTGGAAACATAAACATTAAGCATTAAATTCAAACGAGTATGATCTAAAATATAATTCTTGACAAAAAATTCTTCAATTACGAACTATCATAAGTGTACAAAGCCATACAATCCAGAAGATTATTGTAGGAGCGCCATTGAAGCAACTCTTACTAAGCCAAATTCACTATATATTCAATTCATCATCTAGAGTCAAGGCATTGTTTACTATAGGAAAAAAAGTACCTTAAAAAAACAAAGTACCTTTAAATTTTGTTTTGTTCCACATAGTTCAAAAAAAGTATCTTCAAAATTTGTTTTGTTGCACAGAAAATTAGTTTATGTTTGGACCCTCACAACCTATTGCACTCCTTAGAAACTGGAGCAATGCACATTCAATTTATTAAAATTTAACAAATGTCAATCCTTTTTGTCCTCCTTATACGAGGCACTATTCTAATTATGGGTGTGGAGTTCTCATCACATTGAACACCCTCCTCATTATTCTTGTCTCCCATTCGCTAAAATTCAACAATGTTTTCCTACCAAGGTTCAGGAATGACAATTGAATGATTGTGTGCAACAAATGATTCATCATGTCCTTGTATATCCTCCTCATGCTCATGCCTAATTGTTTCACTTGATGATTTTGATTGTTTATATTCCAACACACAACACAAATTAACTTGTTAAAATAACATTATACCTCCAATTAAATTATTTCACAATTCATTACATTTTATAAACAACTAACCTCAGATTCATAACCATTGATTAATTTCCCCCCTCTATCTATCATGTGTTGTTGAAGACCTTGGGAAATTTAATAAAACATATCTTAAGTATTCCTTTGAAGCTTCCTTTTGAAATTGGTGAACCTACATTAACAAAGATAACCATATTTATAAGGTATAATGACTAATAAGATACAATTAACTCAACGTGAACATGATTATTTTCCCTAAAATAGAAAATACAATAGATGAAAATGTTCACTTACCATGCCACCAAAAATGTTATTATATCCACGATAGCCTAATTTATGGGATCCAATTCTTGACACCCTAGCTTGGGTTACTTTCGTTATATCTCGAAGGCGTCTCTCACCTCCTACTTCTGCAGATGGCCTATATTTTAGATTATTTTTGACCTTCCTCTTGAACTTGGCATCTTTCATAAGTTCATCCCATGCTACCTGTGACATGATCCAACAATGTAATTTCCCATAACCAAATTTGTTCAATTATTTCTTGTCTGATTTCAGCATTTTTATGAGTATCGGGTAGGCGGCTTAGCATTCTTTATTGTGAATCTATGATACTCCTCAAAGAAACTTGTTTCGGTCTTGGTGGGAGAATTCTGACTAAACCCATATTTGATGGATTATTTATTAAGTCCGATGTACTCCTAACAAGGGCATGCATCTGAAATTCAACAGGGATACTAGGAACATCAAGATCTGATGTAGAGGGAATGTTATGGGGTTATGGTCTAGGTGTAGAGGGCATAACATGACCCTCTATGCCAACAGATTGTATATTTGTTGGATTCATCCTAGAAACATCGCGCAAGGCACAAATATAAATATTAATATGGAATAAGAGGTTAATAACATAATCAAACCCACACAAACAGATGGTTGTATCTTAGATTTTTCATAAAATTGGATGTATTGGGGGGCAAAAATGATTCCTGTGTGCTACCACTGGATGTATTAGGGGGCATAAACAAATCCTACATGCCAAAATAATGCACGTTTAGTGGAGTTATTTTAGAAATACATTGTGTGGAAAAAACACTAATATTAATAAATATATAAAGTGAAATAAGTTATAATTAAATGCACAAAAATATTGATCAAGCTTTACCACTAGCATAAACTTAGATGTACTAAAGGGTGTGAAAGGGGTTGGAATGACTTTAGAGATTGCCTGCATTCCAAAAAAAAAAAAAATAGCATAATATACTAGGGAACATAAGATAATTTTACCTATAAAAGGCGATATTCAAGCTTACCTCATGCACCATCATAGCAATGTCTTTCTCTTGTACATTTGTTAAGATTTCAATAAAATCATTTAATATCATTGCATCCCCCATAATAGAATAAATAACACCCATATGCACATTCTTAAAAAACACATAATAACATAAAAATAAGAAAATATTTATTTGAGAACATATGCATGTGACATTAATAACATAATTCAAATTCACTAGCACATGAACAATAATATACACAAATTTCAGTATGTTTAAGTACATAAAAAAAAAAACAATATTCAATATGCATTGTTTTTGTGTTTCTCTTGCCTTGTTGTTGATGGCATAAAGTACCTCTAGGTGTTAATTAAAGGTTTTCAAATTTTCAATTAAGGAATTGAGGTGTGGTAGATCATGTCCCTCCACCAAATATATATAAGTATCTTTCAAGTAAAACATTAAACATTCAAATTACTTAATGTTCATTATTTGTGTACAATTAAAAACTCAATACCTAACTTGTAAATATTTAATTATATTGTATTGAATCCTTACAACTATCTTAAAATAAACATATTGATAAAACATTGTCATCCTCACAAAAAATATCCTCATCTGATGGCATAAATAACCCATCATTAATGGACCCTAAATCCAAAAATAAATTAATACCATCATTTTCATAGCCTTCATCACCTTCAACTACAGGTAAATTAAAATAAATAAATTCATCATCTTCATGGACTTGATGCCCATGTGGTTTCTCATGTCCTTCAGACACTTCAGTAAACTCGTTTGGATCTTCGTGTTTGTCATATGTATCATTGACAATAAAATTTTCATCATCTCCATCTTGGTCATCTATGTCTTCAGAGGGAACTTCTACATCTTCAATTAAATCATGGTCCTCTACATCTTGAACAAATGTTACTCTAGTTCTTCCTCTTGGATCTTAATAAATCACAAATGATCAACCAAGTTGTTCTAAATTTGGAATGAGAAAAATTTGGTCACACTGACTTGGAAACACATAAGGTTCAAAAGTGGATTCAAACCTAGATGTATTGATAATATGAAATCCATTATTGTGGAGCACGATAGTTTTTTCTTCTCCCACCTCGGTAATCTTGTACCATTCAACACCAAAAATGTTGGGTGTGTGTTATATTATTTCAAATACTAGTCGCACACACGAGGGGGTCACAAGGGGGGTGCATCCCCCCTTGTTGAGGGTTTTGCAGGGGGGTCGTAGCCCCCCTACATAGGGTCCAAGGCAATGTCTTGGGAATTTTTTTTGGACCCTAAATTTGTTGGGTGAACCTTCCTATGGTTTTGTGAATGGGTTTTGCACATGGTTTTGGGCATGATGGTTTTATTTCCATGGTATTTTCTAGATACGGTTAATGGAACTATAGTTATGTTCTAATCTAGGGTTAATGGATTGGGGTTTATGAATGCTTCAACATGTATATATGTATTGTAACATTGAAAGGAATATAATGAAAAACAAACCTGGTAGTCCTGGTTTTGGGATCTAGGGGAGAATCTCTGTGTATATGTGTTCTATGTTTATGCTCTCGCCATTGTTTAACTTATGTTTTTTAAGAATTCATTTATAGGTAATTTTTGTACAGGGTTAAAACCTACAAAAAATAACTTTCTTGAAAGACATAAAATCAATCTATATAATATCCTCAAACACTCCATAGGGGCGAAGTGTGCTTGTGATTGGTTTCCTATCATTTTCATGTGAATGGAATTCCACCTCAAATGATGTTGAAACTCCACATTCATAAGTTTGTCTCTTTTCATCAACTTTTCTGATGCGAAAATGATGACCAAAATTCCACATTCCTTTGTAATATCTTACCTATATTCATATAAATATTAACTAATTAGATTCAACGATATAAAAATTAATAGACAAATTATTAAATATATGCAATATATTAATATACATCACCTCCCCATTTATAGATCCTTTAATGAAATTCAATTGCTGTTGTGTCACTCTATCCATCCCTTTTGTTGCCTCGTGTTCAATATTGGTCTTTAACCAATTCCATGAGAATCTCTCTGGCCACTTTAATTTATGGCTTGCAGGAAATCCTCGAGTAGTGTTTTCACCATGTCTATTATATATATTTTCCCATGCATTTTCATCCTATAATCTATTTTTCTCAACGTACTTCTCCATCCATTCCAACATAAAGTCAGAATTGTATGCGAAAAAAAAATGTAATGCCTCCCACTCCTTAGCATATATAATGAAAAATATATTTGTTAAATGAATTAATAATTATTTAAAGCCATGTATTATAAAATTTAAGATAAAAATAACTATTACCAACATTTTTGTATACCTTTATCCTCTTTGAATTCCCTTCACCCTCTAATTTTTCTCCTCCAAATGATTGAAATTGGTTATAATTCCATAATCACAGAGCTTCAAGTTGTAATTGAGGTAAGTATTAACTCAAATGAACCATTTCCTGGAAAACAATGTACCCCTCAACTATGGACCCTTCTAGTCGAGCCTTTTTCCACACAATTTTTTTAAGACTTTCATATATCTCTCCACAAGCCACGTTGTTTGAATATGAATAGGACCACACTATTCAATATCTTCTATTAGGAGTTCAAGGTAGTGCTATTTAGAATTAAATAAGCTTGGTGGGAAGCACATTTTAATATCACACATCAAAAGAAACATTTCTCTTCCAATACTTCAATTCATCCCGATGTATCTCTTTAGATGATACCCACCTACAAGTGTTACCATGTATTACAATAAAGACTTGTGATTTCTTGTAAACTAAAAGTATAAACTCATATAAAGGCATAACCAACGATGCACTTCAAATGATAAGAGTCATGAAAGAGCATGCATGATTGATTGAAAATACCTCAAATATTTGCATAATTTGTAAATAGTCAATGTGACATCATGGTCAAAATTACTTGGTATTGTTGCAGGAAACACATACTTCATGACCATTAACAAATAAGAAATTTAAAATATGCATGAACTGATATTATCACTAGGATATACAAACTTATAATTAAGTTTCTAAAAAATATAACACGTGACAAAGTTACCTTTATCCAATTGTGTCAATCATGTGTTTTTAGGCCCCAAAATTCTAATCCATCTCTTGTTAATAGGTTTTTTAATGTCGCACCAAATCTAGAAGGAAATTTTATTCTTTTCATAGTATAAATGATGTTTTATTTCTCACTTGATGTAAAATTCCATGGAGCATGAACATATGAGTTGTTTTCATGCAACCACATGTTCGACATGATATTGGAAACTCGAAGGTCCTTTCGTAACTTTATTTGTGCTTCAAGGGTAGTTCCATTTAAATGTTTCCACAAGAAATATACCACATTTTTCATAATGTGCATAATATCAAATAGGTGGTCTATTGGCAAGTTCTCATAATATTCTAATTTGTAGAAAATAGATTCTTTTCATTCCTAGGAGAAAACCTATCCCTTATTTTTTGTCATACATTGTTTTCCACCTAGAAAGATTCATATTTCTTGGCTTCTTCATTTCCACTTCCTTTCCATTGAACTTATGTTTACCACTCACTCGATAACGATGATTTTGTGGTAATGATTTCCTATACTCATCATAGATAGTTTTATTGATATCCTTTGACTGCCTATGAAACAATTTCGGCCTACAGGATAGACAACCATGTTTCCCCTTTGTTTTTAGCCCTAAAATAATATTGGAAACCATATTTACTAAATGGTAAAATGAACACAATAATTATAAATTTAAGTTATAATATTTTACCACAATAAATAAAGAGCCTCGGGGTTTCATGAATTGTCTAGATAAGAATCGCATCAAAGAGGAAGTCTCTATCGTTGATAGGTCTTGATACATCATACATATTTACACCATCCCATAATTCAAAATATCATCAATGAGGGGCTCCACGTATACATCCATATCCTTTACCTGATATTTCCCTAAGTAAACAAAGAGTGTTTTATTCAGAATAATTGAATTGAAATATTTTTATACAAACTTCAATAGAGAATTGCATTCATATGTTCCAGTACATGGTATGGTAAGAGTTAACATTGCATGTTAATTTTTCATTTCCATCCAAGGGGGAATATTGTTGTCTATAATTAAAAATTCCTTGGCTCATTTCTTAAATGTGGCCATTTTTCCTCAATCTCTTTCAAATATTTACCATCCATAGCCATACACATGACACCATCTTGGATCCTCCCTTGTGCATGATAATCCATATATTTTTCCAAATCCTTGCATTTGAAAATTCTCTCAAACCTTGGATTTAGTGGAATGTGTCGTAGTACTTTATAAGGAACCTTCTTGGATACTTGATCTTGACGATATCTATTTGTGTCACACATTGGGCATTGTTGTAAATTTTCATTCTCTCCATAGTACAATATATGGTAATTTGGACATGAATCATATGTATTGTAATCCATTCAAATGTCTTTCATTATTGAAGATACTTCTCTATGAGAATGAGGCAACTTATTTTCCTTTGAAAGTATTTTTTTTTCTAAAAGTCTGCATGGTTCAACAGATGATTTTTATAAGTATACACAATATTCAAAAATTTTAAGCTGTCTAGAGAATTAATTTATAGGAATATCAAATCCAAACTTAATATATCATTGAAGCATCTGTTTATGAATCCATGCGTAACCTTCAAGTTCAATAAAAACATAAGTGTCTCCAATATAAAAGAAACAACATTTTCAAAAATAGGTGTCCTAGCCAACTGACCTAGGGGTGAGCGAATCAATAACTTCTTCAAAATATGTGTAAAAGTCTTGGATAAATTCATTAACACTCTCCTCATTTATCTGCGAAGTGGTTTCATCCATAAATGTGTCTTTTTATTTATCTTGAGAGTGGCTATTATTAATATCATTCGTTGGTTCTTCAATAATATTTAGAACCGAAAGAAACTTTTCATATTAAAAGAATCAATCGAAACAATCAACAATAATGTATTAAATAATGTGCATATTTATTTATTATAAGAACAACAATTTGTTAATTATATTTTACCTCTTCTATATAAACTCCATGGTTCAATATATGGATACTGATAAGCCTTTGTTTCTTTACTTTCTTATTTTGGCACATTTTGCAACTAAAATATACCATTTCATTGAATTATTCATATACACTTTGAGCAGGTCCTTCTTGTTGATCAGCGGTTTTCATTGATGTCAACCCAAGCAGCACCAGGGGCTACCCAAATATTGCATGGAAATTTTGACCTACCAAATTACTATATTCTGGGTCAAGAATTATTTTGATGGTTTCTACCCGTTGAGATGTTTTTGTTGATATATAGCACGCCACGTAATTCTTCACGATTTGAGAGATATTCATGTTTCAAGTTTGTAACTCCAGTTAGTGGGCTAAAACTCCATGGGGTTGTGGCATGGGTCATTGAAAACTCAATAATTTATCATTTTTAAGCTCCTAAAATCCCTCCCATGTTCACTTTTTGAAGCCCGTCTCAACCTAAGCATTTATATAAATTGTGATCCTCATATCCTCCTTATGTAGGGATTTCACTACCTGAAATAGGTCATCGTGGAATTTGCACTCTAACTTTTTTTATACAAAATTTCAGAAGCTGAAATTTGTATGAGATGAAGCCGAAATCCTGAGGAAGCTCCTGTAAAAATTTCAGATCAGGGTGAAAAATATTTTCAGATATATGATCTGTGGAAGTCAGTGTTTTTTCAGGCTCCTGAACTTCATATTAAAGAAGTGACCTTGGGAAAACTGTCATAACTCTCTCTCTGAGTATCAGATTTAAATTATGTAAAAATTGGAAGGTAGTGAATGGGTTGTAGTTTTCATTGTATCAATTTTAGAGCTGAATGAAGAAACAGTGATACGTGGCACACCGTACAATTTCGCTCTACTGAAACAGTCCATAATTAGGTCATTGTGAGAGATTGGGCATAACTCTCTCTTGAAGAATAAAAATTGGATCAGACCTGTGGCATTGGAAAGAAGACTCAGATTAATACTATAGACTTGAAAATCACATATTGGTGAGTTTAAATAACAGAGATACACTAGATTCAATTTTGAGATCCTAGTAGGCAAGAAAAAGCTAGATCATGTGATGTTAAGGGTTGCAAAGGACAAGACCTTTTGTGGTAGCAAAGCAAAGCAAGGTGAAGTAGAGGGTAGCATGACAAGAGCAGCAACCAAGGTGCATAACAGCAGAAATATTTTCATGATATGAAGTCTTCAAGTGGGCAACACTGCATACAATCATTGTAAAGGTATCATTGTACTTAGTCATTGTAAATACATCATCAGAAAATTGTACAAGTGTCTATCTCGCAAGAAGTTGAAGAGGCAGTTGTCAAGAGGTCTAGGATCATCATTAGGTGGTTGTGTCATAGCTGGGGTTATGGTTTAGTGTCTTCTTCTACATCATTCTATATCATTTTAAAGTGGACTATTTTCCTTGGTACTGTGTCCATTCTTGTTTTATTCTTCATGTGGTGGTAGGGTGGTGCTAGGCTGGGGTGCATGAAGTCACCAACAAAGTTCAAGCCTGGTGGAAAAACTTTAGGTGGTAGGGTGGCACTAGGCGAGTTGTTGCTCATTGGGTGCTGGGGCATATGTTCAGTTGAATATTAAAGAATCTCAGGCATTGGAGTGTCCATCTAGTGGGAGCTAGAGAAGAATGCTTTTCTAGATTCTAGGAAGTTGGAGCTTTATTTTCAATTGGAGTTGAATATTAAAGAATTATTAGAAAAGCATTAGGTGGTTTTTGTCCCGGAGTGGGTTTCCACCTTAAAAACTGTGTGCATTTTTGTTCCTCTTGTTTACTGCTATCATTGTACAAACACTGAAAATAATTGAAGATTAACTAATGCTCTAATTGAAAGGAATATTGATTCACCCCCCTCTCAGTATTTCCAACAATTGGTATCAAAGCTTGGTTCCTTCAATAGCAGTTTAACAGCTGGAAGGAGGTCATGGAGCATACCAAGAATGGTGTACCTCTATTCAATGAAAATAATTATGCACTCTGGAAAGGAAGAATGGAGGTCTATCTCTTGGCGCAAGGTTACGAAGTATGGGACACTGCTCAAAATGGATTTACATCGACCGCGGATGAACAAGGTAAGAAGAATTTGGTAAATGATGCAAAAGCAAAGAATATTATTATCAGTGGACTTATTGAATCTGCTTATCATAAGGTGTTGGGTTGTAAAACCTCCAAAAATGTATGGGACAAGCTTGAGAATATATATGCAGGTGACTCAAATGTCAAAGAAGCAAAGCTTCAAATCTATAGAGAAAAATTTGAGAAACTCAGAATGAAAGAAGATTGCAACATTGCTGCATACTTTCAATACGTTGATGAAATAACCAATACTCTGGAAGGATTGGGAGAGCCAGTTGATGAGAAGACTATTATACAGAATATTCTTAGAACATTACCAGGGAGATTCAACCCAAAGGTATTGGTCTTAGAATACAGTGCAAATCTGGACAAACTCAGCAAAGAGGAATTACATGGAGTTCTCATAGCATATGAAATGAGACTTGATGAAGAAGAGGGTACTTCGCATCTAGAAACTGCGTTCGTTGCCTCTAAGAAAACCAATAAGGACAAACAACCTTCAATTGAAAATACATGTACCTGCAAGTGTCAAGAAAAGGGAGATGATGAAGAAGGTCTTTCAGATGGATAATATGCTTACTTTACGAGAAAACTAAAAATTGGTAAGGGAAAATTCAAAGCTAAAATTCCATTGATATGTTTCAGCTGTGGTGAGGTTGGGAATTTCACAGCAAAATGTCTGAACATAAGTGATGGCAACTCAAAAGGAAAGAAAGCCTTTAAGAAATTCAACAAGCAAGAAAGAAATAAAGGATCCAAAAATAAATTTCTCTCTAAAAAAGGTAGCTCGTCATCCGATGAAGATAGTGACAATGAAGAAGAAGCCAATGACAGAGTATTGTTTATGTCCAAGCACAATAAACAAGAGGTATCAAGCAATGAAGAAGAAGGGTTGACCATAGAAGAATTTTCTAAGGAGGAAATCAGGCTTATAAAAGAGCTCAAGGTTGAGAAGATCTGTTCCAATACTCTTGAAGAACAAGTTCAAGGTCTCAAAATTGAAGTTGAAGAACACAAATGTATTGAAGATTCACTTCAAAAGAAGTTGGAAGAAAGGAACCAAGAAATGGAAGCATTAGAAGCCGAAGTAGTCTCGTTGCGTAAGGAAGTGAAGAAGGGAAAAATTGTCCAAAACTATGCCAAAAACTCAAGGGCATTGGAATAACTCATCAACAATCAACGATCTTACAACGACAGAACTGGCCTCGATTACAAAGAAGAAGAAGCGGGACCTTCTACAAAAAAATACAATGAACCTATGAGATCTGACATGCATGTAAACTTCATTGGACAAGATTCACAAGAACATCCTTGGAGAATGATTCCTCGATGAATATTTCCATCTAGGTACCAACATTTTTTTCATGGATATTGTTATTCATGTGGAAATTTGGTCATAAAGCTATATAATTTCGCACGTACCCTAGGAACCAATATAATTCTAGGAGATACTTCAAATATGAACCTCCCAGGGCTCAAAGAAACATCAATAGATTTGAACATTTAAGAAATAATATGGAATGTTACAAATGTCATAAATTTGGAAACATAGCCAGAGACTGCAGACTTGAAAATCCTCTAGAAGAATCTTCGAAACCACAAAACGAACAAACATGGAAGAAGAAGAAGAAGACTGATAATTGTGCTCTCACTCTCAAGGCTCAAAACAACAAAGATGTGTGGTATGTTGATAGCGGTTGCTCAACGCATATGACTGGAGATAGAATGAATTTGTATCTTTGAAAGAGAAGAAGGATGGAACTGTATCCTTTGGAAATGATGGATCTTCAAATGTTATAGGATCAGGTATTGTCACTCTCGGAAGCAAAGATCTTATAGCCAAGAATGTTCTATTGGTTGAAAACATGAATCAAAATCTGCTCAGTGTTGGAAAAATGTGTGATCAAGGACACACAATGCTATTCAACTCCACAAAATGTGAAATCAGGAAAGGCAGGCATGGTAAAATTGTGGCTACAGCAAGTCAAGCTCCAAATGACATATATGTTCTAGATGAAGCAACTAAAGCATGTCTACTAGCTAAATAAGATGAAAGTTGGTTATGGCACAAATGAATGGGTCACATAAACTTTGACAATATTTTTAGGATAAGCAAAAAGGAATTAGTACGAGAAATGCCAAAAATCTCAAAACCTTCCAACACACTATGTGAGGCTTGTTGGCATGAAAAGTAGAAAAAGGTCCAATTTAAAACAAAAGAACACTTTACATCACATCCAATGGAATTGATACATACTGATCTATGTGGTCCTGTGATAACAAAAGGCTTATATGGAGAATTATATTTCATGTTAATAATAGATGAATATACCAGGATGACAACCGTTAGTTTCCTAAAGAAAAAATTTGAAGCATTTGAGTGCTTTAAGATCTACAAGGAGTTGGTGGAAAATGAAACTAAATTGAAAATAAAGTGTCTAAGATCAGATAATGGTGGAGAATTCACTTCCAAATTATTTCAGCAATATTGTGATGGAAATGGAATAAAAGGACAATTTTCAACAGCACGAACACCTCAGCAAAATCGAGTTGATGAAAGAAAGAACAGAACTATACAGGAAATGGGTAGAACAATGTTTAAGGACTCAAAATTTGATGAAAAATTATGGGTTCAAGCAATTGATACGACAATCTTCGTTATCAACTAAATTCTTCTAAGAAATAATTGCAACAAGACCCCATATGAATTATGGAAAGGAAAACCAGCTAATGCAAAATATTTCAGAATCTTCGGAAGAAAATGTTATATCAAAAGAGAAGATCAAAATTTGTGTGAGTTTTAATCATGTGTTGATGAAGGTATCTTTGTTGGTTACTCACGCAAAATAAAGGCCTATAAATTCTATATTCTAAGACGAAAATAGATAGTGGAGAGCATAAATGTTACATTTGACAAAGATGGTGTTCTAACGAATAATGATGAGGATCTAGAATCTTTGAAAATTGAGACAGAGGCTGAAAAAGACACAGAGAAAATTCTAGAACAAGAAGAAACTATCAACCAGGAAGAATTAAATAATGATCATCAAGATATACTAGAACAACAACAAGAAGCTCCTCCAAAGAGAAAAAAAGAATGGATTCAAAAGAAAAATCCATCAAATCAAATCATTGGTGACATAAATGAAGGTCGACAACTTTGTTCATCACAACAAGCTCACATTACTTTTCTAGCAACCTTTGAGCCTAGTAGTTTTGAGGAAGCTAGCCAGAATGAATATTGGGTAGCAGCTATGAATGAAGAATTGGATCAAATCAAGAAGAATAACACCTGGGAATTACTTCCATGACCAAAATATAAAAATTTCATTGGGACTAAATGGGTGTTTAGGAACAAATTGAATGAAGATGGATAGGTTACCAGAAACAAGCAAGATTGGTTTGCAAAGGCTATGCACAAGTGGAAGGAATTGATTTCGACGAAACATTTGCACCAGTTTCTAGAATGGAAGCCATTCGAATGTTTCTCACCTATGCATGCTAAAGAAAAATCAAAGTCTACCAAATAGATGTTAAGTCAAAATTTCTGAATGGCAAATTAGAAGAAGAAGTTTACATCGAACAACTTTAAGGTTTTCTACTATCAGAAAAAGAAGACTATGTTTGCAAGTTAAAGAAGGCTCTATATGGTCTCAAGTAGGCTCCCAGAGCATGGTATGCTTGTCTTGATGGATATATACGTCAACAAGGGTTCAAGGAAGATATTGTTGATAGAAATATTTATGTACAAAAAGATAAATATAATTTAACAATCGTTGAGCTATATGTGGATGATGTAATATTTGGTAGCAATGATGATCAACTAAGTAAGAATTTTTCTACAAATATGCAAAGTGAGTTCGAGATGTATTTACTTGGTGAGCTGACATACTTCTTAGGGCTTCAAATATCTCAACATGAGAAAGGAATATTTATATGTCAAGCCAAGTACATGAAGGAAATTCTCAAGAAATTCAAAATGGAAGATTGCAAACCCGTCCTTACTCCAATGATAACAGGTTTCAAATTGAGCATAGATGACTCATCTAAGGATGTGGATCAGAGGTTTTACATATCTATGATTGGTAGTCTTCTATATGTAATAGCCTCTCGGCCAGATGTTATGCAAGAAGTTGGACAAGTAGCAATATTATAAGCAGCACCAAAAGAATCACATATTATTGTTGTTAAAAGAATTCTTTGATATCTAAAGGGCACAAAAGAATATGGCCTATGGTATCACAAGGGTAACAATATCATTATTCAAGCCTTTACAGATGAATATTGGGCAGGAAGCATTGATGATCGTAAGAATACTAGTGGAGCAGAATTCTATCTAGGTGGTTGTCTTGTATCATGGTTGAGAAAAAAGCAAACCTCAATCTCGTTACTACAGCGGAAACAGAATACATTGCAACGACAACATGTTGTACTCAAGTCCTTTGGATGAAACAAACTTTGCAAGATCTTCAAGTACAATTTAGTGAGCCTATTCCCATATTATTTTTCAACACCAGTGCCATCAGCATCTCCAAGAATCCTACCATGCATTCAAAAAAAAACACATTTCGATCAAATATCATTTTGTTAGAGAACAAGTCGCTGAAAAGAATATCAAACTTGAGTATGTTGGTACAAAAGAAAAAATCGATGATATCTTCTCTAAACCTTTACCTCGTGAATCATTTGAATATCTTCACCAGAAGCTTGGGATTCTCCCAAGTTCTCATTAGATTTTCCTTATTCAGAATATAAATGGGGAGTGGAAGTGTGTACAGGTCTGTAGGATGGTTGTGTGTTAGGGGGAGTGGAAGTGTGTATAGGTCCAGAAGATGGTTGTGTGTCAGGGAGAGTGGAAGTGTGTACAGGTCCTTAGTGTTGGGAAAAATACTGAAAGGGGAGGGGGGGGGTGAATCAGTATTTAGGGCATACTCAAGACTTTTTACTTTTTCTTACTTGAAAACACATACGCGACTTTCATGTAGCCAACTCGCATATACACGCAGATATACTTAATGAAACATGCGTATGTCCAGCAACATTATTATGCAGATAATTATTCACTTATATCATTCATTCATTCATTCATTAGATGTTCAATAAACAGTAAGCATGAGCAGTAATAACAGAATAAACCATCACACATAAGCAACACACATGAACACCAGGATTTTAGGTGGAAACCCAAGTCGGGAGAAAACCACCGCTGCCGTTGTCTCAGCCTTCAATATTTTATTATAGATAAAACATCTTACAACCATGTACTGGCGCAGACTCATACTAGCACGCAGGCACCCACCTGCAGAAGGCTACAACCTTCTCTTGTTTATCAGCCTCTCCTGGAAGGGAGCTACAACCCCCTGCTCTTGTTTACCAGCCTCTCCTGGAAGGGAGCTACGATCCCCTTCTCTCGTTTACCAGCCTCACCTGGAGGGGAGCTAAAACCCCCTGACTGAAGGCTACAACCCTCAGCACCACCATGGACCACATTTCATCAATTTTCACACTGGATCCAATAGCTTCCATACAACATATCTTGTAGGCCACTTTTCATCAGATTTTCAGACTGGACCCACTCCACACATTTAAGCTCAACATTCATCAAACTGAAACTTATGACCCCATAAATTCATTCATTGAATCATCAACCAATCAACCAACAACTTGATCTTCAATTAACATAATCAGCAGCATATTCATCATTCAAACAACCCAGTTCTATATGAATACATCATTGACAGATAGCAGTAAAACAACAGAACAGATCAGATATTTCATACCACATACTTCATTAAAACCCTAGATTCCATACGCGCTTTTACTTCACTGAACCTGCGTATGTACGCGCTTTCATATAGACCAACCCGCGTATACTTCAGTGTATTCTTCAGAAAATCCTTTCTGCCCATACGCGCTTTTCCTTAAGCAGACCCGCGTATACACGCGCTTTTGCTGAAGCGAACCTGCGTATACATCTGTAACTTTTCAGGACTGTGCAGCTCTTCATATCAGATAAACAACTCAGATTTCATTCCTTACTTCAGAGAGTATTTCACCTCATCTCATATCTAAACAATCCATAATCAGATCTAGAGATCCCTCTTCATCATTTTCTTCATAGGTGCATCATAGATTCAGATCTATCAATCAAGAACAGAGTTCATCCATGTAGATATTCCTTAGAGAGATTTATTCATTCACAACCCTTACTCATGCACACCCTTGCACTATGGTTTTCTTCTCCTTAAATAGATTTGGTCTTTATCAATACCATGAGCCAAAACCACACAACCTCCGATGGTATTCCTGGACAGGATCAAATAGATAATCCAACACTCAATACAATGGGTCAATACCATGGTAATGCCCCTAGGTATCATAGTTTTTAGAGCGCAAAAGGCATACGCGACTTTGAGCGTGCGTATTCGCGTGTATACGCAACTTTGCCTCATAAAAACTGCGTATATGCTAACCCTGAATCTATACGCGGGTTACCTTCACAAAAGTAGAGTATATACGTGGTTTTCCTTCACAAAAGTAGCATATACATTGTGACATATTATATTTATCATTTTTCTGGCACTTACTGGAAATTTTTTCTCTGTCACATCTGAACTGATCTGTAGATACATCATTCTTACATCTTTAGCACATAGGTTTCTTATCATAGGCAACTCATCAAGTAGGTTTCCATCAAGGACAACTTCATTAAGCAGATTTCCATTATCTTCATCAAGTGGGTTGCCATCAAAGACAACACTCTGCATCATATTACCAAAGGATGGTTGTATGTCAGGGGGAGTTACCCTTTTCCATTGATCTCAAAGGGGGATGTAATTTTGTAGGAAGAGGTGTCATGATCACAGGGGGAGTACTTTTGATGCCATCAATGCTAAAGGGGGAGATTGTTGATCAACGATTGTCATTGATGTCAACCCAAGTAGAACCAGGGGCTACCCAAATATTGCGTGGGAATTTTTACCTACAAAATTACTATATTTTGGGTCAAGAACGATTTTGATGGTTTCTACTTGTCGAGATGTTTCCGTTGATATATGGCACACCACGTAATTTTTCACGGTTTGAGAGATATTCATGTTTGAAGTTTGTAACCCCAGTTAGTTAGCTAAAACCCCATGGGGTTGTGGTATGGGTCATTGAAAATTCAATAATTAATAATTTTTAAGCTCCTAAAATCCCTCCCACGTTCACTTGTTGAAGCCTCTCTCAACCTAAGTATTTATATAAATTGTGATCCTCATATCCTCCTTATGTAGGAATTTCGCTACCTGAAACAGGTCATTATGGAATTTGTGCTCTAACATTTTTTCTATGAAGGTTCAGAAGCTCAAATTTGTATGAGGAAAAGCCTAAATTGTGAGGAAGCTCCTGTAAAAAATTCAAATCAGGGTATGCAATATTTTCGGAGATATGATCTGTGGAAGTCAGTCTTTTTTCAGGCTCCTGAACTTAATCTCAAAGAAGTGACCTTGGGAAAATCATCATAACTCTCTGTCTATGTGTCGGATTGGAATGATGTGAAAAGAGGAAGATATTGCATAGGATGCAATTTTTTTGTATCAATTTCAAAGCCAAATGAAGAAACAGTAACACTTGTCACACCGTACACGTTCACTCTACTGAAATAGTCCATAATTAGGTCATTTTGAGAGATTGTGCATAACTCTCTCTTGAAGAATCCAAATTGGATAAGACATGTGGCATTGGAAAAAAGACTTAGAGTACTACTACAGAACCAAAAATCACATATTGGGGAGCTAAAATAACAGAGATACAATATATTCAATATCGATATCCTAGAAGGCAAGAAAAAGCTATATCATGTGTTGTCAAGGACTGCAAAGGACCAGACTTTCTAGGGTGGCAAAGCAAAGCAAGGTGAAGCAGAGGGTAGCATGACAAGAACAGAAATCAAGGTGCATAAAAACAACAATAAGTTCAGCACATTAAGTCTTCAAGTGGGCAGCACTGCATACAATCATTGTAAAGGTATCATTGTACTAAATCATTGTAAATACGTCATTGTAAAAATTGTACAAGTGTATATCTGCCAAGAGTTGAAAAGGCGGTCTTGGGAGGTCTAGGATCATCATTAAGTGTTTGTGTCATAGTTGGGGTCATGGCCTAGTGTGTCTTCTTCTTCTACATCATTCTATATCATTGTAAAGTGGACCATTTTCCCTGGTACGGGAGTCCATTCTTGTTTTATTCTTCTATAGGGTGGTAGGGTGGTGCTAGGGTGGTGCATGAAGTCACCAACAGGTTCAAGCCTGTGAAAACGTTAGGGTGGCAGGGTGGTGCTAGGGTGAGTTGTATCTCATTGGGTATTGGAGCATCCATTCAGTTGACTACTGAAGAATCTCGGGCATTGGAGCATCCATCCAGTGGGAGCTAGAGAAGAATTTTTTCTAGAGTCTAGGAATTTGGATCTTTATTTTCAATTGGATTTTAATATTAAAGAATTATTAGAAAAGCATTCAGGTGGTTTTTGTCCTGGAGAGGGTTTCCACCTTAAAAACTGTGTGCATTTGTGTTCCTTTTGTTTACTGCTATCATTGTACAAACACTGATAATAATTGAAGATTAAATAATGCTCTAATTGAAAGGAATATTGATTCACCCCCCCCCCCCCCAAGTATTTCCAACACTTTTATCTATTCATTTGAATATCAAATGATGATGTCTTATTTCCCTGAATGCACCATGTACTATAAACAATAATAACTTGAGTATTACTTATTTTTCAAGAGAACATAACCAATGAATAAACCTAGGGAGTGAATCTATGAATATTTAATTTTTAGTGCATTTTTTGGCTCTTTGATCACTTGATTGTTTGAATTTTTTTTTCCTTGTTTCAAGGTAGTGTTTAGTGCTTCTGTACAAATTAGATCTGAAAAAACTAAGATCTAGGTTCAAAACCATAATAATACTCTGTCAATGTGTTAATAGAGCATTGAATATTTGTCCAACACTTTGAGGCAATATTCTTAGTGTTACAACAATCTAACTGGTCACAAAAAAAGTTTTAAAATATCGTTTTAGAGTTATTTCTAAGAATTCAGCCTCTATATTCTAGGTTTTGCTATAAACATTAAGGCCCAAAGCCTAGATACAACTTATATCTAACACATCTAAACCTATGCACAATCACAACATCTGATTTAGTTTTGTTTGAAGTTTCCATTCTATTTTAGTTTATGTCTTGAATCATATTTTTATTCCATTTGAGCTTCAAGCCTTGTCTCAAATGATTGTTTTGCAATTTATTTATGTCATAGTTCCATTTTTCAAGTCAAGAAACTTGAGAAGGGACATCAGTACACATTTTTAAAACCAAATCATGCAATTCTATATATTAGGAGCATTACTCCAATATATAGTATAAATATATGCATGAATTGTCTCTCATTTTCCATCTTTTTTATAAATCCAAACACAATTACCTAATAGCATTTTATTTTAATTCTTTATAGGCCCCTAGATCATACTAGTTTTGGTGTGGAAGCTCCCACTAGCTTTTTTGAAAACAAAATTATATATGCTTCATTTTGAAAATTATATTCTTCTTCCAATGACAATTACTTAATGGGAATTCATCAATTCGGTAGTTTTCAATTTAATTTTTATATGTGTAAATAAATGGATTACTAAGAATTTAACTATATCAACAACATAAATACTAAAAGTTCCAAAAGAAACATAAATACCCGGTCTGCCATTTTGTATAGACACCAAGAAAATAATGTAATAGAAAGTTGCAAAGAAAAGTGTGTGGACAATAGTTAGGATCATTACATAAATAACAGTTGAAATATATGACAATGTGTATCCCAATAAAAAACCTTAAAATTATTCTAAAATATTCTTTGAGCAAAAGAAAATGTGCTCCAAAGGTTTTCCATTTAGGACCCATAGTGGATTCAATCATAGCGAAAATATCAACATAAATTTGAGCTTGAGCCTCACCTCTTTTCCTTGCAGAAGTAGCTTGTAACTCTTATAGTCCATTTAAGTATTTTAGAAGTAGCTTACATTTTCCCATATCTCCCGAAATATTTGAACAACAAGGGAGTCTTTCCCTTTGAAAGTTTGATCCAGTTGGCCCAGTCAATAAGAGAGTTGTATTAATTTTGAAAATATGGAAAATCCATACTCTTTGTATTTCAAATTTCATATTCTAATTATGTTTTATATCCTGAATAAATCATTCATCTAGTATTTTTTAGAGTATGCTCTATGTTCATAGAATGAAACTAATTTAATTTTGTTATGAACTTATTTATTCTTGGTCTCTATTTGTAGCAATATTTATGTTGCAATGCATATTTACTAAAAGTTATCATTCCTCAACTGTTTAATATTCCATGTTGTAAAATAATTTACAAATTCTATTCCCGTATATAATCTTGCTCTCTTTCTTTTGCTGAGATCGTTTCCCCCAAAAATAAAATATGTATGTTATTGGTGAGAAGTGACTAACCCAAACAAGGAAATCATCAAGGATGAAAATTTGTCTTAAAGTTTAGAAACCTTGGTGAATATTACTAGTCACCAAATTGCAAATTATAAAATGTTTGTTGATATATTTTTTAAATATGAAAATTTCTAATAGTTTTGTATATAGCCTTTATACAATTTTGACAATTTTTAAGGAAAAATAATTTTATACCATTACATTTGGGCGAATCGCCTTTAGAAATAAATGGAAATTGGCGAATCTTTTTTTTTTTGGAAAACCCATGGAAAATTAGCCCACTTGCGAATATGAGCCCCTAAAAATTTCCATGGTCCAAAATGTGAAAATTTAACCAATGAAGTCCTACTACAACAACTGATTATATTTCTCCTATTTTTTAATTACTTGAACAAATTATTTATCGTGTACTATAGTAAATATTGAAATCAAATACATTGCAACCTACAGAACATAAAATACTACGGAAAATACAACGCATGAAAGATAGGAACACAAACACAAGTACACCATTATTTTTGGACAATCGTCCCTGGAAAAACCCAACTTGGGAAATCTGGTTCAACAACTGAGGTTTTTAACTATTATGCAGTAGTAATCTAAGTAAAATTCATTGCATGCCCAAACTAGCTATTCGATACATAGAAATATTGATGAAAGAGTTAGTGAGAAAATATCACACTGTCATGAGCTATATGACACCGATTTATACTGGAGAAGAACTTCCATGTGTTGTATATGCATTGTCTTTGCACAATAATTACGATTTCCTATGCAGTCACTGTGTCATAGCTCCTAGGACTGAGTCACTCCTCCTTCTAATCTCCTACTAAATGGAAACATGACCCTTTGGCCCTCCAGACTCACACCTCGACTTCTAGCACTAGATCTCAACGGTCTCCCAAAAAAATAGAGGACTCCCTCTGAAGCTCTGCTCTGCCTCTACATGGTACTATGCAACCTCTCTATGGCTCTCAAAGTCTTCTTTGCCTTGCACTCCACGGATCTGGAATACTTCCTCTGATCTACTATCTCTGCCCCTCACTACAATGATATCACTCGATCTCTCTCCAGCAACTCAGCGCTACCTCTCGAATAATTCGATACCCAACAAAATCGATCTCTGCAAATCTCAAGTATGTTCTCCAAGTGCCAATAGAGCTCCTTCTTATAATCTCTTGTTGACATATCACCGTCCAATATTAGATCTTAATAAATGTCTTAGATTATATAGAACTCGATCCACACCTTTATTCAGAAGATTCACACCCGATTTAGTTAATACCCTTTAATTATTATCATTTCCTAAGTTTAGACTTAGGAATACATTAAAAATAATTAATTATTTTAATTAAATCATCTCCAAGTGGAATTTATCCAAATGATTTCTGGGTCTTGGAGAATGCATGTGTCTTAGCCGATATGCTAAATATTTAGGGTAGAGAACATCCGATGCTACAAAAATCAACACTCCATCTTAGCGAGAATGTGCTCAAGTGCTACAACCGACTCAAGCATCACTCTGAATCTGTATCAACTCTTGCTACGCTGCTGATGTCTGGCCTCACTTCCCACCAACTACTACATAACTCTAATTTTGCGCTACATTTGTACTATCATTGAATCTGCATGCTGCTGTCAACTACTGCATCTGCACTAGAAATCCCTCTCATCTATTGCTGCTGCAACTGAGAGATTTCCATCATACTAAACCAATTGTGTTTAGTCTGATGCATTTGTCACCTAACTCATGACTGCTGCTAGTCTTTTTTCTTTCACTCAAGCCTCTGTGATAATGCTGACTCTACACTGTGTCCACTGCACTGCTGCCAACTCTGATATGTGCTGCTTAGTTCTAACTGCTACATGAGACTGTATCTATCATTCTGGCACCTGACTACAGCAACTGTCACTGGTCCATCCTACTACTATTGTTATGGGCTCCCATATCATGGAAATGATCCAACAGGTGGACTCCTCAAGGGTCCTTCCAATCCTATAGCTCTCTGGGGCTGCAAAACCAAATCACCCACCTCACCCTTGTAGGTATGTCGATGATCATGGAAAAGAGGAAATCAGGGAAAATTTTAAGGATGGAAATTTATCTTAAAGTTTAGAAACCTTGGTGAATATTACTAATCAGTAACATGCAAACTATAAAATGTTTAGTCATATGTTTGTAAAAATATTCAATTTTCTAATGATTTTATATAGTTTCTATAGAAAATTGGAAATTTTTAAGGTAAAATAATTTTATGATATAAAATTTTGGTGAATAATTTTTAGGCAAAATGTAAATGGGTGAATCATTTTTTTGGAAAAATTATAGAAAATTAGCCCACTTACGAATATTAGCCCCTAAAATTTTCCCTGGAGGAAATCCTCTCGATCTCTGCGGATGCAGTCTGCTGATCCCGACTCTCCTCTTTGTCCCTCTTTGTGAAAAGACACTGGGTAGCTGATCTAAAAATGGAATGTAATTGAAATGGGTGCAAGGTATCCATTTTCATTTATGTAAATGAGTGCAAATACTCAAAATTTTAAATCTGAAAATGTGAGAACTTCTTATTTCTAATACAGAGATATAGTCTGTAAGAGGGCCAGGTAGCTTCTGGATTCATCCTTTCTTTGAAAGGTGACATATCCGGTAAATTCCCCCACCAAACCAAAGCTGCTCCATCCATTGTCAAAGAGGCTAATTGGATTCATCCTTTATAAAAAAATATTTTTATTAAAAAAGAATATTCCACAGAATATTTTGGGAATATTCCACAAAATATTATGCGAAATATTCCGCAGGCAACCAATGAACAGGCACCATGTGGCCAGCTCGGAGGCCGCCACGTGGCCCCAAGGTGGATTGAAATGGTTCAAAAATTTGTTATGCAACGAGATTTGAAACCGGGTCACGGCGGAGACAATGCAATGGCCTGACCGTTGGGTCATAGCGACAGTTCTTAATATTCATTGGCCCGAAATTGTATTTAAATGTTGTTTATGTATGGGCGGGCCCGAAAACATGGGACGTGGTCACATGAATTTCGGCCCCATTTCCTATTATATAGTTCCAACTTTAATTAACGCCGCGTATAACATAAGTTGGTTCAACCAACTCCAACGGGTGCGGTCCCATGGGCCTTATCCTTTAGCCCCCTCATTTCGGCGGGAATTTTGGCGGCCTCCTCCTGTTTTGGCGCTTCTCCCTAATTTAGTGGCCTTATCTGCAGTTACTCCACAATTAGTGGAGGATTTTTAGCCCTAACTGGGCAAACTTCAGTTAGCCATAACTTTGGCTAGGGAAGTCCATTTGGGACGAATTTTTTTTTGATTTTAGGGTATTGAAGAATTATGGAGATGTTGGGAGAGGTTGTAGAGCCATCAAGGCGTTCTATCAGTAATTTACTAGCAATTTTGGTTGTGGAGCCACCAGGGCCTAATGAAATATCAGCTGTGTTGGACTATACTTATCCATTAGAGGTGAATGAATAGTCGATTTATACTGATTTTAGCCTTCTGTTTCTGAATTTGTAGCTTATTTTTCCCTTTTAGGCTTTCTACCCAGTGTAATTCATAATTTTAGAATTAATGAAAAATGGAAAAGCCTAATTAGAGGCTTTTGGACCCAGCAGAGGTAGCCCAAGAGAGTGGTGAACTGCTTAAACAAATGCTTACTGTTATGCTGTGCATTTTTTCTATTATATTTCAGATTTTGCTACATTAAATAGTAACTTTTCATAAGTACATTTTTCCCAATCAGGCTTATACAGTGAACAAAACTCAGTAGTTCAACTTCAAACCACATTACTTCATTTGCAGAATACTTGAACTTGCTTATTCACACATAAAATTTTCATTAATGAATACTTTTCACATAAACAAATAATTTCATTGATCGAATCTATTTCAGTGTTTACATTTTGTTTCTTTAGGTAGAGCCAGTTTGTGGGCCAGAAGCTTCTGGTTTCATCCTTTCTAGTAAAGGTGAAATAACCAGTAAATGCCCACTACTGTCAATCTCTGTATGAGAAATACTTTGTTCTCACAATTTCAGATCAGTAGCGTAGTGACCAAGTTCACCACACCCTAATAAATTGATATTTGAAATTTCATTCTTTCTTATACACTTCTCCTACTACCCCTTTGATGTGAGGGTTGCATTCTCCTCTTCCATCACCTCAACCTTTTTCCCACTATTGTTGTTGCCTTCTAGGTTTTTCTTCGCCAACTCCTCTTTCTAGATCTTCCCACATCTGATCCCACTTGGAAATTTTTCCTTTCCAAAAATACTTTGGACAAACACTTTCCATTCTTCTGAGATGACATTTATAGAAATACACCCCATATTTGTAGCCTGAGGTGCTAACCCTACAACTTCCAACTAATCTCAAACATCCTGAAGCCTGTGGAGAAAGTGGTATATGTGCTCTCCCTTATACATACGTGTGCTCCTCAATGTTTCTTTCAGATACATTCGTTGCTTGTAAGATCCCTCCTACAACGTGGCAATGGATTCCCGCATCTCTTTGGTCATTCCCAAGGTCGCTATGTGGGATACAACATGATTCTAAACTCCATCAAGGATCATCCCCTTCACCTTAGCCATCTCCTTCTTACGTCTTGTTATGATCTCGATCTGTGGGGACAACTACCACATTATCGATGTAGTTTTTGAGATCAAATTCATCTAGAAGGAAGGAAATCCTTGCCTTCCAGACATTAGGGGAATTTTGAGGTCTGAAATGGGCCTCCTAAGGAAATTATTAAATAATATTGAAAATAATAAAATAATATTAGATTGCATCATCAAATTTTAAAAGGAAAAAAGAAAAAACCATTTTTTTCAACTTGTATTTTCAACTTGTCTCCCTATGGGTTTACTCAAATTTTGAGAGACAACACTCGTTGGATGCAGAATTTGATTCCTCTTGTAAGGAGCACCTATGTTTCATACTTTTCATGAAACATGCTACACGAAAGTATGCAACATGGGTACTCCTTGGATGAGGAATTAAATTTTTCATCCAATGAGCACTCGCGCTCAAAATTTGAGTAAACCCTTAGGGAGATAAGTTGAAAATACGAGTTGAAAAAGTAGTTTTATTATTTTATTATTTTTTAATATTTTTACTTTTTTCCTTCAAAAATGGTGATTCACCCCCCATGGTTGACATCATCATCTTGAATCCTATTGGTTTTTATAAATTTTATTTTGGTTTTACATTTTTCTTAGGAGGCCAATTTTGGACCTTAAAATTCCCCTAATACCACATAGATAGATGCTCCATCTAACCAATCCTGATCTCTCAACCCAGATGATTCCATATCGCCAAAAAAAAGTAGAATTCTGCCTCTGTCCTTCTACACAACTACTAACTGGCTCTACGCACTCCCTGCTAGAGTGAGAAAAAATGCTCTCACCTAATGTTCCTCTACGTGGAAAACTAGAATTTCCTGGCTAGAAATTATCTAAGGAAAAAAATTCCCTCAGTATCCTCTTATTTCCTCTTGGCGCTCTTATCCAGCTACTGCTACAGAATGACTATGTCCCAGCTAAATATCTTCTATGCGTGGGGATTTCTGTTGTTGCTCCCTCTACCTCTGCAAAATCTCGATCTGGAATTTTTGTTCTCTTTCGACTCATTCAGAGAAAAAAATTCCCTCAAAAATATGCCATGTTGGCCTATAGACTGTGCAACCTCCTGGGGTTTTGAGTACCTGCCTATGAAGTGCCTCGAATCACCCTCTTCTCTTCTACAACTGAGCTCTCTGGCTTCTATCTGCACTCTGATACCATGTGAAAATTTCACCAATGAAATCCTACTGCAAAAACTGATTATATTTCCTCTATTTCTTAATTACTTGAACAAATTATTTATTGTGTACCATGGTAAATATTGAAATCAAACACACTCCAACCTACACAACATAAAATACTATGGAAAATAAAACATAGGAAAGATAGAACCACACACACAAGTACACCATTATTTTTGTACAATCGTCCCTAGAAAAACCCAACTTGGAAAAACCAGTGCAGCAGCTAAGGGTTTTAATTATTATGCCAGAGTAATGTGAGTAAAATTTTTTGGATGCCAAAACTGCCTATCCGATAGAGATAAATACTGACGAAAGAGTTAGTGAGAAAATATCACACTATCTCATACAATCTGACACTGATCTAGAATGGAGAAGAGTTGTCCTGTGTTGTCTCTATGCAGTCTCTACATAGTAATTGCATCTGCCTATGCTTTCACTATGTCACAACTCATGGGAATATGTTACTCCTCCTTCTAATCCCTTAATAAATGGAAAATCGACCCTTTGGACCTCCAGACTCACACCCTAGATTCCGGCACTAGATCTTGACTATCTCTCAGCAAAATAACGGACTCCCTATGAAGCTTTGCACTACCTCTGCGTGGCACCACGCAACCTCTGCATGGCTCTCAATGTCTTCTCTTCCTTGCACTCCCTGGATTCCTTCAGTCTACTATCTATGCCCCTCACTGCAACGAGATCAATCGATCTCTCTCTAGCAACTCAACGCTGCCTCTCTAAGAATTCAAGCACCCAACAAAATTGATCTCTGCAAATCTCAAGTGTGTTCTCCAAGTTCCCATCGAGCTCCTTCTTATAATCTCTTGTTGACATATCAATGACCAATATTATATCTTAATCAATGGCTAAAACTATCTAGGACTTGATCCACTCTTTTATCTAGAATATTTGCACCCGATTTAATTAATACCCTTTAATTATTCTCATTTCCTATGTTTAGACTTAGGAATACATTAAAAAAATTAATTATTTTAATTAAATTATCTTTGGGTGGAATTTCTCCAAACGATTTCTAGGTCTTGGAGAATGCATGTGTCTTAGCCTCTTTGCAAAATCTTTAGGCTAGAGCACATCCGATGCTACAAAAATAAACACAAAATACATCTTACTTGAAGACTATTCTGTGTTTGTTTTATGCCTACTAAGGTGACTCTATGTTGATTTAAACTTTTATGCCTGTAATTTCATTGAGTCGGTTTTGTTGTTAGTATGAAATTTATTGGAAGGTGTTAGCACAGTTCTTTGCTAAGTCATGAGTCCATTCCAAAGTTTTATTTTTAGGATTAAACTTCAAAAAATTTTAAAATTAAAAAATTAAAAATTAAAAAAATAAATAAAAATAAAATTGGTTGCTACTAGAATTTCCGAAAGCACCATTTTTAGCCATTTCAGATAGTCTGTTATTTTCCTATTTCTGTCTTTTTTATTTTTATTTTGATGTTGCTAGAATTTTTGGAAGCATGCTCTATTTTTAAAAATAAATGAAAAAGCGCATCCTCTTTAGTTAAACCATGTGTCATAGTGTAAATATGCCTTAAATCTTTTTTAAATCTTGTTAGATCTCAAGAGAGGTGTCGTATTACAGTCGGTTAGCTTAAGTCAAGTCGTAATATACGTTGAGCCACATGTGTCATCCATAGTTATGAACTGAACTGTTACCTGTCCTGCCTGTCAACCCCAAGTCAGTTATCCATGTGTCTAGGTACATGTTTTTCTGAATCAAGGATATCTTGGTTATTGCACTCAACACCATAACTGTTTGGTTGGATGCACAACAGTGCTACCAGAAATTTCGTCCAATCAAGATCAAATACTATGGAGGTGACTGCTAGTCATAAACCCACTTGTCTCAAGCCATCTGGAGCTCTCATACGAAAAAACACTGCCAACTGAAGGTGGTGATGGAGTATCACATGGTTCACATCATGGGGAGGAATATTTTCAATGATGAAGGATGATTTTCATGGGGTGATGAGCCAAAAATTTGATTTTAAAACCACCCAAAAAGCAGGAGAATGTCATTTGAATTTTTTAGTTGTTTGAGTTCGAATTTGCTAAGAGTCATATTATGAGAAGGAGTCTGGATTTCAAACAAGATTCCAGAGGTGAATACAGGCTACACTTGTAAATTAAAATTATTCCTACTCTGCCACCTATCAGTTGAAGGAGACATAGTCATTTATTTTTATGAAGATGACTAAAACAGGTGATAAGATAAATCGAATAGAGCCACATGGTGCAAATTTAGTTGATGAAAATTCGAGGGTAAGAATTTTTTTTATGCAGTCAGGGTGGTATCCTCTTTGTACCAGGTTAGGGAGCTCTCACTCAGGAGCATCCCAAAATTTTTCTAACTCTTTTAATGGACAAGAAGCTACATTTTGTGGCCTCACCTTGCAGGTTTCTGAAGACTCCATTGCTGAGGCCTTTAACCTTCCCCAAGAAGGAGAAACATGGTTCAAAGGAAAATTTATTAGATTATGTGATCTCAATAAATTCCTAAAAGATGATCACAGAGATCCAAATTGGGAAAAAGGCATCCCAAGCAACTACCTTAAGAATGACTAGGTAGAAGCTATCAATCTTATCAAGATATACCTCACTTGTGAAAGGAGGTACATAGTTGTATTCCTCTATCACATGAGGTTTCTTTTTCATATTGCAGGGATGAATACATTTAATCTACCATTTTTATTGTTGAAAAGACTGACTAAAATGTCAACAAGGGTTCAGACCCATACTGATGTTTCTGAGTATATATTGTACCATCAAGCTTTGATCAAAGTTTTAGTTGAAGAAGAGTTGGGAAATAAAAACTAGACTTGGGACCACTTTTTATTCTATAGGTCAGGCCAACCTGCACCTACACCTCCAGTTCCACAACCAAACCCTCAACCTACAAAAATAAGGACAAAGGGAGAGAATGAAAAATACAACTTTCATAAGAAGGCCAAGAGAAAAAAAGAGAAGGTTTCTACAGTCGAAGCTGAAATAAAGGTGGAAAAAGGAGAGAACTCCTCAACAAGAAAACCCAAGTCCATGAAAATAGTACCCCACGTTCCTCCATTTACTAATGTCTACGCTAGAGCTAGAAGAGGAAGGTCTGCAACTACAAATAAATTAAAATTCTAGGTGCTACCGGAAATTCTGGAAGCACATATTCAACAAGTTACAGAAAGAGTATCAGCCTGCACCAGTAGATGAAGAACTCCTCAAGGATGTTGGATATGAAATCAACAACAAGAAGAAGAAAGAAGAAGCTAAACATATTGCTAGCACCAGAAAGAGGCATACAAGAGACAAAAATAAGTTTATGATTAAGTCCAAGGCTCTACATAATCCAAGCCTAATGACAGAGGTTATTGACATTGAAGGTAAATCTGAAGTTTCAAAAACAGAAAAATCCATGAAGAAAAGCAAGAACAAAACTCCTTCAGAATAGAACTCAGAGCCCTCACAGAGAAGAAAAACACAAAGGATTTCTAAGGAGGATAAATATATTATCAAGGAGGCAACTACAAGAGAAACCAGATCTATATCATCAACTACTGACAACAAAACAGACTTGGATAAGCTGACTGAAGCTACAACACACATAAAGGGAAGGTAAAAGGGTTTTTGGTACTAGTCCCTTTTTTCTTATGAGTTGCAATTTTGAACAATAGCTTAGGTGTCAAGGAATATAAGTTTGCACAAAATTTTCAACATTTTTTGTGTATTTTTGAAAAAGAAACAGGGCGCTACCAGAATTATTGGTAGCATTCGAGATTTTTCACAGTTATCGGGTTTTACCAAAATTTCCGGTAACATCTATTTTTAACTAAATTTTGACACCTGTCAGCAAGTTTTTCCGAGCCAGTTAAGGATGGACAAGAACCCATAACCAAATGGATAATAAAAGTGATGGTGAGAGGTGGTTATGAGGTTGTTTTAGGTCTTATTAAATGGAGCTACATGGTTATTAAAGACCCAAGAAACAAGGAGATAAATCAATAGAAAAAGGGGCAGCATGACATCACACTGAGAATTCAAGCCCAAATTTATTCTCTTCTTTATTCTTCATCTATATTTTTTGTTATATTTAGATGAGATAAGGTTGTAATGTCTGTTGACACATATGTTATGTTAAAATTAATGTTTCCTTATTTTTTAGAAGAGATGGAGTTCGTTCCTCTCTTGCTATATATACCACTTGTAAATACTATTTCCAGGTTGGATGTTGGTCTACCTGAAGACTGAATATAATAAAAAACCTTTTTGCTTCATGCTGGAGGATTTTGTGACTCAAGGACCATCTAATGTGTGGTTTGTCTCTTTTCTTTGTTAATTTATTCTAAAATATGAATTGCAGCAACTAGTAAGGTGTGAGTGATAAGTTGTTAAAGGATTTAACAATAAATTATCTTCTTTCAGTTTTATGGGAGTTATATGTGTGTTATAGAACATGTTAGTGAAGATTTCATAAAGGATTTGTGGAATAATTTATACATGCAAGCTATTTTATGAATGTTGTTTGCTTTGCATAAACTGATTTTATGTAAAGAACCATCAACATAGTTGTGTGACTAATTTAGGATAGGAATATTTCCTGGAATAGGTTCCAACTATTCATTTTCTTCCACTTGTGCACTCTATTCCCTATACTGCCTTTACCCACACAATTTATAATTGCCACAACTTTCCAAATGCATGAAAGTCTTAAAAAAACATAAAATCATTTCAAAATATTTGAAAAACCATCCCACCACTCAAAAAACCCTTTTAAAATTTAAAATGAACTATGATGTGTAAGGCTTACTCCTTATGCAGTCAAGGAGTGAATCCTTTCGCTAACAGAAGTTATACCAAAAGTATCTCACTTAAGTCACGAGTGACTAGTGACCCTAACAAAAATTGTGGTTGCGTATACTTCATATCTGCAACAAATATGTGAGAAAAACTTGCAGAAAGATATATGTATGCAAATCTAAAAGAACGAACAACAACATGCGTAGATAAATATTATATTAGAGCACTTATTGTCTATGGAAGAATAAAATGGCATTCTTAAAACAATTTAGAAAACATGAATAATGAACTTGCAGTTTTCAAAGGTCGTGTGTGAACAAACAACTAATAAATTATCACAAGTTGAGTCACAGGTTACAACTAGATGCTTGGTGTAAAGGCCACAATATTGGTAGAATAAAAAAAATGGCTATTGATGGTCATATTGAATTTTGAAAAGGAAAAATTATGGTTATGAAGAAACTCTTGCTTCAATTTCAAAAGATAATGTCAATAACAGTGAAGCTGGCTATGCTAAATATTGAGCATTTGAAATGATTTCTAAGCTCAAGAATCCAAGAAATAATAAACATAGCATGATTTTTAATGAAGTGATTAGCTTGGCATATTTTAATATGATGGGTATTTTATTGATGGAACAATTAACAAGTTAGCAACATTTTCTTCCAACAAGATTTCAAAGCTTGCAAAAGTTTTCTCAAAAACCAGAAGTGCAATCACAAGGACCTATTGAAGTGAAAAAGGACCAAAATAGCATTACGGGTGAAAATGTGAAGTTGGGAAACACTTTTTGCCCTTTTTTGACGTTGAAAATTGTAATTTTCTATGTTTTTCAACTTCAAATCCACTAAACTCATAATTTTATCGCAAATTAAGCTTTAACATAAAAACAAGAATTGTAGAGAATTGTCTTACCTCCATACCGATATTTAAAAAAAAAAAAAATATTGACATATAGAGGGGTAAATTTGTAGTTTACTAACTGCATATACTTGAAATTTTCAGGCAAACATAAATAGTAACTTTATTATCCTTTACTTTTTTTAGGGAAGGTTATTTATTTTTTGGAAAAAAGCCATAGCATCATAATTTGCATATATTTCACTAGTGCACAGACTATTTTTTGGTAATTTTCGGATCAAATCACTATTTTTTATTATTTTTTGAAATGGACGAAGACAAAAAAACAGTGATGTTTCAATACATTTTATTATCCTTTGATTTTCTTTTCAATGTGATCGTCAATAAGAAAAATGAGAGTACCCTTTTGAAGTAGACAGGGAGAGGAAGTGCACTATGATTTTTTTAAATTTTTTGGTGTCCTCGTTTGAAAGTTATTGAATTTTCATTCAGTGCAAATTTTCGAACAATGAAATTCCATAGTGACATAGTTTAGTAAAAAATTAATAAAAAATTGAATTTTTTAATGAAACTCCATAAATCTCACATCATCAAAAACTAGATTTAGAGACGAATCTAATGGTACTTGGTCCGACATATAACATTTTGTTTTTGGAGGTGTTCTGTCCCTCCAAAGTTGCAGGTTTCTCAAAACTGCAGAGTTTTCTGAGTTTTTTGTTGACCAGAAACTCTCGGCCGAGAAAAACTCTCGGCCGAGAAATTTTTAAAACTCTCGGCCAAGAGTTTTAAACCAATTTATGCGCGGGAAAACTCCCGGCCAAAAGTTTTAAAAACTCTCAGCCGAGAGTTTGCGCAATAAAACTCTCGACCGAGAGTTAGAAAAACTCTTGGCCGAGAGTTTTTGAATGTTAAAAACTCTCGGCCGAGAGTTTGCGGCCGAGAGTTTTGTGACACAACTCTCGGCCGAGAGTTTTCAAAACTCTCATCCGAGAAAATACGAAATATTTAAAATCTCTCGGACGAGAGTTTTGAAAACTCTCGGCCGAGAAATTTAGTTGACTTTTTTTCTCGGCCAAGAAATTAAAAAATTCTCCCGAATTCTATCTCATGCCAAAAAGTGTTTCCCAACTTCGCGTTTTCGCCCTTACCTTATCTATGATGGAGAATAAAGGTCATTTAGAAGTATCCCCCATAGAAAGAGAAACAAAGGTTTGAGTCATTGATAAACACACCACATGAGACTAGAAATTTTCTACCTTATAATATGGGGACTTGGCCAATTAGGTGGCCCTTTGTAGTCACAATGAGCTTTTGAGCATGATTTTGGATACTCATGCAAAAGTGAAAAGATTAGATGGAGTCTTAGCGAAGGTGAAAGACATTATTCCAAAATCACAGCATTACAGAAAATTAACAAAATTGAAATAATAATAATAAATAATACAAATAATTCAAATTCTCTCAAAGTTTTAAATGTAGTTAATTTGAACAATAGTTATCTAGAGAGTGTCATGTCAAATCAGTTTTCACCAAGATTTCTCTCTAAAGGAAATACTTTTGAATATGAAATAGGTCCATTTAATTCTTCCAAAGGGAGTAAAAAGTCATGTAATTGCTCAAGCCTAGATGCATCTTTTTAAAAAATAATTAGGCTTCTTGAAGGATTTTTCCACTACAGTTGTGTTGATTATGCTTATTATAAGAGAATTCCATTCAATGTTTCTATTTCTTTGATATTTGAAAATGTGATATATTTTATAGGCTATATCATGCATGTTCTCTAGTGGTAGAATTCAAATATGAATTCCATAATTCAAAAGTTTGCCAAGGTGTGTCATAATCTCCTCCAAGGAAAGGCTCAAATAGTACCATTTGTGGAAGAAGTGGTTCTGTATTGGACTAACTTGTAAATATTTTTTTTACCTCAAGATGTATCAACCATGAGGGCCACAATCAAGAAACAACTTGCATGATGAATTACATAGTGGCAGTGAATTAGAAGCTCTAGTTGAAAATGGCCCAACACTTGGGTAGGCGAATTCTAATAAAATTGAAAAAGAGAAATCTGAAAATGAATCTTTAATTTATACACTTTCTATTGGAGGATGGACTCATACAAACAAGAATTAATATCATAGATTTTAAATTTGGTGTTAGTGGTGTAGGTGTTGAGGCCTCAGAATTCCATTGCAACAACATGGGGGAAAACCACTCGGTCCGGACCTTAGAGAAAGTCCTTTTCTGTTTGGTTTAGTGGCTTCAAATGGGGATAAAGGGACCAATTTCCCAATAAGGATACTGAGGGTGTGTTTTTTTATAACATGCAAATGGAAAAATTATTTAATATATCATATGAAGTGACTAAATATCTATTCTACTATATACCCGTGAGTATTCATTCTTCAATGTGATCTAGAAAGATATCTTTCAACAATTGGTAATGAATATTATTCAACAGTTGAAAGAGATAAAAATTATATTAAAATAATTATTTTGACAAAATAACTTAATCAAAACAATTGTGAGATATATATCACATTCATAAGTTTGATCATATATGAGATAAGCAACCATAGATAAACATTTGTACAAAAGTGCATTTAACATTTACTTATGATAACAACTTTCATATATAATACAGATAAAAGATGATTGTCAATTCAAGAAGTAAAACTTAACATAATGTGTATAAATACCATATATACAAGTTTCTACTCATTCAAACTGAAAATAATATTCTTCTCCACTTCACATCAAAGAAATTCAATGAGTACAAAAGTGCAACTTCAGTTAAACAACTTCAATATCAAAAGAAAACATACTTTGTTCCATTAATTCTTCGAGGCATTCACAAACATACAAAAGTGTATTCCTTTTCAAATGTTTTTGAAAAAATTCTGGACCCTTATCTAAATGCATGAGAAGGGTTTAAATACTAAACCAAATATGTCAAAGATAGATTATTACATAAAAATTTGAGGAGGTTTCAAACAACCTTCCTCATAATAAGTAAACTAAAAAACAATATAGAAATAAAGATAAAAATATGCTTAAGTGGGTTGATCTTCCTTTGTCATTTGATCCCTGAGGTGGAAAATATCCACCATCGACTTCAACTGAGCTGGTCGTGTGATCCCGGATTTGACCTGGCCTTTAAACATGGAATTTGAAAATGTTGGCAACGTTTTCCTAGTGGAATCAATTAAGGATTGTAGAGTCATGCACTGATGATGTGGTTTGATTAGAAAGTTCCAGTAATTTTCTTGATCTAACTTGGTTATCTTATTGATAGCTTCTGCTTGTGTCTCTATGCTTTCCTTCAAATGTGTTTCCAGTAGTTTGAGCTCTAGGATCGCTTTGGTTGTATGTTCTTTGATAAGTTCATCATTTAGATGTTGTCCATTAATATACTCGATGATCTCATTTTTTAGATTTGTTGCCTTTGATGTTTCCTTCTCTACTTGTCTTAACTACATTTCTCAGTCTTTAAATAAAATATCTTTGTGAAACTTATCAATTTTCAGGAGATCAACTTTATTTCCTATATCATATTCTTGCCATAGGATGAATTCAAAAAATTTCTATTGAACTTTTTCACATTACAGTATTCTGTTCGCCACTTGTTGAACTAAAATTTTACTTGTTTCACAATATCAATTGGTAGCTGAGATTTTCTGACAAAAAGTCTCTTGTTGTTGCTTTTAATTTTTCATTCCACTCAAGTGCCTCTTTTATAAACTGTCTTGTTTGAGGCTTGATTTTAAGCTTATCCATCACTGCCTCTATCTGTGTATTCTTTTCAGAAATTTGTACTTAATGCTGCAACTTTAATCTTTCAAAGTATTTCTGGAACTGTGACATTTTCATCTCAATTTTCTTACTGGAATTAATCTTTTATTGTTCTAGTTGAGTTTCCAATTCTTGAACTTTATCTTCCTTTTGTTTGAGCAGAAGTTGCACTTTTTCTGCTTTATCAATTGTAGCAGTTGCATATGCACCTGCAAACTGTGACAGTTTGGTAAGATGTTCTGTAGGATTGAAAAAAAATTATTTCCAGAAAACATCTACTGATTCATTATTGAGAGTTGTCATTGTTTCATCAACTTTTCTTCTTTTCCTCTTCTTCCCGAAAACTTTGTGATTTGGGTTGTAGAAAAAATCTAGTGGAGGTATTTTCTCAATATTTAAAATGGTTTCTTTAGTTGGGTATGCCGAGATGATCTCTTGTTCCTAAACCTCTGGCATCTGCCAAATTTCCCTTGTTGTTCCTGCTAGTTTCTGAGTTTTCTCAGAAGTTTGAAGGCTTGTTGATCCTTCTGGATTAGGATTTGGTGGTGTCTCCAGTGCTTTAGTAAAAATTTTCCATTCTATCTTTAAATTTTTTACTTGAGATTTCTCTGTCTGCTTAGGTGTAGTTTGAACATGCTGAACTTATTTTGAAGTTAATTCATCTCCACCAATTTCTTCCTTAGTTTGCATATAAATTTATTTAATTACTTTTTCAATTATCTTCTCAGGGCTTTCATTTTTACTTTCAGATTCATTATTAGAATGATATGAACTCTGAGATTGGTGTTGTGAATTCTCTGAATCTCGAATTGATTTTTCTTGTGACTCATCTTCTGACATCTCTTTTTCTTCATCATCTAAACTGATGCTGGGAGTTGGCCTTATGACATCTTCCATTACTAACAAGTCCAATGGGACTATTTCTAACCTCTTGTTTTTGTATTCATGAAAAGCTTTAAGGTTTGCTACACTGAGCTTATTGGATGCCATTTTTAACACATCTGCAAACTTCTCTACTACTTCAAATAAATCATCAAACATATCCTTCTCATTCATTAAAGGTCTAATTTTAATATTAGTGGTAAAATTTTGGACCACATCATTAGTGCATTGTCTCCCTGGCATTAAAGCCAGATTCAATGAAGTAATGTTTGTAATTTATTTCGCTCCATGACCTATGTCAAAAAGGGTGAAGTTACCACACTATAATGGGAATGTAGGCCAGATAGCTTTCTTAGAATATCTGAGCTACTTTTTTATACCATTTACAAGAGTTTGATATGAAATTTCTCTTGCCAAGAGTTTATCTAGAACATAGTAGGGTAGAACATGAGGGGAAGAAAGACTCCCAAAAACTCTGATATAAGTAAAATTTTCATCGCCAAACCATCTTGCCACAGGTAAAATATCGGTACTGTCTTCTTTAGAAATTCTATAGGATCTCTTTCATTGAAAATGATCTGATGAATGGGCAACATAAATCCATGACAAATATTGTAGAAATGTAAATGAAATTCAGACTCCCACGGGGCTTTATGATAAATGTGAATAGGGTTAGGGTCTTGGCTAGGCCATTTCCAACCCATAATAGGAAAGTTAAAGCAAAAACATATAGCATCCATGATATATGCACTCATGTAAAAAGGAGGAATGTTCCTAGTCGAAAAGACTCTATTTGTTTTGTAATCCATAATGGTTTTGGCCAAATTATCGGATAAAATGTTTGCCCAATTCATGGTAGTAGAATTGACAGCTGTGTCAATTAAAGGAACCCATTCAATGGAAAATTTAGTGGTGTTATCACTCCAATAATTATCAGGGTTGTTAATCTTTTTGGTTTAAATAATATTAGAGGTAACCACAAATCTACTTTTAAGCTTTAGGATCTAGCCTTCCTAATGCTTAGAGAGGGCTCTCTCTATATGATTTATCTTTGTTGTTTTTGTTGATTTTAGGCTACGTATGTGTTATTAATTGAGTTTTGATTTTGGGATTGGTTTGGTGGTGGAATCACTGATTCAGATGGATAGATGTAGGTCTATATTCCATTGGGCTAATGGAGTCAAAGTTTCAATCAACAAAGAAGAATCAATGTTCTAAAGGGAAGTGTTCACAGGGAAATATAGCTGAGTAGCTTCGGATATTTAGGCTGATGGTGAAATGGTTTCAATCAGGATGAGAGAGAAATTAAGGATTCTTAGATCCGGATAATGAGGAAAATGACATAGGTCAATTGAAACTAGGGAGAAATTAAGAATTCCCTAATCTAGATATCAGTAGAAAAAATGAAAATGACATAACAGTTCAAGACATAGTTTTTTTAAACAAATTCTATAATAATATTCTAGTTATATCATTTATATTTTAGAAAACATTCAGGTATGTGAAAATTCAGATAAAAACAAAGAACAATTGAGAGTACTTCACTGAAGTGGCCCAACACATGAATCCTGTAATATAATGCTTTTATTGCTCAATCCAATCTGTTGAATTGAAAATGGTACAAAGAACCCTCTGGTTCAGATTAGTACATCTATAGAAATGTTTAGCAATCCACAATCCACCCTCAATACTTCAAAATGTGAAGTATTTATACAAAAACACTTACAAAGTATCCTAAAACAAACTTAGGAATTATTCAAGGAAAAATAAATATCTTCATTCAATAAGATAAAGACAACTATCTAACTAATGCAATTTGTCCCTGCTTTTATTGATTTGTTGTTGTTTGATGTTTGATATTTTGTTGATTTTTCTATAACTATTGCTCAACGAAGGTTGACTTCTTTGGTTGTTTGAGTGTCCTTTACGCTGGCTGTTTTTAACTATGCTTTGTCATCTTTGTTTTGACTTTAAACATATTTCTTTTATCTGATACACTTTAAACTCTGATAATCTTTACTGTGACTGTTGTTTTTCACTTTAAACTTTGACTGCTCTATTTATTGTTTTACTTTCACAATAAATCAGTCAACTTTTCCCAATCTTCTGCTTCTCTTAACTTTATCTTTACCATCCTTTTGAATATTTCATCAGCCTCTGTATACTTTGAAAAAGTAGGCTTGTTAATGAATACATTTTTTTCCTCATGTTGTAGGTAAAAAAGGTTCTCAAAGATTTTGTATAGTACTTTCCTTGTTGGAATTCCTTGCATGGTTGAATTGTTAGCTTTCTCTTTTTCCACTTCTCTGATTTTCTTATCATAATCTTCTTGTTTCATCAACCTGTCATTGATAACCAGTGGATTTGGCAAGCCTTTTTGCCTAAAAATATCAAACTTCATCATGAACCTAGTTATGGAAATCTCCATGTTATGGCATTTTTCTTCCAGTTGTACCATTAAGTTTCTTTTAGAAATAACCTTCCTGACTTCAAGAATGGTTTTTGTCCTGTCACTAATTCCAATTTCTTCCAATTCCTGCTTATTCTTGGAATTGAGAAACTTTATGATTTCATTAGCCTCTTCTGGCATCTTACCAAGTTCTTCTTTGATTTTCTGGATGGCTTCACTTGTTGATTTGATCAGATCCTTCTGCTCATAAATCACTTGAATGGATGGCCAAATATCATTGACATATTCAATAATATTGGCCCATAGGTGCTGCTTAGCTTGTGCCATTGTTTCTTTCAGTGTTAAATCTTTTTCTAACTGCTTCAATTTCTTTTTCAACATGTTTGTCTTCTGTATTTCATTCTTGTGCATAATCTGGACTAGTTTCTTCTCATCATCCAGAATTTTCAATTGTTCTTTAATTCTATTGATTTCATTAGTTTGGATGGACATTTCCTGCATTGCTTCAAATAGTTTTCCCACTTCATCACTAGGTTTTGTTGTTGTTGTAGATGAATTTGTTGCTAAAGTATTTGCTGATGTAACAGGAAGTGCTATAGCTATTGGAATTGATGGAGCCAATGAGTCTTCCAAGGTAGAAGGAACTATTGTAGTAACTATAGGAATAATAGTGATAGGAATTTCTTCTGATCTGGCCTTTTTCTCCTGTACTAACTTATCCATATCATTTTCCATTTCTTTCAACTAGGAATTTAACTGAAGAATGAGGTTCATCATCTCATCTTTTTGGTTTGCATCCTGTAATACTTCTTTGGCCTGTGGATGTTCATTAGGAGGCTATTTGAGTTGTTTCTTTAATACAACAATGTTTGCATTCTTTTTCTTTAAGAGTTCTTCTACAACTTTGACATTGTTTGGATCATATCCTACTTCAATAACCAAATCTTCCAGAGATTTAATTATGTTATATTTAGACTGTGAAGATGCCTTTTCTAGCTTTAGCTGATATCTAATGTTCCCTAGATTATTTTGCAGCTTCTGTACACTCATAGCTTTATTGGGCATGGTAGAATACACCATTTCATCAACTTATTTGTAAAATTATATCTAATTTATGGGATGAATATCTTTGGCTTAAACTTCATATGATGCCTTTTTATAATCTGTTGATGATTTGGGATGCTTCACTTTGGGCTGTAGGAAATTCATCTGCATCTTCTTAGTCTTGTATTCAAATGCAGAAAGAAATTTTCTTTGGTCACTAGGTGACTGCTTCCAGTATTAGGTATATGTATATGATTTTAAGGCCTTATTCTGATATTTATTTCTTTGTACTTATGCATGATGTCATGTTCTTTCTCTACTAGCTTACTGGATGAAGACACTTCAACACTATGTTGTTTCTGAATCATCTGAGTGTTAGATGTTGAAGGTTGGCGAGTTTCTTCAGAAATTGCAGGAGGTGCATTATCTTTTACCACTGTATATGTATCTATGATCTCAATTGTCTCAATTTCTTTAGTTACATGATTTAATTTGGGCTTCTTCCTGTACATCAATTTGAATTTTTTTTTAGCGGTAGTTTCAGCTGAGTATGATCTTTCTTCTCTAACTCTTTTTTGTTCATATCCTGTGGGGATGGAGTCTGCAAGATGGAACTTGTATCACCTTTCTTCTCTGCCTCTTTTAAAGTATTATCCAACCATTCATATCGATTGGAGTATTTCTCAATATCTGGCTTGGATTCATGTACATAAGGAGTTAATTTACATTTGAATCTTAACTTGCTTATAACTCCTAAAGGATCATAATACCATTGGAAACTTTGACTGAACTTAAATTCCTACAAATATTATTCTTCTTGTGGACCTACATCTCTACTGTTGGGAATAAAAGGACCAATCTTATTCTTTGTCTTCAATTTTGTCTTCTTTTTGGCTGACAAGAAATTTATTCCATCAGAATTAAGGATCTTCCTGATATACTCAAGTGCAAATAACCTCATTTGGAGGTATTTGGGCAGTTTATATGGAAAGAGATTAGATCCATATACCCTAATCTCTACATGGTTCTGATAAAGGTACCAATCTCTTGTCCTACTGTGTTCTGATAACTACAAGACCTTTTTTATATAATCACTGACTCTTGGTTAAATGCTAATGTTCATCATGTTGAAAATAGGATGAATGAATGAGTCAATAAAGTCTTTGTATGTGGACTGTGTAGAGTCTTTCCTGATTAATGGAGTCTAAAATATTATTGACTATGGATTACCTTCAACATCCAGTTTCTAAGGGTTTATTGCAAATATTTCAGGTTGAAAGTATAGAAACATGTGAAATAATACTAATGCGTACTTGAAGACACCTTCTTCAGGTAATTTGACCAACTGTTCATGGATTGTATCAGCAAGGTACTGGGAAAAAGTGAATATGGTAGTAAGAGGCTGACCAGGGGTGAAAATAGACAGGAAACATAAGACTAAAGCATCAACATGCTCATCAGTAAAATAATCTAGAGTACAAGACAACATGGTAATGATATGCCTGGTTCTCTCATAGAATATAGCTGCTAGATAAGGAGGGTAGGTCTTGGGAGTCTCTACTGATGAGGGGATGAATTTTTGGAATATCTGGAACCTCTTGGGGAAGTCTAGATTCAGATATATCTAGGTGAGGGTCTCAATAAATAGAGGGGTTTCATCAGGGCTAGGTTTGACTTGCAGCATTTGGTTAATTGATTCAGCTGTGATATTAAATAAGATTTCTTTTCCAGGGGTTACAATGGCTCTTTGATCAGGGAAATAACAAGTTTGAAAAAGTCTGATGACCTCTGGACATTGGAAGGTTTGTGGGACAATGTACTTGGGCAAAATAGACTCCCAAAGGAAAACCTCATCAGCTTGGTCAATTGCTTTGTCATAGCTCCAGCAGTGGAGCTCAAGAAGGTTAAACTCAGTGACATGGTCACTAATTTCAAAGTCTTTGTCTGCTAAGAGAGAGTGTTCTACATATAAAACTGGAGGTTTTAGGGGATTGACAGTTGCAATACCTTGGGAAGCCATAGGTTTTTTTATTTTATTCAATTAACTACTCTTTAGACTTTACAAAAACAAGTTCAGGGCTTTAGGAGCACCTTTGAAAGCTATTTTCAGTCTACAAAAGGGTTTGGGATGAAACAATGGCTTTATTTTGGTCTGTAAAGGCTTCAATTGATAAAATAATTCCTCTCTGTGAAAAAATATTCATAAGCCTTGGGAATTGTGTGAAAAGATTCCTAGGGTCTGCAGAAAAAGGATTGGGAAGCAACAAGGTCTTTATTTGGTCTGCAAAGGCTCCTAAAATGATTCAATTACTTTGTTACTTTCTTATAGCTTTAGGAACAGGCCTTTGCACTGAGGAATACTTGGAGAAAATGAAGCTTTTAGTTTGCAGAAGGGGTTCTGAGGTTGCAGAAGTTTTTTGAGGCTTAGGTGATCTTTATAATGCTTCAAATTGGCTCTGTAGTGGCTTCAGTAGTAATAGGGTTTAATTCTGGTTGAAAATAGCTTGATAACAGGTCGGCAGAGTAATTTGTTTCTTAGGAATAGGTCAGAAGTCTTCTTCTCTACAAAATAGAACAGAAAATGGTGAAAAAAGGCTACAAAGTGTGTTCTTATGTTTTTTTAACCAGCATTGATTAAACATTAATGCACGGGTCAAATTCAAATGACATGGTGATTTTCATTGCAACGAGCAAGAATACAACCCAGTGGTTTTCGCATCGGCAAAAGTGGTTGGGCGGTATTATTTTGGAGGATGTGATGCAATGAAATTTTGCCACGTAATAGGGAGCGGGGACGTGAAAACCACTCATTTCACAAGGTCTTGGAGCGGTTAAAGATCGGGCTTTCAGGCGTGCGATAATGATTATTGGCCACAGGATTTGATCAATCATGATCAGACAGTTAGGAAAATAGCAAATATTTGTCAGGTATTTGATAGGCGTGGGGCTCGTGTTAAGTTATGCGATAGGGTTATGTGATATAATAATGGTCGGGTTTATACAAAAGGGGGTTTAATATATAACCAATGGGGTTAGAAGAAAGTGGGACCAAAAAGATGTATAAGCGGGGTAATATAACATGATATAATGTGGGTTGGGACTTTATAATAAGGAATTAATATCTACGGGCTAAATTTTTATATACGGGAGCCAATATAATAAAGTTAAAACTAAGATTAGTATATGGGTGGGATTTTAAAATACACTACGATTTAATGTAAAAAGTGATATCGGGGAGGGATGTTTCATAGTGGGACCCAATACATCAATTTAAACAAATACTTAGGATAAGTGTATTTTAGGGTGTTTTGAATGGAGAGGGAAGTTAATAAAGGTTTTTTACTTTTCCAAAAATAATATGCTTTTTAACTAAGGAAAAGGGGTTTTTGTAGGGAAAAAGAGTGAAGTAAGTGGAGAGTGTTAAAATGAAGGGGAAGGAGTATTTTTACAAGGGAAAATGAATTTAGAGGAAAATTAGTCTTCTGCTATCCATGCCTTGTGAAAACTGCTTCTGCTTACCCATCATCTACCCTAACATTTTTTATCCATTTATTTGGGTGCATTTGAACTTGTAAACCCTTATTATTTTTCTTTTAACAAAAAATTATCTAATTCTATCTTTATTACTTCCAATGGCTCAGATTAAATTGTTGAGATCATTCATTATTCTCTACCTAACTACTGATATGCCAATATTAAATAGTTTGGCTAGATCTTTATTCTCTATCTATCAACATGAAATTTAAAACATGGAAGATAAATATTAATCAGTTTGACCTTCATGGATTGTGGCAATTTTGACAAGCTGCACACAATTTTATTTTACAAAGTATAAGTAAAAAGTAGTGGCATTTGAATTTGCATCACTTTCATGATATATTTTTATCTCTTTGTTTTTGTTGGGGTTCATTTTTTATATTCTTTTTTTATCTTTTTCTTTCAGTCCTTTGACTTTTTTTTTAGGACTTTTACCCTCTTTACATTTTTAATATGGGAAAAAAATTTGCAGAAAAAAAAAGTATGTACATATTACAAGACTAATCATAGTCAATTCAAAATTATGAATCCAATTATTATAGGACCCTAACAAGTGGTATCAAGTCTGGAGAATAATCTACACATCATTCCTGCTACAAAATAGTAAGGTGATGGAAATTGCGCTATTTTGTAGATACTGAGTTTGTCCTGCTTTATCTTGCCTTGATTTTCCTTCCATCCTTTCACCACCTTCATTAGGTCTTGATTATTTCTTGTAAAAATTTCTAGGAAAGCTTTATCATAAATCTTTTGTGGTGTAGGAAAATGATACATTGTTTGCAAATCTTTGGCGGTGAATGAACCCATGTTCTCTAGTTTGGAATTCTTGAATTACCTGTCAGCAATATTGAGATTTTCAATGACCTATTTTACCATATCAGTGCATGGTAAGATATTTGGCCCGCCACTATCCTATGTAGAAACGAACATGTAACTTTGAAGTAAGATAGTTCTAATGAAACAACCTTATCCGTCGTTTCTATTTTACTCAGTTATTTTGGATGTTCTTCTTCAAACATATTTTCTTCAAACAATTGTACATGGCTTCCCATGAAGAAATTCCACTTTCCTTATTGCATGTAGATTCTGAAAATAGTGGAGGCATGTCTGTAGTTTTAGAAATGGATACTTAGGCAACTGATTTTCCTTTCTTTGCCATTCCTGTTGATATTGCTTCCTTAGGTAGTTTCCTGAATTCAAGCAGGATGAGTAAATTCATATTTGAGATGAGGAGATAAAAGGCCAAAGAATAGAGTTAAATCAACATAAATAAAAAATCTTGCGCTTTAATTTAAACTTTAAGAAAGATAACGATCTTTTTGAACCCTATACCCATTGAATTCCATTAATAACCCTTTAATTGTTCATCAATTCTTTTACATGCCTTACACAATATGTCAAATACAACGATCTAAATCATCAGATCTTATAACAGAGCAATTGATTAAGGATCACTTTGTGCGCTTTAATAATAAATGATATAATGCAAAATCACAATTTTTTACAAATATGAATACTATATGTTTTCACCGCAAGTGTATGCGAAATGTGAACTGCGCAAATCGTACATCGCACTTTATCACAATGGATATAACTTTCCAGTTGGTTTAACATTGTGGAATGTGATATGCGCTAAAAACTCAAAGTACTGCGGTTTATAGGATTTTATGGATACCTTTCATTGTTCATTTATTGTCTTGTCGGGTCCGACTCATCGCAATTCCTTTTGAAATGATATAAGTTTGTCTTTTAAGGGAGAGTGAGGCGATTTGTAACTTTAAGGGTTTTCTAAGTTTTCAATAGGGAATTTCATATTATTCAAAAAAAATTGAGCACTTATTGCAATTTGTAATTTTTATATGTGTTTTAACTTTTACCAACTTGTGAGATTTTTGATTTACGCTAAGCGCAATGAAATCAAAGTGAAAGGAGCATGCCTTTTATTCCTAAAGTTTAAACTTAACGCTAAAATGAAATAATATTTATTAAATTCTTTTTTTTTAAAGGGCCCCCATTTATTTTAATAATAAATGGAGTGTGTTGTATAGTACAACAATTGGCGATTCACTTGGGAGAACCGGTTATCTTTGATCAGTTTTTTTTTATTTCTAAAACTTTTAAAAATAAAAATAGTTGCAGCAATGAATTTCAATACAAATAATATTTCACTAAGTAATAAAACCTGAATTGATTATAATTCATAATATTTCCTCTTTAAAATGAAAATATGAGTATCTATATCAGTCTTTACTAAGTTCAAAAAGATAAATCAGGTGGCTCAATCAAATTAGCTTTATAGATATATACTCAGTTATCACAGGTAGAGAATATGATACCAGTAGGCATTTATAGCCTCAGCAGGGTTACCTTTTACCCAACAATCATTCATTGTCCCATCTAGCTCCTATTACAAATTTCCAAAATAAGTTCAATATTATATACATTATCTCTTTGGAAACTTGTTTTTTTTTTGTAAATATTTTCTATGTATTTTTTATCACTTAAAATCCATTGTCTTGGCTTGGTAACCAAATATTGACAATGCCATTCACTGGTTGTAACTAAACTGATAAATCTGGATCTTGATGAGATCCCTTGCCTTTTGATGTAATATCAAGTCATTACCCTGTTTTGGTAGACGGTATTGGTAATGTCAGTTTAACTATTTTCCTATGAACATGGTAAACAAGCTCATGATGAGACTTATTATCTTCTAATATTTAGCATATTTTCTTGAATTACATCCTGAAAATTGAAAAGCTTTCCAGATGGGGAGAATCATTGGTCCTTTTGAGGATTTTGGATAATAATTTTAGAGTTTAGTATTGCTTATCTGTAAAGATTATTTACTATGTTAAAGATTATTTTCTTGACTGATAATAGAGTAACCATACTTTATAAGAGTGATATTTTATCAAAGAATAAATAACTTCAGTGAAATCAAAATTTTCAGCGAAATAAAATCTATTTGAGATTCGAATTTAACAATTATTTCCTTAACAATTCTTATTTATAGAAGCGATAAATAAAAAAAAATTCTCTGAGATCTTTATTTGAAAATCCAAAAGTAAATACCATTCAACTTTTTTTTTCCTAAGAAAATAAAATACAATAATATACAGGGAATAGAAGGGGTTACCTCCTATGAAAAATATTTCTTTAAAATTTTCCCATTAACAGGTAAGGATTCTCTCCTACCTGATAAATCTTGCAATAAAAACATTGATGGGCCTATTTCTTCTATGATTTGAAGTGGTCCAAGCCATAGTCTTTGGAATTTGGTATGTTTACCTTTTTTCTTGTGTACCTTATCCCATTTTAGTACCAGATCACCAATTTGAAATGTTTTTTGAGTGAAAGAAGTTATATCAAACGAAGCCTTAACTATCTATTGATGATGTGCATGAGTAACTTTAACTTTTTATCTTTCCTCTTCAAGTTTAAATATTTGGAATTGTCTTACTTGCAAAGAAGAAGGAGGGTGATGTTATTGCCCTAAATCTACCTCAAGGCTAAGAAGCAGTAGTTCAGGGGTAACATCAAAAGCCAGTGCCGAGTCCGGTAGCCTAGCCCTACTGGATCGTGGGAGAGGGCTCTCTCCAGGGTCAATCTCAGCGAAGATAATCAATAAGGCTTGAGTTGACTTGAAATAAAAGCTTATTTCTAGGCTAGACATATATGTGTAGAGAGTTTTATTTGGTTTTGGGGGGTTTTTGTTGGAATCAAATGGAAAGGCAGCTGGATCCGGGGGATAAGGCCTAGTTTTTGGCGGAGTTTTGATTGGGGCAAGGAAGGCAATTGTTTTGATGCTTTATATTGAATGAATGGATCAGTTCAGACTAGGGAGAGAGCCAGAAGAGGGAAATAGGCTTTCAATAACTCCTCTTCAAAATCAGATGAAGAAACATGGAAAAATTAAACAAACCGGACACATGTGTAGGCAAAGAAATCTAATGAATTCCACCTTTATCACTCATTTGTTTAATTTAAGAAGAAAGGAGAAGGGAAATGATACATTTAAAACACATCGATTGAAATTAAAATTACATGGAGAAACACACCATAAAAACATAGAGCCACATGGATCCCAAAGAGTCGCATAAACCCCCGAGTACTATTCCTTTGCCAAAACGTTGTAGAGATGAAAATAGTACGAATGATAGCGCAAGCAATCCCAAGTGTCCAACCCTAAAAAATGAGTCAAGAACTACATGATATAGAAAAGCCTAACTCATCCTCATGCCTATGGGGTTGAGCTCATCATTCTAGGAGAATTTTCAACCATATCTAAACTAAGAACGAGAAGACAGTGCAATGAAACAACTTGCCTCTATGAGTAGGAAAGCTGATTCATTCACTTACATTTCACTTTTTTGGTGAATGAATCTACTAGAATGAGTAAAAATGTGCAAAAATTACATAAAAGTCATGAAATTACATCAATTTACATCAAGAGTTACATGAAAAAAATTCAAAGCTAGCGAAAACTAGGGTGAAAATCCGAGATCATATTTCGAGTGAAAAAATAGGCTAAATTTCCCAATGCGTCGTGCCCGGAAATCTCTATGTGTAGCACTTTAAAATTTGAGTCTGATTTTGGAGGGCCTTACTGAAGTCCAAATTGAGCACAAGATAGCTCGTTGGAAATCCCTACCTCGTCTGCACATTCCAACCTGGAAGTGGAACTTTCTAGATTTAGTTGCCATTTTCCCCTCCAAAAATCAAATCTCCCAACAGCTGCATCCTCGTGTGTCCAAACCGGCGTGAAAGGCCATTTTTTAGGGTATTTTCGACCCTCTAGTGCAACCCGAAACTTGTCAAAATCCTTTCAGGTAATGGGTAGGCATGCATAAATTTTGATTTCGAAAAATCCAAAAAATGCATAAAAGTTTTCCTCCAAAGGTGTGCTGCTAATTATAAGCGTGCGCCAAGTGGCGCTACGCGTCAGAGCGGGTGAAAACTGCATTTTTAAAGGACACAAAAAAAATTCAAAATTGACAAAATTTTTCCCAAATTTCTTGAAATTTGGGCTGAATCTCCGCCATCAAGCAGCATCGTCGACAAATAAGCTTCGGCCAAAATTTGGAGCCTATCATGCCTTTTACGACGCTTTAGTGCCCTCCCTTAAGCTTTGCCTTCGTGATTTTGAGTCCTCGCTTTTGCGAAACATGATTTCGCGCCCAATAATGGCTCTTCATGTGTATCGAGCATGTTATTTTCCTTTTTTTTCCTTCTTCAATCAGCCTTCTCAAGATGAAAATTGACCCTTTCAAGACAAGTCTCTCTATCGGCCTCAATCTCCCGCTCAATGGGGTGTCATCTCGGTTTGGCTTCTTTGGGCGCCTTGTCGATTCTCAGCATATGTTTTGCAACTCCATAATTTTTTTTTCGATCCTCCAAGCTGATTTTTTCTCGCTGCCTTCTAAGTATTTCTTATGACTCATTTGTTTGGGCTTTCTTCGTACACTTGATGGTCAATGTGTCGATCTACTGCCTTCAGCATCCGAATGGTCTTCTCTCAACTTTGAGCTTGGAGAGCTCAAATCCTCATCAATCAATATAAAATCGCATATCCTGGCCTCACGAAGGGCCCTCATCTTGCATAGGCCTCTTACCTCTATCCACAGTACCCTATACCTCGTGCTACTGCGATGTCGGCAACGAGAGCCCCCTTCCCACCTCGTGGAGATAGTACTCGTCGGGCTGCCGCGAATAATCCTCTGAGTGCCTCTCTCGATAAGTAACAAATACCGGCACACTGACAGGCTCTGTCTCATGACCTTCGTTGACGTGAAGGTTCACCCTGCATCTTGAACAATCCTTCGTGATGGAACTCGAGGGAGAGTCTATGAAGAAGTCATGGGAAATGAAATCCTCCCATGAAATTACCCGTAGATCCCAGCCGATGTAAAACCACGATCTTGATGAGTGCATAGTGATAAATACGTTGTACTACGCTCGTGAGTTTTCTTACTTGCACAAGAGGTGGTAATTCTCTCCGATATTCCTAAGACACATGCAAATAAAGATGTTCATCATCCCTCACTCTAGTGAAATGTACTCAAATAACTGATGTGGTAGTGCATATAGGTGTGAAAACCGGCCCTCACTACCGACGTATTCCCGATAATGAGCCTCTATCGTAGGCACGTGGGATTCCTTTAGGAAATCGTAATGGGAACATAACGATGATCTATCTCACAAAGCTAGGCATGATGTATGGTTCATAATGCACTTTGTCCACCGTTGTCTTTTGTTCCACTATTCACCCACATTCGGTATTCCAAATGCTTGCCAGAGATGGTTTCCGGTGTCAAGGTGAAATTTACACTGAAAAGAAGAGTTACACGACCATCATGTAAATTCAATACAAAACAAACGAGCCAACTCCCGATGATGATGAATCCTAGCAATCATTTCACAATCACCGATAGCATGACTTCTCTCGAAAACATGCCATGGCAAGTGGGCAAGCTGCAATTGAGTCGAATGAGGTGGGTTCTTCTCTCACATGTTTGCCACATTTATGAGGCCTTCTCTCGTACATGGGAGTCTCGGCTGGGAGAATCACTATCTCCGTCATATGATGTATCGTGTGTCCCTCTCCATGGTGTTTCAAGGTCTATGTTTGGCTTGTATGAGATGAAAATGAGAATTTGGTGCTTTGTTTTAGTTTCCAAATGTGTGTCAAAGGGCAGGATTGTAGGAGTATAGGTCAGTGGGGACAATAGGGGTTTAATCAAATGATAATTTGCCTTTAGAAAGATTTTTATTTGAAAAAACTTAGGGAGTCAAGGGACAACCACCGAAATTTTTGGGATTCTTGGGGTTTGGGAATTTTTACAGAGTGAGATGGGAAAGTGAAAAATAGATGGGAAAAGAAATGATTTATGGATAGGGAAATGGGGCTTACGAATGAGTGACTTTGAGGATGTAAGGGGATAGGGTATGAACTGTAATGATAGGATTACGAAGGAGGAAGGAATAAACAAGGTGAGTGGATGATGTGATTAACTGTTCTACAATCAATTTTAAAACTCTAAATTCAAAACCCTAAGGGAGAAATTTTCAACAAGGGAATAGGGTTTAAATTTTTTTGGCATTCCAACTCTTATATTCAACCTCGAATCAACACCAAACATTGTTAATGGCAATTTCAAAGTATCATAAACTTACTTGGAACAAAAGGAGGCCAATTTGTTTTGATGATTGAGGGAAATGGCAACAAATTTTGTGTTTCTCTGTGTGCCGCGACACAGAGTCGCCCAGTGCCGCCACGCCTCCTTATGCTACACGCAACCGTTCAAATCTGCACTGTGTAGAGTGGCCCTATGCACTACGCTCAACTTCATACGGCGTTCGCGACTAACGTCCAAAGTGTCGCCACGCTCAACTAATTGCACACGAAAGCTTTTCCCCTCCAAACACCGGTAGACTCTCTCTCCACTATTTTCTTTGGCTCTTTGATGACTTTGGCGTGCAAATGAAGTTTTGAAATTTGGAAAGATCTTATATATACAAACGATTTTGATTTTTGATTGAAAAACCCACTTTGTAAAAGAGTCCGAGAACTTCTGGCACTTTTCACATAACTCTCGTTTTTAGCTTGCTTTTTTATTTTTGAGACTGAATGATGAATCTCTTGTCTCGCCTTTGCGTAGATAGTCGCTAGTGGGATTTTGGCGAAAGGTGACCGAGTACTACGCATGGAGTAATTTACAACTAATTTTTTTTGAGAATTACACTTTTGCATTTATTACGTGAAGATGACACGATAGACAATTTTTCTTCAAAACAGAGTTTTGAAGAAAAATCATTATCAGCATTATGTATGATGAAAATTTTTGCATTGAAACCTTATTTGAAGCTTCCTCATGTACCTCATCGCAGAAATTTGAATAATTTTCTGAATTATTCACCGAGATTATCCCGGTTACACACTATTTAAGCTTCATGCATAACACATAACCTCTTCTACAATTGATCATCAATATGCGGAAATAGAAACGAGCCGCATGCGCACATAAACACAATAGTAAAGCACACATAAACACGAGGATGTACTAGGGAAAGCAATAGCTGAAAACCCCCCAACTATCCGTATAATATAATGATAGATAACATGTAACAATACATAGCACAAAGCTCTCACATCTCTCAAACACTATCTCACATGCTACACACAAAAACTAGCACGGAAGTGCGAACAAGTCTCAGAGTTCACATCTCCTCCACAAGTCCGCACTCGCCTCTACTGCACAATCCAAGATGAATAATGGTGAGATCCAAGTTTGAATCCACCGGCTTCAACTACGCAATCCTCATGCTGGAAATCTCAATCCATGTGTGTGCAAATCTCATGCACGGCTATGGTCACACTGTCATAGTCACACTCACCCTTTCACCCACCTCTAACACTGGTCTCCACCGAACCCCGCTCATGCATTACGAGTCGGATCGATGTAGTCTACATGTAGTTGAATTATGAGTTATATAAATTAGTAGAATTAATTATTAATTAATTCACACCACTCATCATTAGTGTATTTTCCATTTAGACTAAATACAACTAGTTCAACTAAGATTAAACCGAACACAACTCCACCAAGCTCGTCTCCCATCAACTCCACCAAACTCACGCCACTTGAGTTCTGAACTGGAAGTCAACCATGCAATAGCTCAACTAACTCCATAGAAAAAGTGTATTTCCTTCTGCTGGGCCTACATGTGCCACATCCGTAGCTGCAAGCCGAAGTGCCCAAGAGGAAAAGATAATGTTTATAGTCTAAATATTATTAAGGGTTAATAATATTTCGATCGATTTCTATTTTTAGCTCGACAATCTAAAAATAGGAACCGCCCAATGTCTAAAAAATAGAGGTCCATATATTTTTACCAACTCGACCAATCATCCATAAATAGCATCCCCGCAACTCATAGACTCATGATCCATATGTCTAAAAATAGACATAGTCTAAAAATAGACTTTTGGCACCAAAAATAGTCACGACGGGCCCACTTAGTGAAGGCGACTACTCATTTCCCTAAGCTCCATCATCTTGTTGCATTTTCAACACTCCCTCTCAACAAGATATGGATTATACTGCAACCCCTATCACGCTCTGTGGAATTCAAATTTTCTCTCGTGTGAGCGCCTTCGTCAAGATGTCGGCATCCCGATCCTCCGTAGGGAATATATGAAAGTAACATGATTCTCTCGCTCTGCACACAATATCCGATATGATGGTACCCGATGTCGATGTGTTTGGATCTATCATGAAATACTAGATTAGCCGAGAGTTTAATGCAACTACGATTATCACAATAAATCCACGGTAGGCTCCAAATGCGACCCGAACAACTCGACCAATATCTTCCTCATCCATATAGCCTCGCACGTGACAAGCTTGCCGCCATGTACTTGGCTCCGCGGAATTGAGTGCCACGGATCTACTCGCCTCCTCGCTGTATCAGGAAACTCGCCGTGACCCGATCACTGAAGATCCCTCCAGTATGTGCTCTTTCGGGTCCGTTGGGCTCTACCCAATACCGCATCCATGAAGCCACAAAGCTTTACCCCATCCTCACGTCACGTACCCTTACTGTAGACCATATCTCGATGTGCCTCTAAGACAACGCAATACATGCTTGCCTCGCCTTCCGGAAGAGCTTGGTAGGCTTAACCATAGCTTGTGAGAAAGACTGGTTAACAACATAGCATATATCAAGTCGTGTATTGACTAGGTACATAAACTGATTCTGCACCAATCGTCGAAAGACATGTATCCACTACCGTTCGACAGTAGCATCGATCCTTCACTCCAACCTCCAGAAGAGTGAGTATCGAACGAGCCGAGCATGCGGTCATGCATGTTGAACTTCTCCAAAGTATCTCCCGGGCATACTTGCGAGAAACAAACGATCCCACCACCGCTGCTCGTATTTCCAATCCCGAGTGAAATAATGAAGGAGGCCCAAGTCCTTCTGCTATCTCGAACTCTCTAAAGCAAGATCCCTCCCCTGCATGAAAGTATCAACGACCTATTACTCCGTCAAAATCAGACTCATCTACATACGCGTACAATGATCGGCAACTTCCCCCTCCACCACAATACTGGTACAGAGTTAGGATCCGCCTCACTCTTGGAGAATCCCAAGTCCGGTGAAAGTGACTCGTCTATCCGTGTGTACCAAGCACAAGGTGCTTGCTTTCCAACCCGTCATGATTCTCTCTTGAGTCGGCACACATGCGAATCACCGTCGCACAGATCTTGAAACCTTCGGGTTGCTCTATGTACACCTCCTCCTCAATGACTCCGTTGAGGAACGCGAAGTCTTCACAGTCCATCCGATGGATGTGCCACCCCACACGCGGCGAGAGAGCTAGGATGCGTCCGTATGGAAGAGTACCTTTCACGACGAGTGCAAAGGTCTCCTCATAATCGATCCCCTCGATGCCGTGAGAAGCCATGGGCAACAAATCTTGACGTCTTGTACTTCTCCACACTCCCGCGCCGACACTTTCGCTTCACTTTGTAGATCCATCACGAACCCACCATTGATTTCCCCTCCGGCTGCGGGACAATCTCCACCGTGCAATCGTTTCATCTCGACAATAGAATCATACTCTTCCACCATGGCATCTACCCATGCGGGGTCCTCCACAACTTCCTCGAAAGAGGATGGCTCTGTCTATGACACATTTTCTCATAAGAGCCATGTATCCGCATGTGACTTGGCCCGGTGGCTCGCTTCTGTCTACGCTATGTCGTAGGTGGTCCTACAACCTTCTCTCGCATCTTGAGCCGATCGCTCAGCTTTTGTAGTGTGCTTGCGCCCTCTCGAGTGGTTGGCGTTTCATGAGTGGTCTCTTCCACTCCATGAACTTCCTCTCGTGGCTCTGATCCCAGCTGATCCCAGGACGCTCATCCTTAGGAGCTAAAAACTCCTCATCTGCATGCAAGTGGCTCCCTCTCAAGCAAACACTTCATGGCTTTCTCCTCCCCGAAATTTGATATCTGGTTACACAAATGGGGCCTTGCGGCGTGCGGAAAATACACACGATAGTTGTGGGCGTATCGTTGTACCCCAAAAATATCCCAACCGCGGTCGGATCCGGCTTCTTTCCGGGCATCCTTCGCTCACATGCATGTAGACAGTGAGCCAAAAATACCTTAAATGAGAAATGTCAAGCCTCTTGCCGTAAAACGCCTCCTCCCGTGTACTCATGCCAAGTATCTTGTGAGGACAACAGTTCTGCACATATACTGCAATATTGCATGCCTCAGCCTACAAGTGAAGGGGTAGGCCCTGATCATGCAACATCGCCCGTGCAGCACCCACGATCGTTCTAATCTTCCGCTCAGCAACCCCGTTCTGCTGTGGGTTATGGGGTGCGATGAGCTCTCTTTGAATCCCTTTTGCGCTGCAAAAGTCCTTGAATTCGGCCGAGATGAATTCACCACCATTGTCGCTCCTAAGAGCCTTCACATGCTCCCCTGATTCCTTATCGACCAGCGCCTTGAACTCACAGAAATTTGAGTATGTCTCGCTCTTCTTCTGCATGAAGAAGATCCAGCACTTCTGAGAGAAATCATCAACAAATATCACATAGTACTAGTGCTTTGCTGTCGAAACTACTGAGAAAGGTCCACACACGTCTGTGTGAATTCTCTCAAGGATCGTCGTGGCGCGACTATCCTTCTCTTGAAAGGTGGCTTTCACAAATTTTCCCAAGGTACATCCCTTGCACTGATCTGACTGCGCAAGAGTACCCTTAGGAAGCCCAGTAGAAATCTGCTGCAGTATCTTCAAAGCTCCATGGTGAAGGTGGCCCAATCTCCGGTGCCACAGCTCGCCATCATCCCGGCTCACCACTCGTTCTGCCTTGCATGCCATTACTACGCAGCCATCTACTTGCAACTGATAAAGGTTCTTGACTCGAACCCCTATCTTCCGGGTCTCTCCAGTTGTCTTACTGCGCAGGAAAGCTTTTCCTTCGCTGAAGACCACATCATACCCCTTGTCTTCTAACATCGCCACAGAGATCAGATTCTTCTTCAATCCTGGAACATGCATCACTTCCTTCAACACGAAGGGTTTACCAGATTCCCTCTCAAAGGAAATGGTACTGATATCGGTCGCACTGTATCTACCATCATCGCCCATCTCGATGTGCACTCCAAGATCTTTCTCATCTAGATCTGAAATCAGATCTCGATCTCCAATCATGTGAAAAGACGCACCACTGTCCAAGAACCATACTGATCCCATCACACTTGAGACCAAGCATGTGATCAGTGAAAAATCCAGCTCAAACTGCGAGGCTAAGACCTCTCCCGCTGCAGATCCAGCAGCTTGCTTATTTTTCTTCTTCTGCAGACAATTTGTGGCATAATGTCCGTGCTAGTGACAGTGAAAGCACTTCACCTTGGACATGTCTTGCTTCTTGCCTTTTGCACCGGAATAAGAAGCTTTATTGCTCTTCCCCTTCTTTTCTTTGGCAGCCAAAGCACAATTTTCTTCATTAGATGCCTTTGATGAAGATCCGTCCCTAGTATTCCGCCTTATCTCCTCTTGCACAAGATCCGACCAAAGTCGCTCCCATCCTGGCAATTTCTCCTGACCATTGACAGAATCCTGATAGGCATGCCAACTCTTCGAAAGACCAAGGAGAGCCAAGCTCACCAATTCCTCATCATCGACAGTCACCCCCACACTTCCCAGCTCATCCCTGCATTGGATGAACTTCGTGAGGTACTTCGGCATACTGTCGCCTTTCTCCATCTTTATATGTCTGAGTTTATCCTTGAGCGCCAACTTCCTCTGGTCGCTCTTGCTTTGGAATAAATCTGTCAACACTTTCCACATCAAGTATGGAGAAGCTTTTCCATGCATGTTGGATACAATGTGATCCTTCACGCCCTCCAACAGAATCCTTCGACATTTTTCCATCTTCTTTTGCCAAGCCTCAACTTGAGCAGCATCAGTAGGCTTTGGGATCTCAGCATCTATGAACTCCTTCAGCCCGTTATCATCTAATACCACCTCCATCCGGTCCTTCCATGCAACATAATTCGAACTACCCTCAAGGGCATATTCCAGTCGCAATCCGTTGAAAGACATTTCAACTTTGGCACCAAGAAAAATACTACAAATTCGAATTCCAAATTCTGCTGCAAATTCAAATTTCAAGCTCAAAACTCAGCTGCTTCTGGATCTGTGAGAACAAATTATTTCTAGCACAGAGATCGAATGTAAGGGCATTTACTGGATATATCACCTTTCAAAGAAAGGATGGATCCAGAGGCTACCTGGCCCGTTACAGACTCTGTCTACCGAAATAATTGTAATCATTGTAATAGATCCGATGATCAATTTCGCTCTGATACCATGTAGAAATTTGAATAATAGCTGAATTATTCACCGAGATTATCCTGATTACACACTATTTAAGCTTCATGCATAATACATAACCTCTTCTACAATTGATCATCAATATGCGGAAATAGAAAGCAGTCGCATGCGCTCATTAAACATAATCAAGCACACATATCAACACAGGATGTAATGGGGAAAGAAATAGCTGAAAACCCCCAAATATCTGTATATTATAATGATAGAGAACATGTAACAATACATAGCACAATACTCCTCACAAGTACTCAGTACTATCTCCAAAAGTTACACACAAACTATATGAGATTTGAACAAGTCCTGGGTTCAAATCTCCTCCACAAGTCTGTCTGCCTCTACTGCGCAATCCAAGTGAGTAATGAATGAGATCCAAGTTCGAATCCCACTAGCTCCAACTACGCAATCCTCATTGGAAATCTCCATCAATGTGTGTGCAAATCTCATGCACAATCATGGTCACAACTGATAGTCACACACACCCTTTCACCCACCTCTAACACTGGTCTCCACTGAACTGTCCATGCATTGCAGTTAACTGATGTGTTCTTTAGTTGATTTATGAGTTAATAATTAGGGAATTAATTAATAATTAATTCACACCACTCATCACTAGTGTATTTATCAGTTAGACTAAATACAACTAGTTCAACTAAGTTAAACCGAACACAACTCCACCAACTGTCTCATCAACTCCACCAAACTCGGCCACATGAGTTCTAACTGAAGTCAACCATGCAATAGCTCAAATAACCCTTAGGAAAAGCGTATTTCCTTCTTTCAGCTGCATGTGCCACATCCAAGCATCAAACTGAAGTGCTCCAAGAGGATAAGATAATGTTTATAGTCTAAATATTATTAAGGGTTAATAATATTTGACTGTTTTATTTTTAGCTCGGCAGTCTAAAAATAGAAACCGCCCAATGTCTAAAAATAGAGGTCCATCTATTTTTACCAACTCGACCAATCATCCATAAATAGCATCCTGTAACTCATAGACCATGATCCATATGTCTAAAAATAGACATAGTCTAAAAATAGACTTTGCGCCAAAAATAGCCTACGGGCCCACTTAGTGAAGGCGACTTCATTTCACTAAGCTCCATCATCTTGTTGCATTTTCAACAAGAATAACTCGCAGGGTGGTCAATTCTACTAGGTTGACAGGAAACTTAAAACAAGACGCAGTGAAAACTAATCAGAAAAGATTTTGAAAAACAATGTTAATTTTGTTTAAATAGGTGGCGCGGCTTTGAAATTTAATGTTGACATGACGCACCAACAAGTCATTGATCCGACGTGGAAGACAGCTATGAACAACTCAGCGCCCTATGTCACTGCGAGGGCTCTCGCAGTACGGGGGAAAAATTTTCTTAGTGCTCTCGCACTGAATCTCCAATGTTCATCTATGTTGTCCTCGCAGTCAACTGAGTCAACTACGGAGGCACTCTTTTAATTAACTTGTGCACTGATTATGCCCACGGGTTGGGCCTTTTTTTGAAAATTTAAACTATCGACACTTTCTGCCCAACAAAATAATCGATATTTAAACATAATTGCAGAACCCACTTTCATAAATTTTAAAGTGTTTAAAGTTTAACTTTAATACGTCAACAAGAATGTTTTTATGTTAAAGTATAGGAACTTTAATACTTTAACATTTTTACAACAATAATTTTTTTTTTATATTTTCAAGAATTGAAAATAAAAAGGATATGCGAATGATCCACAACCTCTGGCTCCACCTGGGGATAGTGTTTTTACCATGAAAATCTAAGAACCTGTAGATCAGTGCCTTCACCTCGGGCATGGAGTCAAAAATTGCTTGATGAGAAATATACAATGAGGGAAAATCGAATATATACAATGATGAACTTGTTGCTTCAGTGTTGGAAATAATGTTTCAAATACTGCCCATTCACAGGAAGCTCTATTGCTTCTCCATCAATATTTTCCAACAAAAAAGTGTTATTTGATCTAACTTCAATGATTTTGTAAGGTCCATACATAAAGGATCAAACTTGCTATGTTTCGCTTTCTCTTCTCTTCTAGTGTCCCATCTTAATACCAGATCTCTAGTTTGAAACATGATCTCCTTTGCCTTGCTGTCAAAAATAGACTTCATTTTTTCCTGATATATGACCAAATTGTCTCTGACTTTATTTCTACTTTCACTCAATTCTATTACCTTATGCAATCTTCTTATCAATGCATTAGGCTCCTCTTGAGCCTCTTGAAGAAAAGAAATAACTGGTCTTACTAGATGAGTGGGAAACAAAGCTTGAATTCCATATACTAATTCATATGGTGACTTACTAGTTGATCTTCTAGTAGTCATTCTCACTGCCCAGAGAGAAAAAATCAGTTTTGAGTCCCAATTTTTCTGGTTTTCATTGATTTTTTTCTTCAATATCTTCACCAATGTCTTGTTAGATGATTCTTCTAATCCATTTCCTTGTGGGTGATAAGCTGTAGAATGAGAAAATATCACATTATAAGTTTGAAAAAAATTGAATCTGACTGAGTTGAATACCTGAGCATTGTCGATTACAATCTTCACTGGACATCCAAACCTACTAAAAATATTCTCTTATAAAAACTTCATTACTACCAAATCATTTGCCTTTCTGGTAGGAATTGCCTCTACCCATTTTGTAAAATAATCCGTGGCAGTTAGAATCGACTTAAACTGCCCACTTGATGGTGGATTAATTTCCCCATTGAAATCTAATCCCCATTTTCTGAATGGTTCTTCAATGAAAACAAGAAGAAGAGGTAAAGGAACTAACCTTTTCTTTTCTACAAACAATTGGCATTTCTGACAACTTCTAACAAATCTGTATACATCGGCAAATAAAAAGGGCCAATAGAAACCTAATTTAAGAATATTATGAGCAGTTACTCTCCAACTATAATAACCTCCACACAAGCATTCATGGTATTTTGTGATAACTTCCATTATTTTTTCTTCTTCTGTTAAACATAACAACAGGACACCAGGAGGATCTTTCCAATATAGTTTTGCATCAATTATAACATAAGGCTAAGCTTTAAGTTTTAGAGCTCTGTACTTAGCTCTATTGATTGAGGGAGGACAAGAGAGGAAACACAAATATTGGATAATGTCTTTATACCAGTTTGAGAAAATAAATTTGTATTTGATTGCTAACTTTGACTTAATCTGATCATTTTCCTTAGTCACTTCATTTAGAGGTGCAAGCGAGCTAATTCCCAAGGCTTGGAAATTAGATTCTGTCAACAATTTAGCTAGTCCATGTCCTTTAACTAAATTAGTAGGTTTAATGTCCAAATCATATTCTTGGATTTTGGAAATCCATTTGCCTCTTTTCCCCTCCACATCACTCTGTACTAGTACATCTTTCACAACGGAATTAGGTACATATGCTACTATTTGAGAATGAAGTACATAAGTCCTGAAAGCCTTTAATGATTTAACTAAAGCATATACCTACTTCTCCAGAATATTATATTTAAGTTCTACATCTCTAAGGACTTTATTGAAAACTGCTACAGGTTGCTCACTTCCTTCTTCATTTTTCTGTAACAACACAGTAGCAATAGTAGATGATGATGCAAATGAGAATATTTGGAAAGGCTTCAAGTAATCTAGACTAATCAAAACTGGAGCTTCTTTAATTATGCCAAAGGATTCTCTTGCATCCTTGTCCCATTTCACTTCAGCATTCTTTTTCAACATATCTTTTATTTTCCTGAAAATCTTTGCATAATTTGGAACAAATCTTCTCAGAAAATTAATTTTCCTAGAAACCTTTGGATATCCTTTTTACTTCTAGGAAGTGGAATTTTTTGTATAGCTTCAACCCTTGCTGGATCAATTTTCACGCCTTGATTTGAAACTACATGACCCAGCAACTTTCCATCCTCTAGAGAAAACAAGAATTTCTTAGGATTCAATGATAACCCAAATTTTCTGCACTTCAAGAAAGCTTTTTGCAGGTGTTCTAAGTGTTCATCATCAGAACCTGAAAAATAGTAACATCATCAAGATAAATGACTACAAATTTGTCACCCACAAAAGAAATATCCATTTCCCTTTGTAAAGTAGCTCCTGCATTCATGAGGCCAAATGGCATCCTGGCATACATGAAAGTTCCCCAAGGTGTGGTGAAAGTGGTCTTCTTCTGATCCTCCTTCTCCACAGCCACCTGATTATATCCAGAAAAACCATCAACCATGGACAACCTGTAAGCTCCAGTCACTTTCTACAAAACAAAATCCATCTTCGGCAAAGGATAATTATCTTTCAGAGAAGCTCTGTTCAAATTTCTGAAATCCACACATAATCTTATCTCTCCATTTTTCTTCCTGACTGGTACCAGATTGGAAACCCAATCTGAATATTTGAGTGGGACTATGATTTTTGCTTGCAAAAGTTTCTTTACTTCGTTTTCAATTGGGGCAAGTAATAGTCGGTTAATTTTTCTGAGCTTCTGTCTGTGTGGCTTAACTCCCTCTTTCAGTGGTATTTTGTGTTGAATAATATCTAGATCATAAGTCTTTAAATATTCATATGACCATACAAACACATCCATCAATTTTTTGAAAATATCTACATATCTTTCTTTATATTCCTTAGGAACTCCTTTAAACAACTTGACTATTTTAGGCTCATGTTAAGTTCCTAAATTACATTCCTCCTTTTCTCCATCTTGAGATACCTTTTTTTGATTCACTACCACATCATTAGCATCAAACAATATCTCAAGGGGCACCAAACCTCTGGGCAAGATATTATCTTTCAATTGAATTATCTTATGATCCCCAATTGTTTGCTTCAGGTTTCTATACATATCACTTTGATCGCTTTCGTCAACTTCTAAATCAATTTGACTATCTTCAAAATTTCCAATCATTGTTAAAAATTGATTAATTTGGTCACCATCCTCAAAAACCTACCAATGCTTTACATTATCAGGGATTGAAGGCCTGTGTCTCAACTCAATTTCATATCTCAACCTTGGATTAATTGGCGGCTTAAATGGACTAGCTGCAACTGCCAATGCCATTCTATTATCTTCTCTTGGAATAAATTGAAGATTAAAGGCTTCAAAATAATTTTCAACTAGATTCCACACCTCATTTCTATAGGACCTCAATCTGGGATGCTTAGTTTGACACCAATTCTTAATCTGTTTGATTATTAATTCAAAATCACCAAAAACAGAAATAGAATGAATTCCCATTTGTTTGGTTGTTTGCAGGCTTAAAATCAATGCTTCGTACTCAGCCACATTATTAGTAGATTCAAATTTCAATTTAAAGGAAAAATTTGAAAGGTTACCTTCAGGAGATATAAATATGAATCCAGCTCCAGTGCCCTCTTTAGAAAAGGCACCATCGAAATACCACTTCAAAATTTTATTTGAATGTAGCTCCTTGTGTATATTGGCTGAATAAATCTGCTCTTTTGAATCTTCAACAAATTTTGCATCTTCATGCAACATGTAATAAGAAAGATCTTCTTTCTCTTGGGCATAAATGGGGGAATTACCTGCATCTTTCTTGGTTGTAGTTTTCAGAAATCTGGTTTCTCTGTATAACCTCCTTTCCTCCCCATTAAAAACAGGAATGATGGCATATGTGAAATCCAATTACAAGACACCCCCAAGCTTTTCTCCCCAGGATCTAGAGAACAACATACCAAATCTGGCTAGAATATCTGCTACTACAACGTCCATCATAATACTCTTGGCTAGAATTTGAGCTGAGGAAACAACCATGTCTTTGATAAGACCTACACACTTCACCCTTTTTGAATCAAAGGAATAAAGGTCTCTATATGGCTTAATGATTTGTAACTTTAGCTCATTCATCACAGACAGTGGCATAAGATTTTGTGATGCACCATAATCTAGCATACAATTATGTAAAATGAAATCATGCAACAAAAATGATAGATAAAAAGGTGGAACAGAGGAATCTACCTCTTCAACATGAGGCCCAAAAGTAACCACTGGCTTCTCTTCTTGAAAATTCACAATATCACCCACCTCATCAAACTGAGATAGATTAATAAATTCTGCAATTTATTTCTTATAACCGGGTGTTTTAGCCAACTCAAGAAGAGGTACTTATATTTTAAATTTTTCTAGCTCTTTCAACAAACTGAAAGATTGATTTTGTTTTGTCAACTTTTCAGGTTCTTCTTGATTTTTGTTTAGATTTGCATGTTTCTCATGAATAGTAACAATCTTCTCCAAAATATTAGAGTCATTAGATTTGACTTGGGAAGCCTTAGTTTGCGTCTTCTCCTTTTCTTCTACTGGATTCATGGGATTCTTTCCCTTGTCTAGTTATTTTATTGAATTTTTCTATTGTGGAGTCGCCATTGGAGAAGGAACTGACTCTGATTCTCTTTCTTCATCATCCTGAGTTCTCAACCTCTTATTAGATCTCAATCCATACTTTTTATGTAATTCAGCTTGCATAAAATCAGTAAATTGTTTACAATAGTCATCCATCTCTTCCTGATCAAATGAAATATCAGCTTCTTTGCATTCTTCTTCACATTATTTTTCACATTATTCTTCTGCACTATCTTCCATGTATATGGTAGAAATTTTTCCTTCATCTCCTTTCTAATCATCATCAGCAGACTAGGAAGGAGATTCTTCTATATAAAAGGGTGCTTGAACTTGATCCTGATCTCTTCTTTCCCTCTGCAGAATCTGTAAAGGTTGCTTTCTAAATTGGGGATTAAAAACTCTTATGTTTTGTTGTGTAGGTTTCTTGTTATCCAATTCCAACTTTACTAATTTGTTTGATAGATTTTTAATTACCTTGGTCATTTCATCAATCCTTTGATCTTGTATTGAATCTTCTTTAGCTTTTCCTTTATCTTGAACTAACTGTTTTTCCTGGGCCTTCCCAGTAACAGTCATATTTGCTTCAATTTCTAAGGCATCGGTTTGGATCTGTTCAAGAGTAGGGGACCTTATTTCCCTCAAAGTAAAACTAATATTTGATACAAATGCCCCAACAAAAACAACTCTTGCTCCAATAGGAGGAGGTTTCATTTCTGCAGGCAAACTATTGTACAACTTCTTGAATCTTTTAATGAAATCACTCATATTTTCATCTGGTTTTTTCTTAATGGAATTAAACTCTGTCAAAGAATAACCAAAGTCTCTCTTTTCACCCCATATTTGGATGAATTGTCTTTCTAACTCATCCCAATCATTAATTGAGCCATTTGGTAATCCTTTAAACCATTTTCTTGCCTCTCCATTTAGAGACTACAAAAAAAGTCTCATTACCACATCAAGGTGTTCTACATTGAAATTTTTGGCAAAGGTGCATAACAAAGGCAAGTGTTGTTCTAAAATAATTTCATCTTCACCAGTAAATATAGGAAGTATTCTAAGATATTCTTGAGGCATTGCATTCATTGGTTGAGGAATATTTAGTGGTGCATATATGTTCATCAAGAAAGCAGGGGTTGCCATGTTTATGCCCTGATTGACTGCTCCTTGAGTAGTGTGAATCTGTATACCAGTTGTAGGTGTGGATGAATGGGGTGAAACAACTAATAAAGGAAGGGGTTGATAAACTAAAGCAGAAGAACTGGCAACTGTATTAGGTTGAGTTTCTGTAAATGAAAAATATACAGATTCTAAAGACTTCTCTTCTAACCTTGGTTCTTGGAAATGAATGGATGAAGACAAGAATTCTTGTTCCAAGAAAGTGAGTTTCCGAGAAATATCCTTGGATGAAAGAATATGTGAACTGTTGCCAGGTGCAGGCAGTGTGGTGTCAGGTGTAGAAAGGGTTTTTGGTTTCTTGCTCTTTTTAGAAACCAACTTTTATGGATTTGAAAGAGTAGGAACCTTTTGTTGAGAGGTATCAAACCTCGTATGTGGCTTCTTATAAGCCAGAATTAGAAAGTAAAACACATCTCCTAATATTTCCTCCTCTCTGAACAACCAAAGGAAATACAAATAAAACCCAGGGAAATGACTTCATTTCTTCGTTCTCCGGCAATGGCGCCAATTACTATTGTACCTTAAGAGACAATCCCTTAGCTGTGATAAGGAATCAATTCTTAAGACATTTATATGATTATGTCACTAAAATATTTGTCTCTATTTTAATCACCTTCAAGTATTTATAATTAAACCCTTAGATATCAAACCCAATGTATGTCTCACAATGCTATTATTTGTTGATGTTCAATGAAATGACCAGAAGAAAATGAAATAAGAAAGTCCAAACTAATATGTTGTCATACATAATACACCATCTCAAATTTCTGAGGAATTTATGAAAGAAGTAGTTAAAATAAAGGAGTGCCAATTAAGGATTTTAACTCTTGGTTACATAGGTAAAAAGAGACCTGATGCTCATTACTTTGTCTTACTCAAAGAAATAAAACACAAAATTTGAACTAAGATACATATCAACATAAATAGATGCCAGAAACTTGCTTACTCATTCATTAATCATTGAAATCTCTTATTACAAAAATTAATCTGAAGTTCCAAAACTCAAAACCTTCCTTCCTCTTGAAAATTACATTAAATACAATAAAACAAACAGCTTGGAACTGTTGTAACCAATTCCAACTACCAAAACTACTTAGGACTTCAGAGGTTTTCTATTACATGCCTTGAAAATGTCTCATTACAATTACATTGTCTTTGGAAAAGTAATAAAATGTAAAAATATACATCCTAATCTATAGGAATTGTTGATGATGTTGTTGCACGCCCTTGGTCATATGATTTGTCTTTCTTTGATGATGAAAACCCTTTTGGAAAGTCTAATGTCCATGCTTTGCAATTTTTATATTCCTACTTAGCCCAATCCAAGAGGAATATTCATTTTTGTTTTACTTTCCGTTGCATGAATAAATGAATAAAGGAGGACATGTAAAAATCTTAAAAAGACTGAATAAATCAATGCCCATGTGAACATAGATAAATCAGGGCCATGTAAATAATCATTTGTAGGTGTGAAATGGGTTTGAGCTGTGAGACTGGGTCAACCTTGACCAAATCTACATCGTTGTATAGGTTCAATGTATCTCCTAAAGGGACAACGCAGTTTTAGAAGGAGGCCCCTCATGTGAAAAGAGCTAACTCATCAAGGTGGTTTAGGGTTTGGAAAGGATCTCATCTTATAAAAGGAAAGGGAAGGCAGCAAGAGAAGGTTTTTCATTGATTATATTTCTGAGTATCTTGTCTTCTTAGACAAATACTATTCTCTGATGTTTAGTAGAGAATTGTGTTACTTAGCACTTGGAGTTCCTATGCATGGATTTCACCTCTTCCTTTGAGGATTCTTGGAGGAGTATTTGTTGATTTGATCCACTATCAGGCTTGAGGCCAAGCTCTACTTACAATTGCAACACTGATCCATTGAGGTTTTTGCTGCTTTTGCAAGCTGCAGCAAGTGGGGTTCTAGATCTGCAAAGATCTAGCTTGTTTTGGGAGCCTTTTCTCATGGAGTGTGTCTTTTAACCTCCGAGAAGAGTGCCTCTCCTATTTGTACTTCAGATCTATAACTTGCCAGTGTGCCATCTATGTCATTTGAGCTACAACGTTGTTTCTCTTAGGGAACTGCGTTATTTTGATGTAAGATTCTTCATGGTGTTTTGATCACAGTTTTGATGAGAGATCTCTGGTGCTAGGCTTTTCCTTCCACTTTGGTGATCCATGGATTAGCTTGCTGATATATGTTCTGTTTAGATCTGATCTATTTTCATGTAATGTTATATTCAGAAATTACTGCAACATTTTATAGATCTGCAACTTGAAACTCAGATCTACTCTTTGTTATGCATGATTTTGTCAAAACCCCAAGGGGATCTTGTAAACAAGACTATGTAGTTTCCAGATCTAAAATAGATCTGATGTAATGTTGAAAAATATATCCTAGATATGAGTTTTAATATGCAACTACTACAACTCCTGAAAATAACGTTGTTGAGCCATTTCTACTGATATATATGTGTTGTAGCTCTCTTTTCTGAAGATATCTTGCTTTATTGTCTCATGTATTCTACTGTATATTGAAAGAGATTCACTTTACTTCTAATTTTCTATTGTAAATTCATTTTTTAATCATATTTGATGGCCTCTTGCTCATATTTTCCAAGATTGTGTTATTCCTAAAGCAGTTTGTTGTGCATAGCTACAGCCCCTCTTGTAGGGTGTTTTTCAGCTAGACTAGGTGGTGGGAGATCTATTTACCACACCTATTTTGATTTTTTTTGCTCCCATTTTGGATCTAGACCTTAGATCTACTGATCTAAGGGATCAAAGGGTTGTAAAATCATTTCTGTACATCAATCTCCCAAGAGTGCGTTATTTCAGCAGGCTTCCTGTGCTATTCCAGATCTGGGATATTACATTGGTATCAGAGCTCCTTTCTTGGCATAGCCTGTACTTGCCTTGGAGCACTAGCCATGTTGCATTCAGAAGAAGATGATCCTCTTACTGAGAGGGAGAAGAGGTATCAGAACAGAATTCACAAAACTTTTGATTACACTACTGACGATCCTGACAAGGGTCAAGACAAGTGTAAAGCCCCTGAAGCTATAAATGATAAAGAAGCAGAGGAGTTTGCAAGAACTCTTTTGGGGGCCATACAAGATCTTTACAGAGATATCAAAGAGATGAGGGTGGATAGAATGAGATCCCCTAGAATATTTCATCTGGTAGAAAGCTTTGACATGTCTCATCATGGGACTGGTCAACCAGTGGATCTGCCACAAGCTCCACAAGCTACACAACGCTCCACTATGCCTAATTTCTTGGTTGTGGAGAATGTAGGACCCCAATAAAAAGCTTCCCTTGAAGATTAATTTATTGAGTATGATTCCCAGAGTCAGATATTCAAGGATAACTTGAGTTTCCAAGACTTTTGTCACCTCAAGGACAGAAGAAGACCAAGGAAGCAGCATAGAGATGGTGGGTTCTTTCATCATCAGGATAGATACCACTCTATGGACATATTATTTTTTCCCAATTTTAATGGATCATCCTCCAGTTCTACCAAGGCATGGGTAGAAAATATGGATATCTATTTCCATTTGAACAAAGTCCCTAAGATTGAAGCCATCAAGGTTGCAGCGTTGTACTTTGAAGGTGAAGCACACAATTGGTGGTTCCATGGGTTGTCTACATTTGAACACATCAATGTGACTACATATTCTGAGTTTACTAGAATACTGGTGGAGAGGTTTGACAGGAAGGATCCTGAAGCACCCTTCATAAGCCTTGGAGGTTATCAACCATGGTCCCTGATCTATCTGTAGTAAGGAGAGTCTACATGTTCATCGATGGCTTGGAGGAACCTTTGTATGGGTTGGTTAAATCTACCAAGCCCATCACTTTGCATGATGCCATTGAGAGGGCTAGAGACCTCCAAGATGCCTTGCCAAAAGCAAAGGCAACTTTCCAAAGCAAGGCCCCTCACTTTTCTAAGGAGAAGGAAGGAAAAGTTGCTCCTCCCAAGGAGAGCTCTTTAAAGAAGCCTCTTGATATTGATCTGAGGAGGGAATTGAGGAAAAATATATTGTGCTTCACTTGCCAAGAGTCATGGGCACCAGGACATATATGTGCTGCAAGGAAAGCACACTACATAGAAGTCTTCTCAGATCTTGAGGAGGAAGATGAAGATGATGAACCTAGGAGGGGTCACAGCGCTAATGATGATGAGGAAGATCAAACACCATCTAGAGATGGGAAGGGAGCCTTTGCTCCAACAAGTGGGACCCTTGCCTCTTTTAGAGGAGTGCCTAAGTACTTGACCCTAAGAGTACAAGGTTCAGTCATGAATCAGAGAGTATTTATCCTAATTGATAGTGGGGCAACCCATAACTTTATTGATGCTCATCTTGTGCAAAATAGAGGAATCCCCACTGATGTTTTTGAGGGATTTTCTATTTTGGTCCCAGCAGATAGGACCATGCAATGCATGCAATATGTTCCATCACTCTCTGTAACTATGGGATCCTACACTTTGGTGGATCACTTCTTTGTAGTTGACATACTAGACACCAACATCATCTTGGGTGTCCAATGGTTGATTACCTTGGGGAAGGTTACCACAGATTAGAAAGCTTTGCAAATGGAGTGGGTGGACTTGAAGAGTGGGAAACCACAAATGATTCAAGGCATGCATACTTATCCTTCACTTGGTACATCAACACAAAAAACAGAGATGGATTTGTGTAGTGGAAGTAGGGATCTCACAGTTCCTTCTCTCATGTTCATGAGGATGCTGCAAGGGACATTCTTATCTCATGGAAAACCACCTGGAATGCCATAATATTCAGATCTTGTGGGAAAGGTTCCACAAAGTGCTGCTCCAAATCTAGATCCAGGAAGGGTTGGAGCAATGAGAGACCAAGTTACAGGGTTGGGAGGCTTGGGACAGCCCAAGAATGAGGGGGATCTTCTTCCTGCATCACTATCACCCTCTCACTTTTCTGAACCTGCGCTATGGGAGGAGGAGAATGGGAGGATAAACCTTCCAAAAAACAATTTTGGCATGTGCAATGTCAAAAAGGAAATCAGGAACATGACAAGCACTCCCATGGATGTATCAGCAATGCTGTCATTTTTTAGCAGTGTGGATCTTTATTGGAAATCTCCACTGCTTGTAGAATATTCCAAAGATCCCCACACAGGTATGGTACTAGATGGCATGCATCAAGAAGAGGGCTACTTAGTCCAAGGATGAGTAATCTATTATCATGGTAAGGTCTTCTTGGCTAGAGCTTCCAAACTCAAGCAGAAGATCCTACAAGGGGCATATGCAGAATTCTTCCTCAGCCATATGTATTCAATGAAGATCTATACCCTGATCATGAAGAGTTTTGATTGGGAAGGCATGAGAGAGGACTTACATTAGCACTTTCAAGAGTGCAATAGCTATGGAGGATTGGGTCAGCCAATGGACTCTTTGCAGGAGTCATCTCAGCTAGCTCTTCCTTTGCTTGAGAGGAAGGGAATTCTCATGCACAACTCCATGTGTGTGAAGGACTATGATGGTAAAGGATTTTATCATGAAAATCAAGTTGTATTTTCTGATCTATTACATTCCTTTGCCATGTTTTTGCAAGATATGACTCCTAAATGGAGTGAGAGATCATGTGGATCTCATAGTTTATTAAGGGCCAATGGAAATTCTGAACTTGGCCACTCCCTTGATGTGCAAAGGGAGATTCCTTTTCATGGTGGGTGCTTCCCAAAGGCACCAAACTTATGTAACACCTTCAGCCATGTTAAGGTGGCTCATGCAGAAAAAGTGTGGTGGGAATTCCACTTGCCACACCTGGATCTAATGAAGACAAGAGATGCACTACGTTGGCATCACATGTGGGATTTTGACCCACCTCCTCAAGTTCAGATTTTAGTTTGCATATATGTAGTCTTGCTTCCATAAATTTATGACATATTTGTATTGTTTATGGGATTGCATGGTCAGAGGATGGGCAGTGTGTATGTACCACATGGTTTGGAACTTCTACTTGTACTTCATGATACATGTTTTAGATGTAGCATTGCTCCAACTATGTTTATTTCTGTTGAGTTTTTCACTCCTGAAGGGATGGACTATGCACATATTATGTTGGCCTTGGAGGAACAATACATGATGTATTGGCTTGTTGAGCACTTGTCTTATGATGAGGACTTGATCCTTGATGATGCCATCAATGGAGGAGGAGAAGGACTACAGCTCTTACCCTATCATTTGCTTGAGGAAAAGTAACATTTTGGAGGGGAGTACTGTAATATTCCTACTTAGCCTAAGCTAAGAGGAATAATCATTTTTGTTTTACTTTCTGTTGCATGAATAAATGAATAAAGGAGGACATGTAAAACTCTTAAAAAGACTGAATAAATCAATTCCCATGTGAACATAGATAAATCAAGGCCATGTAAATAATCACTTGCAGGTGTGAAAGGGATTTGAGTTGTGAGACTAGGTCAACCTTGACCAAATCTACAACGTTGTCTAGGTTCAATGTATCTCCTAAAGGGACAACGTAGTTTTAGAAGGAGGCCCCTCATGTGAAAAGAGATAACTCATCAAGGTGGTTTAGGGTTTGCAAAGGCTCTCATCTTATAAAATGAAAGGGAAGGAAGTAAGAGAAGTTTGTTGATTGATTATATTTCTGAGTATCTTGTCTGCTTAGAAAAATACTATTTTCTGTTGTTTAGTAGAGAATGGTGCTGCTTAGCACTGTTGAGCTCCAAAGATGTTCTTTCTTCCACCACATTCCACTCCATTTCCTTTGTCCATTATTAATCACAGGCTCAAATGATCAGTAGAATTAGTTAAAATTGCTTTAAGAATTAATATCATGACTAACTTGCTATGTTTTTATGATTTTGTCATTGTAGTACTTTTTGAACTAGATCTAGCTACAAAATGCAGACATTCTGTAGCTAGTTACCAATTCTATAGTTGTCTTCATGTCTACGCAGGTTCCAGGTGTCATCTTGGAGAAAAACACATATGGGCGTATTCCACATCATTCCCTCATCATTTGTTGCTCTCCACGAAGCTTGAACGGAATTCTGTAGGCGGTTATGTACGTGGGAACTCAAACTAGGAGAGAGACTCCTAATAGGACAAGGATAGTCCAGAGGTCCTTAGTTCTATTATGTGACCACCATCAGAGTCCTATTTTGGTTTTTATTTGGAAAGACAATTATCCCTAGGTTATCTCAAAACAGTTATTTAAATTTGTTACAAATATGGCTCGGGAAACCGAGGGACAAGGTTAGATTTTGTATTTGACTGCTAGATTTCAGAAGTACGAAAACACTCTGTTTTGAAGTAATTTCTCTCTAATGCAAGAAGTATCACTTTATTGAAAGCACTGAGTCAATCTTGAAGTAGATTTTGCGTGCTACTCCGGTGGTAGAGGGCCCCTGCCTCCTGAGCAGCCTTGTTTATATGGTTTAGATAAGTATTTTAGTCTCGTTTTTCATTTCTATCTTAAGCACGTTTCTGAATTTTATGTTTCATGCTTGTTTATATTGATCATCACAGCTAGACTTACTCTTAAAAACTCTTCCAAAATATCATCACGATGAATAAGGCATAGCTATGGTGTTGTAGGTTTTAGTTGCATTTCCTTTCGAATTTTATGATTTATGCTTGTTTACACTAAGTGTCAGAGCTGGTCTTACTCCTACAAACTCTTCCAAAACATCATTAACAATGAATAAGAAACAGCTGTGGTATCTTAGATTTTAATTGTATTTGCTTTCAAATCTTATGTTTATGTTCAATTGCATTGAATAACACAGCCAGAATTGTTTTTACAAACTCTTCCAAAATATCATTCACATTGAACAAGATGGGCTGTAGAATTCCAATAGACTAGCTGCATGTTAGTTTAGTCATAACACTCCGGAGGATGATTTCATTTAGTTCAGCTCTGTCACTACATTTCAAGTTTGATAATGGCATTTTAATTTTACTCTGTTCACTGTACTTCAAGTAGATTAGTAGTATTCTAGTTTAGTCTTAGCTCACTGTATTAGCATCCCAGTTTAGTTGTTATCCATTACATTTTAAATTGTATTAGTTGTTAAATTTAGATACCATGGTCTTCATTATTTACAAAAACTTCTTTTGTTCCAACCTCATATTAATACATAATCATATGGACAGAAGCTAGTATCAGTCTAAGGCCTGGAGTATTTTGCAACCTTTTTACCATTTCACAAATAAGCCTTTTCTCAAGGACTATTCTAAAAAGAAACCTATAACTTTTGAATGAGGCCTAGTGGTGCTACATTGAGTTGCAGAACAGAATTAGAAGTTAGTTTAGAATAAAAATCTTATTATGCTACAAATGTTCTTTTCCAAATATGTTCCAATGAACCTTTAATCATGGATGAGATGTTGTAACATTGTAAGTTGATTGTTTATTTAGGAGAACTTCATTCACACTTAACTTGTCCATTTCTCAAGCTATTCCAACACATCTTTAATGAATGAATTGGATAAGTTCAAGCTCATGTTGTGATTTATTTCCTTGCAATGAAGTCATTATCAAGCTTTGCATTTGTTGTTTTCCAGCCATAGTTTAGGCTTTGTTCTGTTTTAGTATTTTCATTTGTTGTTTGCCATCCATAGTTTAGGCCTTGTTCTGCTTTAATATAACCAATAGCTTCTTTTCACCAGCATTTAGTTCTTTCCCTTTTCAAACATAAAACCTTAAAACCAAAAACATCAGAAAACACTAAACACAACGTAGTGAGAAACAAATACCTAGGCACATATAGTGCACCACACTTCAGCAGTTTACCAACCCTGGTTGACAATTAATGAACTCAATTTAGGAACACTAGGTTGAGCACAAACATTTTGGCGTCGTTGCTGGGGAAGTGTAACTAGGTAGCCTTGTTTCTTAACTCCCAAAAACAATGATATGCGTAGAGAGAGAGAGACTCAAGGGGTAGATTCATAAGAAGCATAAGCAGAAGTTTGATTCCTAGAACACCACTTGTTTCATCAAGACCTAGAGCCAGCACACCTCCAACTCAGAGCCACATTCAATCCTTTACTGACCCTAGACTTCCAGAAGACTTAAGATCAGATATTCCATTAGAAATACCTTCCACATCATGCGTTGAACCTGTCTTAGAAGAAGATTCAAGGACCCCTGCTAGAGACACAAACTTTTCCACTTCCAAAGAAGAATCAACTATGGCAGAAGAAGGGGGAGGAGGAGTCTTTAATGGAGAACACACATTATTTGGAGGGGGTAGAGGTAGAGGTAGAGGAGAAGGAGGTAGAGGAAGAGGTAGAAGAGAAATGGGAAGCTCTTTTGGGTTTCCTATAGTAGATGAAGAAACCAATACAGCTATGAAAAACATTTCACCCTTTGTCCTTCCAAACTTCTATGGACTTAAAACTGAAGATCCTGAAACCTTCCTATTTGAATTTGAAGTCCTATGTAGAACTTATGACTACTTACAAGATGCTAAAAAACTTAAACTATTTCCTTCAACATTGAAAGGAGTAGCATTGAAGTGGTTTATGAGTTTGATCAAAAGTTCTATTAGGACATGGGAAGACATGAAACAAGCATTTCTAGAAAGGTATTTGGATTATTGTATGCCAGTCAATCATAAGGAGGAAGTGTTCAAGATGATACAAAAAGAGGATGAAAACCTAGAAGATTTGTTGGAGAGATTTCATTACAACATCAAAAGAGAAAAAATGGAAAACTTAGACCAAGACACCTTAAAAGCTCTCTTGTTGAAGAAAATTAGGGATGAATGGTTGGATATCCTTAACATGATGGGAAAAGGGGATATATCTCAACTCACATTACCTGAAATATCTGAGTTATGTATCAAACTTTCAAGAGGGAAATCTAAAACTGTAAAAGGTCCAAGAGACCCTGCTCTTGCAAGGGTAAGTAAGTCTGCTTCTGGGACAGTAAGTAGGGTAGAGATAGGGAATATGCTTGATGAATTCAAATCTGACATCTTAGGGAGTCTTAGTGAACAAATAGACACCCTTAAGTTACAAAACAAGCAAAAAGCTGAATCTGATGCTTTAGGAATCTTTTGTCCCAAATGTAGAAAGAAGCATGCCTTGAGAGAATGTCCTTTGGATGAAAAAGTTGTAGAGACCTGTGTAATTTTTTCAGAAAAACATGAGACCAAGAGTTGTCCTTCACTTCCTGGTCTTAAAGATGTCTTTCAAGAAGATACTCCTACAAGTTCCACATAATCTCTCAATTTTGTCTCTAGAAGGCCTTGGCAAGGACCTCAAACACAAGGATTTCATAATCAAATGTATAATCAACCCCCACCAAACTGGAATTCTTGGCAGCAACCTTGACCCCAATTTCAAAATCAATCTCAAGCTTGGGCACAAGGAGCACAAAATCCCTATGGAAGATACTCCCAATACTATCAATATCCACCATCCTATCCACCATACCCACATTTTTCCCCTCAAAATCCTCAACAGAATCCTCAAAATCCACAACATAAAAATCAACCACTCCCCTTACCATTTCCTCAGAAATCAAATCAGTTACCTGCTCAACCCATAGCAAACCCCAACAATAAAAATCCTCAGAACACATACATGATAGAAGGTCAACAGTTTCCAACTTATTTAATTACTCCTCTAGAACTTAGTGATGTTCAACTTAGGTCTGGAAGAATACTTGAAAAGAGGAAACCTTCTGTGATCATACAAGAACAAGATAACTGTGAGGAATATTCTCTACGGGAAAATAAATTCTTGAAGAAGACACATATTTTCAAGACCCAAACATTGAAAAATCAAAACAAAAAGAACCAATAATTTCAACTCTTGTATTAGAGCAGCCATCAACATCCACTCCTACACCTCCCTTTCCAGAAAGATTACAAATTGATAGAGGTGTAGAAAAACAAATCATGGTGCCTAATTATGATTTCCTAGATGAGCTAAGAAATGTCTGTATTAAGATTCCATTATTACAAGCTATCAAGGAAATTCCAATTTTATCGAAAACAATAAAGGAGTTGAGCATGAAGAAAACAAGAAAAAGAATAAGAGAGACAAAGAAAATTCAACTGGCAGGAAAAATAGCAGATATCATGATGGGTAAGATTGCCATTCCAAAGTATCTAGACCCAGGAAATCCAGTTGTTAAAATTCACATCAATGGAATTGAGATCCAAAACACACTCATTGATTTAGGAGCAGAAATTAATATCATGAGTAGACAAATCATGGATAAACTGAAACTTCCTAATCTTCTCTTTACACCCAGCTTATTACAATTAGCAGACAGATCTATGATCAAACCTGATGGGGTAATAGAATACATTCCAGTGTCCCTAGATTCTTGGGAGTACCCTATGGATTTCAAGATCCTAACTCCTAAGAATAATCTAGGAGGGCATCCAATTATATTAGGAAGACCTTGGTTAGCTACAGCTGATGCTTTCATTAGTTGTAGATCCGGTGATATTTACATCTCTGATGGTAGTTCAACTAAGAAATTTACTTTGTATCCTCCAGCAAGGACAATTACAGATTTAGATGATACTCAATGGATAGAGGATGAAGAAGACTTACAACTTCTCTTCACAATTTCAGAAATTAGTGAAGATAGTCAAATTCTGAATACTTTAGAAAACTTTGAATCCTCTTCGGAACATAAACATGAACAATTTCAAGAAGAATCCAACATTGATTTTTTGTCATCAAGGCAGATGTCTCTCTATTCCATGGATAAATTTGGCAGCTCTATAATTGAGATATTTCCAGGCAAAACTTTAAACATAAACAAGAACCTAGAAAAATCTCAACAAGAAGAGCTAGTCAAAATTTTACAGAGACATTCTTCTGCATATGCATGGGAGTAAAATGATATGAAAGGGATAAGCCCCAAGACTTGCACTCATCACATCTACATAGAGGAAAATTGTAAACCAATCAAACAACCTCAAAGACGGATGAATCCAAATCTTAGGGAGATTGTTAAAGAAGAATTGCAGAAATTGTTGAATGTCAACTTTATCTATCCTATTTCAGATAGTCAGTGGGTTTCTCCTTTGGTAATTATGCCAAAGAAAAATGATAAATGGAGGGTATGTATTGACTATCGAGAATTAAACAAAGCTACTCTTAAAGATCATTTTCCCCTACCTTTCATAGATCGTGTGTTAGATACCTTAGCTGGCAAAAAGTACTTCTCATTTCTAGATGGGTTTAGTGGTTATAATCAAATTCAAGTAGCACTTGAGGACCAAGACAAAACCACATTTACATGTCCTTGGGGTACCTATGCTTACTAAGTATTGCCATTTGGATTATGCAATGCACCTGCAACATTTCAAAGGGCAGTATTAGGAATTTTTTTAGATCTAATACATGATTGTGTAGAGGTATATATGGATGATTTCACAGTTTATGGAAACACATTTGAAGAAGCCTTAGTAAACTTGGAAAAAGTCTTAAAGAGATGTAAAGAAGAAAATCTTTCACTTAGTCATGAGAAGTGTTTTATGATGTTTACTGAAGGAATTGTTTTAGGACATCACATTTCAGGGGATGGGATTAGAGTTGATGAGTCAAAAGTTGAAGTCATCTCTAACTTATCTATTCCAAGTTGTCAAAAATATGTTAGGAGTTTTCTTGGATTTACAGGGTATTATCGAAGATTTATAGAAAAATTCACCAAGATAGCATCTCCACTCTTCAAATTACTTACCAAAGACTGTGATTTCAAATGGAATTCCGATTGCCAGTTAGCCTTTGAGACCCTGAAAACAAAAATTTCTGAAGCACCTATTTTAAGGGGACCTAACTGGAAGTTACCTTTTCATATTTCAACAGATGCCTCAGATACAACTCTAGGAGCAGTATTGGGACAAAAAGACCCGATTCCTTATGCCATCTACTATACCAGTAAAAATTTGACTCCTGCAGAGTTAAACTATACTGTAACTGAAAAAGAGTTTTTAGCTGTTGTTCATGCCATAAACAAATTCAGACACTATATAACATGCTATGAAACTTTTGTTCACACAGATCATTCTGCAATTAGATACTTAATGAAAAAATCAATTACTAATGGCAGAGTCATAAGATGGTTATTTCTTTTACAAGAATTCAACATTACCATTCTAGATAGGCCTCGAAAACAAAACACAGTAGCTGATTTCCTATATAGACTCCAAAACATCAAAGATGACACTCCAGTTGAAGATCAATTTTCTGATGAATATCTTTTTGCAATTTCTACCCAAACTCCTTGGTTTGCTGACATTGCTAATTATTTAGTTTCAGGAAATTTTCCTTCAATAATGAATGCAAGAGATAAAAGAAAAATCATTTATGACAGTGCAAAATATTCATGGGTTGCTAATGAGTTGTAGAAGACAGGTCCATATTTTATCATTAGGAGATGTGTTCGGAAAGATGAGATGCCTGAGATTCTCAAAGCATGTCATGATGAACCTTGTGGCAGACACTTTGCTGATAAGAGGACAACCTATAAGATCCTTCATTTAGGATATTATTGGCCATCCTTGTTTAAAGATGTTAAAGAGTATGTCAAAAGGTGTGACAGTTGCCAAAGGGTAGGAAAACCTTCTCCTTCAGGTGAGATGCCATTACAACCTCAGGTACATATTAAACCTTTTGAAAAATGGGCTTTGGATTTTATAGGAACTATTAGTCCTCCATCAAGGCAAAAGAGATATATATTAGTTTGCACTAATTATGTTACCAAATGGGTAGAGGCCAAGCCATTACTTTTTGCTACTGAAGCATCTGTAGTTAATTTTCTTTTTGAGGATATTTTTACTCGTTTTGGTGTCCCAAGGGAAATTTTTACAGATCAAGGTGCTCAATTCACATCAAGGCTAGTGGAAAAAATGATGGAGAGGTACAAAATCAGACACGGAAAATCTACTCCCTATCATCCACAAGCAAACGGTCAATTGGAATCTACTAATAAGGTTATTGAAGGGATCCTAACAAAGACTATCCATTTACATAGAAGAGATTGGGTAGATAGGCTTCCTAAAGCCTTGTGGGCCTATAGAACTACATGGAGAAGCACAACAGGCCATACTCCTTATGAAATTGTTTATGGAAAGAAAGTTTTGTTTCCCATAGAGTTCCAGATTCAAACTTTCAAAATGGCAGTTCAGCTAGGACTTGATCTATCAGAGGCACAAAAGCACAGATTGGAGCAGATTAATGAATTGGATGAGATCAGACAAGATGCAGTTCAGAAAACAAGTCTAGTCCAACAACAAAGGACTAGATGGCATGACAAGTACATCAAGGAGAAGAAGTTCAAAGAAGGTGACTGGGCTCTCTTGTTTGATTCAAAGTTCAAGGATTTTCAAGGTAAATTCCAAACACATTGGCTTGGGCCATATGAAATCATAAGAATTTTTGACAATGGAGCAATAAAAATCAGGACAATAGATGAAGAGAAGGTCACTTTTCTTATGAATGGTCATATATTGAAGCTGTATCATAAGCCACTCTCAAGAGAAGAATTTGTCAAGAAATTCCAGGAAAGCAGTGATATGAAGTTAATGAAGAAGAATTTTTCTTCTTCATCAACTTAAGTGAATTTTCTGAAGTCAGATATTGAAATATATATATATATATCCAAAATAAGTGCAGATCCATTTCACTTATGGTCCATCTCATTTTCCATTTCATTCATTCATCCATACTCCATTTCATTCATTCATCCACACTTCATTCACTTCACTCCATGGTCCACCTCATTTTCATTCCAGATTTTTAAAGTTTGATGTTTTTCTACAATTGAATAATACATATCATGAATTGCAGGCCACTTCTCATACTTCACTCCATTTCATAAGATGTGATCCATTCCACTCCATTACTCACTTCATTCATATTCCATTACACCATATTTTATTATCCATCTTCACTCATTCCATACAACATTCCATTCATGCTCCAAACCATTCCATTTCATGTTTCAAGTCTTCTACAGGTACATTCTGCAGCCAGTTAGACATTTTGCAGCCAGTCAGACATTCTGCAGCCAGATAGACATTCTGCAGCCAGAGATCCTAAAGGCACTGTCTAGTAATCACCTGATCTGCAATAAAATGATCCTGCATATCCATGACAACAAGCAAAATCAAGAAGGTTATGAAGACTAAAAAATTAATGATTTTTAGGAGAGAACAAGGCATGTGAAGAACACACAAAAAAAAAAAAAATTAGAGGAAAGACAAAGGTAAAAGTTCTGATTATAATGACATATCATGTAATATTTTAGTATAGTTAAGTTATGAATAATTCAAAAAGTTGTTTTAATTAATTTTGTTGATCATGCCTAACCAACCTCCCGCAAAAACTTGGGATAAAACTCCTTCTATTCCACCATTTCAAATCCCATATTCGATCATCATTTAAAAATCTAAACGGTTAAAGTGATGAAGTGATTGGATTAGTCACGTCACTAGGCCAAAGCATTTAATGATGATTTCGAATTCGTTACAAAATATCTCCGCGGTCTTTTCTTCCGTGATATCCTTCAACTCATATACATCATCCTCACCTCATTATATTCATTCCGCAATCACTCCATATCATTCTTTCCCGTAGCCAATTTTTAACCATTCCGGTTTGTGAAACAGAGGCATCTCTATAACAACCATTGTCACTGTGAACAGAGGAGCAACAATTTGAAGGTTGGAAAGAGGAGTTATGGGTCTTATAGTGAGGACTGAACCGGTTGGCACTAAGTACTTGGAAGGTTATCATCAAGCCAGAGAAATGTTACAACAAGCAGGGTGGTTGCAATTCTTTGAAAAATTCAGTGGGTTTCACAAAGAGGTGACCAAAACATTTGTAAGAGCCTTCAAAGGAGATGAGGTCGAGATAGGAGATATTAAATTCACCATTACAGAAGCTTCAATTGCAGAAGCAACCGAATTGTCCAGACAAGGAGAAAGGTGGTTCAAGAATAGAGAATTTCATAACAAAGCATGGAAGCAGATACTCAAGTCACTAGGTATGGATGTTACCATTTTTAAAAAGGGTATCCCTAGCTCTGCACTAAAGAACAAATGGAGGAAAATGTTGCTTATCTTGCAAAAATTCATCACTTGTGAAGGAAGATATGGTACTTTCTATGTCTATCATATTCGGTTGATAATGCATTTCCTAGAAGAAGAACTTAATTTTCCCTTTTTCTTGCTTCATAGTTTAAAGAAAATGGCCTCAAGTGTTCAAAAGAGAATTCAATTTCTAGAAACCACCTTATACCACCATGGTTTAGTCAAAATTTTGATTTAACATCATTTGAGCAAAATGGGAGATAATTGGGAAGAGTTCTTAGTGAGAAATCACTTTGAGGAACCCAAGGAACCTCCACCTGAAGACAAACCTACAAAAAGAAGCAGAAGATGGAAAACCTCCAAAACTTAAACTGGTAAAACAATACAAGAAAGCAGTGAAGAAATGATTTCTGAGAAATTGACTCAGATTAAGAAGCAGCTTAAGAAAGAGAGGATAATAAGAAAATTTGCCAGAGAGAAAGGAGAAGGGCCATCTCAACCGAGAAGGAGCCACAGATTTAGAGGTATACTAAAGAAAACAAAGGTTAAACAAACTAGATTCATAAACATAGAGGACGAAGAAACACCTACTGAGGAGGATTTTGATGAAGAAGTTCCAGAAATTGACCCAGCACAACAAGAAATTTACAACTATGTTGAAACATTAGAGAGGAGAGCTTCAGAATTTAGAGACAGAACCCCTAGCCCACCAAAGTCTGAAATTGATATGCTAAGAAGAGATAGGTATGAGTTAGAAGTACTCAACAGGCATATCAAGAATGAGAATGAAACTCTAAGAGAGCAGGTTAAACTGAAAACTGATATGAATTCAACTCTGTCTCTACAAATGCAAAAGTTGTATAAGGCCAGTGAAAAATTGAAGAAGAGAAATAAAAAGTTAACCAGGGCACTCACAAATTTGAGATTCAAGTTAGTCATAAGAAAGCCCAGAAGGCCTTTGACTGCCAGGCAAAGCAGAAGAAGAGGGTTGGATGTCCTTGCAGAGGTCTCAGAGTTCATGGAATAGTTGCATGAGGACATGCAAGAATCTAGCAGTGGGGGTATGTTGAGCTCCAAAGATTTTCTTTCTTCCACCACATTCCACTCCATTTCCTTTGTCCATGTTAATCACAGGCTCAAATGATCAGTAGAATTAGTTAAAATTTCTTTAAGAATGAATATCATGACTAACTTGCTATGTTTTTATGATTTTGTCATTGTAGTATTTTTTGAACTATATCTAGCTACAGAATGCAGACATTCTGTAGCTAGTTGCCGATTCTGCAGCTGTCTTCATGTCTACGTAGGTTCCAGGTGTCATCTTGGAGAAAAACACATATGGGCATATTCCACATCATTCCCTCATCATTTTTTTCTCTCCACGAAGCTTGAACGAAATTCTGTAGGCAGTTATGTACGTGGGAACTCAAACTAGGAGAGAGACTCCTAATAGGACAAGGACAGTCCAGATGTCCTTAATTCTATTACGTGACCACCATCAGAGTCCTATTTTGGTTTTTATTTGGAAAGACAATTATCCCTAGGTTATGTCAAAACAGTTATGTAAATTTGTTACAAATATGGCTCGGGAAACCGAGGGACAAGGTTAGATTTTGTATTTGACTGCTAGATTTCAAAAGTACGAAAACACTCTGTTTTGAAGTAATTTCTCTCTAATGCAAGAATTATCACTTTATTGAAAGCACTGAGTCAATATTGAAGTAGATTTTGCGTGCTACTCCGGTGGTAGAGGGCCCCTGCCTCCTAAGCAGCCTTGTTTATACGGTTTACATAAGTATTTTAGTCTTGTTTTTCATTTCTAGCTTAAGCACATTTCTGAAGTTTATGTTTCATGCTTGTTTATATTGATCATCATAGCTAGACTTACTCTTAAAAAATCTTCCAAAATATCATCACGATGAATAAGGCATAGCTGCGGTGTTGTACGTTTTAGTTGCATTTCCTTTCAAATTTTATGATTTATGCTTGTTTACACTAAGTGTCACAGCCGGTCTTACTCCTACAAACTCTTCCAAAACATCATTAACAATGAATAAGAAACAGTTGTGGTATCTTATATTTTAATTGTATTTGCTTTCAAATCTTATGTTTATGTTCAATTGCATTGAATAATACAGCCAGAATTGTTTTTACAAACTCTTCCAAAATATCATTCATATTGAACAAGATGGGTTGTAGAATTCCAATAGACTAGCTACATGTTAGTTTAGTCATAACACTCTGAAGGATGATTTCATTTAGTTTAGCTCTGTCACTACATTTCAAGTTTGATAATGGCATTTTAATTTAACTCTGTTCACTGTACTTCAAGTAGATTAGTAGCATTCTAGTTTAGTCTTAGCTTACTGTATTAGCATCCTAGTTTAGTTGTTATCCATTGCATTTTAAATTGTATTAGTTGTTAAATTTAGATACCACGGTCTTCATTATTTACAAAAACTTCTTTTGTTCCAACCTCATATTAATACATAATCATCTGGACACAAGCTAGTATCAGTCTAAGACCTAGATTATTTTTCAACCTTTTTACCATTTCACAAATAAGCCTTTTCTCAAGGACAATTCTAAAAAAGAAACCTATCACTTTTGAGTGAGGTCTAGTGGTGCTAGATTGAGTTGCAGAACAGAATTAGAAGTTAGTTTAGAGTAAAATATTATTGTGCTACAAATTTTATTTTCCAAATATGTTCCAATGAACCTTTAATCATGGATGAGATGTTGTAACATTGTAAGATGATTGTTTATTTAGGAGAACTTCATTCACACTTAACTTGTCCATTTCTCAAGCTCTTCCAACACATCTTTAATGAATGAATTGGATAAGGTCAAGCTCATGTTGTGATTTATTTCCTTGCAATGAAGTCAAAATCAAGCTTTGCATTTGTTGTTTACCAGCCATAGTTTAGGCTTTGTTCTGTTTTAGTATTTGCATTTGTTGTTTGCCATCCATAGTTTAGGCCTTGTTCTGCTTTAATATAACCAATAGCTTCTTTTCACCAGCATTTAGTTCTTTCCCTTTTCAAACATAAAACCATAAAACCAAAAACATCAGAAAACACTAAACACAACGTAGTGAGAAAAAAATACCTAGGCACATATAGTGCACCACACTTCAGCAGTTTACCAACCCTGGTTGACAATTAATGAACTCAATTTAGGAACACTAGGTTGAGCACAAACAAGCACTTGGAGTTCCTATGCAGGGATTTCACCTCTTCCTTTGAGGATTCTTGGAGGAGTATTTTCTGATTTGATCCAATACCAGGCTTGAGGCCAAGCTCTACTTACAATTGCAGCGCCGATCCATTGAGGGTTTTGTTGCTTTTGCAAGCTGCAACAAGTGGGGTTCTAGATCTGCAGGGTTATAGCTTGTTTTGGGAGCTTCTTCTCATGGAGTGTGTCTTTTAACCTCCTGGAAGAGTGCCTCTCCTATTTATACTTCAGATCTATAACTTGGCAGTGGGCCATCTATGTCATTTGAGCTACAATGTTGTTTCTAGTAGGGAACTGCGTTATTTTGATGTAAGATTCTTCATGGTGTTTTGATCACAGTCTTGATGAGAGATCTCTGGAGCTAGGCTTTGTCTTCCACTTTGGTGATCCATGGATTAGCTTATTGATCTATGTTCTGTTTAGATCTGATCTATTGTCATGTAATGTTATATTTAGAAATTACTACAGCATTTTACAGATCTGCAACTTGAAACTCAGATCTACTCTTTGTTATGCATGATTTTGTCAAAACCCCAAGGGGATCTTGTAAACAATACTATGTAGTTTCCAGATCTGAAATAGATCTGATGTAATGTCTACAGATCTATCCTAGATCTGAGTTGTAATATGCAGCTACTACAGCTCCTGAAAATAACGTTGTTGAGCCATCTCTGCTGATATATATGTGTTGTAGCTCTCTTTTCTGAAGATATCTTACTTTATTGTCTTATGTATTCTAATGTATATTGAAAGAGCTTCACTTTACTTCTAATTTGCTGTTGTACATTCATTTTTTAATCATATTTGATGGCCTCCTACTCATATTTTCCAAGACTGCATTATTCCTGAAGCAGTTTGTTGTGCATAGCTGCAACCCCTCTTGTAGGGTGTTTTTCAGCTAGACTAGGTGGTGGCAGATCTGTTTACCACACCTAGTTTGATTTGTTTTTGCTCCCCTTTTGGATCTAGACCCCTAATCTGCTGATATAAGGGATTCAAGGGTTATAAACTCATTTTTGTACATCAGTCTCCCAAGAGTGTGTTATTTCAACAGGCTTGTTGTGCTATTCCAGATCTAGGATATTACAACAATTTTTCCATATCTCTATCTTTGTCATGGGAGAATGTGTTAGATTATGACACTCCAATCTGAATATAGTAATTCGATTATAAGATGGTCCTTCTGTGAAAATATTTTTTACCAACCACAGTAGCTGGAAATGTTTTTGCAGAAAGTTGACTATTATTTCCCCTTTAAGCACCTGAGTTTTTTCATGCCTATTATCAACTTTGCTTTTTTCCATAAATAGAGAATTCTCATAAGAATCCCATGTCAAAATATTTCCTTCATCTCCCCAACATGATGGCAGACCTATTCTTGTTAACTTGTAAAACAACTTATCAAATTGACTTACTGCCTCTTTAATTTCCATCTGTTTCTTTTCTGTAGCTTTCCTGTGATCATTTCTAACAATCATCTTATAGATCTCCACTACATATAAGGTCTTGTGTTTAATATCATTTTCTTCTAATTCATGATCTATTTTAGAATTAATAAATTCAATTAACCTTCTAGCCCAGATAGCTTTGTTAATTGCCTTCTTCTTATCTGTCATTATTGGTTCTTCACATTCCCTTATAAGACTTTTTTCCTCTGCAACTATCTTCAAACAGCTCCAAATTGATTTCATTTCAAAAATGATATCATTCCAAATGATATCTTTGGCTTGTATCCGTGAAATATTTCCTTTCAGTCTTTCTTTGAGATTTTTAATTTCAGCATTAGCATTCTGAAGATCTGTTTTATACTTATCAGTGTCATTCTCCATGATATGAATAATATTTGTTACAGTCTCCAGATCTGCTAGAGCCTTTTTCCGATCTCTTTCAGCCATTTGCAACTCAACATTCAATTGAAAAACCTATGCTTGAGGATCTTCATTACCTGTAGGAAAAACAAAATTACAACTATGGTTATCAATATGATTTTGCAATGATATTTCAATTTGCTTTATTTTGGCAATTTCTTCATCTTTTTTCATTAGTTGCTGTAAATGCTTTTCCTTCTCATTCTCCACCTCTGCAAATTCTACAACCATAGAATGTTCTCCTGTAGGAAATTTTAGCTTCTTCCTCAATGTGGATATTTATATTTCAGCACTCTGCATAAATTTCTGTACAGTAGTCTTATCACTAGGGTCCACTCCAATCTTTGCAATGATTTTCTTTAACTCATCATTCTGAACTGTTAAAACTCTTGCATTAGCTTTCTCTAACTTCAATTGCTTTAGTACCTTTCCCAACATATTTTCTGCCTTCATTTCCATTGCATTGGTCTTGGTCAAGTCATTCACAATTAACTGACCAATTTTCATATGCAAATTCATTTTATCCTTCGGGGGAATCTTCTTCATATCCACAGTCACATTTATAGTATTGAAATTTTTAGAAGAAACTATTGACATGTCTGTGGGATGAGACAGGAAAATTATGAATTGATATTTTTCAAGATCCATGACAGTCACAAGTTTTGTTTAATCTGGAGCAACCTGATACTCATCTTGGGCTTCCATGCTGGCCTTCATCTTTTGATTTCTTTCTTCAATCTGTGTAAACATCTGTTTGATCAAAGGTACTGGCTCATGAGAGATTTCATGACTCCTAGGTGAAGCAAGAACATTTTTTTCTTCTCCTAGATGTAAAGAAAAACCAGGTGGGTTAAATGTAAATTCTTCAGCAAACTTTGTTCTCTTTTCAATCCTTGTTCCTCATCATCTAAGTCAATCACTGTCTTTGTGCTTCTTTTTTTTTATTTTTTTGATATGATAGGGGTCTAAATGTTTGAACCTGCTAAAATTATCACACCTCTACTTGTTATATTTTCCAAATCTAGCCTGTTTTCATGAATGAAAGCTAAATACCCATTCTGAATTCTTCTATTTGAAATTACACTGTGAGGGTCATAAGCCCAACTTTCCCCTAACAGCATATGCATCTCATCTAACATTTTAGTAACCTCCTCAAATGCCTGTCTCATATTGACTATAAAAGGGCCTACAGTCATGGTTAATTTGTACATATGCCCCTTTTTCATGGGCACAAAGTGAACCTGATTAACATTTAGACTATGTCGAATAAATTCCAAGGAAAATAGCCTCATAGGTACAAACATTGGAAGTCTGTAAGGCTCAATACTTGCTCCATATAGCCTAATTTCAGATTAATCCTAAAAAACAAACCAATCTCCAAATTTGCAAGTTTCTCCTAGATGTAAATACTTCTGAGCTTTAGGTAAAAAACAAGGTCGAGGAACTCCATTCAAAATTTTATATGCAACTGACATGAAATAACTGGCGAAATCAAACAACCCTGCTTCATTTTGTTCTCTTCTTACTACATCTGTCCAGAACACTACTGATTGCCTTTTTTTGTTTACATCCATAATATTTAGACCTAAATGCATGAACTCTTCCACATTTTGATATAAGAACAAGTAGAAAATTAATGAAGGAAATTTAAAAGAACCTGTTAATGAAAGGCTCATTAGCTGTAAAATAACTGCCTCCTGCCAATATGATGGAATATCTAGCATTGTTCCTGATTTCATCATCATGGAAAACATCCCCAAGACTGATTTATCCACTACATTGTCATCTTCTTTGCCCAGAATTTTCACAATGCTGCTTAATACTGGTCGAATTTCTGCATCAATAATCTCCATCGCAAATTATTTGTTGTCCAGTTGAAATTGCTTCATGTTTGGCTTCAAGAATTATATGAACTAATTAAATTCTTCACCTGAAATATTATCATAATAGGTTACTAGGGAATCATCAAAGAATTGAACAGATGACTCTAACTCGGGATAGCAAAGGGCTTGACGAATTAACTGGGTAGACACTTGCAAAACATTCTCTCCCTGACAATTCATAACAAAGAATTTCCTAGGGTACATAACTGATACCAACCAATAGATAAATTCAGGAAAAGGTGGGTTTTTGGAATACATGCAGAAAGTATTCCAGAATTGTTCATGGCAACAAAAACAGGAGAGGCTTTGTCATTTAGGATGACTTGCTGATAAAATGGAAGATGAATTATAGAACAAAGAGTATCTTGAATATCCCCCTCGGTGTCCATGAGAGGGATATGACTAGCTAAAACCAACAAAGATGAACACTTAGCCATGACTGAAAATTCATGTGAAGAATAACTCACAGGGTGGTCAATTCTACTAGGTTAACAAGAAACTTAAAACAGGATGTAGTGAAAACTAATCAGAAAATATTTTGAAAAACAATGTTAATTTTGTTTACATAGGTGGCGTGGCTTTGAAATTTAATGCTAACATGACATGCCAAAAAGCCATTTATCGGACATGGAAGACAACAGTGAACAACTCAGCACCCTACGTCACTGCGGGGGCTCTCGAGGTACGAAGGAAAATTTTTCTTGGTGCTCCAGCAATGAATCTCCACCATTCATCTATGTTGTCCTCGCAGTCAACCGAGTCAACTGCAGAGGCACTCTTTTAATTAACTTGTGTGTTGATTGTGCCCACGGGTTGGGCCTTTTGTTGAAAATTGAAACTATCGACACTTTCTGCCCAACAAAATAATCGATATTTAAACATAATTGTGGAACCCACTTTCATAAAGTTTAAATTGTTTAAAATTTAACTTTAATACATCAACAAAAATGTTTTTTATGTTAAAGTATAAGAACTTTAATACTTTAACATTTTTACAACAACAATTTTTTTTTATATTTTCAAGCATTAAAAATAAAAAGGATATGCGAATGATCCACAATAGTATGCATTGTCACGGAGGCGGAGGTTGAGGTTCACCCGCCTGCCCTCCCATCCCTGCAATGGCGGAGCGCTCTATGGATTTTTCCTTGGCCATGGATGTGCCAGAGGTTCTTGACCCTCAGCACCTCTCTGCCCATATCTCTCTCTGAATTCTTGAAGCCCAGTCTCGCCCTTCTGGTTCGTGGTCTAGGAAGAGGATGCCGAAATCAACTCTTTATCCCTATTGCCCTCAACAACCTAGGAAAATGGTGGCTCTTCCCATCAAAAATATGGAGGATTCATTGGATAGCGGAGGTAATAGAAGTTCAGTAGAAGGGGGTGAAGCAGAAGCAACGGGTGCTCATTCCACCTCCACGCCTGAACTGGAACTGCAACTCTCCAAGCTATAGGACGACCCCTCTGGTTATGTTTTCTACATAGAGGAAGAGAAACCTCATCAGAAAATCCAGGATGCAAAGGACTAGAACGTCTAACACCATGGTTCCTCCTTTTCTAGCTTTTTCCAGCTTAATTATAGTTTCTATGCTTATTTATATTTTTCACATCAAACTTGGTTACTGGGTTCTACTGTTTAATTTTGGTTTCCCCTTAAGGGGAAACTCCTATTATTCTCTATGGACTGGTTTATGGGTTGGTTTCCCCGCAAGGGTTAGCCCCATTTTTGTATTTTTGAATTTTATCTTTCCCACCGGAATTGGCTAACAAGGCAATTCGGGTCTGGAAGTTGCGATGTACCTCTATATTTTTTGTATCATATAATAGAATCTAGACTTATTTAGAAAAAAAAAAATTCAACCGAGGTATGTGTACTTGTGAAATGTATTTGCACTATATATGCTAGGATTTCTTCTAAGCACAAAACTAATTGCACAAATGTTAATAAAACAAAATATAAAATGAACTACAAATTAGAAACTAATAATGCTCATGTTCTTTCTATCCATAGTACACATTATTAAATTGAGATTCTCAAAGTAAAGAACTATCTAATATTGCAGATATTACTTAAAAAAATGTTGTAAAAGCAAAACATAACATAAAAATAACCTAGTGCTACTGTTGTGAAATTAAATTGATTCTACACTAAGTACTAAAGAGAGGTCTGCAAACTAAATTTAAATCAAATCAAATTTAATCTAGTTGCTATGAGAAAACTAATAACAGGATCTTAATCTATGAAAGATAAATTTATTTTAAAATGAAATGGAAATGAAATAGAGATAACGAGAATGAAAATCTAAGTCGAGAGAGATTACTGGTGTGTGTATTAACCTCCAAATTGTATTTCCTATCTAAGATAACAAAACTCGAAAATGACTAACGATTAACAGAATTGAAACATGAAAGCTACAATGACTTGTCTAAGACTATCATGGAACGATGAAATTCTAACTATAAGTGACAAAATATGCATTGAATTGTTAAATATTTTTGGTATTTTACCTTTTTATGAGTACTCTTAAACAACGATAAATTAACCAGAAATTCAAACTATAATGAAAATTATATTCGGAGAAAAATGTAAACTAAACTAATTCAAAACTTGAAATGTAAACCATACATCTCGCAGGGGGCATCCTGGAGTGTAGGATCAATGATCAATCAAGACTTCATGCACACATTGAAGAGATAAGAGAAACTTAGATTAAGGGAACAAAGTATCAGTATCTTAAAAACAATAATTAATCACCAATTTAGAACTGTGTTCTCAGTCTCGGTCACTGTTATTTATATGGGAAATACAAACAGCTTTAAAATATTTTTAAGCCGATAAATTCTAAAAAAATCGACACCTATGAGATCGCTATCTTAAGAGTCCTTGTCTTGTTGTGACTTTCTATTGCAAAATAAAGTCATACAAGATTTTGTATTTCTTCAGCTAAGTATCTCGCTCACCTGATTCTCGGTCTTCAGTGTGCAACGGTCACACACAATTCCCTAGTTTGACCCAACCTTTGGCTTTCAAATTCCTCATTTTTTTTGTCTTTCCACGTAATGCTTGTGGGTGGATAACCTAATGGAATCCAAATGTCATATTCTAATAGTATTCTTTCCTCTTTTGGAGCACTGGAACCTATTGAACAATGAACTTTTTCGCAGAACTGGATGTTAGCTGCAGAATGTACAAAATTCAGTAATTCCAAGATAGTTTTGTCAATTTTTCATTAAAAACAAAGAAATTAAATATGGATTTTTTAGTATCTTGTGGATTTGATATTAACCTTGATATAATGGGATTTTAAAGAAAAATGACAAAAAGGTGGAAAATGATGTCAAAAAGGGTGGTCAAAAAGGGACATTCTTAAACTTCAACATCCTCCCACACTAAAGGCTTTGCATATCCTCATGCAACAAAACTTCAAAATTTATTCTTGTCCTCTCCTTTAAATGAATGATTTCTGATGCCTGAGGAACTACATCCAGACTATTATCTCTTCTCTTCTTGATTCCAAACATAACTCTTGGTTACTCTATAAGAATTCTTCTTTGTAGCCCTCCGACCTTGTTTTTTAAAAGCTTATTTTGAACCTTAAGCTTCTTGTTATTTTTATACTAGTGACAAAGGTGTAACAAGTTTTTTTCATTCTGAGTCCTTAATATTTCATTTTGAACTTTATGCTTCCCTCTCTTGAGTTAAATGTTTATTGAGGACTTCTAATTCAAAGACATCCTACTTCAGTTTTTCTTCAATGTTATGTTCTTGTTATGTGCCTGATTTTGCTGCTGAAGTTTCCCCTATTTCATATTGAGATGACTTTGATTTATGTTGTGTCTTCTGCTCCATATATTCTACATAGTCGTAGATTTCTTGGTGTAGTGGGTTGATTTTTAGGTTTTTTCTTATCAGAATTCCCATTGGACTGTGAATTGGATTGGTAATTGGACTGACAATTAGATTGGAAATTGGACTGTCAACCCAGGGAGGAGTATGAAATCCTTTATTTTCGAGTTCTATTGTTTCTAGTGGTTAAGGATTGGCTAATTTTTAAATTCTCTTACTGCTCCTTAGACTAGTCCCTGAGCTTCTGATGTTCTATTTTCTTATTCTTGTATCCTATGTTTTCTTTTCTTGTTCAAGTAGTGCTTGGTTCAAGCTAGCTTATTTTATCTTGATGTTTTGTTTATCACCTTTGTGTTTGAAATTTTTAATAAACTGAGAAAATGGAGTGTTGTCCTCCAGTAGGTCTTCTGAAATTGTATTGAAATTTTCCTCTTGAAATTATTTTTCTTGAACTTTATATTTTCCAGGACTAGGGTTTAATCTTCTTTTACTCGGTTTGACACTACATTTTGGTTTTGGTTATGGGGTTTTTATAAAGTGATTTCTTATCAATAAATCTTGCCAATTATCCCCTTTCGGTTTCAAATGTGCTTCTAATATAATTTTGATGCGCCCATGATGATACAAAGTGTTATCTATAGACCTGGATTCCCTTTGAATACTAGAAGCCATTTTTCTTAAACTTTACAATAAAAAGTAGGGTAAATTGATTTCGAAATGATCAAAGAAATGAATCATATGCCAAATATGATAAACAAACATCATTTTGAATCTTCTTTCACATGTTAAGAATTTATGGAGTACCAACAGTAGATTATGCCATTTACCCTTTAATGTAGTCATAGGAATTCCTTTCTTGAAAATAGATAAATCCATACCTGGTTCCTTTAATAAATGCACCCAGTCATTATCTTTGATTTTCCGGTTTTTAAACCAGCACTCCCCATTCCTTGGTAAGCTTGTTGCTTCAATTATAATTGACTCTGTAAGGATGAGCTTAGTATCTCCAATTTCATCCTCTACCCCGTCGAATGCCCGAGCGAATGGTTTAGTGACCTTTGGTTCATATCCATCAAACTTCTCGAATAATTGAAGCCAACCCCCTTTTTGTAATTTTTCCTTAACTCTAGAATAATATTGGAGAAACTTTACACCATTTGGATCATATCAGAAAAAAGTACCCATCATGTAGAGAAGGTCTCAGTCTCATAATGCTATTTTCGACTTTGGAATGGAGGAAAAGTGAAGAACATAAGCTTTGGAATGATCAATGGATATGGAGTGGAGTTGAAATGATGGTGAGGTAAGGTATGGATGAAGGAATACATGTTCGGTCTGACTTGTCCTTGAACAATTTCCTAGATCTTTTTCAAAAGGACTAGCATTATGTGTTAATTTATTAATCAGATGTTGATGTGAAAAGTGTTTAGTGATCAGGGATTAAGGTCATAATAGTAAAATATTTATAAGATATTCAATCCTTTTTAACATCACATCCATAATTTAAAATCTGAGTTTTAAATGAAACATAATTCAAGTAATCTTACATACCTTATTATTTATTTTGAATATACCTTTTTGTTGTTGAATTTGATTTTTGTTGCAGAACTGTCAATTAGCTACAGAACGATGGAAATTCTATTTTTCATCTTGTGGATATGTTGGAGAAGACTTCCCTTATTGTTTCTAGTTGATCACCTGAAAAATTTGAGAAAAAGAGGGATAAAAGGAAATAGGGATGAAAGAAAGGAATTCTGAAAATCTTGATTGCCAAGAAAGTCTTGGTTTTCAATCAATATTTTATGTATAAACATGCCAATGAAGTTGGTTTTCATGTTTATACTTATTTTATTTATTCTTTTCCTTTTTTCATAGAAATTACAATGAAGTTGAAGAATGAGGAGAAGATTCTCCTTTCTTGATCAACTTAAATTCAGAATTGTCTTGTAAATATATAACACATTCTTCCCTTGTTAGTGGTTTATGATACAATTTCAATCTATGCAAACCAAGGCAATTTATTAGATACTGCAAAAAGATATTCATCAGGAAAATTGTCTTTCACAGGAACATCAACATTATCATTTTTCATTCTGGAAAGGAAATCAACAATTGTGTTTTATTTTCCAGTTCCATCAATAATAGTAATATTGAATTCTTGTAAAAGTAACAATCATCTTGTAATCCTTCCATTAGTAATTGGTTTATTCATTAAGTATCTAATGGAAGAATGATCTGTGTGAGTAAAAGTTTCATAACGAGTAATGTAATGACAAAATTTATTTATGCCATGTACAACATGTGAAAAATCATTCTCAATTACATTATAATTTAACTCTGCAGGAGTCAAAATTTTACTTGTATAATAAATGGCATAATGAGTTAAAAAAATTTGTCCCAATACAACTCCTAAATTTGTGTGTAAAGCATCTGTAGATATATGAAAAGGGAGAGACCAATTAGGTCCTCTTAAAATTGGTGCTTCAGTTATTCTTTGTTTCAATGTTTCAAATGATTTTTTACAATCAAGATTCCATGCTAATTCACAATCTTTTGTGAGCAGTTTAAAAAGTGGAGAGGTTATCTTTGTGAAGTTTTCTATGAACCTCCTATATTATCCAGTGAATCTAATAAAACTTCTCACATATTTTTGACATACAGGGATTGAAATTTTAGAAATAAATTCTGCTTAGATGTGTCTACCTTAATTCCATCTCCTGAAATATGGTGTTCTAAAACAATGCCTTCAATAAACATCATAAAAAACTTTTCATGAATTAATAAAAGGTTTCCTTCTTTACATCTAATAATATTTTTTTCCAAATTTCATGGCTTCTTCAAAGGAATCGCCATACACAGTAAAATCATCCATTTATACTTCTACACAATCATGTGTTAGATCAGAAAAAATTCCTAAGAATTCTATTGGGAATGTGGCAGGAGCATTACATAATCCAAAAGGAAGTACCCTTTAGGCATATGTTCCCCAAGGACATGTAAAATTAGTTTTGTATTGATCTTCAGGTGTTATTTGGATTGATTATATCCACCCAAACCATATAAAAATGAAAAATACGTCTTTCCTTCCAAGGTAACTACTACTTGATCAATAAAGGTAGTGGAAAATGATCCTTCAAAGTGGCTTTATTTAATTCTTTGTAATCAATGCATACTCTCCATTTTCCATTCTTATTTTGGACAATGAGTAATGGTGACACCCATTGACTATCTGATATTGGATAAATGAAATTCACATTTAGAAATTTTTGTAATTCCTCCTTAACAATTTCCCTTAAATTTGGATTCATTCTTTTTTGAGGTTGCCTAACTGGTTTAACATTTTCTTGAATATAAATGTGATGCATACAAGTTTTATGATCAATTCCTTTCATATTAGTATATTCCCATGCATAAGAAGAGGAATGTTTTTGTAGCATCATTATTATTTTTATATTTTAAAGTTATTCTAGGTTATTGTTAATATTTAATAGTTTACATGGAAAGACTTCGACTTGAGAATTGCTAATTTTTTCCATAGAATGTAAAGAAAATTGATATGATGATAAATTTTCAATATTACGTTGTTCCTGAAAACTTTGATCTTTTTCACAATAAGAAGAAGAATCATTATTATTCATCAAATTGATTAATTGATTTTCTTCATCTAATTGAGAAAAAGTATAAACTGATTGTGTATTATCAAATTCATCATCATCATCATCTATCCGTATTTCAGTTTCTACTTCAGTTATATTTTTTTGCATGAGTTTATTTTCTTTGTTCATCCTTTGCTTATATAGGAATATATTCCCTTAGAGGATTAATTTCTTGATTAAGAGTTTCTTCTTTCTCATGTGTTATCACTTCCCCCCGCTTCCCAAGGCTGAGAATGGAGCTAAAGGAAGGTAACCACAAACCAACCTTTGGGTCAGGTAGCTAGCCATACCAAGACCAAATATGGCTCTCTTAATGTCACTTTGTAGCCAAATAGATGACTGGATATAATTATCTTAGGCTAGTAATGGTGCTTAGTAGATTATGTTTTTTGTTTGTTTGAAGTTTTGCTGGATAGGAATGACACTTAGGGAACTAGGTCTAGGGTTTAGGTCAAATTTCAAAGGTTATATTGCATAGGAAAGGATGGGGCTGAGTAGGTAAGCTTATAAGCATACTTAATTTTTCATTGTGTATAGGGTGAACTAAGACAGATTCAGAATGAGCATTGAAATGAATTCATTCACTAGGAGAGAAGAGACATGTTCATGTAAATCTTATAAAAACAGAGCATGGAAAGCATGATTTCTTTCTATAAACTGATAATATTAACATAAATAATCATATATGTTAAATATGGATAGTATAACATTAAACATGATAAGTTTACAGAGAAAAAAAAAATGCGCAAAGTCATAACACTGGAGTCTCAATACTATGTCTGCAACATTGTCTTTGATTTCATTCAGAAAAAATATTGTACAATAGATCAACTGCAAATAACAACTATCCAACCCTTCAAATGGCTTCATTTGGACTGAATATAGTAAAATAAGAGTCATGACACCTCATAGGGTCGAAATCCTATCCAAAAAGCATCATAATTACATCAGATGAGTCACTTCCTAGAATCTAGGGAAGTTAGAAACTATTCCCTAAAATTTAGCTAAAGACTAGGAGTGTGTGTCTCCTTCATTAAATTACATGTTTCCTCATCATAAGAGGCAAAAAAAACTTAAATACTCAAATGAAATCTCATGGAATAGATTAGCATCGAATTCTAAAGTTTTCCTAGCTAGACGACTGTATGAAGGGAATCCAATGCAGAAAAGTAGCACCATTAGCAGAAGCGTCACGCCTGTTCAAAGGTGAATTTGACCCACTTTAAAGCATCCAATTTCAAGTCTAAATGTTGGGCTAGGTAGCCTTATGTGTCTATTTTCAAATTCACCTTAAAATTGACAAAACCCCCACAAGAATACCTCCAAAAATTGATTCTCCCAACCTCACTCTAACAGCATCGCGCCTGATCAAAAACATTGGCAGAAACATGAAAAAGAGGTTTTTTTTTTTTTTGGCTTTTTCTCCACAATCAAGGGGTGTCATGAAAAACCAAGACCTTATCTGGAATTTATAATTCAAAAAAAATCCAACAACATAATCCATTCTTCATTTGAGTGCTCTGAGAGAAAGCGTTGTGTTGCTGCGCAATGCTTCTATGGAGACCAAATTTCCAGAATTTCTCAAAACTCACCAAAAATTCTCAAAATGCTCAAAATCTCTCAAAATTTGTTTTATGACACCTGCGGATGATAGGCTAAATAGCCAAGGATACCTCAATAATTAGGTCCAAGTTATCCTTCTCCTTGAGCTTCATTTGGGCTTCCTTGAGCTTTTTCTTCATTTACTTTACCCTGATTTGGGAGATTTTGTTTCTGGCACAATAATGATTTGACATATGCCTCTGGAGGTCATTTTTCTTTTTGGATTTCTTCATAAGCTTCTCAAGGTGTCCATTCACCCTGTCAAGCCAATACTCTCTATCCTAATTGATTTCATCGATAATTAATTCATCAAAAAATTTCCAACCTGATTTAGGAGTTGATTCGTTTTCTTTCTGAAGTGCCCTCTTGAGACCTCTTGTCCTTGGTCTCCTTGATTTTGTTTCAAATTACGTGTCCTCCAACTGATCTTCATCTACCAGTTCTTTAACTTTACCTTTCTCTGCCTCAATATGCGCCTTTGGCTTGTCTTGGAGGAGTAGTTTCACTTTTAACTATAGATTCTCTTGTAGTAGGAAGGTGATATGATAATTTTCTACTGAGAAAATCTCCCTCAAATCTGGTATCTCTTCATATTTTCTTTTATGATTTCCTCAGTTGACTTATCCTTCACATGCCTTGCCCACTACAAGGAAAATACCCTCTACTGTTATAGAAATTGGCCAAAATTGTCAAAAAAACATTTGCTACAACATCAGTTTTCAATAATAGAGGTTTTGGAAAAGCTTCTAATGGAAATTCAACACAACTAAAAAAATTGGGCTGCTGGAGGTTTTTACAAATATTTTTCTCATCGATGCACGCATCAGGTGTGAACGCACCGGTGCATTTTACCATGTACACATCGGTACTGTAAACATACCAAGCACCGGGATGGAAAAGAAATTTTGGATGCCCCGAGGCGTTTAGAAACGTCCCGGTGTGTGTCACCCAGCAAGATGCATTGGGCCGATGGAAGGTGTATGCATCGGGCCATTAAGGTTTAAAATTGAATCGGGTCATCTAGGTGCTAAAACGCACTAGGCCGTTAAGTTATAAAAATGCACTAGCGCGTTAAAGGCAAACCGTACTAGTGCATGCAATGCCTATCGGACTGCCTGGGTGGTAGTCTTCAATAAAGCGCACCAAACGCTCTAATCGGTATTGGTATTTGTACGGTGCCCATAGTTCATAGAAACACACCAGTGCACACTATCATACAAAATCACCGGTGCACAGTAACTAACACACACCAGTGTTCATTTTGTATTTTTTAGAAACATCGACCTGTAACAGTGCAATTATTGTGATTTTTTAAAATTCATTATTCATCAAAAGTCAACACATATCTTATAACAATATCCATATCAATTAAATTTTTAATCGTGCATTTGAATGTGATGTTTGGATTAATTTTTTATATCATATCATCAGATTTCGCATCTCTTCATTATAATATTTAATCATCCTTATATTTAATCAGTGGTGTAACATTTCACAGTGACAATGGAGAATGCAATAGAATAAATTAAAACGTATTGTATATATATATATATATATATATATATATATATATATATATATATATATATATATATATATATATATATATATATATAAGATACTCTTTGTCATACAAAATGGGATAGCTATTGGTATCCCTTTGTCTTTCAACTGGGACACTATGTCCATTACATTAAACAAAATGTTTGATTTCACAGACAAATATTTCAAAAAATACAATGTCTTGCTTTGATATCCAAACATATTGATCATTATTCTTTGTTGGAACTATTGTCACTGCTCGAGCTACTTCTATGACTTGGGTTATTTGGAGGAATGTTTTTTTCATTGTTTTTATTTTTTTCTTCTTCAAGTTCAATCTACAAACATAAAAATAAAGTGTAATGAGTGTATTTACATTGGTGAGAATAATGAAAATTGCAATATTAAATAATATACATCATTGTAAATCGAAAATAAATCCACCATAGCATGAATTGACTCATGAACTATACATATTCTTTCAAAACCAAATTTCATGTCATCTCTCAATAATTCATTTGTTGGCGCAGTTCAATACTTTGTTTCTTGCAATTTTTATACCCCATAACAAATCATAGATTTAATATAAAAGATTTCTTTGTTCTATTAATTATAGACGGAGCTAAGTAAAACAAGATAGACGCTTACAAATTCCAAAATTAATTTTTGATATGCCAACATATACTGACAACCCATATTTAACCCAATGTCAATCAATTATTCTGATGGCTCTTCTTTGTATGTTAGCACATGTTTGAAGACATCCAATGATGATTGTTGTAAAAAAAATTAAAATATACAAAAATGAAATCTAGTTAAGTTGTTATAAGGAAGTAAAAATTACTCACAAACATAGATATCAACCCTTTTCTTCCTTGTCGTCATGTTTTATGTGTTGAATGGGTTCCATTTTCTTTTCTTTTCTGCAAGAAAATACTTGAAAATTAATATTTAATGCTAAATTGTCTATTTATTGTACCGAATCGAAAAATCCAATGATTACATATTACATTTGAAGCATGTTGTTGTTGATATGGCTCCTCGTGTAATGTAATTATGTCTATTTCTTTGACCATATCCTTGTACACATTTTTGGACATTCCTACTGGCATATTTCTGATATCAGCTCGTTCATCCTTCAAGATTTTCTTAATCTTCCTGAAAATGTAACATGACAATAAACTATTTAATTTTTATATTGATATATGAAAAGTAAATATAACAAAAGTGATATTTATAATGATTTTTTTCAAGTAATATATACATATAATTCTATATAAAAATTTGAAGGAATATTACTTTTTCATTCCTTCTTTTTTGTTGTGTGTTTTTTCTATTAAAACTCTAACATGTCTCATTGACGAATTCTCTGGAAACTCATGTAGTTTAAATAAAATTTGGTTCATGGAATCATTGGATTGATTTTTGTATTGTAAGTGGAAAGAACGTCTATACATTCGTTCCACTAGATCCCTCAAAGTTTTGTAAAAGTTTTCCCCCCTTTTGTTAACCTCCAACACCACTCCAAATGAGCTAAGGAGCAATTCATTTTCATTTGCATGTTCTATTTTTTTTTCTTTTCTTAGAACAACATTCCTTTTCTTTGGTGTTGGTCCTTGTAGAACATTAAACATATGTGAATTAATAGATTGTTTGAAACATGTTATCTAATATTTTTAAGTATATTATTAACGAAAATTCAAAAAAGAAACTCATATTGGATCGATAGTATTTTTTCATTCACCTGATTCATCCTTTTGCAATTTTTCCATCAAAATTTTACACTCTTCTAGTTTTAGATTAGAAATAATCTTATCAAGATTTGTCATTTTGTGGCTCTGCATGATACACACTAAACAATACATATTAGTTAAACTTACATATAATTCAAAAATAATGATTTTTGTAAATAATTTACAAAGAACTTGTCTTTTTTGATTTTCTCGATGTGCTATCAGTATTTTTGTTTTTTTTTTTTTTTCTAAGTTAAGTTATTTCTATTATATCATATTGAACAAAAAGTTACAGGTCTCTTCCTATGGACTGAACAAGTCCAATTCACATGGAAGTTTCAAGAGTCTAGGACTGCCCCTGTTGGGGAAACCAGTCCTTGGAAGCCAAAAAGTGCCTGCTACCCATGGCGGGAAACCAGCAGTTATAGTTTTCAAAATTAAACACAAAACCCATGAAAGACAATTCTTAGACAAGAACAAGCTGATGGAACAGAAAAAACCCGGACTATTGAGAACCTGCATTTTTATCACTAGAGTTGGGCACCTCTTCCATGATTCTGCACACGTAACCCCCGTCCTCCTTCTCCTTGCACGACACGTGGTCAGTGAGCTGGAGATGTGGCAAGGCTGGAGCATCAGGCATGCCCACAGAGACATCGCACTTGGACTGTTCCGAATTGCTAGAGCCGCTGCTACCGCTATCACCAATGGAGTCGCTGGAGTCTTTGCTTCCGTTGGAGGCACTCTGCATAGGGAGGGCCTTCATCTTGAGAGGGATGAAAGCAGGCTCAGGAGAAATGGTAGACTTATAGGTCATTTTTTGCTTTGGGAGGGGGAAGGGAGAGAACCAGTGGCAGGAATCTGGAGCGAAAGCTGAGCATTCAGGTTGACAGGGGGTGAGCTATCGGGCTTGTTCCAGTCAAAAGAGAGGTTCAGGTCATGTCAAAGGGAGAGTGACTAATGAGGATGCGAGACATGGCTGCGCCCACCAGCTCTCCTGCACCTCATACAATGGCGACGAGGCATAATGGTCCAGGGAGCAGAGTTGTCGAACCAGTGGGGGGCCAAAGCAGGCTTCGGAAGCGAGAAAATGCTAGAGCGAGGTCAAACCAGGGGCAAGCGGCAGAGAGGCACCAGAGGTGGAGGGACAAAAATGGAAAAACATAGAGAACAAGCGGGAGGGCCGAATTGACTTGGAGAGTGCCGAGGTGACAGAATTAATAGCCATGGCGTGCAGAGTAATGGCAAGGGAGAGAAGGTACGTCAGGGTAAGGGTGGCAGAGGGTGAAGTAATGGCGCCCTCATGCCAGCAATAAACACAGGGCTGCATCCCTAGGTTGGTCACGTGGAGCCGACATGTGGCATCCCACATGGCCGCCCCGTGTCCTTCTTCAGCGATGGCGAGCACTCGCATCTGGGGCTATCAGTATTTTTGTTACTTGAACCCTTGTTAGCCATTTCTTTATCAATATGAAACCTGTACCGTACCATTCATTAATATATTTTATAAATAAATCACATACGCACCGAATGTGGCGCAATAGGTTCTTATAAATGCACCGCCAATACAATAGAAATAGCATACGGTGCTCTTTGACAAAAAGGAGACTCAGTGCGTTATATGTTAACCGGTGCACTAATTAACACAAACAAAAATTAATAATAAAAAAAAAAAATATCAAATAGTGTTTTTTTGTCAATATGCGCCCAGTGCACTATACTACAATAGCACACTGATGCGCTATTTTAAACAATGCACACCAATTAAAAAAAAAAAAAAAAATTAAAAATCGTGCAAGGGCCGACATCGATTGGGATCTGAATCTGCAAGTGGTCTCGCAAGTTATATGTCATATGCCTATATATATAGTAATACAAACCCTATAAATCTAAAATGAAAATCCCTAATTTTGAAGTGACATAAACATGAAGAAGAAAGGGTTTAACGTAAGAGTAGTTTTTTTTTTTTTTTTTTTTTGAAAATGCACACTAAAATTTAAAAGAATTACTATGCATGTATTAAATCCAAAAGAAACTATAAAAAAACAATTATAACAATTTTACTATACTACAGGGTTCTCTGAATAGTGTTGTTGTTAGAAATTATTTTTTTGGTCCACAGTGCTCTCATCCTCTCTTGCTCCAGGTATGTCTCTCGTGCAAATCCCTCCCTGAAAATTTTTGCAAAAATAATGAAATAATGAATAGCTTTTACTATTTAAAAAAAATAATGAAATTATATTTCTGAAAATAATTTTCCGCCCATTTTTTAATTTACCGTTTTTTTTCACTTCAAAAAAATAAAAATTGCGCTTTTCTTGTTTCCGAATATTCGGTGCGTTTGTTAACTAACAGCGTCAGTGCGTTAGTTAATAAAATTGCACTGTTGCGCAGTAACTAAAACGCATTAGCGCAGTTAGCAGTACATTAGCACTGATAACAATAAGTCCATTTTTTAAGGCACCGAAATTACTTTTAGGTATGTACACCAAAATTTATTGTTGATTTTTCTCAAATGCAGGGAGAAAATCTCATAATTATATCAAATGGACAATTCTTCAAATTCCAACTCGTTCCATAATATTTCTCAAAGTTCATCGCAGAGTTCTCCCTATCCATCTCTAGACGTAATTACTTTAGATTTTATTTATATTTTCATTATCTAATTTTTTATTTTTTTTATCCATGTCAATCAGCTGAATAAAATTAATGTATACAAATTTTCAAGTTCATGCAGACTCATAATCGAGTTCAATTGCACAAAATATTCAAACAACTCCAAAACGTCGAAAGCTCTTAGCAAAAGCAGCATACCGCAAGGCACATTTGGTAGATGAAAATAGACAACCACTTCACCCTGCCAATTGTAACATTACATCTTCTAGCCACAATCCTGGGACAATGATGGTAATAAAAATTGTTTCATATATTAATGTAATTATTTCAATGTCAAACCAATTAATCATGCATTTTCGATATGCTTACTAATTCATATCATCGATTTTGTACTAATCATGTTCAAATACATTTTTTGAAATTATTAGGATTCTAGTGATGATGAGCAACCTACCTACCATCTTTCGTTGTGCCCCATGACAATGCCAAATCAAGAGAAGGTTGAATTAAGAGGAAAACTCGGAGAGGAATGATACCAAGAATGGTTGAATCAACCACCTATTCAATTCCCACTATGTCCAGATTCACCAATTAGGAATGACTTTAGCAATAGTAGTTCTTCACAAGCTGGAAATGGAGGCAATGAAATATAGGATGGTATGGATGATTACTTAAGGGATATGACTACCATGGAGACATTATTGTTAGATTCATTCCAGAATGATGATCAGCTAGGGGATGATGCTCATATCGTTGATACTTTTTTCGAAAGCCTTAAATTTTCTTCCACCATCCCTCTCTTTGGACCTGGTGGTTAGTCAAAGTCTACCTAGTTGGAGACAACAATGTTACTGTACAACTTGAAAGAAAAGTTTGGCTTGTCGAATGCATGTTTCTTGGAAATTTTGAGGTAATTGACCATCAAGTCCCTTATATTTTGAGAAATATAATCACACAATGAACATTACAAATGGTAAATTTTATGAACGTTAATAATTATTGGCATTAATGTACATTTAATATTTTCCATGACTAACTACAGGTTATTCAAAGATAAGGTTCTTCCGAGTGATAATGTCTTTCTTGGTAGCTTCTAATAGGCAAATAAATTGTTGAAAATTTATGGTGTTGAGTACATATCATATCATGCATGTCCAAATGATTTTATTCTATATAGAGGAGAATATGCAGACAAAGAGATATGTCTAATATGTGGGCATGACAGGTATGATAAATCAAAAAAGAAAGGTAAATCATGCAGTCCTCCTTTTAAGATATTGAGGCACATGCATATAATCCCAAGGATTCAAAGGCTCTTTTGTTGCAAATAATTAGCTATGTTGCAAGGATGGCATGCCTTGCACAGAAGTGAGTTGGAAGTTATGCGAATCCCAACAAATTCAATAGTTATGAAGCATATAGAGGATACATGGCCTAAAAAATTCAAGGATGAAGTACGAAGTCTACAACTCAGCATAGCCATCGATGGTGTCAACCCATATTCCCTCCAGAACACGACCTATTATGTTTGGCCTATAGTAGTGATCAATAACAATATCCCCCCATGGTTGTCCGTGAATAATGAACATCTTATATTGGCTCTCATAGTCCCTGGTAGAAGACAAGTGAAGCATATGGATGTCTACTTACAACCACTGGTAAATGAATTGAAGGAATTATGGGATGGGATAAATGTATACTATGTATCAATACCCATCACAACAGAGATGAGTTTTACGTTGTATGGGATATGTGCTTACACAGCACATGATTATCCAGGCTTAGGATTTTTCTCTGGTAAATTACATGTTTATTGATTTGTTTATATACGTAACAATATTCTTTTGCATATTAGTTATTTAATTCATTGTAATTGTTCTGATCTTCATGATATTATTTAATGTGCCATGCATATTGTATACAATAATTTCATAGGTCTTGTAACAAAAGGGTATTATGGACGTAAATGTTGTGGACCTTCTTTTAAATCTAGATGGTCCAACGACCTATGAAATACAATGTATGACTACTACAGGGTATTCCTCCAAGAAGAACACCCTTACAGAAGATCAACATGCGCTTACAATGGTAAACGAGAGAGAACACAAAGGCCTGCAATAACAAAACTAGTTGAATGGCTTATAACATATGAGAGAGAGAAGGAGAAGGAGTTCATAGAAATTTTTGATTTAAATGGGGAGCCTATGTTTGATGATCCAGAATTCTTTGACACCTATGTTGAGAAATTTCCCATTGGGATAAAAAGGAAATCTATCTTTTATAACCTCCCATATTGGGAGCATCTTAAGATTACCCACTTATTAGATCCCATGCATATATTTAAAAAAGTTTCATCTTCTTTATGGAGGCACATATCATTGAAACAAAGTGACACATTGGTTGTTAGGAAAGATCTTATTACTTCAAAAACTAAAAATAAACATTGGCCAAGACGATTAGAAAGTATAGGATCAAAGGTAGATGGTCCCTCTAATTGGTATTTCAAACAAGGTGATGTCCCATGGAATTTTAAAAAATATGATCTTTCTTTGGCAAAGGAAGTTATAATGGGTGTAAGGGTGTCATCTTCATATGGGTCTTCACTATGGTGCAACTTCACCGTGGATGCTTATTTGTTGATGTTGAAATTGCATGACCATTTGAATATTCTAAGAGAACGTATAATGTCAAAAGCATGATTTTATTATTTGTTATATTAATAAATTTTATCCATGCAAGGACCATAAAACATAACTATTTTTGTATATTATTGCATGTGTTTATAAATTTGCACTGTCATTATACTTTTTTCGTGTGTGGGTGTGTGAAACTTGACTTCCCCCAAGACCTAGGATGTGCCATATCTAAATTATCTGCATTTGTACGTTGGATCATGTCAAAGGAGATTCATGTGGCTAGCATTCCACGGTGGCGTTAAGAGATATTTGAGATTGTTTGTATGTTTGAGAAGGAATTGCCGACGAGTTTCATGGACTTGCAGGTTTATCTTCTAATCCACCTAGTAGATTAGGTTGAATTAGTTGGGGTAGTTTCTTGCCATTGGATGTTCTTCTTAGAGAGGTACATGAAGAAATTGAAAGGTTTTGTTCAGCAAACGGAAAAACCCGAGGGGTCTATGGCAGAGGGGTACATATTGTATGAGTCTTTCTATTATTCCAGTGAGTACATCAAGCAGATCGACAATAGACCAAGTGCGGTGATTTGGGAGGATGAAAGGGATGAAGAAAAAAGAGAAGGGGAGCTTCTCCAAACGAATGGAAAAAGTTATTTGATAAAGAGTAAGCAACTTATAATTTTGCAAATTTACACAAAGTAAATATTCATTTTGAACTTCGATATAATGTATATTTTGATCTCATATGTATTATATGTTGGTTTTATTTCATCAGCGAATGCAGAAATTGAAGGAATCAATAAATTTGTTCTTTACAATTCCGAAGTGACACAATCGTGGGTTGCATTGTAAGAACAAAAGAGGATGAAATTGGACGGTGACAGGAAAGAATTCAGATGATTGCATGGTAGAAGTGTGCCTTATCCCGATCATTTAAAAGAAAATATGTCAATAATATGCCCCAAAATTTGGGTTATTGACCAAGTCAGAGAGAAATACGGTGCAACCAGTCGTTACCCGTGTGTTGAAGAGGATGCGCTAAACGTAGGGATTGGGTGCACCCACTCAGTAATAATCTATTTATTTACATTTTAAAATTAATAATGAACCTTTGAAATGTAACATCTATATTTCATATTTTAACAATTGTTTTATTATAAGACACATGACACTATGATTTTTTAACCTTTCTATAGGTGAATTTTTTCCCATATATGTGGGCATATGGACACCATTTTTGCACAAAAAATACTTATGATGGACACATGACACAAGACTGTGGAGTGGAAGTCGAGTTTGATCAATCTATTCGAGCTAGCCACCGTGACCAAAACCTAGTACGAGGGACGTTAGGTTACGTCAGAAAGATACAAGAGATCATTTAAGTGGACTTCTCTTCTTTCCAATGTGTTATTTTTAGGTACAAGTGGTGGGACACCTTTGATCAGAATAATGTAAAGGAATATTGCGATAGTAAGCTGATATGTGTCAACTCTAGAAATATGTGGGATGAAGCTAAGGAGCCTTATGTTTTCCCCAAACACTGTAACCAGGTGTTTTTTTACCCATATGTGTTGGATAGGGATTGAATCATGACAATACATACAATTACAATTGCAATTTTAAAATTTCACAAATGATGTAGTACCACCATATAACTGCATATAATTGCATATAAATTTCAAATATCTGGAAGTACTACATCAATACTAGTAATAGTTGAGGCCTGCTTAGTCGATGGTGCAACCTCATGCTCAGATAGATGATGTGCCTACTCTAGAGGTGCATGCTGATCAGATGGTGCAGTCTTCTCAAGAACTGCATGCTGATGAGTTGTCGATGGTGCATCTTTCTCAGTGGATGGTGTGGCCTGCTCAAATGGACTTTCCTACTCAAGATCAGGTGCCTACTCAGCTGATGGTCGTGTCTGCTCAGGACTAGGTGTCTACTGAGATGGTGCAAATTGCTTAGAAGATGCCTGCTGATTAGGAATGGATGATGTCTGCTCATGATCTTCGGCGCAAGGTGAAGTGGGAGAAGGTGGAGTACTAGAATGATGATCACTCCCCTCATGATCATGATCATCATATGAGTTTCTCTGTCATGCATCTCCACGACACCTATCCCTCCTAGCTTCTAGTACTATGGAAGCTCCAACGATATGACGCAAGAGGGTCATCATATCACGGGGCATGTCTCTCCAGAGCTCTATGAGCCTACGATCATCCTAGATATCTCTGATTGTAGCAGGGCGGAGTCCCTCATCAACCAGGAGTCGACACAGTTAGTCGCCCAACTCCATCCTGAATCAGGTGTGTGGCCTCATGGGTATTCACACCCGAGGATTAGGTTTGTCACCCTGATCCTCCACCTCCGCCATCTCCTCATCAACATCTGCACCTAGATCATTCGGTGGGGGTGGGATCATGTCCCCAAAAAATTTTCCAATATCTACAAAATATATAGTACACAAAAATAATTAGACAATTTCATTAAATAATTTAATAAAACAAGTTAAATAATGTGTTATAATAAATTTGATAATTTTAATTAATTAATTAAGACAATAAAATGAAACTATATTAATATAAATAAAACACTAATATTACCTCTTGCATCTGGTGGCCCATCCTATGTGAAGAAAATGTTGGTACACCCTGGCCAATCCAAACCAGCGAATGGACACGGCACCATCACAAACAAGTGATCATCAACACTGGCTAGCAACACCAGTGCATCAGTAGATATCTTGGCCGGAAAGTCAGACTAGCCCCTCTTGGGCATCATCTGGCCCCACATCTACATTTTTACATGCAACATTGACTTGCGAGACTGTCAAACAAAAGTAGGCCTCATCTCTAGAAACCTCTCAAAAAATAAAAATAAAATAACTTTAAAGAAAAAGGAAAGGTCAACCTCCCACGTGCTTGAGAACGACATCTATCTAATGTTGTACAAAACTACCGCAAAAAAATCGCAGACCATCTCACAAGTCATGGCGCCTGGAATAAAGAATCAACATAAAATAAAAGTGGGCAACTAATGCGTTGTCTGTCACTGATATAGTGTGCAATGGTCGTCAGTAGTAGTGAGAGAAACCTCACCTCCTCTAGACCAAACGAAGCAATACGTAAATGACCACCGAACACCTGAAAATATGCAAGAGAAACTATATCGTCCCTAATGTATCTCTGGGAGTACACCAATTGACTCCCTGCTTAATAGCCGACGAGGACATCTAGGAACTGGGGCAAGTCTTGCCCTTTCCTAGATAGGCCAGTAATAAAATATATTTCCTCCTCAGTGGGCTCGTACCACTGGTCAAGACCAACCTGGAAGGCATGTCGGTGTGCAACCCACCTTTAGATCAGTTGTCCCAATAACCCACTATGGCCCTTCATGGATGTAGCCTCCTCGTATAACTTGAGGAGGCCTACCTCCCTTAGGAGAAACTAGGTACAAAAGTCTCTCCCTCTCTCATGCCTCCCACAACTGAATCATGTTATAACGGTCCTCCATATGTTCTTATTGTTCCCTTTGTTCTCTTTGTTGACATCGCTGGATGATTCACATATACATTTTTTTTATTAAAATAGAAATGTGTATATATATATATATATATATATATATATATATATATAACAGTCGGTGCGCCCCAAAAAAAAGTCACGCACCATTACCAATGCATAATTTTTTATCACCCACTGCCAAACAAGAGAATATTTTTTTGCAGTGCGTTGAACAAACTATCTGTCGCAGGGCGGATAGTTTGGTCAACGCACCGCTCAACAACAGTATGTGGTCAACAGTACGTTCCTGTAAACAACCGCACCATTGACTATTTAATGTTGTTGGGCAGGTGGTGCGTTGACCTAACTATTTGCCCCGAGGCAGTTAGTTTGGTCAACGCATCACCCTCCCAACAATATTACATAGTCAACGGTTTTGTCGTTTAAATGACGGCACCGTCGTGTTATTTTTTTAATTCTATCAGTGCGCATTTTCTCGGTACCACAAAGGAACCCGATGTAATTTATGTTAACATCATTCGCAGTACGGCCTGTAAATTTACAGGCAGCACTGCAAACAGTGCGAGGTGAACAACTCAAAAACACTGCGCAAAAAATGAATAAATAAATAAATAAAAATTAAAAATTAAAAAATAATTAAAAGAATTTTTTAAAATAAAAATATTAAAAATATTAAAAATAGTTAATTTCAAATTTTAATCCACTAAAAGGGTTATTTATTGAGAAAAAAGTAGATTACCTATACATTTTCCCGTCGAGGAGGTATATTTGTTGAGGAATTGAAGAAACCAAATTTTCCCACCGTTTTCAAAAATTCGAACTCCACACAGTGGGCAATGGATGGCAACAATGCGTACAATGGGAGCATCGATGGCAGGGCACCTCATAGAAGACAAACTCACACCAGTTCTTGAGAATTCTAGAGCAGTGAACAAGTAAAATTAGATTTTTATGACTCGTGATTTTTTTTAATTAACCCTTTTTCAGTGCGTGGGATTTTGAGACGCACCAGGCAATTTTATCCATGGCGCACCGCATATTGTTACAGTGCACTGGATTACAAAGACGCATCGGTCTTGTTTATACGTAAAGCACTAGTGTGCTAGAGTAATTAGACGCACCGGGCGATTTTGTACAGAGAGAATGGTGTCTCGGTATGCCAATTTTTAGTATGCACTGGTACAATTTACATAAAACGCACCGGTGCAGTTTACGATGAGAAACGCACCGCGAAAAAAACATCCGCAAAAACCTCCATTCACCAACCTCCTCTAGAGACCTCTGCTACAAATGGATATATGGGCTATTTTTATAAGGGCTTCCTCAAAAACATCCGCTAGAGGGTATTTTCCTCGTAGTGGCCATGCCAACTTCTAGGGATGCTTGTTCATCATTCTACTGCAATGGTGACTCACCATCGTGACTAGGTGGGTGCTTTACTGTTTGTCTTTTCTCAAGTGTAGCTTCAGGTGCAAGTACACCTTTGATGGTCTTACGAGAAAAAACCATCCTCTTACCCTTCTCATAGTTTTGAGTTATCTCAACCCTAGGCACTTTTGAAACCTTTACTTGCCTTCTTGAAGATCCAACCTCCTTTGGTTGTGTTGATGCTGATGATGTGCTATGAAGAATAGGTGGAATAGTAGTAGGCATCGATGCTACATTCTCCATGAAAGTTTCCCATGTCATATTGTTTGCTGAGAGTTGGTGAAAAACAACCAGCTTGACCAAACCATGGTGGAATAAACTAGGATAATGATTTTTTCCTTTGCTCTGCACCTTTTCCGCCATCTTGGCCAAACTCTTGAATAAATAGTTAGACAAATTGAGTGATTTGGTGGCTATGAAGTGTATTAGTAACCTGACATGGTATTGGTATAGTCTTGAAAATATCCCTTTGCATGTAAAACATTTCATGATTAGCTTCATTAATGGGGCATAATTATCAAGTAAAATCCTGAAAGGGAAAACATGTGCAGGTTCATCTCTGGAATGAGGTTTTAGGAACATTGGGTAGTTCTCAAGGTCCAATTCCATGCCTTTGAACCAGAATTCTCCTTCTTTTTGAATACTTGTTGTTAAAGTGATGGAATCTGCTGATAGATTGAATTCAATGTCTGTTATGATATCCTTGTCTGTGTTGAAATTAGTGGCAAAAAGGATAGTCAATTGCGCATGACAACCTACCTCCATGATTCTCTCAAAAAATATCAAACATCCACTATTTTCAAAACATATCTTAGCATAAGGGGAGGCATTGAGTTATTTCAAAGTGGATGGCTCAAACTTGGAATGGTGGCCGCCCTTATGAACCTTCTTTTCACCCTCCATAGTGCTTGTGAACACGATGAAACCCTAGCTAGATGAAGTGAGTAGGGACAGTGAATTTTGGGAAAACAAGCGATAATGAAGCTAAGTAAAATTCCCAAAAAAATTTAGGAGGTAGGGTGATGTGTTAGCTTAAGGCTAGAAGTGAAATTTCTTGAAATATGTATGAGTAGATAGACCAAAATGTGAAAATGCAGGGATTTTCAAGTTTTCTTGTGGAAATGTTGTGGCAAATTAGGTTTTTGATGAAATTTATGAAAAGGAATGTTTTGAGTGATGGGGAGTGTTAAGTTATGATGTATGGATTTTTTATGAAGGTTGTAGATGGTTAAAGTAGGGTTTTATAAGTTGAAATAAGCAACAGATGAAAAACACCAAAAACTTAGTGGAGATGACCTAATGAAGGAAACCACTCATTTGTTGATGAAATTTGACTTGAGAGAGGTAGGAATGGTGTCCACTTACTGTGTAGGAGATGTGTGAACCCTTGTGCAAGTGTTTTTAAGCTTGAGTGATTTATTTGGAGCTGGAACACGAAAAGCGTAGCGCATTCCAGAAATGTGGCGTAGCACCTGCGCAGCACACCAAAAGCATAGCATAGCACTTCCAGAAGCGTAGTAGGAGGAAATTGGCACAAAATTCTTATTTTTTCTTCAACCCTTGGAATTTTTGGAGTATGATGGTGAGAAGAGAGGAGCTCTATCGAACATAAGAGGATACAGTGAGTTGAAAATTCCTCTTTTTCCCTTTATAACAATCATAAAATTGCTTTTTGTCTTCTAGTGAAATCACAAGCTCTTTTGAAGAAATTTATTTTTTTGAAAAACTTTAATCAAGAAACACACTTTATTTGAGGAAATAAAAATTTACTTCACTTATCTCCCTATCTTTTCTACATCCCTATGCAAATGTATTTTATGGTGAAAATGAATTTTTATTCGCCCTCTTTTATGACAAAATTGACTCTTATGGTGGCGAAACAAATGAGACCTGGACTCTGACCTAAATGAAGGTGTGGTGAATGACCTCAGATCCTGGATGATTGATGGATGACATGACCTATGAGATGATTATGACCATGAATGGAGTGAATGGAGCAGCATTTTAGACCTAGACATATTTAGTGAACAAAATTTAATTTGAAAACTGACTTGAAACATGAAATTTTGACCTAGGACCACTACTAAGTAAACCTGAAAGAGTGTATTTGATCACTGAACATTAAGACAATAACATTGGCTCCAGCTGGGGATGGAATCTACTTCCGTAGGTGTCAAGAACACCATAGACCAAGTAGCCTCATCCATTGGGCAATGGAGGCACTGCAACTACAATTCTCAAACTGACTCAAATCAAACTAAAAGTTGAACTGTACATCATCAACTGCAAACTCTACTGGAAATTGACACTGAAAAAGATGCTCAAAATGTTGAGCTTATTCATCACACCTTACCTACTCTAACTGGTCCATAAATCAATTTATCAAGTGAAGTCGAAGATCCAATGTAACTAATCAAGTAAATGACTACTTGATTGATGCTTATATTCAGATCCACTAGGCATAAAGAAAGATTGAGTAAATGGAAACTAAAAATGAAATCTAAAGCCAAAACCTGTTTTGGTGAACAAAAAAAACTCCACCTTTTCTGATGCTTGCAAAAGACTGCCCAAGGGGTCTTGAAAATCATGAAACATTACCTCTTATTAATCAGCAAAAAGAAGGGAGATGCTTTCAAATACAATAGATGATTGTTCTTCTTAATTTTTTTGATCCTTCTTAAATAAAAATGCAGCAATTTTATCTTCCATATCATCCATATCAGAGAAAATATTTGTATGTTCTTGCGGATCTTCAATTGAGGTAGTGAAATCAGCATCGACACAAATATCTACAAGTGGATTTTCATGTCTATTAGAAAGAGAATTGTCTTGGCTTTGAAAATTTTTGTGAACATGTTCATCAAACTCAAGACAACAAATTTGTTGTACATTGTTTTTGACCTCAACAAATAAATAATGACTCTCTAGAGTTTCTATTCAAGCAAACTCAAAATTATGATCTAGACCTATTTCTTCATGAATTAAAAACTTGGAAGAGGAAAGGGATGAAGGGTATTTGGACAGAAAATATTCATATATATCTTGATCGCTTGAATATTGGCAAGACTGTTGCAAATTATCATCAACTTCGAAAGATGAAAAACCAATGTCATCCTTTAAATAACTCTGCTCAAGTTCGTTGTAATCCAGGGTAGAATCCATGATCTTCTCATGGCAGTGAAAAGGGTTTTCATTCAAAGCATCCAAGAGTTCATCATCCATAAACTCTTCATCGCCATAAGCACTTTCTAGCTCTTGAATAAAATTCTCAAATTAATTACAAAAATCCTAAATCAAAAGCAAAGAAGGATAGGTTTCTCTATACTTCTCAAAAAATACTGAGTGAAATACTTGAGAGAATAAAAAAAAGAAGGAGGCAATATTTCATACCAAAACTGCTATTTTTCTTCTAATGTGATCATGAAAATATTCATTAAACAATAGTCATGAAAAATAATCTTCAACTTATGCACATGCATAAGAAATCTTATTAAATGAAGTGTAGCATCATCACCTTTTCCATCTCTAAAATTTGGCAAGTATGTTTGCCAATCTACCTGTGGCATACGATTTGGAAATCCTGGAACATGATCTCGATGCATAGGAGCATATCTTCTGGACTAAGAACTCATCTTGAAAATAGTAAATTCACCAAAAATTTCTTCAAGCTACCATTTTTTGAATAGTGGAGTCGCCATGAAAACTCTAAAATTTTAGATTTTTCGACATTGGAGTCACTAGGTAAAATATGCACGGCCTTCTTGTGCCTCACCACTGTTCACCATTAGAAATTAGAGCTAATATTTTTCGTTCTTTCTTGATAAATATTTAACCTTCGCTTCCCAGCAACGATGCCAAAAATGTATCACTTCCCCCCACTTCCCAAGGCTGAGAATGGAGCTGGAGGAATTTAACAATAAATCAACCTTTATGTTAGGTAGCTAGCCCTAAAAATACCAGAGACAGATCTCTCAATGTCACTTTTCAGCCACAGAGATGAATCGATATGATCTTAAGCTATTTATGATGCTCAGTATATTAGGGTTTTTGTTTGTTTGAATTTTTGCTGGATGTGAATGACAATTAGGGAACTAGGTCTAGGGTTTACGTTAGATTTCAAAGATTAGATTACAGAGGAAAGGATGAGGCCAGGTAGGTAAGGTTATAAGCATACCTAATTTTTCATTATGTATAGGGTGAAGTTAGAGAGAGTCAGAATGAGCATGGAAACGAATTCATTCATCAAGAGAGAAGAGACATGTTCATGTAAATCTTATAAAAATAGAGCATGGAAAGTATGATTCATGTCTATAAACTGATAATATTAAAATAAAGAAGCATATATGTGAAACATGGATAACATAACATTCAACATGATGAGTTTAAATAGAAAAAAAAATCTCAAAGGCATACCACTGGAGTCTCAACACTATGTCTGCAACATTGTCTTCGATTTCATTCGGAAAAAAGCTTATACAATAGCTCCACTACAAATAACAACTATCCAACCCTTAAAATGGTATCATTTGGACTAAATATAGTAAAATAAGAGTCATGACACCTCATAGGGTCGAAATCCTATCCAAAAAGCATCATAATTAAATCAGATGAGTCACTTCCTAGAATCTATGGAAGTTAGAAACTATTCCCTAAAATTTAGCTAAAGACTAGGAGTGTGTGTCTCCTTCATTAAATTACATGTTTCCTCATCATAAGAGGGAAAAAAAAAACTCAAATACTCAAATGAAATCTCATGGAATAGATTAGCATCGAATTATGAAGTTTTCCTGGCTTGGAAGCTATCTGAAGTGAATCCAATGTAGAAACATGGTGCCATTAGTAGAAGTGTCGTGCCTGTCTAGTAGAAGCATCGCACCTATTTAAAGATTAATTTGACCCACTTTAAGAGGTTGGTCTAGGTAGCCCTATGTGTCTACTTTCCAATTCACCTTCAAAATTTAGTAAACGCCCAAAGGAAGACCTCCAAAACTTGATTCTCCCAACCTCACTCCATAAGCACCATGCCTAGTCAAAAATGCTGGCATAAACATGAAAAAGAGGCAGTTTTTTGGCTTTTTCTCCACAACCAAGGGGTGTCATGAAAAAACAAGACCTGATCTAGAATGCAGAAGTCAAAAGGCATCCAAAAACATAATCCATTCTTCATTTGAGTTCTATGAGAGAAAGCATCGCGCCACTGTGTGACACTTCTGTGGAGACCAAATTTCCAGAATTTCTCAAAAATCACCAAAAATGCTCAAAATCTCTCAAAATTTGTTTTATGAAACATATGGATGATAGGCTAAATAGCCAAGGATGCCTTAGCAAGTAGTTCCAAGTTATCCTTCTCCTTGAGCTTCATTTGGGCTTCCTTGAGCTTTTTCTTCTTTTACTTTAGCCTGATTTCGAAGATTTTGTTTCTAGCGAAATAATGATTTTCCATATGCCTCTGGAGTAGTTGTTATTTTTGGTTTTCTTCAGAAGCTTCTCAAGGCGTCCATTCACCCTATCAAGCCAATACACTCTATCCTGATCTATTTCATCAATAATTAATTCATAAAAAAATGTTCCAACCTAATTTAGGAGTTGATTCTTTTTCTTTCTGAAGCGCCCTCTTGTCCTTGGTCTCCTTCATTTTTTTCAACTTCTGTATCCTCCAACTAATCATCATGTACCAGTTCTTTACCTTTACCTTGTTTTCCCCAATATGTGCCTTTGGCTTGTATTGGAGGATTAGTTTCACTTTTAACTGTAGATTCTCTTGTTGTATGAAGGTGATCTGAGAATTGTCTATTGAGAAAATCTCGCTCAACTCTGTTATCTCTTCATATTTTTCTTTTGCAATGGTGACTCGCCATCATGACTAGGTGGTTTCTTTATTTTTTGTCTTTGTTCAAGTGTAGCTTCAGGTGCAAGTAGACCTTTGATGGTCTTACGAGCAAAATCCATCATCTTATCCTTCTCATAGGTTTGAGTGATCTCAACACTAGGAACTTTTGAAACCTATGCTTGCCTGCTTGAAGATCCAACCTACTTTGGTTGTGTTGATGCTAATGATGTGCTATGAACAATAGGTGGACTAGTAACAGACGTTGATACTACTTTCTCCATGAAAGTTTCCCATGTCATATTGTTTGTTGAGAGTTGGTGCAAAACAAACAGCTTGACCAAACCATGGTGGAATAAACTAGGATAATGATTTTTACCTTTTCTCTGCACCTTTTCCTCCATATTGGCCAAACTTATAAATAAATAGTTAGACAAATTGAGTGATTTGGTGGCTGTGAAGTGCATTAGTAACCTGACATGGTATTGGTACAGTCTTGAAAATATACCTTCGCATGTAAAATATTTCGTGATTAGCTTCATTAATGTGGCATACTTATCAAGTAAATGCCTAAAAGGGAAAAAAAATTCAAGTTCATCTCTTCAATGAGGTTTTCGGAACATTGGGTAGTTCGCAAGGTCCAATTCCATGCCTTTGAACCACACTTCTCCTTCATTTGGAATACATATTTCTAAAGTGATGGAATCTACTAATAGATTAAATTCAATGCCTGCTATGATGGCCTTGTCTCTTTTGAAGTTAGTGGCAAAAAGGCTATTCAATTGAGCATGACAACCTACCTCCATGATTCTCTCAAAAAATCCCAAACATCCACTATTTTCAAAACATCTCTTGGCATAAGGGGAAGCATTGAGTTCTTGAAAAGTGGATGGCTCAAACCTGGAATGGTGGCCTCCCTTTTGAACCTTATTTTCACCCTCCATAGTGCTTTTTAACAAGATGAAACCCTAGCTAAATGAAGTGAGTAGGGACAACGAATTTTGGGAAAACAGGGGATAGGGATAGGTTGACTTTAGGGGCTGTGATGAGGTATAATGAAGCTAAGGAAAATTCTCCAAAAAATTGAAAAGGTAATTTGATGTGTTAGCTTGATGCTACAAGAGAAATTTCATGAAATAGATATGAGGAGATGGACCAAAATGTGAAAACACATGGATTTTCTAGTTTCCTTGTGGAAATGTAGTGGGAAATTAAGGTTTTGATGAAATTGATGGAAAGGAAGGTTGTGAGTGATAGGGAGTGTTAGGGTATGATGTATAGATGTTGTATGAAGGTTTTATATGGTTAGAGTATGGTTTTATCAACTGAAACAAGAAAAAGATGAAAAACACCGAAAATATAGTGGAGATGAACTAATGAAGGAAACCGCTCATTTGCTATGAAATTTGACTTGAAAGAGGTAGGAATGGTGTCCACTTATTGTGTATGAGATGTGCGAACCCTTGTGAAAGATTTTTGAAGCTTTAAAGACTGATTTGTAGCTAGAACACCAAAAGTATAGTGCATTCCATAAATGTAGTGTAGCACCTATGCAGCACACCAAAAGCGTAGCAAGAGGAAATTGGCACAAAATTATTGTTTTTTATTCAACCCTTGGAAGTTGTGGAGTATGATGGTGAGAAGAGAGGAGACCTATCGAACATCAAAAGATACAATGAGTTGAAAAATCCTATTTTTCCCTTTATAACAATCACAAAATACTTTTTGTCTTCTAGTGAAATCACAAGATCTTTTGAAGAAATTTATTTTTTTGAAAAAATTTAATCAAGAAACAAACTTTATTTGAGGAAAGACAAATTTCCTTAACTTAACTCCCTATCTTTGCTACATCCCTATGCAAATGGCTTGTATGGTGAAAATGAAGTTTTATCAGCCCTATTTCATGACAAAAATGACTCTTATTGTACGGAAACAAATGAGACCTAGACTCTGACCTAAATGAAGGTGTGGTGAATGACCTCTGACCCTGGATGATTGATGGATGACATGAAATATGAGATGATGATGATCATGAATGGAGTGAAGGGAGCAGAATTTTATACCTATACATATTCAGTGAACAAAAATTTATTTGAAAACTGACTTGAAACATGAAATTTTGACCTAGGACCACTACTAAGTAAACATGAAAGAGTGTATTTGATCACTAAACATTAATACACTAACATCATGAATCTCGTCCTCTTTAGATTCTTGGATGATAACTGTTAATGACTTCTTTTGTAAAACTCTACCATATCTAAGTTGAACACCATTTAGACCTGGTGATGTAATCATACAAGCTTGAAAATTTTTCCCTTCGACATTATAAATAGATTGTTAATTTTTATTATTTGGGTTGGGAAGTGGTTGAGCATGTATTTGATTTGGCTTTGGAAAAAATGGAAATGAAAGTTTTTGGTTTGGATTTTAAAATTAGGAAGGTTGAACAGGTTGAGGAAAATATTGTGGTGGAAAAGAAGAATAAGGTTGTTGAAATTGAGGATATTGAGGATACTTGCTATAAGGATTTTTCCAACCTTGTGCCCAAGATGTATTTTGAGGCCAAGGTTGCCAAGGCATAGGTGCAGTCCAATTATTTTGTTGATGTGCATATGTTTGAATGTTGAAACCTTGAGTCACATTTGGCTGTGAATTTTTCCATGGTCTCTTAGCAACAAAACAAAGAGATTCATCTTGGATTGGCCCTGCTTCCTCTTGATAAGCAACTTTAAGACCAAGTATTGAAGGACATTCCTTCGTACTATGGTTTTTTTGCACATATGACAAAATTTTATACACTCTCAAGAGGACATTATCTTAAGGCATGTTTCTTTCTAAAACTTGGACAAAAGATAGATAATGCAACATTTTCATCTTTTTGTTTTTGTTGTATTTTAAGGGTATCTAGTTGTTCACTAGGACTCCCTAAAATATTTGTTTTTAATTTATCAAGAAAATTGCATATTTCAGCTATACTTACTGTCCCAGTTGCAGATTTATTAATCCTAGACATAACAAGGTCTCTTGGGATTTTCCCGGTTCTAGCCTTACCTCTTGAAATATGTGTACATGGTTCACAAATATCCCTAAATGATAACTGAGAAACATTTCCTTTGCCCATTAAATTGAGAAAATTTATCTATTCATCTCTAATAGATTTCAGCAAAATAGCTTTCAAAGTTTCATCATCTAGATTATGCAGCTTAGCCCTTTTAACATTGTAAGCAAATCTTTCAACCAAATCTTCAAGATTTTCATCCTCTTTTTGCATTATTTTAAAGACTTCATCTTTAAGGTTATGAGGCATACAATAATATTTGTATTTATATAAGAACACATTTTTAATTTCTTCCCATGTTCTTATGGTATGTGTTCCTAATCCCATAAACCATTTAAGAGCTCCATCTTTGATCCGGATTTATGCAGGAACACAACAAAATAAACATATAACCATAAATACATAGATGCAGCGGAAATAACACTTCATTTCATTAATATCAAAGAACTAAAATTTGCTTACAGACAGAATGGAAATAAAACTAGCTAGGGCACTGGTAGCTATCTCTGAGAAGAGATGTGGCGGCTACAGGCCTCTAAACTGAGTTACAATGAGGCTCGAGGGCCTATTTAGAAACAATGGAGAACTCTAAACATCCAAAAACTCCAACCGTAGGAGATAGCTACCCAAACTATGTAGGAATCTTTGGTACGTTTAGTGTTTCAACTTCCCAAGGACGTAACTTTGGCATACTATCTCCGTTTGACGCACATGGTACATCATTAGAAATATATATCCGAGGACTACAACTTTCACCATGAATATCAATTCTAAAATGGAATGATGTTTGTTGGAGGTGCGATGCCCAAAAAACGTCGTTTAGGGCCTCAAAGCAGCTCTGGAAGTTCAGGACCCGAAAAACTGCTAAAAATAGTAATTTGTGCCGAAACTGAAAAACTGAAAGAGGCAATGGTGGGGCCCCAAGTGGAATAGGTGGGTGGCCACCAATATCCACCTGGATCATTCCTCCCCTACTAAGCAATGGTCCCCATTGCGTTGAGTTCATCCATGAGATGAGTTAACTTCTACTGAACTTGGTCCCTGGTGAACCACTTGCCTTGGTGCAGGAGTTGGCCAGCTTTGACAACCCGATACAGTTGGATGTTCTGTTGGCGAGTGCTCTTTATTTTCATGTCCTTGATACAATCTGTGGTGGCCTGTTCCATGCAGTCTGGGTTTAACTCTATTGGTGTGAGTTGTTCTGCAATGTTTGAGGTGTCCAATAGAGGTGGGAAGTAAGGACGAAGGCGATCCACATTGAAGATTGGGTGCAGACCAAGGAATGGTGGAATACTGAGCTCTAAGGCATTGTTCCCTGTAGCCTTGGTGATGGTGTATGGCCTGGATCGGAGCGGGCGAAGCTTGCGGTGGGGGTCCGCAGAGGGCGTCTTTTGCAGCTCTAGCCACTTTGTCACCCACCTAGAAGTTGTGTGGCACCGAGAATGATCATGGTGTTTCTCTGTATTTGCATTGGCCCGTCCAAATATATCATGAACTACCGCGATGTGTTGAATGCACTCGATGGTTACTTGCTTTGTCAACTTCAAGACTGCATATTGATCTGACCGTCTTGTTGTACCGCTCGCAAATGGTATGGCCGCCAAGAGAGGATATAGGTGGACAGTCCTTGCAGCCCACCCCGAAAGGGGCTATGGCCGATCAACCCATGGAGAGTCCATTATAACGTGTCGCACATATGGAGGCTCTCGCCTCCCATGTGCGGATGCTTTTGACCAGGCCACGCACAAAGGCGGCTCCGTTGACTATCCCCCTCGTCTCAGCTATCCGTTTGGGGCATAAGCTGGATCGCAGAGCTTGGTATCCAACATCGACCAGAGGCTGGACCAAAATGTGTTGAGGAAACTGCTATCCCGATCTGATATGATAGACTGTGGGATCCCAAAGTGCACCCACACTCGTTCAAAGAAGAGTTTAGCAGTGGCTTCTGCTGTGATATTCTTCTTGCAGGCCGCCATGATGGCCATCTTCGAGAATCTATCGACGACCACGAAAACACAGTCGTTTCCCTGCTTAGTAGAAGGAAGGCCCGACATGTAATCCATGGAGATGGATTCCAAAGGTTGACTAGGGGTAGGTAGCGGAGTATATAGGCCTTGCTTCTTGATGGTTGGTTTGGCAATGGCACAAGCAGTGTAGGATCTGATGTGCTTCTCGACATCCTTTTGAAGGTTCGACCAATAGAAATACTTATGCAGGATTGCTACTATTTTCTCGACCCCGAAATGCCTAGTGACTCGACTGTAGTGTGCTTCCCATATCATCTTGGCACACTCACTTGAAGGAACACAAAGGTGTCCTAGGTGACATAACAGTGCATCTTGGAGGTGAAATTTTGAAACTTACGTACCCCCCAAGAGTGCCTTGTAAGTGTGGCCGAATTTTGGGTCACTCTCATAGAGAAGCAGCGAATCAGAAGTCTCATGCACACAAGAGTTGAGCATGGTGGTGAGCGCCACGATCGGTGGTCGGCTGAGGAAGTCTGCAATATTATTGGTGCTACCCTTCTTGTACTTGATGTTCAAATGAAACTGTTGCAGATATGTGGACCACTTCTGATGGCGATCATTCTGCAACTTCCCTTGTGTCTGTATGAACTGCAGGGGCTGGTGATCTATGTGGATGATTATTTCCTTCCCCAAAATGTAATGCTTCCATTGTCGACAAGCTTGCATAATGGAATAGATTTCTTTGTCATAAGTGGGATACTTGCGAACTGTGTCAGACAATGTCTCACTGTGATATGCCACTAGATGTTCCTGTTGAGTAAGAACTTCCCCAATAGCATAGTCAGAGGCATCTGTCTCGATCTCAAATGGTTGTTGCAAGTCTGGTAAAGTGAGCAGTGGGGCAGAACAGAGGCGATTTTTCAATTCTGTGAACCCCTTCTATTGAGGTTCCGACCAAAATAAATTTTCCCTCGCTCCTCCCTTGGTGACTTAACTCAAGGGCCAAGTGATATGAGATAATCCCAACACGAACCTCCCATAGAAATTAGCAAGACCCAGAAAGCTGCGAAGCTCTATTATAGTAGTTCAGGCTGGCCAATCCTGAATGACTTGGATCTTGGCTGGATCCACATGCACCCCCCTTTCATCAATAATTTATCCCAGATATTGAACCTGGGTCATGCCAAAAGTGCACTTCTCCAGATTGGCACACAAATTTTGTTGCCGCAGTGTTTAGAGGACCTGTCGGATGTGGTGAAGGTGCTCTTCCTAAGTTTGGCTGAAGATAAGAATGTCATCCAAGTACACCACTACAAATGAGTTGGTGAATGGCCGCAAGATGTCTTCAATCATCCTCATGAAGGTTTCAGGAGCATTCATCAACCCAAAAGGCATGACCAACCATTCGAAAATCCCTTCCTTGGCTTTGAAGGCAGTCTTCAACACATCGGAGGGTTCAATCGGTACCTGGTGATACCCCGACTTCAAGTCAATCTTGCTGAAATATTTTGCACCTTTGAGTTGGTCCAAAAGGTCATCAATCTGTGGGATAAGGTACCTATTCCGGACAGTGATCTTTTTCAGCGCCCGATATTCAATACAGAGTCTCCATGTCCCATCCTTCTTCTGTACCAACACGATCGGGCTCCCACAGGGCGATGAACTTGGTCAGATGTGACCTTTTTGCATCAGCTCCTGAATCTGCCTCTTTATTTCATCGTTCTCTAGAACAGAGTGCCGATAGATCGGTCCATTGGGTAGCGGTGCACCTGGGGTCAAATAAATCGGGTGCTTGACCTGACAGTGCAGAGGAACCCCTGTGGGTGAGGTGAAGATGTCCCCGTACTCATCCACAACCTTATCCATTTGTTATTGTCGTGTAGAGGAGCCTTGTCTGGAGGTCGTGGCCATAGTATTCTTCTTGCCCTGGGGGCGGATCATCGGGAAAATGAATTTCCTGGTTTGGGAAATGAGCTTACTACATTTTTTTGCAATAACCAAAGAGATAGCGGCAGGAGGTGGTACCTCTGGTATCCTGTACAACTTATTTCCAAAAGTAACAATAATAGCACAAGGCCGAGACTCATACATAGCATGACGCTTCCACAAGTATGGTTGTCCTAATAATACATCAGAAACATCAATAGGAGCAACGTCACATAATACCTCATTCGTGAAGGGCTTGATGCTATAGAGAAGGCGGCACTGCTGGTTGACGCGAAGATCTCGTCCTTGGTGAAGCCACCCAATGGTGTATGGATGTGGGTGAACTGTGGTCGGCAAGCCCAACCGCTTCATGGCATCTGCTGAAATGAGGTTCTTTTGGCTCCCATTGTCGACAATGAACTCTATAGGGGAGCCCATTACCCACATCTGGGAGTGGAAGAGATGTTCCTCCTCCTCTGGATCTTCTGGTTCCTCCTTTTGGATCTTTGTAATGGCAACAATGGCGTTGGGCTCCGCATCAATAATCTATTTCCATTCCACTTTTCAGGTTTTGATTCGGAGTCGGAGCATGCATCTGACTCAGAAGCCATCATCTCGGTTACTAGCGACTGCTTGGCTCGACACTCACTTGTGTTGTGAGTGGAGCTCTTATGGAACTCACACCACTTTCCCATGTCCTTCTTTGGCTTTGCAGTGTTGTTCTTTTCTTGTGGCTTTGACGGGTTGTCTTTAGCCACCATGCCTTGGCTTTGTCCTTTGTTCTGCGTTTTGGAAGCACCTTTCCCTTGATTTTGATTCGCAGATCCAAAGTCTCACTTCTTCTGTTTGAATTTCTGCTCAATCTTGGTAGCATACCGGTATGTCGTACCAAGCGAGGATATGTCGAGGAACTCCATTTCCTCCTAAATGTATCTGTGCAGATAGTTTCGATACTTTATCCACCAGATGTTTCTCTGAATCTTTCATACCCAACTTTGTGCGCAGGGTATGGAACAGATTCGTCACCTCATGCACATCTTGATCCCTTTGTTGTCGCAGTGTGGTCCATTGTATGTACTTGTCCTCATAGCTCCCCACGGGATAGTATCGTTCGACTCAAGTTGCCCCTGGAAGAATTCCAAGTTGGTACGGCCGAGAACAGAGAGGGTTCTATCTGGTCCTTGTTCTCAGAGTAGGTTTCCCACTAGTCCTTAACATGGGGGGTAGCTTTGAGGAGTGCAAAAATAATCTTCTCCCGATCTGAAAAGTCATGAACAGAGAAATATCCTTCTAATATATTCAACCATCTATCTACGGCATCTGCATCTATTTGACCCTCAAATATGGTAATGTTAAAATTTACTTGTACCTTAAAAGGATTCGCGCCTCCAGAGTGGTTGTTGGATACAGATGTGCTGCCGGTGGGCAGTCGTTGAAGGATCTGAGCAAAGTTATCCATCATCGCATTCCTTTGCTTTTCGAGGGCCTCCTCGAGCAATATTTTGATAGGATCTCCTACTCCCTCATCTCTCTTTTCATCCCCCATGGGTGTCCGTCAAGGTTTGCGAGGCTCATCTTGCAAAGGTTCCACCAGATCAAGCCCTAGCTCCTTATACCCCGACCTCGTTGGGGACATGCAAAGAAGGATAGAGAAAAAGAAGACCGCTCTAATACCACTGATCCGGATTTATGCAGAAATGCAACAGAATAAACATATAACCATAAATACAGATATGCAGTGGAAATAACACTTCATTTCATTAATATCAAAGAACTGAAATTTGCTTACAGACAGAATGGAAATAAAACTAGCTAGGGCGCTGGTAGCTATCTCTGAGAAGAGATGTGGCGGCTACAGGCCTCTGAACTGCGTTACAATGAGGCTCGAGGGCCTATTTAATATTGAGAAACAATGGAGAATCCTAAACATCCAAAAACCTAACCCTAGGAAATGAAGCGCCAAAACTATGGGCCCCGTTTGGGTAAATTGGTGTTTCAACTTTCCAGGGACGTAACTTTGGCATACTATCTCTGTTTGACGCACATGGTACATCATTAGAAAGATCTATCTGAGGAATACAAATTTCACCATGAATATCCATTTTGGAACGAAATTATATTTCCATAAAAAAATTATATTAGCTGGAGGCACAATGCCCAAAAAACGTCATTTAGGGCCTCAAAACGGCTCCGGAAGTTCAGGACCCGAAAAACTGCTAAAAATAGTAAGTTGTGCCGAAACTGAAAAACTGAAAGAGGCAATGGTGGGGCCCCAATTGGAATAGGCGGGTGGCCACCAATATCCACCTGGAGAAATCTTTAAGAGTGGTTGGAAAAAAGGAAAAAAAAAACTTTTTGAGAATCAAGCAAGTATTCATAAGATATACACAAGACTTCGAACTCAAAAAGAAATGTTTCAGGATCCTCATGTATTAATCCATTGAAATTAGGGAGGATGGAGGGTGAGATATTCTTCATTGTGGTTGTGGTATCTTCATCTAAGATCAGAAATCCAAAAGGTTATGGCTCTCCTCTACCACCTCTTATACCTTTTCCTCCACCTCCTCCTCTATTTCCTCCTCTACCTCTTCCACCTCCAATCCTAAGTTCATCATTCACTTTATGTACTTCTCCTTCTCCTTCCCCTGCCATTGTAGACTCTTTTGAGCTAATATAAGGTTCTATAATTGGGTTTTCTAGCTCCTCCTCTGGTTCTTCTACCAATGGAATGTTAAAATAATTTTATCCTTCCTCTTCACTAGGGACTTCCAATTATTGTGCTAGAAGTTTTTCTTCGGTTGAATATAGAAAGATTATTCCTTCTGTTGGGGATGTAGTTTCTACTACAACTTCAGTAGAGGAATTTGTTGAATCTTTAGGTTGTATTTCGGATCTATGTACCTCGTGACGTCTATTTCTGCCTGCAAATAATGGAATGTGAGTTTCGATGGATGGTGTGGAACAACGAGGTATTGGTGGGGTGAGTGGTGATGTTGGAATCGAACTCCTACCTATACTTATAAATCTACCCCTAGAATATCTCTCTTTATGCATAAATATTTTTTATCTTTTTTCAATTTTATTTAAATGAAAAGACTCCTAAATAATGTACAAGAGTAAATCTTATATGCATTTCCCTGAAAACGGTGCCAAAATGTTTGGTAAATCAATTGTCTTTAATTTACTTCATTAAATTTCAACCAAGGTACGTGTACTTGTGATATGTATGTGCACTATATATGCTAGCCTTTCTTCTAAGCACAAAACTAATTGCAAAAGTTAATAAAACCAAATATAAAATGAACTAAAAATTAGAAACTAATAATGCACATGTTCTTTCTATCCAGAGTACACACTAATTAAATTGAGATTTTCAAAGTAAAGAACTATCTAATATTGCAAATATTACTTAAAAGAAATGTTGGAAAACAAAAACATAATAGAAATATAATCTAGTGCTATTGTTGCGGAATTAAATTGATTTTGCACTAAGTACTAAAGAGAGGCTTGCAAACTAAATTGAAATCAAATCAAATTTAATCTATTTTCTATGAGAAAAGCGATAACCAGATCTTAATCTATGAAAGGTAAATTTCTTTTAAAAGGAAATGACATTGAAATAGAGATAACGAGAATAAAAATATAACTCGAGAGAGATTACTAGTGTGCGTATTAACCTCCAATTGTATTTCCAATCTAACATAACAAAACTCGAACATGACTAGCCATTAACAGAATTGAAACTTGAAAGCTACAATCACTTATCTAAGACTATCATGGAATGAGGAAATGCTAAGTATAAGTGAAAAACGATGCATTGAATTGTTAACTCTTTTTGGTATTTTCCATTTTATGATTACTCTTAAACAACTATAAATTAACCATAAATGCAAACTATAACGAAAATGATATTTTAAGAAAAAACATAAATTAAACTAATTCAAAACTTAAAATGTAAACCTCGCAGCTCGCAGGTGACCCTCCTGGAGTGTAGGATCAATGATCAGTCAATACTTCATGCACGTATTGAAGAGATAACAGAAACTTAGATTAAAGGAACAGAGTATCAGTACCTTAACAACAATAATTTATCACCAATTCAAAACTATGTTCTCATTCTCGGTCACTGTTATTTATACAGGAAATACAAACAGTTTTTAAAAAGTTTTAAGCCGATAAATTCTAAATAACTTGACACCTAATAGATCGTTATCTTAAAATTCCTTCTCTCGTTAGTACTTTCTATTGTAAAATCAAGTCATGTGATATTTCGTATTTCTTCAGCTAATTATCTCGCTCGCTTGATTCTTCGTCTTTAATGTGCAACTATGACACACAATTCCCTGGTTTGACCCAGCCTTTGAGTTTCATATTCCTCATTTTGTTTGGCTTGCCACGTAATGCTAGTGAGTAGATAACCATATGGAAGATAAATGTCATCTTCTGACAATATTATTTCCTCTTATGGAGCAATGTAACCTATTGAACAATGAACTCTGTTGCAGAACCAGATGTTAGCTGCAGAATGTATTAAAATCAATAATTGCAAGATACTTTTGTCACAATTTCATTAAAGACAGAGAAATTAAAAATGGATGTTTTAGTACCTTGTGGATTTTATATTGACCTTGATATGTTGGGATTTTAAAGAAAAATGACAAAAAGGTGGAAAATGATGTCAAAAAGGGTGGTAAAAAAGAGACATTCTTAGACTTCAACACTATCTTTAGGAAAAAGCATAACTTCATTATAAGACCTTCTCTCCATGATTGCCCTCAAATCAAGCATGGAAGTATAACCAGTCCCTACCATATAACATTATTGGAATCATTACTTTAAATTCAACTCTCCTCTTCCATGATTATATGAGTCTAGTTGTAATTCGGTTTTTATCTTTGGATAGAACTTGATTATAAGACCTCATCTCCATGATTTCTCTCAAATCAATCATGGAAGTATAACTAATCCCTACCATATAACGTTTTTGGAATTATTACTTTAACTTCACCACTCCTTTTCCATGATTATATGAGTTTATTTGTAAGTTGGTTTCTATCTTAAGTAGTACCCTTTTTTTGTGTCTATGCGTATGGGGGAGAGGAGGAAGAGAGAATTTTAATTCCTTCAAGTTTTCCTTTATTGTTAAAAATTTGGTTGTTATCTTTGGGGAGAAGCATAACTTGTTTATAATACATTATCTCCATGGTTTCCCTCAAATCAATCATGGAATTATAACTAGTCCCTACCATATAACCTTCCTAGAATCATTACTTTAACTTCACCTCTCCTCTTCCATGGTTATATGAACCTAGTTGTAAGTTGGTTGCTATATTTGGGGAGAAGCATAACTTTATTATAAGACCTTCTCTCCACGTTTTCCCTCAAATAAAACATGGAATTATAACTAGTCCCTACCATATAACCTTGTTGGAATCATTATTCTAAATTCACCTCCACTCTTCCATCATTTTTTTCAAAATAAAAAACATACTTTTGATATTTCTATAATAGAAATAAAAAAGTACACTCTCGTGGCTGCATAGTAGCTCACTAGATTTCTTAACATGCATTTTATATTAGCATTAGAAATATTCTTCAAGCATACATAAATAAGAAACGCTAACATGTCATTGGAAAATCAAGATTAAATAGATTAAAGGAAAATAATGACGATAAAACACGATTGCGGAATTCTGGACAAGTACAAATGCCAACATCCAAAAGTAAAGCTTCCTTTAAGAGAAAATTTGCTAGAAAAATGTGCTCCCTGTAATAGTGAAGGATTTGAAGATCAACAAATTATTGTTGTAATTTTTGAAATTGGCAACAAGAAACATTAAAAATGGCAACCAAAAATGGAATCCAGAAATTGGCACCCAGAAATGGCACCATATGAGGCTTTTGATTTAATTTTCCCTTAATTAAATTGGAAGAAAAATTGTAATTTCATCTCATTACAACTTGTATTAGTTAACTAAGTCAGGAAAACTTAGTTAGCTTACGAAATTCAAGTTAGAGGTCAAAGAGGAGGCATGTAGAATATTTTCCTATTTTTAGGGGGTCCAGTTACAGTGATTTGTGAGTTGTAATTAGCTAACTCAATTAATTGAATTAAAATCATTTTAACTAGTTCTAACTGATGAATGAGATAGTGAGAGGTCCAGTGAATTAAATTGGATTTAATTCACAAGTAGTGATCAAACTATTAACTAATAATTTTCTATAAACAGTTGTTGCATGTTAGTTCTGAGGAAGGCCCAGTTGAGTTTGAGTTTATAGGGAAGATAACTATCAGTTTTGCTATTACAAAATTGTACAGATAGTGCATGAGGTCATCGAGAAGGCTTGAAAATATTGCACAATCATTATTTGGTATTTTCCTAAGTAATAAGGGCTCAATTAGCCCAAGAATTCATAAGCAAGGAAAGTGAGGCAGAGGCAAGAAAAAGGTTAACTACTTGACTGATTTTGCTTAGATCGCAAGCCAGATACGAGCTAGATCAGAGTGAGATAGTCAATAGAGTGCAGAGGTTTATCAATGTGAGAAAGAATTGTATTGTTTCATGATATTGACTTTATGCAATATACAGATAGCAGGGTTTTAGGCAGTGTGCTTTCCCTAGATACGTCTTGTGTTGTGTGATTGATAATTTCTTTCTGTTACTTGTTATTTAATTGTGCGATCAGATTTTGTTTCTGCAAATTGTAGAAGGATTCATGGTATCTTGTTTTAGTACATTATAAGCTTGGATTGAATCTCATTGTTGGATTTTCTACATGGCATCAGGGTGTCAAGAATCACAATAAAAGAGAAGAAATTGAGTTTGTTTTTTAACATTTTGAATTTTGCAGATTTATTCCTCAAGATCTAGCATCATATAAAGATGGAAGGACAGGATGGAGGAAGTGCTCAAGGAAAATGGACTGAAGGAATTCATAGACAGTGATATTCCCCAGCCCGCAGTAGTAGATGCTCAACTTCTTGATGCATGGAAGAAGAAGGTAGAAAATTTGAGAAGGATCTTGTTAGAGGGAGTTCAAGATCATATTGTCTCGATTGTCCATGGAAAGGTGACTCCACATGCTATGTGGAAGGCCTTGAAATATATGTTTTAGAATAGCAGTGACCACAAGAAGTTGGCATTGAAATAGAAGCTCATAAAGATCAATATGGAGGAGGGCGAGCCAATACCAAAATGCTTGACGAAGTTCACTCAATGTCAAGATGAGCTTGGAAGTGTTGGCGTGACATTATCCCAAGATGATTTGGTGAGCCTAGCTCTTCTAGGCCTTCCCAAGACCTGGCATAGTTACCAGGACTCCCTGAATGGTAGGGATAAGTTGTGCCAAAACTGAAAAAATGAAAGAGGCAATGGTGGGGCCCCAAGTGGAATAGGCGGGTGGCCACCAATATCCATCTGGATCATTCCTCCCCCCTTAGGAAGCAATGTTGCCCATTGTGTTGAGTTCATCCATGAGATGTGGAAACTTATGTTGAACTTGGTCCCTGGTGAACCACTTGCCTTGGTGCAGGAGTTGGCCAGCTTTGACAACCCGATACAGTTGGATATTCTGTTGGTGAGTGCTCTTTATTTTCATGTCCCTGATACAATCTGTGGTGCCATGTTCCATGCAGTCTGGGTTTAACTCTGTTGGTGTGAGTTGTTCTGCAATGTCTAAGGTGTCTAGTAGAGGTGGGAAGTAAGGACGAAGGCAATCCACATTGAAGACTGGGTGCAGAACAAGGAATGGTGGAATACTGAGCTCGAAGGCATTGTTCCCTATAGCCTTGGTGATGGTGTACGGCCCGTATCAGAGTGGGTGAAGCTTGTGGTGGGGTACAGTGAGGCACTCCTTCTGCAAATGTAGCCATAATTTGTCGCCCACCTGGAAGTTGTGTGGCACCCGGTGTTGATCATTGTGTTTCTTGTACTTGGCATTAGCTCTGTCCAATATATCATGAACCTGCTGGCGGATGTGTTGAATGCGCTCGATGAAGCTACTTGCTTTGTCAACTTCAGACTGGACATGATCTGAATCGGCCTGAGCAGTTGCAAATGGTATGGCTACGTCAATAGGACATAGTGGGTGGAATCCCAAGCCCACCTGAAAGGGGCTATGGCCGATTAAACTGTGGAGAGCCCGATTATAACTATGTTGTACATATGGGAGGCTCTCGTCCCATGTGCATGGATGCTTTTAATTGTACATGCGCAGAATGTGTACAAGCATTCTGTTGATGACCTCTGTCTGGCCATCTGTTTGGGGATGGAAAGCTGTGGACTTGGTGAGCTTGGTATCCAACATTGACTAGAGGCTGGACTAAAATATGCTGAGGAACCTGCTATCCCAATCTAATATGATAGACTGTGGGATCCCAAAGTGCGCCCACACTCATTCAAAGAAGAGTTTAGCAATGGCTTATGTTGTGATATTCTTCTTGCAGGCCGCCATGATGGCCATCTTCGAGAATCTGTCAACGACCATGAAAACACAGTCGTTTCCCTGCTTAGTAGAAGGCAGGCCCGACATGTAATCCATGGAGATGGATTCCAAAGGTTGACTAGGGGTAGGTAGCGGAGTATATAGGCCTTGCTTCTTGATGGTCGGTTTGGCAATGGCACAAGCAGTGCAGGATCTGATGTGCTTCTCGACATCCTTTCGAAGGTTCGACCAATAGAAATACTTCTGTAGTATTGCTACTGTTTTCTCGACCCCGAAATGCCCAGCGACTCGACTGTAGTGTGCTTCCCATATCATCTTGGCACGCTCGCTTGAAGGAACACAAAGGTGTCCCAGGTGACATAAAAGTGCATCTTGGAGGTGAAAATTTGAAACTTGCGTGCCCCCCAAGAGTGCCTTGTAAGTGTGGCCGAATTCTGGGTCACTCTCATAGAGAAGCGGCCAATCAGAAGTCTCGTGCCCACAAGAGTTGAGCACGGTGGTGAGCGCCACGATCGGTGGTCGGCTGAGGCAGTCTGCAACATTGTTGGTGCTACCCTTCTTGTACTTGATGTTCAAATGAAACTGTTGCAGATATGTGGACCACTTCTGATGGCGATCATTCTGCAACTTCCCTTGTGTCTGTATGAACTGTAGGGGCCGGTGGTCTGTGTGGATGATTGTTTTCTTCTCCAAAATGTAATGCTTCCATTGTCGACAAGCTTGCACAATGGAATACATTTCTTTTTCATAAGTGGGATACTTGCGAACTATGTCAAACAATGTCTCACTGTGATATGCCACTGGATGTCCCTGTTGAGTAATAAATTCCCCAATAGCATAGTCAGAGGCATCTGTCTCAATCTCAAATGGCTGTTGCAAGTCTGGTAAAGTGAGCATTGGGCCAGAACAGAGGCGATTTTTCAATTCTGTGAATGCCTTCTGTTGAGGTTCCGACCAAAATAATTTTTCTCTCGCTCCTCCCTTGGTGACTTGACTCAAGGGCCAAGTGATATGAGAGAATCCCAACACGAACCTCTAGTAGAAATTAGCAAGACCCAGAGAGCTGCGAAGATCTATTATAGTAGTTGGGGTTGGCCAATCCCGAATGACTTGGATCTTGGCTGGATCCACATGAACCCCCCTTTCATTAATAATGTATCCCAGATATTGAACCTGGGTCATGCCAAAAGTGCACTTCTCCAGATTGGCACACAACTTTTGCTGCCGCAGTGTTTGGAGGACTTGTCGGATGTGGTGAAGGTGCTCTTCCCAAGTCTGGCTGAAGATAAGAATGTCATCCAAGTACACCACTACAAATGAGTTGGTGAATCGCCGCAAGATGTCGTCAATCATCCTCATGAAGGTTGCGGGAGCATTCGTCAACCCGAAAGGCATGACCAGCCATTCGAAAAGCCCTTCCTTGGCTTTGAAGGCAGTCTTCAACACATCGGAGGGTTGAATCGATACCTAGTGATACCCCGACTTCAAGTCAATCTTGCTAAAATATTTTGCACCTTTGAGTTGGTCCAAAAGGTCATCAATCTGTGGGATCGGGTACCTATTCCGGACAGTGATCTTGTTCAGCGCCCAATATTCAATACAGAGTCTCCACGTCCCATCCTTCTTCTGTACCAACACGATCGGGCTCCCAAAGGGTGATGAACTTGGTCGGATGTGACCTTTCTATAGCGGCTCCTGAATCTACCTCTTTATTTCATCATTCTCTAGAACAGAGCGCCGATAGATCGGTCCATTGGGTAGCGGCACACCTGGGGTCAAATCAATCGGGTGCTTGACCCGACAGTGCAAATGAACCCCTATGGGTGAGGTGAAGATGTCCCCGTACTCATCCACAACCTTATCCATTTGTTGTTGTCATGCAGAGGAGCCTTGTCTAGAGGTCATGGCCACAGTCTTCTTCTTTCCCTGGGGGCAGATCACCAGGAAAACGAATTTCCTGGTTTGGCAAATGAGCTTACTGCATTTTTTTGCAGTAACCAAAGAGATAGCGGCAGGAGGTGGTACCTCTGGTATCCTGTACAAATTATTTCCAAAAGTAACAATAATAGCACGAGGCTGAGACTCATACACAGCATGACGCTTCCACAAGTATGGTTGTCCTAATAATACATCAGAAACATCAATAGGAGCAATGTCACATAATACCTCATCCATGAAGGGCTTGATGCTATAGGGAAGGTGACATTACTGGCTGACGCGAAGATCTCGTCCTTACTGAAGCCACCCAATGGTGTATGGATGTGGGTGAGTTGTGGTCGACAAGCCCAACCACTTCATAGCGTCTGCTAAAATGAGGTTCTTTTGGCTCCCATTGTCGACAATTAACTATACTGGGGAGCCCTTTACCCACATCTGGGAGTGGAAGAGACGTTCCTCCTCCTCTGGATCTTCCGGTTCCTCCTTCTGGATCTTCGTAGTGGCAACAGTGGCGTTGGGCTCCACATCAATAATCTGTTTCCCTTTGTCATTCCCCTTGTCAGGTTTTGGCCCGGTAGGCCGCAGCATGCGTCCGACTCAGAAGCCCTCATCTCGGCCACTAGCGACTGCTTGGCCTGACACTCACCTGTGTTGTGAGTGGAGCTCTTATGGAACTCACACCACTTTCCCGTGTCCTTCTTTGGCTTTGCGGTGCTGTTCTTTTCTTGTGGCTTTGACGGGTTGTCTTTAGCCGCCATGCCTTGGCTTTGTCCTTTGTTCTGCAGTTTGGAAGCACCTTGCCCTTGATTTTGACTCGCAGATCCAAAGTCTCGCTTCTTCTGTTTGAATTTCTGCTCAATCTTGGCAGCATACTGGTATGTCGTACCAAGTGAGGAGATGTCGAGGAACTCCATTTCCTCCTGAATGTATCTGTGCAGACAGTTGCGATACTTTAGCACCAGATTTTTCTCTGAATCTTTCATACCCAACTTTGTGCGCAGGGTATGGAACAGATTCGTCACCTCATGCACATCTTGATCCCTTTGTTGTCGCAGTGTGGTCCATTGTATGTACTTGTCCTCATAGCTCCCCATGGGATAGTACTGTTCCTTGACGGCGTCTCGAAAAGAATTCTGAAATGGTACGGCTGAGAACAGAGAGGGTTCTTTCTAGTCCTTTTTCTCACAGTAGGTTTCCCACCAATCCTTAACATGGGGGGTAGCTTTGAGAAGTGCAAAAATAATCTTCTCTCGGTCTGAAAAGTCATGAACAGAGAAATATCCTTCTAATATATTCAACCATATATCTACGGCATCTCCGTCTATTTGACCCTCAAATATGGGAATGTCAAAATTTACTTGTACCTTAAAAGGATTCGCACCTCCAAAGTGGCAGCTGGATGCAGATGCACCACCGGTGGGCAGTCGTTGAAGGATTTGAGCAAAGTTATCCATCATCGCGTTCCTTTGCTTTTCGAGGGTCTCCTCGAGAAATATTTTGATAGGATCTCCTGCTCCCTCATCTCTCTTTTCATCCCCCATGGGTGTCTATCGAGGTTTGTGAGGCTCATCTTGTAAAGGTTCCACCAGATCAAGCCCTAGCTCCTTATACCCAGACCTCGTTTGGGACATGCAAAGAAGGATCGAGAAAAAGCAGACCGCTCTGATACCACTGATCCGGATTTATGCAGGAATGCAAAAGAATAAACATATAACCATAAATATAGATATGCAGTGGAAATAACACTTCATTTCATTAATATCAAAGAACTGAAATTTTCTTACAGACAGAATGGAAATAAAACTAGCTAGGGCACTGGTAGCTATCTCTGACAAGAGATGTGGCGGCTACAGGCCTCTGAACTAAGTTATAATGAGGCTCAAGGGCCTATTTATTATTAAGAATCAATGGAGAACTCTAAAAATCCAAAAACCTAACCCTAGGAAATGAAGCGCCAAAACTATGGGCCCCGTTTGGGTAAATTGGTGTTTCAACTTCCCAGGGACGTAACTTTGGCATACTATCTCCGTTTGATGCACATGGTACATCATTAGAAAGATCTATCCGAGGACTACAACATTCGACATGAATATCCATTTCGGAAAGGAATGATATTTCCAGAACAAAATTATATTCGCTGGAGGCGCAATGCGCAAAAAAACGTCATTTAGGGCCTCAAAACGGCTCCGGAAGTTCAGGACCCGAAAAACTGCTAAAAATAGTAAGTTGTGCTGAAAATGAAAAACTGAAAGAGGCAATGGTGGGGCTCCAAGTGGAATAGGCGGGTGGCCACCAATATCCACCTAGATCAATCTTTAAGAGTGGTTGGAAAAGATAAAAAAAAAAAAACTTTTTGAGAATCAAGCAAGTATTCATAAGATATACACAAGACTTCGAACTCAAAAAGAAATGTTTCAGGATCCTCATGTATTAATCCATTGAAATTAGGGAGGATGGAGGGTGAGATATTCTTCATTGTGGTCGTGGTATCTTCATCTAATATCAGAAATCCAAAAGGTTATGGCTCTCCTCTACCACCTCTTATACCTTTTCCTCCACCTCCTCCTCTATTTCCTCCTCTACCTCTTCCACCTCCAATCCTAAGTTCATCATTCACTTTATGTACTTCTCCTTCTCCTTCCCCTGCCATTGTAGACTCTTTTGAGCCAATATAAGGTTCTATAATTGGGTTTTCTAGCTCCTCCTCTGGTTCTTCTACCAGTGGAATGTTAAAATAATTTTATCCTTCCTCTTCACTAGGGACTTCCAATTATTGTGCTAGAAGTTTTTCTTCGGTTGAATATAGAAAGATTATTCCTTCTGTTGGGGATGTAGGTTCTACTACAACTTCAGTAGAGGCATTTTTTGAATCTTTAGGTTGTATTTCGGATCTATGTACCTCGTGACGTCTATTTCTTCCTGCAAATAATGGAATGTGAGTTTCGGTGGATGGTGTGGAACAACGAGGTATTGGTGGGGTGAGTGGTGATGTTGGAATCGAACTCCTACCTGTACTTATAAATCTACCCCTAGAATATCTCTCTTTATGCATAAATATTTTTTATCTTTTTTCAATTTTATTTAAATGAAAAGACTCCTAAATAATGTACAAGAGTAAATCCTATATGCATTTCCCTGACAACGGTGCCAAAATGTTTGGTAAATCAATTGTCTTTAATTTACTTCATTAAATTTCAACCAAAGTACGTGTACTTGTGATATGTATGTGCACTATATATGCTGGCCTTTCTTCTAAGCACAAAACTAATTGCAAAATTTAATAAAACCAAATATAAAATGAACTAAAAATTAGAAACTAATAATGCACATGTTCTTTCTATCCAGAGTACACACTAATTAAATTGAGATTTTCAAAGTAAAGAACTATCTAATATTGCAAATATTACTTAAAAGAAATGTTGGAAAAACAAAACATAATAGAAATATAATCTAGTGCTATTGTTGCGGAATTAGATTGATTTTTCACTAAGTACTAAAGAGAGGCTTGCAAACTAAATTGAAATCAAATCAAATTTAATCTATTTGCTATGAGAAAAGAGATAACCAGATCTTAATCTATGAAAGGTAAATTTCTTTTAAAAGGAAATGACATTGAAATAGAGATAACGAGAATAAAAATATAACTCGAGAGAGATTACTAGTGTGTGTATTAACCTCCAATTGTATTTCCAATCTAACATAACAAAACTCGAACATGACTAGCCATTAACAGAATTGAAACTTGAAAGCTACAATCACTTATCTAAGACTATCATGGAATGAGGAAATGCTAAGTATAAGTGAAAAAGGACGCATTGAATTGTTAACTCTTTTTGGTATTTTCCATTTTATGATTACTCTTAAACAAAGATAAATTAACCATAAATGCAAACTATAACAAAAATGATCTTCTAAGAAAAAACGTAAATTAAACTAATTCAAAACTTGAAATGTAAACCTCACAGCTCGCAGGTGACCCTCCTGGAGTGTAGGATCAACGATCAGTCAATACTTCATACACGTATTGAAGAGGTAACAGAAACTTAGATTAAAGGAACAGAGTATCAGTACCTTAACAACAATAATTTATCACCAATTCAAAACTATGTTCTCAGTATTGGTCACTTTTATTTATACAGGAAATACAAACAATTTTTTAAAAGTTTTAAGCCGATAAATTCTAAATAACTTGACATCTAATAGATCGTTATCTTAAAATTCCTTCTCTCGTTAGTACTTTCTATTGTAAAATCAAGTCATGTGATATTTCGTATTTCTTTAGCTAATTATCTCGCTCGCTTGATTCTTCGTCTTCAATGTGCAACTATGACACACAATTCCCTGGTTTGACCCAGCCTTTGAGTTTCATATTCCTCATTTTGTTTGGCTTGCCACGTAATGCTAGTGAGTGGATAACCATATGGAAGAAAAATGTCATCTTCTGACAATATTATTTCCTCTTATGGAGCAATGTAACCTATTGAACAATGAACTCTGCTGCAGAACCAGATGTTAGCTGCAAAATGTATTAAATTCAATAATTGCAAGATACTTTTGTCACAATTTCATTAAAGACAGAGAAATTAAAAATGGATGTTTTAGTACCTTGTGGATTTTATCTTGACCTTGATATGTTGGGATTTTAAAGAAAAATGACAAAAAGGTGGAAAATGATGTCAAAAAGGGTGGTAAAAAAGAGAAATTCTTAGACTTCAACACTATCTTTAGGAAAAAGCATAACTTCATTATAAGACCTTCTCTCCATGATTTCCCTTAAATCAAGCATGTAAGTATAACCAGTCCCTACCATATAACATTATTGGAATCATTACTTTAAATTCAACTCTCCTCTTCCATGATTATATGAGTCTAGTTGTAATTTGGTTTTTATCTTTGGGTAGAACTTGATTATAAGACCTCATCTCCATGATTTCTCTCAAATCAATCATGGAAGTATAACTAATCCCTACCATATAACGTTTTTGGAATTATTACTTTAACTTCACCACTCCTTTTCCATGATTATATGAGTTTATTTGTAAGTTGGTTTCTATCTTAAGTTGTACCCTTTTTTCGTGTCTACGCGTCTGGGGGAGAGGAGGAAGAGAGAAGTTTAATTCCTTTAAGTTTTCCTTTATTGTTAAAAATTTGGTTGTTATCTTTGGGGAGAAGCATAACTTGTTTATAATACATTATCTCCATGGTTTCCCTCAAATCAATCATGGAATTATAACTAGTCCCTACCATATAACCTTGCTAGAATCATTACTTTAACTTCACCTCTCCTCTTCCATGGTTATATGAACCTAGTTGTATGTTGGTTGCTATATTTGGGGAGAAGCATAACTTTATTATAAGACCTTCTCTCCACGTTTTCCCTCAATTAAAGCATGTAAGTATAACTAGTCCCTACCATATAACCTTGTTGGAATCATTATTCTAACTTCACCTCCACTCTTCCATCATTTTTTTCAAAATAAAAAACATACATTTGATATTTCTAGAATAGAAATCAAAAAGTACACTCTCGTGGCTGCATAGTAGCTCACTAGATTTCTTAACATGCATTTTATATTAGCATTAGAAATATTCTTCAAGCATACATAAAGAAGAAACACTAACATGTCACTGGAAAATTAAGATTAAAGAGATTAAAGGAAAATAATGACGATAAAACACGATTGCAGAATTCTGGACAAGTACAAATGCCAACATCCAAAAGTAAAGCTTCCTTTAAGAGAAAATTTGCTAGAACAATGTGCTCCCTGTAATAGTGAAGGATTTGAAGATCAAAAAATTATTGTTGTAATTTTTGAAATTGGCAACAAGAAACATTAAAAATGGCAACCAAAAATGGAATCCATAAAATGGCACCCAGAAATGGCACCATATGAGGCTTCTGATTTAATTTTCCCTTAATTAAATTGGAAGAAAAATTGTAATTTCATCTCATTACAGCTTGTATTAGTTAACTAAGTCAGGAAAACTTAGTTAGCTTACGAAATTCAATTTAGAGGTCAAAGAGGAGGCATGTAGAATATTTTCTTATTTTTAGGGGGTCCAGTTACAGTGATTTGTGAGTTGTAATTAGTTAACTCAATTAATTGAATTAAAATAATTTTAACTAGTTCTAACTGATGGATGAGATAGTGAGAGGTCCAGTGAATTAAATTGGATTTAATTCACAAGTAGTGATCAAACTATTAACTAATAATTTGCTATAAATAGTTGTTGCATGTTAGTTCTGAGGAAGGACCAGTTGAGTTTGAGTTTATAGGGAAGATAACTATCAGTTTTACTATTACAAAATTGTATAGATAGTGCATGAGGTCATCGAGAAGGCTTGAAAATATTGCACAATCATTATTTGGTATTTTCCTAAGTAATAAGGGCTCAATTAGCACAAGAATTCGTAAGCAAGGAAAGTGAGGCAGAGGCAAGCAAAAGGTTAAATACTTGACTGATTTTGCTTAGATCGCAAGCCAGATACGAGCTAGATCAGAGTGAGGCAGTCAAGAGACTGCAGAGGTTTATCAATGTGAGAAAGAATTGTATTGTTTCATGATATTGACTTTACGCAATATACAGATAGCAAGGTTTTAGGCAGTGTGCTTTCCCTAGATACGTCTTGTGTTGTGTGATTGATAATTTCTTTCTATTACTTGTTAATTGATTATGCAATCAGATTTTGTTTCTGAAAATTGTAGAAGGATTCATGGTATCTTGTTTTAGTACATTATAAGCTTGGATTGAATCTCATTGTTGGATTTTATACATGGCATGAGGGCGTCAAGAATCACAATAAAAGAGTTGAAATTGAGTTTTTTTTTTAACATTTTGAATTTTGCAGATTTATTCCTCAAGATCTAGCAGCATATAAAGATGTAAGGACAGGATGGAGGAAGTGCTCGAGGAAAATGGACTGAAGGAATTCATAGACAGTGATATTCCCCAGCCCGCAGTAGTAGATGCTCAACTTCTTGATGCATGGAAGAAGAAGGTAGAAAAGTTAAGTAGGATCTTGTTAGAGGGAGTTCAAGATCATATTGTCTCGATTGTCCATGGAAAGGTGACTCCATATGCTATGTGGAAGGCCTTGAAATATATGTTTTAGAATAGCAGCGACCACAAGAAGTTGGCATTGAAATACAAGCTCATAAAGATCAATATGGAGGAGGGCGAGACAATACCAAAATGCTTGACGAAGTTCACTCAATGTCAAGATGAGCTTGGAAGTGTTGGCGTGACATTATACCAAGATGATTTGGTGAGCCTAGCTCTTCTTGGCCTTCTGAAGACGTGGCATATTTACCAGAACTCCCTAAATGGTAGGGATAAGTTGTGCCAAAACTGAAAAACTGAAACAGGCAATGGTGGGGCCCCAAGTGGAATAGGCAGGTGGCCACCAATATCCACCTGGATCATTCCTCCCCCCTTAGGAAGAAATGGTCCCTATTGCATTGATTTCATCCATCAGATGTGGAAACTTCTGCTGAACTTGGTCCCTGGTGAACCACTTGCCTTGGTGCAGGAGTTGGCCAGCTTTGACAACCCGATACAGTTGGATATTTTGTTGGCGAGTGCTCTTTATTTTCATGTCCCTGATACAATCTGTGGTGCCATTTTCCATGCAGTCTAGGTTCAAATCTATTGGTGTGAGTTATTCTACAATGTCTGAGGTGTCCAGTAGAGGTGGGAAGTAAGGACGAAGGCGATCCACATTGAAGACTGGGTGCAGACCAAGGAATGGTGGAATACTGAGCTCGAAGGCATTGTTCCCTACATCCTTGGTGATGATGTACGGCCAGTATCGGAGTGGGCGAAGCTTGCGGTGGGGTACAGTGAGGCGCTCCTTCTGCAAATGTAGCCATACTTTTTCGCCCACCTGGAATTTGTGTGGCACCCATTGTTGATCATGGCATTGCTTGTACTTGGCATTGGCTATGTCCAATATATCATGAACCTGCTGGCGGATGTGTTGAATGCGCTCGATGAAGCTACTTGCTTTGTCAAATTCAGACTGGACATGATCTAAATCGGCCTAAGTAGCTGCAAATGGTATGGCTACGTCAATAAGACATAGTGGGTGGAATCCCAAGCCCACCTGAAAGGGGCTATGGCCGATTGAACTGTGGAGAGCCTGATTATAACTATGTTGTACATATGGGAGGCTCTCGTCCCATGTGCGTGGATGCTTTGAATTGTACATGCGCAGAATGTGTACAAGCATTCTGTTGATGACCTCTGTCTGGCCATCTGTTTGGGGATGGAAAGCTGTGGACTTGGTGAGCTTGGTATCCAACATTGACGAGAGGCTGGACTAAAATGTGCTGAGGAACCTGCTATCTCGATCTAATATGATAGACTGTGGGATCCCAAAGTGCACCCACACTCGTTCAAAGAAGAGTTTAGCAGTGGCTTCTGTTGTGATATTCTTCTTGCAGGCCGCCATGATGGCCATCTTCGAGAATCTGTCGACGACCACGAAAACACAGTCGTTTCCTTGCTTAGTAGAAGGCAGGTCCGACATGTAATCCATGGAGATGGATTCTGAAGGTCGAATAGGGGTAGGTAGTGGAGTATATAGGCCTTGCTTCTTGATGGTCGGTTTGGCAATGGCACAAGCAGTGCGGGATCTGATGTGCTTCTCGACATCCTTTCGAAGGTTCGGCCAATAGAAATACTTATGCAGGATTGCTACTGTTTTCTCAACCCCAAAATTCCCAGTGACTCGACTGTAGTGTGCTTCCCATATCATCTTGGCACACTCGCTTGAAGGAACACAAAGGTGTCCTAGGTGACATAATAGTGCATCTTGGAGGTGAAAATTTGGAACTTGCGTACCCCCAAGAGTGCCTTGTAAGTGTGGCCGAATTTTGGGTCACTCTCATAGAAAAGTGGCCAATCAAAAGTCTCATGCCCACAAGAGTTGAGCACGGTGGTGAGCGCCACGATTGGTGGTCAGCTGAGGCAGTCAGCAACATTGTTTGTGCTACCCTTCTTGTACTTGATGTTCAAATGAAACTGTTGCAGATATGTGGACCACTTCTGATGGCGATCATTCTGCAACTTCCCTTGTGTCTATATGAACTGCAGGGGTTGGTGGTCTGTGTGGATGATTGTTTCCTTCTCCAAAATGTAATGCTTCCATTGTCGACAAGATTGCACAATGGAATACATTTCTTTTTCATAAGTGGGATACTTGCGAACTGTCTCAGAAAATGTCTCACTGTGATATGCCACTAGATGTCCCTGTTGAGTAATAACTTCCCCAATAGCATAGTCAGAGGCATCTGTCTCGATCTCAAATGGTTGTTGCAAGTATGGTAAAGTGAGCAGTGGGGCAGAACAGAGGCGATTTTTCAATTCTGTGAACACCTTCTGTTGAGGTTCTGACCAAAATAATTTTTCTCTCGCTCCTCTCTTGGTGACTTGACTCAAGGGCCAAGTGATATGAGAGAATCCCAACATGAACCTCTGGTAGAAATTAGCAAGACCCAGAAAGCTACAAAGCTCTATTATAGTAGTTGGGGCTGGCCAATCCCGAATGACTTGGATCTTGGCTGGATCCACATGCACCTCCATTTCATCAATAATGTATCCCAGATATTGAACCTGGGTCATGCCAAAAGTGCACTTCTCCAGATTGGCACACAAATTGTGTTGCCGCAGTGTTTGGAGGACTTGTCGGATGTGGTGAAGGTGCTCTTCCCAAGTCTGGCTGAAGATAAGAATGTCATCCAAGTACACCACTACAAATGAGTTGGTGAATGGCCGCAATATGTCGTCAATCATCCTCATGAAGGTTGCGGGAGCATTCGTCAACCCGAAAGGCATGACCAACCATTTGAAAAGGCCTTCCCTGGCTTTGAATGCAGTCTTCCACACATCGGAGGGTTCAATCGGTACCTGGTGATACCCCGACTTCAAGTCAATCTTGCTGAAATATTTTGCACCTTTGAGTTGTTCCAAAAGGTCATCAATCTGTGGGATCAGGTACCTATTCCAAACAGTGATCTTGTTTAGTGCCCGATAGTCAATACAGAGTCTCCACATCCCATCTGTCTTCTGTACCAACACGATCGGGCTCCCACAGGGCGATGAACTCGGTCGGATGTGACCTTTCTTTAGTAGCTCCTGAATCTACCTCTTGATTTCTTCGTTCTCCAGAACAGAGTGCCGATAGATCGGTCCATTGGGTAGCCGCGCACCTGGGGTCAGATCAATCGGGTGCTTGACCTGACAGTGCAGAGGAACCCCTGTGGGTGAGGTGAAGATGTCCCCGTACTCCTCCACAACCTTTTCCATTTGTTTTTGTCATGCAGAGGAGCCTTGTCTGGAGGTCGTGGCCACAGTCTTCCTCTTGCCCTAGGGGTGGATCATCAGGAAAACGAATTTCTTGGTTTGGGAAATGACCTTACTGCATTGTTTTGTAGTAACCAAAGAGATAGCGGCAGGAGGTGGTACCTCTGGTATCCTGTACAACTTATTTCCAAAAGTAACAATAATAGCACGAGGTCGAGACTCATACACAGCATGACGCTTCCACAAGTATGGTTTTCCTAATAATACATCAAGAACATCAATAGGAGAAACGTCACATAATACCTCATCCATGAAGGGCTTGATGCTATAAGGAAGGCAGCGCTACTGGTTGACGCGGAGATCTCGTCCTTGGTGAAGCCACCCGATGGTGTATGGATGTGGGTGAGTTGTGTTCGGCAAGCCCAACCGCTTCACAGCATCTGCTGAAATGAGGTTCTTTTGGCTCCCATTGTCGAAAATGAACTGTATAGGAAAGCCCTTTACCCACATCTGGGAGTGGAAGAGACGTTCCTCCTCCTCTCGATCTTCCGGTTCCTGCTTCTAGATCTTTGTAATGGCAACAGTGGCATTGGGCTCCGCATCAATAATCTGTTTCCCTTTTTCATTCCCCTTTTCAAGTTCTGATTTAGAGTTGGAGCATGCATCTGACTCAGAATCCCTCATCTCAGCCACTAGCAACTTCTTGGCCCGACACTCACTTGTGTTGTGAGTGGAGCTCTTATGGAACTCACACCACTTTCCCGTGTCCTTCTTTGGCTTTGCGGTGTTGTTCTTTTCTTGTGGCTTCGACGGGTTGTCTTTAGCTGCCATGCCTTAGCTATGTCCTTTGTTATGTTGTTTGGAAGCAGCTTTCCCTTTCTTTTGATTCGCAGATCCAAAGTCTCGCTTCTTCTGTTTGAATTTCTGCTCAATCTTGGCAGCATACCGGTATGCCGTACCAAGCGAGGAGATGTCAAGGAAATCCATTTCCTCCTGAATGTATCTATGCAGATAGCTACGATACTTTAGCACCGAATGTTTCTCTGAATCTTTGATACCCAAATTTGTGCGCAGGGTATGGAACAGATTCGTCAGCTCATGCACATCTTGATCCCTTTGTTGTCGCAGTGTGGTCCATTGTATGTACTTGTCCTCATAGCTCCCCATGGGATAGTACTGTTCCTTGACGGCGTCTCGGAAATAATTCCAAGTTGGTATGGCCAAGAACAGAGAGGGTTTTGTCTGGTCCTTGTTCTCACAGTAGGTTTCCCACCAGTCCTTAACATGGGGGGTAGCTTTGAGGAGTGCAAAAATAATCTTCTCCCGGTCTGAAAAGTCATGAACAGAGAAATATCCTTCTAATAGATTCAACCATCTATCTATGGCATCTGCGTCTATTTGACCCTAAAATATGGGAATGTCAAAATTTACTTGTACCTTAAAAGGAGTCACACCTCCAAAGTGGCTACTGGATGCAGATGTGCCACCGATGGGCAGCCGTTGAAGGATCTGAGCAAAGTTATCCATCATCGCGTTCCTTTGCTTTTCGAGGGCCTCTTCGAGCAATATTTTGATAGGATATCCTACTCTCTCATCTTTCTTTTCATCCCCCATGGGTGTCCATCGAGGTTTGCGAAGCTGATCTTGCAAAGGTTCCACATGAACAAGCCCTAGCTCCTTATACCCCGACCTCGTTGGGGACATGCAAAGAAGGATCGAGAAAAAGCAGACCGCTCTGATACCACTGATCCACATTTATTTAGGAATGAAATAGAATAAACATATAACCATAAATACAGAGATGCAGTGGAAATAACACTTCATTCCATTAATATCAAAGAACTGAAATTTTCTTACAGACGGAATGGAAATAAAACTAGCTAGGGCACTGGTAGCTATCTCTAAGAAGAGATGTGGTGGCTACAGGCCTCTGAATTGAGTTAAAATGAGGCTCAAGGGCCTATTTATTATTGAGAAACAATGGAGAACTCTAAACATCCAAAAACCTAACCCTAGGAGATGAAGCGCCAAAACTATGGGCCCCGTTTGGGTAAATTGGTGTTTCAACTTCCCAGGGACGTAACTATGGCATACTATCTCTGTTTGACGCACATGGTACATCATTAGAAAGATCTATCTAAGGACTACAACTTTCTCCATGAATATCCATTCCAGAACAGAATGATATTTCTGGAATCGAATTATATTCGCTGGAGGCGCGATGCCCAAAAAACGTCGTTTAGGGCCTCAAAACGGCTTCGGAAGTTCGAGACCCGAAAAACTGCTAGAAATAGTAAGTTTTGCCAAAACTGAAAAACTGAAAGAGGCAATGGTGGGGCCCCAAGTGGAATAGGCGGGTGGCCACCAATATCCACCTGGATCAATCTTTAAGAGTGGTTGGAAAAAAAAAAAAAAAAAACTTTTTGAGAATCAAGCAAGTATTCATAAGATATACACAAGACTTCGAACTCAAAAAGAAATGTTTCAGGATCCTCATGTATTAATCCATTGAAATTAGGGAGGATGGAGGGTGAGATATTCTTCATTATGGTTGTGGTATCTTCATGTAAGATCAGAAATCCAAAAGGTTATGCCTCTCCTCTACCACCTCTTATACCTTTTCCTCCATGTCCTCCTCTATTTCCTCCTCTACCTCTTCCACCTCCAATCCTAAGTTCATCATTCACTTTATGTACTTCTCCTTCTCTTTCCCCTACCATTGTAGACTCTTTTGAGCCAATATAAGGTTCTATAATTGGGTTTTCTAGCTCCTCCTCTGGTTCTTCTACCAGTGGAATGTTAAAATAATTTTATCCTTCCTCTTCACTAGGGACTTCCAATTCTTGTGCTAGAAGTTTTTCTTCGGTTGAATATAGAAAGATTATTCCTTCTGTTGGGGATGTAGGTTCTACCACAACTTAAGTAGAGGAATTTTTTGAATCTTTAGGTTGGATTTCGGATCTATGTACCTCGTGACGTCTATGTCTGCCCGCAAATAATGGAATGTGAGTTTCAGTGGATGGTGTGGAACAATGAGGTATTGGCCCGGGTGAGTGGTGATGTTGGAATCGAACTCCTACCTATACTTATAAATATACCCCTAGAATCTCTCTCTTTATGCATAAATATTTTTTATCTTTTTTCAATTTTATTTAAATGAAAATACTCGTAAATAATGTACAAGAATAAATCCTATATGCACTTCCCCGAAAACGGCGTCAAAATGTTTGTTAAATCAATTGTCTTTAATTTACTTCATTAAATGTCAACAAAGGTACGTGTACTTGTGATATGTATGTGCACTATATATGTTGGCCTTTCTTCTAAGCACAAAACAAATTGCAAAACTTAATAAAAAAAAATATAAAATGAACTAAAAATTAGAAACTAATAATGCACATGTTCTTTCTCTCTAGAGTACACACTAATTAAATTGAGATTTTCAAAGTAAAGAACTATCTAATATTGCTAATATTACTTAAAATAAATGTTGGAAAACCAAAATATAATAGAAATATAATCTAGTGCTATTGTTGCAGAATTAAATTTATTTTGCACTAAGTACTAAAGAGAGGCTTGCAAACTAAATTGAAATCAAATCAAATTTAATCTATTTTCTATGAGAAAAGCAATAACCAAATCTTAATCTATGAAAGGTAAAATTCTTTTAAAAGGAAATGACATTGAAATAGAGATAACAAGAATAAAAATATAACTCGAGAGAGATTACTAGTGTGCCTATTAACCTCCAACTATATTTCCAATCTAACATAACAAAACTCGAACATGACTAGCCATTAACAGAATTGAAACTTGAAAGCTACAATCACTTATTTAAGACTATCATGGAATGAGGAAATGCTAAGTATAAGTGAAAAATGATGCATTGAATTGTTAACTCTTTTTGGTATTTTCCATTTTATGATTACTCTTAAACAACGATAAATTAACCATAAATGCAAACTATAACGAAAATGATCTTCTAGGAAAAAACGTAAACTAAACTAATTCAAAACTTGAATGTAAACCTCACAGCTCACAGGTGACCCTCCTGGAGTGTAGGATCAATGATCAGTCAATACTTCATGCACGTATTGAAGAGATAACAGAAACTTAGATTAAAGGAACAGAGTATCAGTACCTTAACAACAATAATTTATCACCAATTCAAAACTATGTTCTCATTCTTGGTCACTGTTATTTATACAAGAAATACAAACAGTTTTTAAAAAGTTTTAAGCCGATAAATTCTAAATAACTTGGCACCTAATAGATCGTTATCTTAAAATTCTTTCTCTCATTAGTACTTTCTATTGTAAAATCAAGTCATGTGATATTTCGTATTTCTTCAGCTAAGTATCTCGCTCGCTTGATTCTTCATCTTCAATGTGCAACTATGACACACAATTCCCTTGTTTGACCCAGCCTTTGAGTTTCATATTCCTCATTTTGTTTGGCTTGCCACGTAATGCTAGTGAGTGGATAACCATATGGAAGAAAAATGTCATCTTCTGAAAATATTATTTCCTCTTATGGAGCAATGTAACCTATTGAACAATGAACTCTGCTGCAGAACCAGATGTTAGCTGCAGAATGTATTCAATTCAATAATTGCAAGATACTTTTGTCACAATTTCATTAAAAACAGAGAAATTAAAAATGGTTGTTTTAGTACCTTGTGGATTTTATCTTGACCTTTATATGTTGGGATTTTAAAGAAAAATGACAAAAAGGTGGAAAATGATGTCAAAAAGGGTGGTAAAAAAGAGACATTCTTAGACTTCAACACTATATTTAGGAAAAAGCATAACTTCATTATAAGACCTTCTCTCCATGATTGCCCTCAAATCAAGCATGGAAGTATAACCAGTCCCTACCATATAACATTATTGGAATCATTACTTTAAATTCAACTCTCCTCTTCCATGATTATATGAGTCTAGTTGTAATTCGGTTTTTATCTTTGGGTAGAACTTGATTATAAGACCTCATCTCCATGATTTCTCTCAAATCAATCATGGAAGTATAACTAATCCATACCATATAACGTTTTTGGAATTATTACTTTAACTTCACCACTCCTTTTCCATGATTATATGAGTTTATTTGTAAGTTGGTTTCTATCTTAATTTGTACCCTTTTTTCGTGTCTACGCATCTGGGGGAAAGGAGGAAGAGAGAAGTTTAATTCCTTCAAGTTTTCCTTTATTGTTAAAAAGTTGGTTGTTATCTTTGGGGAGAAGCATAACTTGATTATAATACATTATCTCCATGGTTTCCCTCAAATCAATCATGGAATTATAACTAGTCCCTACCATACAACCTTGCTAGAATCATCACTTTAACTTTACCTCTCCTCTTCCATGGTTATATGAACCTAGTTGTGAGTTGGTTGCTATATTTGGGGAGAAGCATAACTTTATTATAAGACCTTCTCTCCAAGTTTACCCTCAAATAAAGCATGGAAGTATAACTAGTCCCTACCATATAACCTTGTTGGAATCATTATTCTAACTTCACCTCCACTCTTCCATCATTTTTTTCAAAATAAAAAACATACTTTTGATATTTCTAGAATAGAAATCAAAAAGTACACTCTCGTGGCTGCATAGTAGCTCACTAGATTTCTTAACATGCATTTTATATTAGCATTAGAAATATTCTTCAAGCATACATAAAGAAGAAACACTAACATGTCACTGGAAAATCAAGATTAAAGAGATTAAAGGAAAATAATGACGATAAAACACGATTGCGGAATTCTGGACAAGTACAAATGCCAACATCCAAAAGTAAAGCTTCCTTTAAGAGAAAATTTGCTAGAACAATGTGCTCCCTGTAATAGTGAAGGATTTGAAGATCAACAAATTATTGTTGTAATTTTTGAAATTGGCAACAAGAAACATTAAAAATGGCAACCAAAAATGGAATCCATAAAATGGCACCCAGAAATGGCACCATATGAGGCTTCTGATTTAATTTTCCCTTAATTAAATTGGAAGAAAAATTGTAATTTCATCTCATTACAACTTGTATTAGTTAACTAAGTTAGGAAAACTTAGTTAGCTTACGAAATTCAAGTTAGAGGTCAAAGAGGAGGCATGTAGAATATTTTCCTATTTTTAGGGGGTCCAGTTATAGTGATTTGTGAGTTGTAATTAGTTAACTCAATTAATTGAATTAAAATAATTTTAACTAGTTCTAACTGATGGATGAGATAGTGAGAGGTCCAGTGAATTAAATTGGATTTAATTCACAAGTAGTGATCAAATTATTAACTAATAATTTTCTATAAATAGTTGTTGCATGTTAGTTCTGAGGAAGGCCCAGTTGAGTTTGAGTTTAAAGGGAAGATAACTATCAGTTTTACTATTACAAAATTTTATAGATATTGCATGAGGTCATCAAGAAGGCTTGAAAATATTGCACAATCATTATTTGGTATTTTCCTAAGTAATAAGGGCTCAATTAGCCCAATAATTCGTAAGCAAGGAAAGTGAGGCAGAGGCAAGCAAAAGGTTAAATACTTGACTGATTTTGCTTAGATCGCAAGCCAGATCTGAGCTAGTTCAGAGTGAGACAGTCAATAGAGTGCAGAGGTTTATCAATGTGAGAAATAATTGTATTTTTTCATGATATTGACTTTACGCAATATACAGATAGCAGGGTTTTAGGTAGTGTGCTTTCCCTAGATACGTCTTGTGTTGTGTGATTGATAATTTCTTTCTGTTACTTGTTAATTGATTGTGCGATCGGATTTTGTTTCTGCAAATTGTAGAAGGATTCATGGTATCTTGTTTTAGTACATTATAAGCTTGGATTGAATCTCATTGTTGGATTTTCTACATGGGATCAGGGCATCAAGAATCACAATAAAAGAGAAGAAATTGATTTTGTTTTTTAACATTTTGAAATTTGTAGATTGATTCCTCAAGATCTAGCAGCATACAAAGATGGAAGGACAAGATGGAGGAAGTGCTCGAGGAAAATGGATTGAAGGAATTCATAGACGGTGATATTCCCCAGCCTGCAGTAGTAGATGCTCAACTTCTTGATGCATGGAAGAAGAAGGTAGAAAAGTTGAGAAGGATCTTGTTAGAGGGAGTTCAAGATCATATTGTCTCGATTGTCCATGGAAAGGTGACTCCATTTGTTATGTGGAAGGCCTTGAAATATATGTTTTAGAATAGCAGCGACCACAAGAAGTTGGCATTGAAATACAAGCTCATAAAGATCAATATGGAGGAGGGCGAGACAATACCAAAATGCTTGACGAAGTTCACGCAATGTCAAGATGAGCTTGGAAGTGTTAGCGTGACATTATCCCAGGATGATTTGGTGAGCCTAGCTCTTCTAGGCCTTTCCAAGACCTGGCATAGTTACCAGGACTCTCTGAATGGTAGGGATAAGCTACCAGACTGGGATCATTTTTGTTCTGACTTGGTAATAGAAGAGATAATACGGAGCAACAGAGACGGGACCTCCGGTAAAGACAAAGAAGAATATTTTTCATTGGTTGGAAAAGGAAAAAAATTCAAGGGAAATTAGTCCCAAGGCGAAGAGGGAAAGAGAGACTTGTCCAATATCAAGTGTTTTCACTGGTACGAGCACAGGCACTATGCCTCGAATTGTCCATGGAAGAAGGCAAGAAATAAAGAGACTGCAGTTGCAGAGGTTGAAGTGCTAGCTTCACAGTTCGAGCTTGATTTTACTCTCATTACATGCATGGCCAACACTATAATTGGATGCATGTGGTATCTATACAGTGGTGCCTCATTACATATGATGGGGAATAGAGATCTCTTTAGTGACTTGGAGGAGAAGGACCTCCAACAGAACATAGATTTTGGAGATGACGGGGGGTATAACGCGACCAACATAGGTATAGTTACCTTTCAGAGGGAGTCTTGCTCCCCTCTTAGACTGAAAAATGTTTTGTATGTTCCAATACTAAAAAAGCATCTTGTCTCCATAGCGGTATTGTAATACCATGGTTATGATGTCATATTTAGAAAAGGAAACGTCTTCCTTAGACACATCACCACGGGACGGGTGAAACAGATCGGTGGAAGAGTCAAGAACTTGTATGCTTTTGAGGTCGAAGATTCATGCAAAGATTTGAGGAGAAAAGCAGAGGTTAGTGAATTGGTGGTTGAGAGGGAGCCTAAATTACCTCTCAACTTACAGCCTCAGAAGTAGTCTCAGAAGGTTGTGGAGAAGCCATAATTGGAGAAGTAGAGAGGAGACCGATTGGAGGCATCCACTCAAGTAGAGACGCCCAATAGGGGGGAATTTTGAAACAGATCGGTAGAGGGAGCACATGCATCCATACCTCCAGGTGAGAGGTGAGGTGATGTGCAAACATAATCACAAGAGAATAAATTTGGGCAGGATCCATGGAGATGGCTTGTCAAATGGATCAGACCTGGCTACGAGGAGCCCACAGTAAATATTAGTGTAGAAATTATACAATATGCGTGTATATATTGGATTCACCCAATCTAACGATATGCTAAACTTAAATTATGAATCGCTTCTACAAATCTTTGCAAAATTAAAAACACAATCGCCAATTACAAAATCATGAAGAAAGATCAATCACACACAACACAGATAATTTCCCGGGGAAGGCTTACAGCTAAAAAACCCATTATCTTCTATTGTATATTATATCATGGATCATATAAAAATTACATACAAAACTCTAATCATGAGAGCTCTCAGTACATGAGCTAATTGTCTCACACTGTCATACAAAAATTTGCAAATCACTTGCTTAATTTACTGTCTTGAGACAGCCTGCCTCCACTGCGCAATCCCTGCTGATAGAAATCCTTGAATGAATGCAATCTTGCCTGCCCTGATTGCGCAATCCTCATGGGCACATCCAATGTGTGTGTGGTTGCATGTGTGCAACCGGATAATGTCACAACTGATAGTCAACTTTCCTTTTACCTAGAACTCAATTGGGTCTCCACTGGATCTGTCATGCATACAGTTAATAATAGTAAATCTTTAGTTGCATGTGAGACCACTGATTGTGAGTTAATTAATAATTAATTCACTTGATCTCTCACTAGTGTATCTTCAGTTACAACTATCACAACTGAGTTTAACTCACTTAACTAAGTTAAATTACTTTACAGCTTGCACTTCCAACTCTATTACAACTCGAATCACTCAATTACAACTCAAGTCAACCTGCATGTCCCACCAACCAACCACTCAACTCGAAATTCACTTAGCTAATCGACTTTCCACTTCAATTAATTATTTCCAAGTACTCATTGAGAATAGATTATAATTAATTGTCCATCTATATTAAGGGATAATAAATATAGACATGCATCTATAAATAGACATACACCTATAAATAGACATGCATTATATAAATAGATTATGCATGTACATCTATAAATAGACATACACCTAAAAATAGCCTAAGGCCCCATCCTAGTGTAGGTGCTTAATTTTCACTAGGATCTTCTTGTTGAATCTCAACACTCCCTCTCAACAAGAAAGGGATTTTCCTTCACCTCAATCCTATCTCTATGGTATTCGAATTTTCTCCTGGTGAGTGCCTTCATCAGAATATCTACATCCTGATCTTCCGTGGGAATGTAATGAAGCAACATGATTCTCCTCTGTACATAATCTCTAAGATGATGGTACCGGATATCTATATGCTTGGATATATAATGAAACACATGATTAATCGAGAGTTTAATGCAACTCTGATTATCACAATGAATCATTGTCGAATCCATATGAGAACCAAACAAACCAACCAATATCTTTCTAATCTAGATAGCCTCACATGCAACTTGACTCGCTGCCATGTATTTCACTTTTGCTGAACTGAGTGCCACAGATCTCTGCTTCTTGTTGTACCAAGAAACATTCATAGATCAATTGCCAAAGATCCCCCCTGATGTGCTCTTTATGTCTGTTGGACTTCCAGCCCAATCTGCATCCGTGAAGCCATGCAACTTTAAACAATGTTATCGATGAAATAGGTAACTGCGCTGTTACCTACATTTTTTGGTAGCATAAAAAGCACCCGATTTTGAAAAGTGGTGATGCAGAATCACCTCTTCTTTTTTTTTAGCACATTTTTGACACTGATATTTTTATTTATGAAGTATGAATATTTGTTTTAAAATGTTAGTGATTTTCATGCTAATTTTGAAACGTATTGATGCAGCATCAACTTTTTTTTTTTTAGAGCGGTGATTTTCATGCTAATTTTGAAACGTATTGATGCAGCATCAACCTTTTTTTTTTAGAGTGGTGATTTTCATGTTGGTAATAAAACACAAAACTTAGATAAAAATATATATATATAAAAACAATAAAAAAAACCAACAAAAATGTTAAAAAAACAAAATTAACTCGTAAAAATAAAAAATTTAAACAAAAATAAATTAAAAAAAACAAAAATATTCGAAAATTATATCAAAAGAAATGACAAAATTTGAAAAAAAAAACACATAATTTAAAGAAAAAAAACAAAAATTAACCAAAAAAATTTAAAAAAAAAACATCAAAAACATTTTTTTCTAAGTTATTAAAAAAAACCATATAATTAAAAAAAAAAATTAAATAGAAAATTTAAAAATAATTTAAATTACAAAATTAAAATTTAGATAAAAAAATAAAATACAAAAAAGAAAAAATTAAATTTAAAAATTTAAATTAAAAATAATAATAATAATAAGAAAACAAAAATACAAATTTTAAAATTAACAAAAAAACAAAATTTAAAATTGAAAAAGAAAATTAAAATAAAAGAATTATAATAAAAAAAACTATCATTAAAAAACAAAAAAAAATGAAAAAAACCACGTGCAAATAATTAAAAAACAAATATCCATAAATTTGTTGTTTTTTTTAAATGAAACAATTTATAAATTTTAAAAATGAAAAACCAAATAAACTAAAAGATTTTAAAAAAAAATTAAATTAAATTAAAATTTAATAAATTTAATGAATAAATTTTAAATTTTAAAAAATAATTAATCTAAAATATTAAATTTAAAAACAAAAACAAAAAAAATTAAAACAAATTAAATTTAAAAAAAAAAAAAATTTGAATTAAAAAAAAAAAAATTAAATCTTTTGAATTTAAAAAAAAATTAAAAAATAAAAATCAAATTAAAAAAAAATATATGAAAAATTAAAAAAAAATAAAAATAAAAGAATTTTTTGACCGTGGTGGCGCTGCCAGTCGGCCTCCCGCCTGCCCAGCGGCCGGTCTCTGCCGCCACCTGGGCGGGAGGCCGATTCAGGGAATCGCCCTCCCGCGGCGGGAGGCCGATTCCGGGAGTCGCCCTCAGGCCGATTCCGGGAATTGCCCTCCCGCGGCGAGAGGCCGATTCCAAGAATCGCCCTCCCGCAATGGGCCGATTCTAGGAATCGCCCTCAGGCCGATTCCAGGAATCGCCCTCCCGCCGATTCCGGGAATTGCCCTCCCGTGTTAGGAGGGCAATTTTGGGAATCGCCATGAGGCCGATTCCGGGAATCGCCCTGAGGCTGATTCTGGGAATCGCCCTCCAGCCGTGGGAGGCCGATTCCGGGAAGGCCGATTCTGGGAGTCGCCCTCCCGCGTCGCGGGTGGGCGATTCCCGAAATCGGCCTCAGGGTGATTCCCGGAATCGGCCTCCTGCAGCGGGAGGGCGGTTACCAGAATCGACCTCCTGTCGCGGGAGAGCGATTCTCGGAATCGGCCTCCCGCCTAGCGGCCGGCCTCCTGCGGCGGGAGGGCGATTCTCGGAATCGGCCTCCCGCCTAGCGGCCGGCCTCCACCGTCACCTAGGCGGGAGGTTGATTGGCGGCGCCACCACAATCAAAAAAAATCTTTTTTATTTTTTATTTTTTTAACTTTTAATATTTTATTTTTTTAATTTGATTTTTTTTAATTCAAAAAATTTAAAATTATTATTTTTTTTTACTTTAATTTTTATATTTGAAATTTAATTTGTTTTTGTTTGTTTTTATTTATTTTTTATTTTTTTTATTTTTTAAATTTTATTCATTCTTTTTTTTTAATTTTTTTTTCTAAGTTTTGTTAATAATTTTTATTAAATTTTGTATTTTTTTTTTATTTAATTGATTTTTTATTTAATTTTTTCATATTTTTTTTATTATTATTAAATTTTATGTTTAGTTTTTTCATTTAATTTTTAAAATTTAGTAAATTTGGTATTTTTATTTATTTATTTATTTGAATTTAATATTTTTTTTTAATTTTTAATTTTTTTATTATTATTTTTTTAATTACATAAAATTTTTATATTTTTTTTATTTCAATTAAAATTGTGTATTTAAAATTAGATTTTTTTTTTTAAGTTAAACTTAATATTTTCAAATTAATTTATTTTTTATTCTATTTTTTATTTAATATATTTATTTAATTTATTTTTTTCAATTTTTCAATTTTAATTGATTTTTTAAGTTTTTTAAGTTTTTATTTTCTATTTATATTTAAAATTTAATTTTTATTTCAAAATTTATTTGTTTATTCGTTTATTTATTAAAATTTAATATATATATTTTTTAATTTAATTTGTTATTTTAATATTAACATTTTTTTTTTAATTTAATAAAATCTAATATATATATTTTTAATTTAAGTTCATATATATATATTTTATTTTTTATAATTTAAATTTAATATATTTTTTAAAATCTATTTGTTTTCTTAATATATATTTCTTTAAATTTAATATTTTTATTGTATTTTTTTTTCATTTTTTTAAAATTAGTTTTTCATTTTTTTACTTTTAATTTCAATAATGTTTTTTTTGTAAGTTTTAAATTTATTAAAATTTAATATATTTCTTTAAATTTAATTTTTTATTTTAAAATTTAATTTTTTATTTTTTTTAATTTAATAAACATTTTCTTTTTCTTTTTTAAATTTAATTTCTATATTTTATTTTTTATAATTTCTTTCTTTTTTTAACTTGTTTTTCTTTTTAATTTAATATTTTTATTTTGTTTTTCTTTTTATTTTTTTATTTCTATATATTTTGAAATTTTAATCTTTAATTTTTTCTTAATTTTTAATTTTAAATTTTTTCTTAAATTTTAGGTTTTTTTTAATGTTTGAATTAAAATTTTTATTTTTTTATTCCTATATATTTTTAAATTTTAAGCTTTAAAATGTTTTTATTTTTTAAATTTATTTTTTTTCTTAAATTTTAGGTTTTTTTTAATGTTTGAATTTTAAAAATTAAAAAATGTTATTTCTATTTTTAAAAATGTTAAAAATATGACAATTTTTTTTTTGGTTATTCCAGCGTCAATTGGTTTTGTTTTTAGGGTGTTTTTTCAATCCTTTTTTCAAGAAACTAGTTTGTTTTTAGCATAATTTTATAAAATGTTGAAATTTGACCTTCAAAAAAAACCAAGTGCATTCTGGAATACACTTTTTTTGTTTTTTGGGTGTTTTTTCATGTTTTTTGAGTCTTTTTGGGCTAGAGTTCCCGTTTTGAGGTCAGGTTACCTATTTCATCAGTAATAGTGTTTTTACTCCATCCGTCTGTTTGTACTATAAACCATACTCTGATGTGCCCCTCTGGTATCTGAAGACATGCTTCCCCACCTTCCAAAAGAGCTTGGTAGGCTTAACCATAGCTTGACTCAGCTCGTTAACTGCATAGAAAATGTTCGGTCTCGTGTTCACTAGATACATTAGCGAACCCACTAACTGTCGATAGACAGTAGCATCCACTACCTCTCCAGAAGTAGCATCCTCTTTCCTCCAATTTCCTGGAAGAGGAGTATCCATGGGTTTGCAACCCTCCATGTTAAACTTAACTAGTTACTCCTTTGCATACTTGCCTTGAGACACAAAAATTTCATCATCTCACTGCCATATTTCCAATCCAAGTAAATAATGGAGGCCCAAATCCTTCATTTCTAACTCTCTTACAAGATCCTCCTTGCATGAAAGTATTAGTTGCTCATCACCAGTCAATATTAAATCATCAACATAAAGAAAAATGATTAAAATCTTACCCTCCACCACAATTTGGTACAGGTTTTCATCTGCTTCACTTTTGGTGAAGCCCAGTCCAGTGAAATAGTTGTCTATCCGAGTGTACCAAGCACGGGGTGCTTGCTTCAGCCCATACAGTGTTATTTTGAGTCGACACACATGCGACTCGCTGTTGAAGATCTTGAAACCTTCAAGATTCTCTATGTACACCTCTTCCTCAATGATCCCATTGAGAAATACATTTTTCACATCCATCTGATGAATGCGCCAGCCCATTTGCGCTGAGAGAGAAAGGATGGATCTTATGGAAGAATACCTTCCGATGGGTGGAAAGCTCTCCTCATAATCTATCCCCTCAATCTGTGAGAAGACCCAGGCCACAAATCTAGCCTTATATTTCTCCACACTCCCATCAGCAACTTTCTTTACCTTGCAGATCCATCTCGAACCTACCACTGATTTATCAATTGGCCTTGGAACAATTTTCCAAGCACTATTTTTGAAAATGGAGTCATACTCCTCCACCATTGCATCAACATAAGTGGGATCCTACACTACTTCCTGAAAGGAAGATGGTTCAGTCAAAATACATTTTCTCAAGAGAGCCATGTATCTAGTAAACCGGTCAGGAAACTGTCTCTGTCTACACTGTGAAATAGGGGCTCCTACATTCTCTGCAGCATCAAGTCTCATCCTATCAGCTTCTGTGCTGCGCTTTCTGCTATTTCTGATGGATGGCTCTGCATGAGTGGCTTCCTCCACTCCATGAACCTCCTCCTTTGGTTGGTCCACATCTAGATACTCATCTTTGGGAACCAGCAGTTCCTCCTCCACATGCAAGTCCAATTCCCTGTCAAGCGACAACCACATGGCTTTCCCCTCATCAAATTTTATTCCCGTCGAACAATAGTCATTCTGTTGTTTCAAAAATACACACGATAATTATGGGGTGTTTCTATGTACCCCACAAAAATCCCAACTTCAGTAGTCAGCTCCAGCTTCTTCTTGACGTCCTTGGTCACATGCACATAAACAGATGAGCCAAAAATCTTAAAGTGTGAAACATCTGGTTTCTTACCAGTGAAAGCCTCTTCAGGTGTACTCATGCCAAGTACTCTATGAGGATAACGGTTCTGCACATAAACCATAATCTTGCATGCTTCTGCCCACAAATGCATTGGTAGGCCCTGATAATGCAACATCGCTCGTGCTGCACCCAAATTGTTATGTTCTTCCTCTTCGCGACCCATTTTGTTGTGGGTTATGAGGCGCTATGAGTTCTCTTTAAATTCCTTCTTTGCTACAGAAGTTCTTGAATTCATTAGAGATGTATTCTCCACCATTATTTCTCTTAAGAGCCTTCACTTGCTTCCCCGACTCTTTCTCCACCAATGCCTTAAATTCATAGAACTTAGGGAATGTTTGATATTTCTTCAGCATGAAGAAGATACAACATTTACAAGAAAATTCATCAACAAATATTACATAGTATTGATGTTTTGTTGTTGAAGCAACTGAGAATGGTCCACACACGTCTGTGTGAACTCTCTCAAGGATCCCCGAAGCACGGTTCTCCTTCTCATGAAAGGTGGACTTTACATACTTCCCCATGGTACAACCCTTGCACTGATCTAACTGAGCAAGTGTTCCCATTGGAAGTCCAATAGATATTTTTTGCATGACTTTCAAGGCTCCATGATGAAGATGGCCCAATCGCCTGTGCCATAATTCGCCCTCATCCCGGCTCACTACTTTTTCTGCCTTGCCCATCATGGCAGCGCAGCCATCTACCTCCAGCTTGTAGAGATTATTAACTCAAATCCCTATCCTCTTGGCTTGACCCATTGTTTTATGTCGTAGGAAAGCTTTTCCATCACTAAAAACAACATCATAGCCTCTGTCCTCCAATATTGCGACTAAGCCAAATTTTTCTTCAGACCTGGTACATGAATACCATGTTTTAATTGAAATGGTTTACATGAATCCATCTGAAAGGTAATGGTACCAATATTGGTAGCACTATACCATTCATCGTTGCACATCTCAATATGCATCTAGAGATCTTTCTCCTCCAAAACACTGAAAATTTCCTTATCTCCCGTCATGTGAAAGGAAGCGCCACTATCCAAATACCACACTGATCCCAATGCACTTGACACCATGCATGCAATTAAGGATAAGTCAAGCTCAAATTATGAGGCAAGGGCCTCACCGGTTGCAGCTCTAGCAACCTTCTTGTTCTTCTTCTTTTGTGGACAGTTAGTAGCAAAATGATCATGTTCGTGACAGTGAAAACACTTCACCTTGGACATGTCCTGCTTCTTGCCTTGAGACTCGGATTTAGAATGGAACTTCTTCCCCTTCCCTTTCTTTTACTTGGAAGCTAGATCACAATCCTCTTCATCATCATGCTTTGATGAAGAGCCATCTCTGGTGTTCCGCCTAAACTCCTCCTGCACCAGATCCGACCACAGTCATTCCCAATCCGGCCATTTTTCGGTCCATTGACAGAGTCTTCATAACTGTGCTAACTCTTAGGAAGTCCCAAGAGAGGCAAACTAACCAAATCATCATCAATTATTGTTATTCCCATACTCCCCAATTCATCCTGACATTGGACAAACTTTGTGAGAACTTTGGAATGGTGTCGCCCTTTTCCATCTTCATCTTTCTGAGTTTATCTTTGAGTGCCAATTTCCTATGGTCGCTGCTGCTTTGGAATATATCCATCAAAGCCTTCCACATATCATATGGTGTGGCTTTCCCATGGAGGCTTGAGACAATGTGGTCTCGTACTCCCTCCAACAGGATCCTCCTCGCCTTTGCCACTTTCTTTTGCCATGCATCAAGATTTGCAGCATTTGGCTTAGGAACATCATTTTCAATGAATTACTTCAAGCCATTGTCTTTGAGTACCACCTCCATCCTGTCCTTCCAAGTAATGTAGTTTGAGCTTCCCTCGAGTGCATACTCTAACCTCAAGCCATTGAAAGTCATTTTGATTTTGAATCAGCTATAGCACCAAGAAATTCTTTCTTCAAATTCGAATTCTATCCACCAACAAACTCAGCTCCTGCTTCACTTCTGCAATTTCCTGTGCTCTAATACCATGTAGAAATTATACAATATGCATGTATATATGGGATTCACCTGATCTAACAATATGCTAAATTTAAATATTGAATCACTTCTACAAATCTTTGCGGAATTAAAAACACAATCGCCAATTATAATATCATGAAGAAAGATCAATCACACACAACACAGATAATTTCCCGAGGAAAGATTATAGCTAAAAACACCACTATCTTCTATTGTGTATTATATCATGGATCATGAAACAATTACATATAAAACTCCAATCACAATAGCTCTCAGTACATGAGCTAGTTGTCTCACACTGTCATACAAAAATTGGCAAATCACTTGCTCAATTTACTGTCTCCAAAAAACCTGCCTCCATTGCACAATCCCTGCTTATAGAAATCCTTAAATGAATGCAATATTGCCTACTTTGACTGCGCAAACCTCATGGGCACATCCAATGTGGGTGTGGTTGCATGTGTGCAACCAGATAATGCCACAGCTGATAGTCAACTTTCCTTTCACCTAGAACTCATATGGGTCTCCACTGGATCTGACATGCATGTAGTTAATAATAGTAAATCTTTAGTTGCATGTGAGACCACTGATTGTGAATTAATTAATAATTAATTCACTTAATCTCTCACTAGTGTATCTTCAATTACAACTAGCACAATTGAGTTTAACTCACTTAACTGAGTTAAAATACTTTACAACTTGCACTTCCAACTCTGTTACAACTCAAATCACTCAGTTACAACTCAAGTCAACCTGCATGTCCCACCAACTAACCACTCAAGTCGAAATTCACTTAGCTAACTGATTTTCCACTTCAGTTAACTATTTCCAAGAGCTCATTGAGAATAGATTATAGTTTATTGTCCATCTATATTAATGGATAATAAATATAGACATGCATCTATAAATAGACATGCATTCTATAAATAGATTATGCACATACATCTATAAATAGAAATACACCTAAAAATAGCCTAAGGCCCCATCCTAGTGTAGGTGCTTAATTTTCACTAGGATCTTCTTGTTGAATCTCAATAAGTAGCAGGAATGATCAGTAATATTGATGCAATTAGATGTCAGATACTGGAGCGCATATCAGAGTTGGAAGCAGTGCAGAGGGCTCGGATGCGGATTCAACAACAGTGCAAAGTTTCCAGTAGATAGTGCAGTAGATAGCAGTAGTCAAAGACTCTGAAGATCGATGCATCGTACTAATTCAGTTTTTTGGAGGTTATTCAGTTTCAGGAGTTGCAGGAGCAAACAACATTAGAGAAGTGTTGCATACAAAATAGTCCAAAGGTACCGAATCGAGATAGATTGAAATTCCTTTCTAGCTGAGAGGGAGGGTTGAAATTGGGAAAAAGAAACATTAAAAATGGAATCCAGAGAATGGAACCTAGAAATGTGTTGAAGCTTGCAATAAGAAACAGTGAAATTGGAATCTGGAAACAACATCCTTGATTCTAGTGAAAATTAAGCACCTACACTAGGTGGGGCCCACACAAGCTATTTTTAGGTCGATGTCTATTTATAGATGCATGAGAAAATTCTATTTATAGGTGCATGTCTATTTATATATGTATGTGCAAGTTCTATTTATAGATTGCATGTCTATTTATAGATGCATGTTGACTATTATTATCCCTTAATATTAGTGGACAATAAATAATAATCTATTCTCAATGAACACTTGGAAATACTTGAAAGAAGTGGGAAATCAGTTAGATAAGGGGATTTTGAGTGAAGAGGTTGGTTGGTGGTACATGCAGAGTGACTTTAGTTGTAACAGAGTGATTCTAGTTGTAATAAAGTTGGAAGTGCAGTGGTACATGAATTGTGCAAGTTGTAAATCAGTTTAACTCAGTTAAAAGTGAGTTAAAGTCAGTTGTGATAGTTTGAACTGAAGATACACTAGTGAGAGATCAAGTGAATTAATTATTAACTAATTCACATGTAGTGATCTCACATGCAACTGATGTTTTTACTATTGTTAGTTGCATGCATGTCAGATCCAGTGGAGACCGAATTGAGTTCTAGGTGAAAGGGAAGTAAACTATCAGTTGTGACATTATCCGATTGCACACATGCAACCACACACACATTGGATGTGCCTATGATCCAGGTGGATATTGGTGGTCACCCTCCTATTCCACTTGGGCCCCCACCATTGTCTATTTCAGTTTTTCAGTTTCGGCACAGTTTACTATTTTTAGCAGTTTTTCGGGTCCTAAACTTCCGGAGCCGTTTTGAGGCCCTAAACGACGTTTTTTGGGAAAACGGAGGGCAACATGGGTTCATGGACCGATGTTGCCCATTCTAAATTTGTAGTCCTCGGATAGATCTTTCTAACGAGGTATGGTACGCGTCAAACGGAGATCGTATGCCAAAGTTACGCCCCTGGGAAGTTGAAACACCAATTTACCCAAACGGGGCCCATAGTTTTGGCGCTTCATCTCCTAGGGTTAGGGTTTGGGCTGTTTAGGATTTCCCATTGTTTCTAAATGATAAATAGGCCCTCGAGCCTCATTGTAACACAGTTCAGAGGCCTGTAGCCGCCACATCTCTTCTCAGAGATAGCTACCAGCGCCCTAGCTAGTTTTATTTCCATTCTGTCTGTAAGCAAATTTCAGTTCTTTGATATTAATGAAATGAAGTGTTATTTCCGCCGCATCTCTATATTTATGGTTATATGTTTATTCTGTTGCGTTCCTGCATAAATCCGGATTAGTGGTATCAGAGGGGTCTGCTTTTTCTCGATCCTTCTTTGCATGTCCCCAACGAGGTCGGGGTATAAGGAGCTAGGGCTTGATCTGGTGGAACCTTTGCAAGATCAGCCTCGCAAACCTCGACGGATGCCCATGGGGGACGAAAAGAAAGATGAGGGAGCAGGAGATCCTATCAAAATATTGCTCGAGGAGGCCCTCGAAAGACAAAGGAACGTGATGATGGATAACTTTGCTCAAATCCTTCAATGGCTACCCACCGGCGGCGCATCTGCATCCAGCAGCCACTCTGGAGGCGCGACTCCTTTTAAGGTACAAGTAAATTTTGACATTCCCATATTTGAGGGTCAAATAGACGCAGATGCCGTAGATAGATGGTTGAATCTGTTAGAAGGATATTTCTCGGTTCATGAATTTTCAGACCGGGAGAAGATTATTTTTGCACTCTTCAAAGCTACCCCCCATGTTAAGGACTGGTGGGAAACCTACTGTGAGAACAAGGACCAAACAGAACCCTCTCTGTTCTCAGTCGTACCAACTTGGAATTATTTCCGAGACGCCGTCAAGGAACAGTACTATCCCGTGGGGAGCTATGAGGACAAGTACATACAATGGACCACGCTGCGACAACAAAGGGATCAAGATGTGCATGAGCTGACGAATCTGTTCCATACCCTGCGCACAAAGCTGGGTATCAAAGATTCAGAGAAACATTTGGTGCTAAAGTATCGCAGCTGTCTGCACAGATACATTCAGGAGGAAATGGAGTTCCTCGACATCTCCTCGCTTGGTACGGCATACCGGTATGCTGCCAAGATTGAGCAGAAATTCAAGCAGAAGAAGCGAGACTTTGGATCTGCGAATCAAAAGTAAGGGAAAGGTGCTTCCAAACCGCAGAACAAAGGACAGAGCCAAGGCATGGCGGCTAAAGACAACTCATCGAAGCCACAAGAAAAGAACAGCACCGCAAAGCCAAAGAAGGACACGGAAAGTGGTGTGAGTTCCATAAGAGCTCCACTCACAACACAAGTGAGTGTCGGGCCAAGCAGTCACTAGTGGCCGAGATGAGGGCTTCTGAGTCAGATGCATGCTCTGACTCCGAATCAGAACCTGAAAAGGGGAATGAAAAAGGGAAACAGATTATTGATGCGGAGCCCAACGCCACCGTTGCCACTACAAAGGTCCAGAAGGAGGAACCGGAAGATCCAGAGGAGGAGGAACGTCTCTTCCACTCCCAGATGTGGGTAAAGGGCTCCCCTGTACAGTTCATTGTCGACAATGGGAGCCAAAAGAACCTCATTTCAGCAGACGCCGTGAAGCGGTTGGGCTTGCCGACCACAGATCACCCACATCCATACACCATCGGGTGGCTTCACCAAGGACGAGATCTCCGCGTCAGCCAGCAGTGTCGCCTTCCCTATAGCATCAAGCCCTTCACGGATGAGGTATTATGTGATGTTGCTCCTATTGATGTTTCTGATGTATTATTAGGACAACCATACTTGTGGAAGCGTCATGCTGTGTATGAGTCTCGACCTCGTGCCGTTATTATTACTTTGGGAAATAAGTTGTACAGGATACCAGAGGTACCACCTCCTACGACTATCTCTTTGGTTACTGCAAAACAATGCAGTAAGCTCATTTCCCAAACCAGGAAATTCGTTTTCTTGATGATCCGCCCCCAGGGCAAGAAGAAGACTGTGGCCACGACCTCCAGACAGGGCTCCTCTGCACAACAACAACAAATGGATAAGGTTGTGGAGGAGTACGGGACATATTCACCTCACCCACAGGGGTTCCTCTGCACTGTCAGGTCAAGCACCCGATTGATCTGACCCCCGGTGCGCCGCTACCTAATGGACCGATCTATCGACGCTCTGTTCTGGAGAATGATGAAATCAAGAGTGCGTATCTGCAGAGCCGTTGTGAAGGTCAGCACGTACCAAGTTCATCGCCCGTGGGTTCGATCGTGTTGGTACAAAAGAGATACGGGAGATCAGACACTGGCCTATGGGCATCAGACTACACCTGGCCCGAATAGGTACATTATACTACACGGATTGATGACCCTCTCCGATACAGGCCGTACACCATCACCAAGGCTGTAGGGAACAATGCATTCGAGCTCAGCATTCCACCATTCCTTGGTCTGCACCCAGTCTTCAATGTGGATCGCCTTCGTCCTTACTTCCCACCTCTACTGGACACCTCGGACATTGCAGAACAACTCACACCAACTGAGTTAAATCCAGACTGCATGGAACAGGCCACCACAGATTGCATCATGGACATGCAAATCAAGAACACTCGCTAGCAGCAGATCCAACTATATCGGGTTGTCAAAGCTGGCCAACTCCTGCACCAAGGAAAGTGGTTCACCAGGGACCAAGTTCAGCAGAAATTTCCCCATCTCATGGAGGAACTTAACGCAATGGGGACCATTGCTTCCTAAGGGGGGAGGAATGATCCAGGTGGATATTGGTGGCCACCCACCTATTCCACTTGGGCCCCCACCATTGTCTCTTTCAGTTTTTCAGTTTTGGCATAACTTACTATTTTTAGTAGTTTTTCGGGTCCTGAACTTCCGGAGCCGTTTTGAGGCCCTAAACGACGTTTTTTGGGTATGAAATTTGTTGCGATTTTGATCATCAAAATCATCACAAAAGTTGTAGTCCTCGGATAGAGCTTTCTAATGATGTATCATGTGCGTCAAACGGAGATAGTATGCCAAATTTACGTCCCTGGGAAGTTGAAACACCAATTTACCCAAACGGGGCCCATAGTTTTGGCGCTTCATCTCCTAGGGTTAGGTTTTTGGGATATTTAGGGTTCTCCATTGTTTCTCAATAATAAATAGGCCCTCGAGCCTCATTGTAACACAGTTCAGAGGCCTGTAGCCGCCACATCTCTTCTCAGAGATAGCTACCAGTGCCCTAGCTAGTTTTATTTCCATTCTGTCTGTAAGCAAATTTCAGTTCTTTGATATTAATGAAATGAAGTGTTGTTTCCACTGCATCTCTGTATTTATGGTTATATGTTTATTCTGTTGCATTCCTGCATAAATCCGGATCAGTGGTATCAGAGCGGTCTGCTTTTTCTCGATCCTTCTTTGCATGTCCCCAACGAGGTCGGGGTATAAGGAGCTAGGGCTTGATCCGGTGGAACCTTTGCAAGATCAGCCTCGCAAACCTCGACGGACGCCCATGGGGGACGAAAAGAAAGATGAGGGAGCAGGAGATCCTATCAAAATATTGCTCGAGGAGGCCCTCGAAAAACAAAGGAACGCGATGATCGTAGATCGCAGCTCGCATCCTTCACTGCATCGCAAACCCATACGGCGCGCATCTACAAGCGTAGCCACTCGGGAGTTCTCGGCCGTACCAACTTGGAATTATTTCCGAGACGCCGTCAAGGAACAGTACTATCCCGTGGGGAGCTATGAGGACAAGTACATACAATGGACCACGCCGCGACAACAAAGGGATCAAGATGTGCACGAGCTGACGAATCTGTTCCATACCCTGCGCACAAAGTTGGGTATCAAAGATTCAGAGAAACATTTGGTGCTAAAGTATCGCAGCCGTCTGCACAGATACATTCAGGAGGAAATGGAGTTCCTCGACATCTCCTCGCTTGGTACGGCATACCGGTATGCTGCCAAGATTGAGCAGAAATTCAAACAGAAGAAGCGAGACTTTGGATCTGTGAATCAAAAGCAAGGAAAAGGTGCTTCCAAACCGCAGAACAAAGGACAAAGCATGGCGGCTAAAGACAACCCGTCAAAGCCACAAGAAAAGAACAACACCGTAAAGCCAAAGAAGGACACGGGAAAGTGGTGTGAGTTCCATAAGAGCTCCACTCACAACACAAGTGAGTGTCGGGCCAAGCAGTCGCTAGTGGCCGAGATGAGGGCTTCTGAGTCAGATGCATGCTCCGACTCCGAATCAGAACCCGAAAAGGGGAATGAAAAAGGGAAACAGATTATTGATGCGGAGCCCAACGCCACTGTTGCCACTACAAAGGTCCAGAAGGAGGAACCGGAAGATCCAGAGGAGGAGGAACGCCTCTTCCACTCCCAGATGTGGGTAAAGGGCTCCCCTGTACAGTTCATTGTCGACAATGGGAGCCAAAAGAACCTCATTTCAGCAGACGCTGTGAAGCGTTTGGGCTTGCCGACCACAGCTCACCCACATCCATACACCATCGGGTGGCTTCACCAAGGACGAGATCTCCGCGTCAGCCAGCAGTGCCGCCTTCCCCATAGCATCAAGCCCTTCACGGATGAGGTATTATGTGACGTTGCTCCTATTGATGTTTCTGATGTATTATTAGGACAACCATACTTGTGGAAGCGTTATGCTGTGTATGAGTCTCGACCTCGCGCTGTTATTGTTACTTTGGGAAATAAGTTGTACAGGATACCAGAGGTACCACCTCCTGCCGCTATCTCTTTGGTTACTGCAAAACAATGCAGTAAGCTCATTTCCCAAACCAGGAAATTCGTTTTCCTGATGATCCGCCCCCAGGGCAAGAAGAAGACCGTGGCCACGACCTCCAGACAGGGCCCCTCTGCACGACAACAACAAATGGATAAGGTCGTGGAGGAGTACGGGGACATCTTCACCTCACCCACAGGGGTTCCTCTGCACTGCCAGGTCAAGCACCCGATTGATCTGACCCCAGGTGCGCCACTACCAAATGGACCGATCTATCGACGCTCTGTTCTGGAAAATGATGAAATCAAGAGGCAGATTCAGGAGCTGTTGCAGAAAGGTCACATCAGACCAAGTTCATCGCCCTGTGGGAGCCCGATCGTGTTGGTACAGAAGAAGGATGGGACGTGGAGACTCTGTATTGACTATCGCGCGCTGAACAAGATCACCGTCCGGAATAGGTACCCAATCCCACGGATTGATGACCTTCTGGACCAACTCAAAGGTGCAAAATACTTCAGCAAGATTGACCTGAAGTCTGGGGATCACCAGGTACCAATTGAACCCTCCGATGTGTGGAAGATCGCTCAAAGCTAAGGAAGGCCTTTTTGAATGGTCGGTCATGCCTTTCGGGTTGACGAATGCTCCCGCAACCTTCATGAGGATGATGGACGACATCTTGCGGCCATTCACCAACTCATTTGTAGTGGTGTACTTGGATGACATTCTAATCTTCAGCAAGACTTGGGAAGAGCACCTTCATCACATCCGACAAGTCCTCCAAACACTGCGGCAACACAAGTTGTGTGCCAATTTGGAGAAGTGCATGTTTGGCATGACCCAGGTTCAATATCTGGGATACATTATTGATGAAAGGGGGGTGCATGTGGATCCAGCCAAGATCCAAGTCATTAGGGATTGGCCAGCCCCGACTACTATAACAGAGCTTCGCAGCTTTCTGGGTCTTGCTAATTTCTACCGTAGATTCGTGCTGGGATTCTCTCATATCACTGGGCCCTTGAGTCAAGTCACCAAAGGAGGAGCGAGAGCAAAATTCTTTTGGTCGGAACCTCAACAGAAGGCGTTCAAAGAATTGAAAAATCGCCTCTGTTCTGCCCCAGTGCTCACCTTACCAGACTTGCAGCAGCCATTTGAGATCGAGACAGATGCCTCCGACTATGCTATTGGGGCAGTTCTTACTCAACAGGGACATCCAGTGGCATATCACAGTGAGACATTGTCTGAGACAGTTCGCAAGTATCCCACCTATGACAAAGAAATGTATTCCATTGTGCAAGTCTGTCGACAATGGAAGCATTACATTTTGGGGAAGGAAACAATCATCCACACAGACCACCGGCCCCTGCAGTTCATACAGACACAAGGGAAGTTGCAGAATGATCGCCATCAGAAGTGGTCCACATATTTGCAATAGTTTCACTTGAACATCAAGTACAAGAAGGGTAGCACCAATAATGTTGTATACCGCCTCCGACCACCGATCGTGGCGCTCACCACCGTGCTCAACTCGTGGGCACAAGACCTCCGATCGGGACGCTTTCATGAGAGTGACCTGTGACCCTACTAACACTTACAAGGCATTTCGGGGGGCACGCAAGTTCCAAATTTTCACCTCCAAGATGCACTTTTATGTCACCTGGGACACCTTGTGTTCCTTCAAGCGAGCGTGCCAAGATGATATGGGAAGCACACTACAGTCGAGTCGTTGGGCATTTCCGGGTCGAGAAAATAGTAGCAATACTACAGAAGTATTTCTATTGGCCGAACCTTCGAAAGGATGTCGAGAAGCACATCAGATCCTGCACTGCTTGTGCCATTGCCAAACCGACCATCAAGAAGCAAGGCCTATATACTCAACTACCTACCCCTAGTCGACCGTGGGAATCCATCTCCATGGATTACATGTCGGGCCTGCCTTCTACTAAGAATGGAAATGACTGTGTTTTCGTGGTCGTTGACAGATTCTCGAAGATGGCCATCATGGCGGCCTGTAAGAAGAATATCACAGCAGAAGCCACTGCTAAACTCTTCTTTGAACGAATGTGGGTGCACTTTGGGATCCCACAGTCTATCATATCAGATCGGGATAGCAGGTTCCTCAGCACATTTTTTGTCGAGCTCGCTGTCAATGTTGAACACAAAGCTCACCAAGTCCACAGCTTTCCATCCCCAAACAGATGGCCAGACAGAGGTCGTCAACAGAATGATTGTACACATTCTGCGCATGTACAATTCAAAGCATCCACGCACATGGGACGAGAGCCTCCCCTATGTAAAACATAGTTATAATCGGGCTCTCCACAGTTCAATCGGCCATAGCCCCTTTCAGGTGGGCTAGCCACTATGTCCCATTGATGTAGCCATGCCATTTGCAGCTGCTTAGGTCGATTCAGCTCATGTCCAGTCTGAATTTGACAAAGCAAGTAGCTTCATCAAGCGCATTCAACACATCCGCCAACAAGTTCATGATATATTGGACAGAGCCAATGCCAAGTACAAGCAACGCCATGATCAACACCGGGTGCCACACAACTTCCAGGTGGGCGACAAAGTATGGCTACATTTCGTGTATGAGCGCCTGATCGACCTCACCGCAAGCTTCGCCCCGCTCCGATAGCTGTGCCGTACACCATCACCAAGGCCGTAGGTAACAATGCCTTCGAGCCAGTATTCCACCATTCCTTGGTCTCTGCACCTGCCTTCAATGTGGATCGCCTTCGTCCTTACTTTCCACCTCTACTGGACACCTCGGACATTGCTGAACAACTCACACCAACAGAGTTAAACCCAGACTGCATGGAACATGCCACCACAGATTGTATCATGGACATGCAAATCAAGAACACTCGTCAACAGCAGATCCAATTGTATCGGGTTGTCAAAGCTGGCCAACTCCTGAACCAAGGAAAGTGGTGCACCAGGGACCAAGTTCAGCAAAAATTTCCTCATCTCATGGAGGAACTTAACGCAATGGGGACCATTGCTTCCTTAGGGGGTAGGAATGATCCAGGTGGATATTGGTGGCCACCCGCCTATTCCACTTGGGCCCCCACCATTGTCTCTTTCAGTTTTTCAGTTTTGGCATAACTTACTATTTTTAGCAGTTTTTCGGGTCCTGAACTTCCGGAGCCGTTTTGAGGCCCTAAACGACGTTTTTTGGGTACTAAATTTGTTGCGATTTCGATCATCAAAATCGTCACAAAAGTTGTAGTCCTCGGATAGAGCTTTCTAATGATGTATCATGTGCGTCAAACGGAGATAGTATGCCAAAGTTACGTCCCTGGGAAGTTGAAACACCAATTTACCCAAACGGCGCCCATAGTTTTGGCGCTTCATCTCCTAGGGTTAGGTTTTTGGGATGTTTAGGGTTCTCCATTGTTTCTCAATAATAAATAGGCCCTCCAGCCTCATTGTAACTCAGTTCAGAGGCCTGTAGCCGCCACATCTCTTCTCAGAGATAGCTACCAGTGCCCTAGCTAGTTTTATTTCCATTCTGTCTGTAAGCAAATTTCAGTTCTTTGATATTAATGAAATGAAGTGTTATTTCCGCTGCATCTCTGTATTTATGGTTATGTGTTTATTCTTTTGCGTTCCTGCATAAATCCGGATCAGTGGTATCAGAGCGGTCTGCTTTTTCTCGATCCTTCTTTGCATGTCCCCAACGAGGTCGGGGTATAAGGAGCTAGGGCTTGATCTGGTGGAACCTTTGCAAGATCAGCCTCGCAAACCTCGACGGACGCCCATGGGGGACGAAAAGAAAGATGAGAGAGCAGGAGATCCTATCAAAATATTGCTCGAGGAGGCCCTCGAAAAACAAAGGAACGTGATGATGGATAGCTTTGCTCAGATCCTTCAACGGCTGCCCACCGGCGGCGCATCTGCATCCAGTAGCCACTCTGGAGTTGCGACTCCCTTTAAGGTACAAGTAAATTTTGAAATTCCCATATTTGAGGGTCAAATAGACGCAGATGCCGTAGATAGATGGTTGAATCTATTAGAAGGATATTTCTCTGTTCATGACTTTTCACACCGGGAGAAGATTATTTTTGCACTCCTCAAAGCTACCCCCCATGTTAAGGACTGGTGGGAAACCTACTGTGAGAACAAGGACCAGACAGAACCCTCTCTGTTCTCGGCCGTACCAACTTGGAATTCTTTCCGAGACGCCGTCAAGGAACAGTACTATCCTGTGGGGAGCTATGAGGCCAAGTACATACAATGGAGTCGCGACAACAAAGGGATCAAGATGTGCATGAGCCGATGAATCCGTTCCATACCCTCGCGCACAAAGTTGGGTATCAAAGATTCTAGAAACATTTTGGTGCTAAAGTATCGCAGCTTGTCTGCACGTACATTCGTGAGGAAATGGAGTTCCTCGACATCTCCTCGCTTGGTACGGCATACCGGTATGCTGCCAAGATTGAGCAGAAATTCAAACAGAAGAAGCGAGACTTTGGATCCGCGAATCAAAAGCAAGGAAAAGGTGCTTCCAAACCGCAGAACAAAGGACAGAGCATGGCGGCTAAGGACAACCCGTCAAAGCCACAAGACAAGAACAACACCGTAAAGCCAAAGAAGGACATGGGAAAGTGGTGTGAGTTCCATAAGAGCTCCACTCACAACACAAGTGAGTTTCGGGTGAAGAAGTCGCTGGTGGCCGATATGAGGGCTTCTAAATCAGATGCATTCTCTGACTCTGAATTAGAACCTGACAAGGGGAATAACAAAGGGAAGAAAATTATTGATGCGGAGCCTAATGCCACCGTTGCCACTACAAAGATCCAGAAGGAGGAACCGGAAGATCAAGAGGAGGAGGACCGTCTCTTCCACTCCCAGATGTGGGTAAAGGGTTCCCCGCTACAATGCATTGTCAACAATGGGAGCCAAAAGAACCCTCATTTCAGCAGACGCCGTGGAAGCGCACACACCACACCACCCACAACCATACACCATCGGTGGCTTCACCAAGGGACGAGATCTCCGCTGGCCACCGTTGCCGCCTTCCCATAAGATCAAGCCCTCACTGATGAGGCATTGTGTGACGTTGCTCCCATTGATGTTTCGGCGTATACAGGGACAACCATACCTAGAAAGCGGCCAATGTGGTATGAGTCTCGACCTCCCGTTTTTATTATTACTTTGGGAAATAAGTTGTACAGGATACCAGAGGTACCACCTCCTGCGACTATCTCTTTGGTTACTGCAAAACAATGCAGTAAGCTCATTTCCCAAACCAGAAAATTCATTTTCCTGATGATCCGCCCCCAGGGCAAGAAGAAGACCGTGGCCACGACCTCCAGACAGGGCTCCTCTGCATGACAACAACAAATGGATAAGGTTGTGGAGGAGTACGGGGACATCTTCACCTCACCCACAGGGGTTCCTCTGCACTGTCAGGTCAAGCACCCGATTGATCTGACCCCAGGTGCGCCGCTACCCAATGGACCGATCTATCGACGCTCTGTTCTTGAAAATGATGAAATCAAGAGGCAGATTCAGGAGCTGTTGCAGAAAGGTCACATCAGACCAAGTTCATCGCCCTGTGGGAGCCCGATCGTGTTGGTAGAGAAGAAGGATGGGACGTGGAGACTCTGTATTGACTATCGGGCGCTGAACAAGATCACTGTCCGGAATAGGTACCCAATCCCACGGATTGATGACCTTCTGGACCAACTCCAAGGTGCAAAATATTTCAGTAAGATCGACCTGAAGTCCGGGTATCACCAGGTACCAATTGAACCCTCTGATGTGTGGAAGACTGCCTTCAAGGCTAAGGAAGGCCTTTTTGAATGGCTGGTCATGCCTTTCGGGTTGACGAATGCTCCCGCAACCTTCATGAGGATGATGGACGACATCTTGCGGCCATTCACGAACTCATTCGTAGTGGTGTACTTGGATGACATTCTGATCTTCAGCAAGACTTGGGAAGAGCACCTTCATCACATCCGACAAGTCCTCCAAACACTGCGGCAACACAAGTTGTGTGCCAATTTGGAGACGTGCACGTTTGGCATGACCTAGGTTCAATATCTGGGATACATTATTGATGAAAGGGGGGTGCATGTGGATCCAGCCAAGATCCAAGTCATTCGGGATTGGCCAGCCCCGACTACTATAACAGAGCTTCGCAGCTTTCTGGGTCTTGCTAATTTCTACCGTAGATTCGTGTTGGGATTCTCCCATATCACTTGGCCCTTGAGTCAAGTCACCAAAGGAGGAGCGAGAGAAAAATTCTTTTGGTCGGAACCTCAACAGAAGGCGTTCAAAGAATTGAAAAATCGCCTCTGTTCTGCCCCATTGCTCACCTTACCAGACTTGCAGCAGCCATTTGAGATCGAGACAGATGCCTCTGACTATGCTATTGGGGCAGTTCTTACTCAACAGGGACATCCAGTGGCATATCAAAGTGAGACATTGTCTGAGACAGTTCGCAAGTATCCCACCTATGACAAAGAAATGTATTCCATTGTGCAAGCCTGTCGACAATGGAAGCATTACATTTCGGGGAAGGAAACAATCATCCACACAGACCACCGGCCCCTGCAGTTCATACAGACACAAGGGAAGTTGCAGAATGATCGCCATCAGAAGTGGTCCACATATCTGCAACAGTTTCATTTGAACATCAAGTACAAGAAGGGTAGCACCAATAATGTTGCAGACTGCCTAAGCCGACCACCGATCGTGGCGCTCACCACCGTGCTCAACTCTTGTGGGCACGAGAATTTTGATTGGCCGCTTCTCTACGAGAGTGACCCGGAATTCGGCCACACTTACAAGGCACTCTTGGGGGGCATGCAAGTTCCAAATTTTCACCTCCAAGATGCACTTTTATGTCACCTGGGACACCTTTGTGTTTCTTCAAGCGAGCGTGCCAAGATGATATGGGAAGCACACTACAGTCGAGTCGCTGGGCATTTCGGGGTCAAGAAAACAGTAGCAATACTACATAAGTATTTCTATTGGCCGAACCTTCGAAAGGATGTCGAGAAGCACATCAGATCCTGCACTGCTTGTGCCATTGCCAAACCGACCATCAAGAAGCAAGGCCTATATACTCCACTACCTACCCCTAGTCGACCGTGGGAATCCATCTCCATGGATTACATTTCGGGCCTGCCTTCTACTAAGAATGGAAATGACTGTGTTTTCGTGGTCGTTGACAGATTCTCGAAGATGGCCATCATGGCGGCCTGTAAGAAGAATATCACAGCAGAAGCCACCGCTAAAATCTTCTTTGAACGAGTGTGGGTGCACTTTGGGATCCCACAGTCTATCATATCAGATCGAGATAGCAGGTTCCTCAGCACATTTTGGTCCAGCCTCTGGTCAATGTTGGACACAAAGCTCACCAAGTCCACAGCTTTCCATCCACAAACAGATGGCCAGACAGAGGTCGTCAACAGAATGATTGTACACATTTTGCGCATGTACAACTCAAAGCATCCACGCACATGGGACGAGAGCCTCCCCTATGTACAACACAGTTATAACCGGGCTCTCCACAGTTCAATTGGCCATAGCCCCTTTCAGGTGGGCTTGGGATTCCAACCACTATGTCCCATTGACATAGCCATGCCGTTTGCAGCTGCTCAGGCCGATTCAGCTCATGTCCAGTCTGAAGTTGACAAAGCAAGTAGCTTCATCGAGCGCATTCAACACATCCGCCAACATGTTCATGATATATTGGACAGAGCCAATGCGAAGTACAAGCAGCGCCATGATCAACACCGGGTGCCACACCACTTCCAGGTGGGCGACAAAGTATGGCTACATTTGCAGAAGGAGCGCCTCACTGGACCTCACCGCAAGCTTCACCCGCTCCGACACGGGCCGTACACCATCACCAAGGCTATAGGTAACAATGCCTTCGAGCTTAGTATTCCACCATTCCTTGGTCTGCACCCAGTCTTCAATGTGGATCGCCTTCGTCCTTACTTTCCACCTCTACTAGACACCTCAGACATTGCAGAACAACTCACACCAACAGAGTTAAACCCAGACTGCATGGAACAGGCCACCACAGATTGTATCATGGACATGCAAATCAAGAACACTCGTCAACAGCAGATCCAACTGTATCGGGTTGTCAAAGCTGGCCAACTCCTGAACCAAGGAAAGTGGTTCACCAGGGACCAAGTTCAGCAAAAATTTCCTCATCTCATGGAGGAACTTAACGCAATGGGGACCATTGCTTCCTAAGGGGGGAGGAATGATCCAGGTGGATATTGGTGGCCACCTGCCTATTCCACTTGGGCCCCCACCATTGTCTCTTTTAGTTTTTCAGTTTTGGCATAACTTACTATTTTTAGCAGTTTTTCGGGTCCTGAACTTCCGGAGCCGTTTCGAGGCCCTAAACGACGTTTTTTGGTATGAAAATTTGTTGCAATTTTGATCATCAAAATCGTCACAAAAGTTGTAGTCCTCGGATAGAGCTTTCTAATGATGTATCATGTGCGTCAAACGGAGATAGTATGCTAAAGTTACGTCCCTGGGAAGTTGAAACACCAATTTACCCAAACGGGGCCCATAGTTTTGGCGCTTCATCTCCTAGGGTTAGGTTTTTGGGATGTTTAGGGTTCTCCATTGTTTCTCAATAATAAATAGGCCCTCGCGCCTCATTGTAAAGCAGTTCAGAGGTCTGCAGCCACCACATCTCTTCTCAGAGATAGCTACCAGTACCCTAGCTAGTTTTATTTCCATTGTCTGTAAGCAAATTTCAGTTCTTTGATATTAATGAAATGAAGTGTTATTTCCGCTACATCTCTGTATTTATGGTTATGTGTTTATTTTGTTGCGTTCCTGCATAAATCCGGATCAGTGGTATCAGAGCGGTCTGCTTTTTCTCGATCCTTCTTTGCATGTCCCCAACGAGGTCGGGGTATAAGGAGCTAGGGCTTGATCTGGTGGAACCTTTGCAAGATCAGCCTCGCAAACCTCGACGGACGCCCATGGGGGATGAAAAGAAAGATGAGGGAGCAGAAGATCCTATCAAAATATTGCTCGAGGAGGCCCTCGAAAGACAAAGGAACGTGATGATGGATAACTTTGCTCAGATCCTTCAACGGCTACCCACCGGCGGCGCATCTGCATCCAGCAGCCACTCTGGAGGCGCGACTCCTTTTAAGGTACAAGTAAATTTTGATATTCCCATATTTGAGGGTCAAATAGACGCAGATGCCGTAGATAGATGGTTGAATCTATTAGAAGGATATTTCTCTGTTCATGACTTTTCAGACCGGGAGAAGATTATTTTTGCACTCCTCAAAGCTACCCCCCATGTTAAGGACTGGTGGGAAACCTACCGTGAGAACAAGGACCAGACAGAACCCTCTCTGTTCTCGGCCGTACCAACTTGGAATTCTTTCCGAGACGCCGTCAAGGAACAGTACTATCCCGTGGGGAGCTATGAGGACAAGTACATACAATGGACCACGCTGCGACAACAAAGGGATCAAGATGTGCACGAGCTGACGAATCTGTTCCATACCCCGCGCACAAAGTTGGGTATCAAAGATTCAGAGAAACATTTGGTGCTAAAGTATCGCAGCTGTCTGCACAGATACATTCAGGAGGAAATGGAGTTCCTCGACATCTCCTCGCTTGGCACGGCATACCGGTATGCTGCCAAGATTGAGCAGAAATTCAAACAGAAGAAGCGAGACTTTGGATCTGTGAATCAAAAGCAAGGAAAAGGTGCTTCCAAACCGCAGAACAAAGGACAGAGCATGGCGGCTAAAGACAACCCGTCAAAGCCACAGGACAAGAACAACACCGTAAAGCCAAAGAAGGACACGGGAAAGTGGTGTGAGTTCCATAAGAGCTCCACTCACAACACAAGTGAGTGTCGGGCCAAGCAGTCGCTAGTGGCCGAGATGAGGGCTTCTGAGTCAGATGCATGCTCTAACTCCGAATCAAAACCTGAAAAGGCGTATGAAAAAGGGAAACAGATTATTGATGCAGAGCCCAACGCTACTGTTGCCACTACAAAGATCCAGAATGAGGAACCGGAAGATCCAGAGGAGGAGGAACGTCTCTTCCACTCCCAGATGTGGGTAAAGGGCTCCCCTGTACAGTTCATTGTCGACAATGGGAGCCAAAAGAACCTCATTTCAGCAGACGCCGTGAAGCGGTTGGGCTTGCCGACCACAGCTCACCCACATCCATACACCATCGGGGGGCTTCACCAAGGACGAGATCTCCGCGTCAGCCAGCAGTGTCGCCTTCCCTATAGCATCAAGCCCTTCACGGATGAGGTATTATGTGATGTTGCTCCTATTGATGTTTCTGATGTATTATTAGGACAACCATACTTGTGGAAGCGTCGTGCTGTGTATGAGTCTCGACCTCGTGCTGTTATTATTACTTTGGGAAATAATTTGTACAGGATACCAGAGGTACCACCTCCTACGACTATCTCTTTGGTTACTGCAAAACAATGTAGTAAGCTCATTTCCCAAACCAGAAAATTCGTTTTCCTGATGATCCGCCCCCAGGGCAAGAAGAAGACTGTGGCCACGACCTCCAGACAGGGCCCCTCTGCACGACAACAACAAATGGATAAGGTCGTGGAGGAGTACTGGGACATCTTCACCTCACCCACAGGGGTTCCTCTGCACTGCCAGGTCAAGCACCCGATTGATCTGACCCCAGGTGCGCCACTACCCAATGGACCGATCTATCGACGCTCTGTTCCGGAAAATGATGAAATCAAGAGGCAGATTCAGGAGCTGTTGCAGAAAGGTCACATCAGACCAAGTTCATCGCCCTGTGGGAGCCCGATCGTGTTGGTACAGAAGAAGGATGGGACGTGGAGACTCTGTATTGACTATCTGCGTCTAACAAGATCATCGTCCTGGAAGAAGTACCTAATCCCAGCTGACTCTATCCTTCTCCGGACCAACTCCAAGGTGCAAAATATCAAGAAGATCGAACCGAAGTCCGGGTATCACCAGTACCAATTGAACCCTCTGATGTGTGGAAGACTGCCTTCAAAGCTAAGGAAGGCCTTTTTGAATGGCTGGTCATGCCTTTCGGGTTGACGAATGCTCCTACAACCTTCATGAGGATGATGGACGACATCTTGCGGCCATTCACCAACTCATTCGTAGTGGTGTACTTGGATGACATTCTGATCTTCAGCAAGACTTGGGAAGAGCACCTTCATCACATCCGACAAGTCCTCCAAACACTGCGGCAGCACAAGTTGTGTGCCAATTTGGAGAAGTGCACATTTGGCATGACCCAGGTTCAATATCTGGGATACATTATTGATGAAAAGGGGGTGCATGTGGATCCAGCCAAGATCCAAGTCATTCGGGATTGGCCAGCCCCGACTACTATAACAGAGCTTCGCAGCTTTCTGGGTCTTGCTAATTTCTACCGTAGATTCGTGATGGGATTCTCTCATATCACTTGGCCCTTGAGTCAAGTCACCAAAGGAGGAGCGAGAGCAAAATTCTTTTGGTCGGAACCTCAACAGAAGGCGTTCAAAGAATTGAAAAATCGCCTCTGTTCTGCCCCAGTGCTCACCTTACCAGATTTGCAGCAGCCATTTGAGATCGAGACAGATGCCTCTGACTATGCTATTGGGGCAGTTCTTACTCAACAGGGACATCCAGTGGCATATCACAGTGAGACATTGTCTGAGACAGCTCGCAAGTATCCCACCTATGACAAAGAAATGTATTCCATTGTGCAAGCCTGTCGACAATGGAAGCATTACATTTTGGGGAAGGAAACAATCATCCACACCGACCACCGGCCCCTGCAGTTCATACAGACACAAGGGAAGTTGCAGAATGATCGCCATTAGAAGTGGTCCACATATCTGCAACAGTTTCATTTGAACATCAAGTACAAGAAGGGTAGCACCAATAAAGTTGCAGACTGCCTCAGCCGACCACCGATCGTGGCGCTCACCACCGTGCTCAACTCTTGTGGGCACGAGACTTCTGATTGGCCGCTTCTCTATGAGAGTGACCCAAAATTCGGCCACACTTACAAGGCACTCTTAGGGGGCACACAAGTTCCAAATTTTCACCTCCAAGATGCACTTTTATGTCACCTGGGACACCTTTGTGTTCCTTCAAGCGAGCGTGCCAAGATGATATTGGAAGCACACTACAGTCGAGTCGCTGGGCATTTCGAGGTCGAGAAAACAGTAGCAATACTACAGAAGTATTTCTATTGGCCGAACCTTCGAAAGGATGTCGAGAAGCACATCAGATCCTGCACTGCTTGTGCCATTGCTAAGCCGACCATTAAGAAGCAAGGCCTATATACTCCACTACCTACCCCTAGTCGACCATGGGAATCCATCTCCATGGATTACATGTTGGGACTGCCCTCTACTAAGAATGGCAATGACTGTGTTTTCGTGGTCGTTGATAGATTCTCGAAGATGGCCATTATGGCGGCCTGTAAGAAGAATATCACAGCAGAAGCTACTGCTAAACTCTTCTTTGAACGAGTATGGGTGCACTTTGGGATCCCACAGTCTATCATATCAGATCGAGATAGCAGGTTCCTCAGCACATTTTGGTCCAGCCTCTAGTCAATGTTGGACACAAAGCTCACCAAGTCCACAACTTTCCATCCCCAAACAGATGGCCAGACAGAGGTCGTCAACAGAATGATTGTACACATTCTGCGCATGTACAACTCAAAGCATCCACGTACATGGGACGAGAGCCTCCCCTATGTACAACACAGTTATAACCGGGCTCTCCACAGTTCAATTGGCCATAGCCCCTTTCAGGTGGGCTTGGGATTCCAACCACTATGTCCCATTGACATAGCCATGCCGTTTGCAGCTGCTCAGGCCGATTCAGCTCATGTCCAATCTGAAGTTGACAAAGAAAGTACCTTCATCGAGCGCATTCAACACATCCGCCAACAGGTTCATGATATATTGGACAGAGCCAATGCGAAGTACAAGCAGCGCCATGATCAACACCGGGTGCCACACCACTTCCAGGTGGGCGACAAAGTATGGCTACATTTGCAGAAGGAGCGCCTCACTGGACCTCACCGCAAGCTTCGCCCGCTCCGATACAGGCCGTACACCATCACCAAGGCTGTAGGTAACAATGCCTTCGAGCTTAGTATTCCACCATTCCTTGGTCTGCACCCAGTCTTCAATGTGGATCGCCTTCGTCCTTACTTTCCACCTCTACTCGGACACTCCTGACATCGTTGCAACAACTCACACCAACCGTAGTTAAACCTGCATCGCATGGAATGGTGCCACCGCGCATTGTATCATGGACATGCAAATCAAGAACACTGTCAAACAAAGCACATCCAATCAGACGGTTGTCAAAGCCGGCCAACTCCCCGCACCAAGGAAAGTGGTTCACCAGGGACCAAGTTCAGCAAATAAATTTCATCTCATGGAGGAACTTAACGCAATGGGGACCATCGTTTCCTAAGGGGGAGGAATGATCCGTGTGATATCGTGCGGCCACCTCGCCTATTCCACTTGGGCCCCCACCATCGGTTTCTTTCAGTTTTTCCGTTTTGGCATAACTTACTATTTTTAGCGCTTTTCGGGTCCCGAAATTCCTGTGAGTCGTTTTGAGGCCCTAAACGACGTTTTTGGGTACGAAAGCGCCTGAATTTTCTCGATAAAATCCGTCCCGATACCGTAGTCCCTGACAGCTTCTAATGATGTATCATATGCGTCAAACGGAGATAGTATGCCAAAGTTACGTCCCTAGGAAGTTGAAACACCAATTTACCCAAACGGGGCCCATAGTTTTGGCGCTTCATCTCCTAGGGTTAGGTTTTTGGGATGTTTAGGTCTTCCATTGTTTCTCAATAATAAATAGGCCCTCGCGCCTCATCGTAAAGGGCCGTATGTCCGTAGCCACCACATCTTTCTCGCAGATAGCTACCGCACTTAGCTAGTTTTATTTTAATGTTCGTAAGCAAATTTCAGTTCTTCGACATTAATGAAATGAAGCAAGTTATTTCCGCCGCATCTCTCGTATTTATGGTTATGTGTTTATTCTCGTTGCGTCTCGCATAAACCGATCGCGTACGTAGCGTCCGTTTTTCTCGATCCTTCTTTGCATAAACCCCAACGAGGTCGGGGTATAAGGAGCTAGGGCTTGATCTCGGTGGAACCTTTCGTGAAGATCAGCCTCGCAAACCTCGACGGACGCCCATGGGGGACGAAAAGAAAGATGAGGGAGCAGTGGAGATCCCATCAAAATATTGCTCGAGGAGGCCCTCAAAAAACAAAGGAACGCGATGATGGATAGCGAGTTCAGTCCTTCAACGGTCGCCCACCGCGCGCATCCGCATCCGCAGCCACCTCGGGAGTCGCGACTCCCTTTAAGGTACAAGTAATTAGATATTCCCATATTTGAGGGTCAAATAGACGCAGATGCCGTAGACAGATGGCCGAATCTATTAGAAGGATATTTTCCGTTCATGACTTTTCGCACGGAGAAGATTATTTTTGCACTCCTTCAAAGCTACCTCAAGGTTAAGGATCGGTGGGAAACCTAATGAGAACAAGGACCAGACAGAACCCTCTCTCGTTTCCTGGGCCGTACCTGGGTCCTGGAATTCTTTTCCGAGACGCCGTCAAGGAACAAGATTATCCCGTAGGGAGCTATGAGGACAAGTACATACAATGGACCACGCCGCGACAACAAAGGGATCAAGATGTGCACGAGCCGACGAACTGCTCCATACCCTCGCGCACAAAGTCAGGCAGTATCAAAGATCTCGCAGAAACATTTGGTGCTAAAGTATCGGTACCGACCGTACGTATACATTCGTGAGGAAATGGAGTTCGACATCTCCTCGCTCGGGTACGCATACCGGTATGCCGCCAAGATTGGAGCGTAAATTCAAACAAAGAAGCGAGACCTTTGATCCGTGAATCAAAAGCAAGGAAAAGGTGCTTCCAAACCGCAGAACAAAGGACAGAGCATGGCGGCTAAAGACAACCCGTCAAAGCCACAAGAAAAGAACAACACCGTAAAGCCAAAGAAGGACACGGAAAGTGGTGTGAGTTCCATAAGAGCTCCACCACAACACAAGTGAGTGTCGGCCAAGCGCCGTTGCTGGCCGAGATGAGGGCTTCGAGTCGATGCATGCTCCGACTCCGAATCGAACCGAAAAGGGGAATGAAAAAGGGAAATGTGACACGATGCGCAGCCCAACGCCACCGCGTTACCACAAAGGTCCGTAAGGAGGAACCTAAGATCCAGAGGAGGAGGAACGTCTCTTCCACTCCCGTATAAAAGGCTCCCCACAGCTCATTGCCTACAATGGGAGCCAAAAGAACCTCATTTCAGCGTACGCCGTGGAAGCGGTTGGGCTTGCCGACCATGCCTCACCCACATCCATACACCACTCCTGGTGGCTTCACCAAGGACGCAGATCTCCGCGCCGGCCCAATGTTGTCAGCTTCTTCCCTATAGCATCAAGCCCTTCACGCACGAGGTATTATGTGATGCTGCTCCTATTGATGTTTCGAAGGGGCATTATTAGGACAACCATACTTGTGGAAGCGTCAAGTGCCGATGAGTTCCCGACCTCGTGCCGTTATTATTACTTTGGGAAATAAGTCGTACAGATACCGCAGGTACCACTTCCTACGACTATCTCTTTTTCGTTACCGCAAAACAATGTAGTAAGCCTTTTATTTCCCAAACCAGAAATTCGTTTTTTCTCAAGGATCCGCCCCTGTGGCAAGAAGAAGACCGTGGCCACGACCTCCGCACAGGCCCCTCTCGCACGGCCAACAACAAATGGATAAGGTCGTGAGGAGTACGGACATTTTCACCTCACCCACAGGGTTCCTCTCGCATCGCTGTGTCAAGCACCCGATCGGGACCGACCCCGTGTGCGCCACTACCCAATGGACCGATCTATCGACGCTCCGTTTCCGGGAAAATGATGAAATCAAGAGGCAAACATTCGTGGAGTCGTTGCGTAAAAGGTCACATCGCACCAAGTTCATCGCCCGTGGGAGCCCGATCGTGTTGGCATGTACATGATGGGACGTGGAGACTCGTATCGACTATCGGCTACCGAACAAGATCACCGTCCGGAATAGGTACCCAATCCCACGGATTGATGACCTTCTCGGACCAACTCCAAGGTGCAAAATATTTCAGTAAGATCGACCTGAAGTCCGGGGTATCACCAGTACCAATCGAACCTTCCGATGTGTGGAAGATTGCCTTCAAAGCTAAGGGAAGGCCTTTTTGAATGGTTGGTCATGCCTTTTCGGGTCAAGAATGCTCCCGCAACCTTCATGAGGATGATGGACGACATCTTGCGGCCATTCACCAACTCATTCGTAGTGGTGTACTTGGATGACATTCTGATCTTCAAAGAAGACTTGGGAAGAGCACCTTCATCACATCCGACAAGTCCTCCAAACATCACAAGAACACAAGTCAGGAAGCAATTTGGAGAGCAGCATGCTGCATGACCCAGGTTCAATATCCGGGATACATTATCGATGAAAGGTGCATGTGGATCCACCAAGATCCAAGTCATTCGGGATCGTCGCCCCCGACTACTATACCGCAGCTTCGGCAGCCTTTCCTCATCTCGCTAATTTCTACCGAGATTCGTGCCGGGATTCTCTCATACTCGTCTCGAGTCAAGTCACCAAAGGAGGAGCGAGAGTGAAATTCTTTGGTCGGAACTCGGTGGGCGTTCAAAGAATTGGAAAATCGCCTCTCATGGCCCTGCTCACCTACTCGTACCTATGTTATGCTCATTTGAGATCGAGACAGATGCCTCCTCGACTATGCTATTGGGGCGTCTACTCAACAAAAAGGACATCCGCGGGTATACTGCGCGAGACACGACCGAGAGACGTCTCGCAAGTATCCCACCTATGACAAAGAAATGTATTCCATCGTGCAAGCTCCTCGTCGACAATGGAAGCATTACATTTTGGGGAAGGAAACAATCATCCACACACCACCGGCCCCCGCAAGCTCGCGCGTACACAAGGGAAGCCGTGTAACGCATCGCCACCGAAGGGTCCACATATCCAGAAATGGGCTGACCAACATCAAGTACAAGAAGGGTAGCACCAATAATGTTGCAGACCGCTCGCCCGACCACCGATCGTGGCGCTCACCACCGTGCTCAACCCCGTGGGCACGAGACTTCGATTGGCCGCTTCTCTATGAGAGTGACCCGTAATTCGGCCACACTTACAAGGCACCCCCGGGGGGCACGCAAGTTCCAAATTTTCACCCTCCAAGATGCACTTTTATGTCACCCGGGACACCTTGTGTTCCTTCAAGCGAGCGTGCCAAGATGATATGGGAAGCACACTACGGGGCCGAGTCGCCGGGCATTTCTGTCGAGAAAACGTAGCAATACTACGTGCTATTTCTATCGTCGAACCTTCGAAAGGATGTCGAGAAGCACATCGCATCCTCGCATCGGCCAGGCCATTGCCAAACCGACCATCAAGAAGCAAGGCCTATATACTCCACTACCTACCCCTAGTCGACCGTGGGAATCCATCTCCTGCGTTGGGATTACATGTCGGCCCGCCTTTCTACTAAGAATGGAAATGACCGTGTTTTCGTGGTCGTCGATGTATTCTCGAAGATGGCCATCATGGCGGCTCGTAAGAAGAATATCACAAAGCAGGCCACCGTTAAACTCTTCTTTGCAGAGTGTGGGTGCACTTTGGGATCCTGCTGCCTATCATATCGCATCGAGATAGCAAGTTCCTCGGCTGATACTTTGGTCCAGCCTTCTCCGGGTCAATGTTGGACACAAAGCTCACCAAGTCCACAAGCCCATCCCCAAACGTATGGCCGTACGCAGGTCGTCAATGTATCAGATCGTATACACTCGCGCATGTACAACTCAAAGCATCCACGCACATGGGACGAGAGCCTCTCATGTACAAGCGCTATAACCCAAGCCTTCCACGTCTGTTCGTCATAGCCCCTTTCGTGGGCTTGGGATTCCAAATCACCAGTCCGACATAAACACATGCCCGTTTGGCAAATGTCAGCCATTCACCATGTCCGTCCGAAGTCGACAAGCAAGTAGCTTCATCGAGCGCATTCAACACATCCGCCAACAAAGTTCATGACATATTGGAGCCGAGCCAATGCGGCGTGCTGCGTCGCCATGATCAACACCGGTGCCACACCACTTCAGTAGCGACAAAGTATGGCTACTCACAGTATGAGCGCCCACCAGACCTCACCGCAAGCCGCCGCTCCGATACGGCCGTACACCACCGTACCAAGGCCGTAGGTAACAATGCCTTCGAGCTTAGTATTCCACCATTCCTTGTCTGCACCCGCGCTCTTCAATGTGATCTTCTTCGTCCTTACTTTCCACCTCTACCGGACACCTCGGGATATCGTTAACAACTCAATTGGCTCAGGTGAGTTAAACCCAAACACTTAACATGGAATGTGCCACCACAGATTGTATCATGGACATAGCAAAACGCAACACTCCGTCAACGCAGGATCCAACTGTATCGGGTTGCCGCCGGCCAACTCCCCGCACCAAGGGAAAGTGGTTCACTGTGGACCAAGTTCAAACAGTAAATTTCCTCATCTCATGGAGGAACTTAAGAACGCAATGGGGACCACAGCCTTCCAAGGGGGAGGAAATAGATCCAGTGGATATTGGTGGCCACCCGCCTATTCCACTTGGGCCCCCACCATTGTCTCTTTCAGCTTTTTCCGTTTTGGCATAACTTACTATTTTTAGCAGCTTTTCAGTCTCGAACTTCCGTGAGTCAGCTGAGGCCCTAAACGACGTTTTTGGGTACGAAAGCGCTCAAAGGAATTTTCCGATAAAATTGGCCTGACAAACGTAGTCCTCGGATAGAGCTTTCTAATGATGTATCACAGTGCGTCAAACGGAGTATAGTATTAAAACATGTCTCTGAAGTTGAAACACCAATTTACCCAAACTAGGCCCATAGTTTTGGCGCTTCATCTCCTAGGGTTAGGTTTTTGGATGTTTAGGGTTCTCCATTGTTTCTCAATAAATAGGCTCCCCGCACCTCATTGTAAAGCGCTTCGCAGGTCCGTAGCCACCACATCTCTTCTCGCAGATAGCTACCGCACTTAGCTAGTTTTATTTCCATTGTCTAGAAGTTAAATTTCAGTTCTTCGATATTAATGAAATGAAGTAAGTTATTTCCACGTATCTCCGTATTTATGGTTATGTGTTTATTCTCGTTGCGTTCCCGCATAAATCCGGATCGCGGGTATCGAGCGGTCCGTTTTTCTCGATCCTTCTTTGCATGTCCCCAACGAGGCTCTGGGGCATAAGGAGCTAGGGCTTGATCCGTGGAACCTGCAAGATCGCCGCAAACCTCGACGGGACGCCCATGGGGAACGAAAAGAAAAAAAAAACAAATATTGCTCGAGGAGGCCCTCGAAAAACAAAGGAACGCGATGATGGATAGCTTTGCTCGCATCCTTCAACGGCCGCCCACCTACGCGCGCATCCGCATCCGCAGCCACTCCGGAGCCGCGACTCCCTTTAAGGTATACCCCACATTCCCATATTTGAGGTCAAATAGACGCGTATGCCGTAGATAGATGGTTGAATCTATTAGAAGGATATTTCTCTCTGTTCATGACTTTTCTGCATCGAGGAGAAGATTATTTTTGCACTCCTCAAAGCTACCCCCCCATGTTAAGGACCGGGGAAACCCATCGTGAGAACAAGGACCCTATTAACCCTCTCTCGTTCTCTTTGCCGTACCTCAACTTGGAATTCTTTTCCGAGACGCCGTCAAGGAATGCGTACTATCCCGTAGGGAGCTATGAGGACAAGTACATACAATGGACCACGCTCGCGACAACAAAGGGATCAAGATGTGCACGAGCCGACGAACTGCTCCATACCCCGCGCACAAAGTTGGGTATCAAAGATTCAGAGAAACATTTGGTGCTAAAGTATCGCAGCCGGCTCCGTACGTATACATTCGTGAGGAAATGGAGTTCCTCGACATCTCTCGCTTGGTACGGCATACCGGCATGCTGCCAAGATTGAGCAGCAATTCAAAATGTATGAAGCGAGACTTCGGATCCGTGAATCAAAAGCAAGGAAAAGGTGCTTCCAAACCGCGTAACAAAGGACAGAGCATGGCGGCTAAAGACAACCCGTCAAAGCCACAAGAAAAGAACAACACCGTAAAGCCAAAGAAGGACACGGAAAGTGGTGTGAGTTCCATAAGAGCTTCCACTCACAACACAAGTGAGTGCTCCGGCCAAGCAAATGCTAGTGGCCGAGATGAGGCTTCGAGTCGATGCATGCTCCGACTCCGAATCGTAACTCGAAAAGGGGAATGAAAAAGGGAAATGCATTATTGATGCGGAGTCGAATCGCCCACCGTTGCCACTACAAAGGTCCAAGGAGGAACCGGAAGATCCCGCAGGAGGAGGAACGTCTCTTCCACTCCCGTATGTGGGTAAAGGGCTCCCCCGCATGCTTCATTGTCGACAATGGCGCCCAAAAGAACCTCATTTCAGCGTACGCCGTGAAGCGGTTGGGCTTGCCGACCACAATACCCACATCCATACACCATCGGGTGGCTTCACCAAGGACGAGATCTCCGCGCGCCCAACGTTGTCGCCTTCCCTATAGCATCAAGCCCTTCACGATGAGGTATTATGTGATGTTGCTCCTATCGATGTTTCGATGTATTATTAGGACAACCATACTCAGGAAGCGTCATGTCGTGTATGAGTCTCGACCTCGTGCCGTTATTATTACTTTGGGAAATAAGTTGCATGTGATACCGCAGGTACCACTTCCTACGACTATCTCTTTTCGTTACCGCAAAACAATGTAGCAAGCTCATTTCCCAAACCAGGAAATTCGTTTTTCCGATGATCCGCCCTGCAAGTGTTGAAGAAGATCGTGGCCACGACCTCCGCATGTGTGTTTCTCCTCTCGCACGACAACAACAAATGGATAAGGTCGTGGAGGAGTACGGGGACATCTTCACCTCACCCAGCCGTGGGTTCCTCTCGCATCGCCAGTCAAGCACCCGATCGATCCGACCCCGTGTGCGCCACTACCCAATGGACCGATCTATCGACGCTCTCGTTCGGGAAATGATGAAATCAAGAGGCATTCAGAGTCACAGTGCAAAGGTCACATCGACCAAGTTCATCGCCCGTGGGAGCCCGATCGTGTTGGTACGAAGAAGGATGGGACGTGGAGACTCGTATTTCGACTATCGGCGCCGAACAAGATCACCGTCCGAATAGGTACCCAATCCCACGGACCGATGACCTTCTCGGGACCAACTCCAAGGTGCAAAATATTTCGCAAGATCGACTCCGAAGTCCGGGTATCACTGTGCACCAATTGAACCCTCTCGATGTGTGGAAGACCGCTTCAAAGCTAAGGGAAGGTCTTTTTGAATGTATCGGTCATGCCTTTCGGCCGACGAATGCGTTCCCGCAACCTTCATGAGGATGATGGACGACATCTGCGGCCATTCACCAACTCATTCGTAGTGGTGTACTTGGATGACATTTCGATCTTCAAAGAAGACTTGGGAAGAGCACCCTTTCATCACATCCGACAAGCTCTCCAAACACCGCGCAACACAAGTTGTGTGCCAATTTGGAGAAGTGCACGTTTGGCATGACCTGTGTTCAATATCCGGGATACATTATTGATGAAAGGGGGGTGCATGGTGGATCCGCCCAAGATCCAAGTCATTCGGGATCGTCGCCCCGACTACTATAACAGCTTCGCAAATTTTCCGGGTTCTACACTTTACCGTAGATTCGTGTCAGGGATTCTCTCATATCACTTGGCCCTTGAGTCAAGTCACCAAAGGAGGAGCGAGAGCAAAATTCTTTTGGCTCCAACCTCAACAAGGCGTTCAAAGAATTGAAAAATCGCCTCTCGTTTTGCCCCGCGTTCACTCCACTTATTTCAGCAAAGCTACCTATTTGAGATCGAGACAGTATGCTCGACTATGCTATTGGGGCGCCTACTCAATGGCAGGACATCCAAAGGCATATCACAAGGAGACATTGTCCGAGACAGCTTCGCAAGTATCCCACCTATGACAAAGAAATGTATTCCATTGTGCAAAGCCTCGTCGACAATGGAAGCATTACATTTTGGGGGAAGGAAACAATCATCCACACACCACCGGCCCCCGGCACCATACAGACACAAGGAAGCCGCGTAATGATCGGCCATCGTAAGGGTCCACATATCTGCAATGGGGCCATTTGAACATCAAGTACAAGAAGGGTAGCACCAATAATGTTGCATCGCCCCCGCCGACCACCGATCGTGGCGCTCACCACCGTGCTCAACTCTTTGTGGGCACGAGACTTCGATTGGCCGCTTCTCTATGAGAGTGACCCGTAATTCGGCCACACTTACAAGGCACTGGGTACGCAAGTTCCAAATTTTCACCTCCAAGATGCACTTTTATGTCACCTCGGGACACCTTTGTGTTCCTTCAAGCGAGCGTGCCAAGATGATATGGGAAGCACACTAAGGCCGAGTCGCCGGGCATTTCGGTCGAGAAAAACAAGAGCAATACTACGTAAGTATTTTCATCGGGTCGAACTCTCGAAAGGATGTCGCAGAAGCACATCAGATCCCGCATCGCTCGTGCCATCGCTAAACCGACCACTCGGTTAAAGCAAGGCCTATATACTCCACTACCTACCCCTAGTCGACCGTGGGAATCCATCTCCATGGATTACATGCTCTGGCCCGCTCTACTAAGAATGGAAATGATCATGGGTTTTCGTGGTCGTTGACAGATTCTCGAAGATGGCCATCATGGCGGTCAGAAGAAGCATCACAAAGAGAAGCCACCGCTAAACTCTTCTTCAACGAGTGTGGGTGCACTTTGGGATCCCACAAGCCTATCATATCGCATCGAGATAGCAAGTTCCTCAAGACATTTTGGTCCAAATTTCTCTCGGTCAATGTTGGACACAAAGCTCACCAAGTCCACAAATTTTCCATCCCCAAACAGATGGGCTTATTGCAGGTCGTCACCGTAATGATTGTACACATTCTCCGCGCATGTACAACTCAAAGCATCCACGCACATGGGACGAGAGCCTCCCCTATGTACAACACGCTTATAACCGGCCTACGCTCAATTGGCCATAGCCCCTTTCAGGGGCTTGGGATTCCAACCACTATGTCCCATTGACATAGCTACAAGTTGCTTATGTACTGCCGTGCCGATTCAGCTCATGTCCAGCCTGGAAGTCGACAAAGCAAGTAGCTTCATCGAGCGCATTCAACACATCCGCCAACAAGTTCATGATATATCGACGCAGCCAATGCGAAGTACAAGCAATACCATGATCAACACCGGTGCCACACCACTTCAGGTGGGCGACAAAGTATGGCTACATTCGCGTAAGGAGCGCCTCACCGGACCTCACCGCAAGCTTCGCCCGCTCCGATACGGCCGTACACCATCACCAAGGGCCGTAGGTAACAATGCCTTCGAGCTTAGTATTCCACCATTCCTCGTCCGGCACTCCCGCCTTTCAATGTGGATCGCCTCGTCCTTACTTTCCACCTCTACCGGACACCTCGTGACATCGTTAACAACTCACACCAACAGCAACCCGCATCGCATGGAACAGCCACCACAGATTGTATCATGGACATGCAAATCAAGAACACTGGCCAACAAAAGAGATCCAATCGTATCGGGTTGTCAAAGTCGGCCAACTCTCGCACCAAGGAAAGTGGTTCACCAGGGACCAAGTTCGGCTATAAATTTCCTCATCTCATGGAGGAACTTAACGCAATGGGGACCATCGTCTTAAGGGGGAGGAATGATCCAGTGGATAGCTTGCACACTCGCCTATTCCATCAGTCTCCCCACCATCGTCTCTTTCCGCTTTTCCGTTTTGGCATAACTTACTATTTTTAGCTTTTCGGTCCCGAACTTCCTAGAGCCGTTTTGGAGGTCTCTAAACGACGTTTTTTGGGTACGACCTCGGGCCGAATTTTCTTCGATAAAATTCGTCCCGACACCGTAGTCCCTGACAGAGCTTTCTAATGATGTATCATATGCGTCAAACGGAGATAGTATGCCAAAGTTATTCCTCGGGAAGTTGAAACACCAATTTACCCAAACTAGGCCCATAGTTTTGGCGCTTCATCTCCTAGGGTTAGGTTTTTGGGATGTTTAGGGTTCTCCATTGTTTCTCAATAATAAATAGGCCCCTCGCGCCCTCATCAGAAAGCAGCTTCTCGCAGGTCCGTAGCCACCACATCTCTTCTCGCAGATAGCTACCGCACCCCAGCTAGTCTTTACCTATCACACCGTAAGCAAATTTCGCTCTTTGATATTAATGAAATGAAGTGTTATTTCCGCCGCATCTCTCGTATTTATGGTTATGTGTTTATTCTCATATGCCTCCGCATAAATCCGATCGTAGAAGGAAGGAAACATGCTCAAAGACACTCTTGTCGCTAAACTTACAAGAAGATCGATTAAGAGAAAGCGAAGGGACACTAGTTTGAGACCATGATCCAAGACTTAAGATCATTTAATACTCCTTATCACTAAGGCATGCAAAGGTGAAAATGAAAACTCCTTCATGAAGACACTCAACTCTTAAGCACGTTGGTTTGAAATTGCCACATCATCAAGCATTCCATGTCGCCAATATCTTGTCATGTCATTTCATGAGTGGTCATATGCCACATCACTAGTGTGGACCATGTATATTGTATTCAAAATGTATTATAAAGTGGAAGTCCAAAGTACACACATGGAATGTAAATATTCATGTAAGTTGAAAAGTCATAGAAGTCAAACAATCATGAGGGTAGTCAAAGAGTCACCCTCTTGGTTATACATACCCTCATCGTATGAGAAAATTGCTTTTCACTCGTCTACCGGCAAAGAATTAGAGAGATAAGGTAGTTCTTTTCATGGAGCATGAGTGGTTCCAACGCTCCATTATTGGAGCCAGTGATGTTCATTGTGCATATGTACCCTCAAACTTTTACTTAATGATAGAATCCTTTCAAGGTCATCACATTCTTCAATCATGGATTATGAATGTTTGTAAGACTATTCTCATGGATGTTCGTACTTCATGATTGCTTTCACATGTACTAATGTAGTTTAACTATTTCGGTTATTTTAGTACTTATCTAATCGATAATGTATTAATGTTTGTGATCGTTGGCCCATCCTCGTGGAATATTCCATAGGATATTAGGCAAACATCTTTCTCAATTTTTTGGTTATAATGACCATCGCATCCTCGTGGACTATTTTGTTGGATGTTGGGGACGCATCCTTCAAATATGTGTGTCTCTTTCTCGCGTACTATTACCTCTCTCTCGATGCTCACTTATCTCTCTCCCTCGTAATAAGAACATTGACACACTTTTAATAGAACACTCACCAGGAAAATCCCCTTTCTTTTCGAAAGTACATATGCACACCTCTTTTCTTGCTAATGTTAGATCCAAGGAAGATCTTTAAGAATATGGCAACCGAACATTTATTTTCGATGGGACTCCTACACCAAACGACGTGAGTATAATTTGGACTTCGTACCTAAGTGAGATCCACCGAATGTCGGCGGGTCAAACACCGTCAACACCTTCTTATTCCAATTCGAAAGTAAAGTTCGTAATTACATCCTTGGATTCAATCATTAATCCTTCAATTTTTACAATTCTATAATAATTAAATAGTTAAAAATGTTGTTGTCTTTAATTTGAATCAATTATATAGTTAAAAATAATGCTTAATTCTAGTTTGTAATCACCATTATCCTTCATGAGTCCATGGAAATTTGGATTTGTTTACCAAAGTAAAATCAAATGATGTATAAAACAAGGCAAGCATCCAAGAAAATAACCCATGAGCAAATATCCATAAACATCTTTATTATTTCATGATAAGTCTATAGACAAAAAGAAAACAAAATATATTTATTCTAAAAATCATTCTTGTGATGGAAATGCCTATGTAAACATTGCAAGCATCTAACGAAAATAGTCCATGAGGAGAAATATCCAGAAACATCTTTATTTAGATTTCATGGTAAGTCTGGATGAAAAACAAAAAAATTATTTTATTTTGGAATCCTTCCTATGATGACAAATGCAATAAATATGATGCCTTTCGCAAAGTAATCCCTCAATAATTACAAGATTTCAACTTTTCAAGTATAGTTTCAAAAGGCTTTTGGACTTTAAAAAAAATACCTATATGTAATGGTAATACAATCAATACCTGCTACTTTATGATATCAAATCGTAACTATGCCATTAAAATATTTTTTAATTGAAAATTGTAATATGATCAACACTTCTTAATTAATGATATCAAATCAGAACTATACCATTAAAATATTTTAATTGTAATACGATCAACACCCATTAATTTATGATATCAAATCAAAACTATGCCATTAAAATGTTTTAATTGAAATTGCAATCTAATCAACACCTATTAATTTATAATATCAAATCGTAACTATGCCATTAAAATATTTTAATTGAAAATTGTAATACATTTATGATACTAAATCAGAATTATGCCATTAAAATATTCTAATTAAAAACTATTTTTGTATTAATTTATAATCATTTCTTAATCTTAATCATAATTTCTAATCCATTTTGTAAATTTAAATTTCATTAACTACAATAGATAATAGATAACCACCACTTCATAAATATATAAAAATACAACTCATAAAACAACAATATCTATATATAATTATCCATAAATCATAATACATATAGATTCATTTATATTAAAATAAACCTTATTTTATATTTAACTACATATTAATAACTAACATTTAAGAATAAAACTCATAAAACAATGATATCTACTCATATGGTCCATTAACAATCATATGATTAAATTTATTTGTTTTCAAATTAAATTAATTATTTTTTCCATATATTAATAACCCACATTTAATTTATATGAATCAATTTATTTTGGTTTTCTTAACTACCAAAATCAACACCATACAAGATGCATAACAATATTATTATATTATAGTAATTAAAACTTACCACACTTATATTGCAACAATCCGGAAACATTCCCATGCTGTTGATCAACACACGTGCCTTCTGTAGTGCTTTCCAACAATGAGTTTCAATGAGAGATTTGCCGTCTAACAACAACGAAACCTTTGAATAGCACAACGCTGACACGTGGACCCGATGTAATACTATATTCAATTCAAACGATATTTGAACTTGAATTTATGCTTATGAGGTAAGAGATCATTTTCATAAATTAAAAGGTGCGAATTTGATGGAGAGATCGAACAGTGATTTCATTTTTAAGTCATACTGCAATATGAACTTCATTTATGATCTAACCAGTGAATTTATGGCATAATAATTCAAACAATATGACATATTAGTTCCAAAGGATTCACGATAACAAGAATTCACATCGAAATTTTTACAAGTACAACCAAACAAATTTGCTGAGGGGTAGATTCATGTATAATAATTAATTTTATAAGAATGTTGCACGAGGCAAATTAAAATTATTGTCACAAACATACTAATATTTAAATCATGCAATTCATGGCTTACTCGCACATTTCAACAAGTTTAATTATATTGATACACCATTTCACTATTTTGACACGTTTTTTTTATTGTAAACACATCATCTCAACATAATATATGAGCAATAACGTGAATAAAAAACATGGCACATTGTCACACAAGGTAGCTTGACACCATAATGCATCATCTTCTCCTTTTTTTTTCCCTTTCACTTTCCTATTATGTACATTAGATGGTACAAACATACGAGAAATTAATCAATTTGTATTCACTTAGATTGTATTGAGAGTCACTCTAAAACCTCATATGAGGGGAATTTTATCATTTAATTGAACATAATGCACATATATGATAAAAGAAGAAGAAAGAATAACTAAAAGAAATTGAATGTTGGCCGCATTACACTTGGAATATATCTTGTATATGATAAGAAATAGAACACAAGAAATACACAAGAAAAACTGCGTATAATTCTTTAAACAATTCTCAATACTTGCATTCATCTCATCATGTCAATTTATAGTACATATATTTGACTATTTCTTAGATCTTGATCTCACTAAAAATTCATCACGATAATAATAACACCTCATTGGTATCTAAGTTTGACAACTCATATGCATGCAGTTACAATTTGTGATTATAGAGGGACTCATAGTTTAACAATTCCCCCTTTTAATCACAAGTCTAAATAATTATACCAACAAGGGGACATGAAATAGAGCATAAGCTAGTATGATTGTTATCTTCAATCTTGAACTACTAATCTAATTCTATGATATATTCCCGAAAATGCCAATATGATTGTTGAATGGTCCATCTAAAATTAAATTTGAAGGAGAGTATATTTTTTGTAAGTGAAGAGTCGCCATGTTTAAGCGTGGTTTAAGCATTCCCCTAATAATTAGTGAAAAAATAAGATAATCATTTTGTTACAAGGTTAGTCCCTTTGAACTTAAACACAATTAGGTGTCAAGCAACATCTCAATGTATAGTTGAGGAGAAATCAAAGGATTATAAATTCCATGCTTGATTTTTCCAAATATGTTGATTTGATCTGATTGATATGAACTTGATTGAATTGTAGATAGCTAGTTGATGAGACCAATCAATGTGCCAAAAATTCTCAAGTGTTGATCAAATTCTGATCGATAAGACTTCAAAACTTGAAGCATGACTATCATCATTAATATTTAAAATCCCCCCTCGTCAAGTGCAAGGAGAAATACATGGAAATCCCCCCAAACAATTTTTATGTTCTTCAAAATATGCTTCCCTTAATAAGTTCAACCACATTTACAACTAATGTTATCACTTGGTGCTTTTAGTTGTGACTAATCTTTATTATATGATTCTATCTCATGAGTAATTAGAAAATCATAAATAATAGTACCCTTTATTGCCTTGTTTATAAACTATTAGGTCATATGTATCCATTATGTATCACAAGTATCATGAACCATTTTGGTGATCAACCCGACTCTAAAAAATAAAATAAAATATTTATCTATCTCGTACTAACGTTAAGAAAAAAAAATGAACATTTGTATCAAAAAAATGAATTCTCATGAGCTTCATAGTGAAACTAGGCGTTAGTCAATTCCCAAAACTCTATGATTAAAGAGCCCAATGTCACCTTGTGGCACTAAGAGGGTTGAAGATGAAAAGAACTTTCTCTTAGATTTTCTACCTTATATTCACATTCAATCTAATTTCAAAATATCTATCACACTACCAACATTTTTGGCCTTTTAAGTTAGTAAAACTATGGTGATATTGAAACACATATATGAAGTTTCTTTTTAGCATACAAATAAAATTTCAAAGAATTGGAAATAATCTCTTACCTTCTAAGTTATGATAGATCATATTGGTCTAAATGGACATTTATCATCATCATCATTAGATCTATTTCACAACTCACACAAACTTTTTATATGAGATCATTTGTGCCACAAATTGCATCAATACTTTGTATGGGGCCATTTGGTTATAAAGATGTTCCAACAACCACATTCTCAATTTGTTCCTCATTTTGAATAAAATTTTAATTCAAGTGATTCGAACAATTCATCCTCCAAATCATTTTGATTGTGAAGATCAATAACCATGTTATGCAATTCATGTAATTCCTTAACTCGATAGGTTTTTTGCAATAACTTGTATTCTTTACACATTTATTAATTTTTCACTTCTCAAACTTCATGTACTTGTCTCTTCTATATCACACTCACTTTATCTTATTTTATGCTTGCTTCATCTTATGTTAAGGCCGCCTTAATGTTATGTTATGCATGTTATTTCTTAAGTTACACCCTAGGGTGTCGAGTACTATGTGTAGTGTATTTCTCAAAGTGATTTTTTTACAATGATTTGGCTACGATAAAAATACCTTCTTATTCCATTTTAGGTAGGTTTAGAACTACATCCTTAGATTCAATCACTAATCCATCAAGTTTTACAATTCAATAATAATTTAATGGTTCAAAATGTTGTTTTCTTTTCTATTTGAATCAATTATATAGTAATAATGATAATTTAATTCCCATTTTAATCACCATTACCCTTCATGAGTGAATGGGCATTTGGATTTGTTTACCAAAGTAAAAATCAAGTGTAAAAAGACTACATAAAACATCGCAAGCATCCAAGAAAATAGCCCATGAGAATATCCATAAACATTTTTATTCATATTTCATGATAAGTCTAAGAGAAAAAGCAAACAAAATTTCATTAATTGTAAGAATCTTTCCTATGATGAGAATGCTTTAAGTAAAAATAGAAAGCATCCCAAAAAAAAAAAAACCATTAACACAAACATCCATAAACATCTTTATTCAAATTTTCATTATAAGTCTAGACAAAAAGCAAACAAAATCGACTTGATTCTAAGAATCATGACAATGTGTAAGTACATTTAGAAGCCATCAATGGTGACAATAGTATAGTAGATTTGATGTCTTTCCCAAAGTAATATTTAAATAATTATAAGCTTTGAAATTTTCAATTATACTTTGAAAAGGATTTTGGAAAAAAATAATACATGATGGTAATGCACTAAAGCCTATTAATTTAGGATATCAAACTCAAAAATATGGCATTTTGACATTTTAATTAAAATTTGTTTTTATATTAATTTTGTGATCTCAATTTATAATTCCAATATATATTTTTAGATTTCATTAAGTACTCAACTATGAATAATAACATCACTTCATCAATATATAAATATGACAACTCAATTATATATGTTTGTAATTATCCATAAATCATGACACAGATAAATTCATTTCTTTTTAAAATTAGCCTAATTTTATATTTCACCGTATATTAACCTTTAAAGATAACAACTCAGGAAGTAATGATGTCTATTTGTAATTATCCATTAATAATCATATGAATAAATTCATTTATTTCAAATTAAATTAATTATTTTTTTACATATATTAATAACCCATATTTACATTAAACAAATCAATCTATATTGGTTTTTTTAATTATTAAGAAACGACGCCATCAAATTATAAAGAAGGTTCATGACAATATTATTATATCGAGTTGTTTAAATAAATTGAACTCGCCACACTTATTTTAACTTCCGTGTGATTGTGACGATCTTAAGACATTCCCATGAGGTTGATCAACGCACGTGCCTCTTTTGGAAAATGAGTTTTAATGAGAAATTCGCATTTCAACCAGAACGATATAAAGCTCCTGACACATTATACCTTTGAACACCACACTGCTCATTTCATAGATCACATATTTCGTATAGGAGAGAGAGTTTAGACTTACCCTTTACATAGAATTTTTTAATGAGAAGGACAAAAATATAAATATGCTTAGATATGATCCTTACTTTATCATCAAGTGGATTAGGAGAACACATTTCCTCAAGTTGACAGGGAGAACTGCATTTCAGTTGGATGTTTTAACCTAAAATGGATATTGATCCAATTTCAACAGACATTACCTAAGATAAATGAATAATCATTGGGATGAGAAAATGGGACTAAACATTAGAGTAGATTGAAGTGAATTTTCTCTAACAAAGATAGTTATTGGTGATTAATAACTCCTAAGCAAGGAGGCCCGATGTCATAAGTAGGCATAGAAAAATTGATTCCATAACCGAAAGGGTCACAATAACAAGAATTTGCATTGAGTTTTTCCACATAGCTAAACAAATTTGGTCATCATATTAGAGGGGTAGAATCATGTATAATCATTAATCTTTGAGTATGTTTCAATAAACAACTTTGACTTGAATTATAGTGGAAATTTATTGACGTGTCACAAACATACTAATATTATAATAATGAAGAGTTAAATTTATGGCTTAGCTTGCACATTCAATAGGGTTCAATCACATCGATAAACCATTGCACTACTCGACACATGCTCCCTTATTGTAAACACAACATCCTAATATAATGTGCAGGAGCAATAATATGAATAAACAACACAAGACATTGTCACACAAGGAAGTTTAACAATCACGTTGCATCATCTTCCTTTATTTTCCCCTTTCACTTCCCAATTATCTAAATTAGATAGTACAAACATATCAGATATTAATCAATTTGTATTCACTTAGATCGCACCAAGAGGCACTCTACAACCTACTATGGGGGAAATGTTGTCATGTAATGTAACATAATGTACATATGTGTCAAAAAAGAAGAAGGAATAACTAAAATAAATTAAATGTCGGTTGCAATACACTTGTAACATATCTCGTATATGGTAAGAAATAAACACAAGACATAGGAAAACTTGCATAAAATACTTTAAGGCATTCTCGTACTTTTACTCATGTCATGACATCAATTCTATATGACATGTATTCGACTATTTCTCGATCTAGACCTCACTAATAACACCATCGTTTGATAATAATAACACCTCATTAGTATATAAGCTTGAAAACTCACAATAATGAAATGTTATAATTTGTAATTATTGAAGGACTCATAGTTTGACACTACCCCCCTTCAATCACAAGTCTAAATAATTATACCAATAAGAGGACATGAACTAGACTATAAACTAGTATGATCTCTATCTTCAACCTTAAACTACTAACTAATGTTCGATGATATAAGTGCCTCGAAAAAGGCCAATATGGATGTTGAATGGTCCATCTGAAATGAATCCTAAAATAGAGTAGAATTTTTGGAAGTGGAATAGTCATTATGTTTAAACATTCCCCAAAAGAATTGGTCAACAAATAGGATCAACATTTTTCTATCAATGAATAAATATGATCGCTTAAGTTCTCTATGAATTTAGACACAATTAGGTGTCAACAAAATCTTAGTTAATAGTCGAGGAGAAATTAAAGGATTCTAAATTCCATGCTCGATATTTACAAATATGTTGCTTTGATGAGATTGATTTAATGTTGATTAAATTGCAAATATATTGCCGAGGAGACAATCATTGTGCTAAAAATTCTCAAATGATGACTGAATTTTTATTTATAAGGCTTCGAAACTTGAATTTTGACTATCATCGTTAATATTTGAAAATTTCCTCGTCAAGTGCAAGGTGAGGTATGTGAAAAGGAGACAATTTTATATTCGCTCATCATTTTATTTGGTGGTTTGCTGGTTGAACACTAACCATTTTGAATGATGGTTTTCACTAACCACTAACCACTTTCACTCGATACCATGACCGTGATTGGTATTTGGTTGACCACAAACAACTTTCACAATATACTCCTTGTTTAAGGTGAAAAGGAGTTCAATTTTATCTTCATGGCTGTATTCCCTCTTGCCCTCGAGTGTAAGAGAGTACCTTTCTCATTTAATTTGCGTACTTCCACCACATAAGGTAGAAGGGAGAACCATTTGGAATCAATGCTCAATTTATAATGAGCCCTAATCATGCCAAAAATTTCATCTATAACAATTGTTTGAAAGTATCTTCTTATTGTGATTTTCGTATGAACATGTGTCTTTACCTATGCTTGAACTAGATTGAATGAATTATGTAAGTTCTTGAATTGCTTATTCCATCACTAAGAGCTTATCCCAACATATGTTAACAATATTCCTTTTTATTCTTCTTATTTTTTTGACATTTTTAAGAGATAATTTTGTCTTCCTTCAATGAAGACAATGATAGAGATCAAAATTTGAATTGTAATTCTCTATGTCACCAACCTAATGATAATGTCAACATATATCATGTATTTTTTCAATGATTTTGTAATTAGACTCTCAACTTCTTCATTAATGTCTAAAGCCTTAAATTTTTCATTAAGAAATCTCAATGCTCACATACTAAATTGGTTTGGACTAATTCAAGATATGAAAGCCATTATTTTTTCCATATCCTAAACTATTTTTATTTTTATTGAATAATAATTCTTCCTAAGTTCAAACAATCATGTTGCAAAGATCATTTTTTATGTTACTCAAAAATGTTTTCATTGATAATTTTGAATCCAAATTTACAACTAATGTTATCACTTTAAACTTTTGTTTGTGACTCATATTTACTATATGATTCTATCTCATGAGCAAACGCTATGAAATCATCAATAATAATATATTTTGTTGCTTCGTTTATTAAGTATCGCTCAAGTGTATTGTTAACACTCTAATAATTCCTAAGTTGTGAGATTTTGATTTAAATTTCAAAGAACATTAGAGGTAACCACTGCATCAACTTTTAAAATCTAGGATCTAGCCTTTCCTATGGTTCAGAGAGGGCTCTCTCTATAAGATTGAATCTTGAGTGTTTTAATTTATATGATATTAGGCTAGTTATGATCAAATTGGTTTTGATATTTCGTTTGGTCGGATTTGGTGGGAAGAATCACTTAATGAGATGGATAGTGATAGATCTCGGTTCTATTCATTGGGAAAAGGAGTCAAATGTCAAGTGCATGTGACTAGGATCAAGGTTAAAAAGTCAAATATTTTCGTGGCAAGATAGACAAGTCATCGAAGATCTTGGAAGGCCGATTGGTGAAGTGGTTTGATCGAGATAAAGAGCAATCAAGGATTCTTTTCGATCCGGATAAGGAAGGAGAAAGTCGCAGGTCATTTGAAAGAGGGATCAATTAAGTGGTTCCCTCGCTTCCTCGGGAAATCACAGAAACATAGAAATGATAAATAGTTAAAGACAGTATGCTTTTAACAAATCCCATAATAATATTCCCGATATATCATTCAATTTTAGAACACATATATGGATGCATGTAAAACATAAGAAGATAAATAATGACAAGAGAAAGTACTTCACTTCAATGGCTCATCACATGAATCCCGAAATATGATGCTTTATGATTTGATCTAGTCTCTGCTACTTCTAAACTTGCTACAAAAAGCCTCTCTTCAGTATAGCAAAAATGACCATAGAAATCTTCAACAATTTATTCACAACAATACTTCAAAGGATGAAGTATTTATACAAAAATGTTTACAAAACATCTCCTAGAATACTCATAGGATTTTTTTCTAAGAAATAAAATATCTTTTACAAAAATATAATGACAATCGCTTAACAACTAGCAAGCTATCCTATTTATCCAAATAAAATAGAAATGTTCTTTTGACTGTGCAGCTAGTTGCCTTGTTGTCTCTAACGTCGGCAAAGATCTTTTAATCTATTTTGAAGTATTATCTTCTCATTTGATACTCTTTCATCCGATACTCTTTAACCAATGTTTTAACCGACTCACCGCCGTAAATTCTCATTATGAATTTTGAGGTCTAAAATGGGCCTCCGAGAAAATAATAAAATAATAGCTAAACCAATAAAATAATATTTACTAATTTTCAATTCACTTTTGCACCAAAATCCATGTAATCGTGGTTAAATTCAACTCAAACGTTGTACCAAAATAAAATTAATAAAAAATCGTATTGATGTGACTATAAATAAGAATGGGATTTTCAAGAAAAAAAGTCATTATCATCGCACAACTAATGCATTTCGTCTCCTTTGTACTTAAATAAATTAAAATATAAATATAAACATAAATTAATAAATTCTTAATTATAAATAATATATTAATAATTAAAATTTATATTATTTAAATTATATAATAATATATAATTAATATAGTGTATAAAAATAATATAATATAATATATCGTTTTATGTATGAATTTTATATTATTGATTTTATTTACAAATAAATATTTGAAAATATACAAATATAATATTTATTGAAAAATGTATAAATACATGAAAATTGTGTAGAGATATGCATCGTTTCTTTCAAAAATATGAAATGACAATAATAATATTTTATTCAAAAAGTGTGAAATGACATTTATTATGAGTACTTTATTTTGACTTTACAAGTACTTAGAGCACTACCATGGTTAACCATAATTTTTTATCCACCATTAAGAATATGACAAGTAAGTACCTTTAACTCAAGCAATGCCACCTCAACCATTAGGGATGATGTCATCCCCAAAATTTGATTTGGTTCTCGAAAGTGAATTTGATTGTACATTTTCCTTAGGAGGCCCATTTTAGACCTCAAAAATTCCCCTAATGGTTTTCTACCGTGTAAAAACAACAAACTATTTTGTTATCCTCTTCTCCGCAATTTGGAATTTCCTACAAGAAGCTGCTGAGTTTTTCCCAAAAATTTTCATCGCGAATTTTGATATTTTTAAGCCTTCCTAAATTTCTCATCTCGTTCCCCGTGTATCTAGCAAATGTTGGTTTGACTACAAATACATGTTTTATCTCATGCTATAGATAAAACAAGCCTTCAAAGCTTTTACATAACCTTTCCTATAGGAATTCCTTGTCCTTCTATTTTATTTACTTGCTCTTTTCGCATGATCTATGATCTTCTCGTCGTAGTCTTCTTTGTGGCATAAGTTTATCAAATAAGAACAAGAATATTTGGTAAACCTTTTTGCCTTAAGATCTCAAATTTAACCATAAATTTAGTTATGGCTATGTTCATGTTTCCACACTTTTCTTTAGCCGCTTCATCAAATTTTTCTTGAAATTACTTTTCTTGTTTCAAGAATAGTCTCTCGTCTCCGTCGCAATTTCTATCTCATCCAATTCTTGTTTGTTCTTACCGTTGAGAAATTTGATTATTTTTGGGGCCTCTTCTCGTGCTCGGGCACCTAGTTCATCCTTTGTTTTATGAATTTCCTCTTCACTCGCCTTTAGTAAATCCTTTTGCTCATAAATTACCTCTATTGATGGCCAAACATCGATGGATTCAATGATTTGGTCTCAGAGAAATTAGTATACAATAATCATGCATACATCCGTACTCTCCCGATCTAACAATATTTATCTTCGCTAAATGCAAAATCCTTCCACTATACCTCATGAAATTTAATCAACAATTACAAATCACATGAAGCAATCAAAAACACACATAACACGCTTGTTTAACGGAAAGCTCAAGCTAAAAACCCCAACTATCATATATTATGTATCATGGAGATCATGTAAAAATCTCATACAAATCTTAATACATCAAGCTCTCAGCATAATCAATCGTCACATACTATCATGAAGAAATCAGCAAATCCATGCACCGATCTCTCGCTCTCTCCCCGTTGCCTCGCTCCACCGCGCAACTAAGCCGATTACAAAGACCACCCGATGAAATCCAACTCTCCTCGATCGCGTGATTATCATTGTCAACTCCAATGTATATTTAGATGCAATCATGCATCACTATGGTCACACCGTATAGTCTATTCACCCTTTCACCTATCTCTCCACCGGGTCTCCACCGGATCCGACATGCACCGTAGTTAACCGATGTATTGTTCACTGATTAATGAGTTATTATTTGTGAATTAATTAACTAATTAATTCACTCCACTCTCACTATGTATCATTCAAATAGATTAGATATAACTAGCTCAACTTACCTAACCGATTTAAACTAAATACAACTCCCCGAACTACTTTCCAACTCCGTCATAACTTTGCCACTTCAGCTCTAACCGAGTCCTCCATGCATGAACTCCAAAGTAAACCCTTAGGAATTGCGTATCTTCTTCAGCCCACCGATTTTACAAATCTATATACTAAAATTAAGTGCTCCAAGAGAACAAGTTGTTGTTTAGGAGTCCGATTATTATTAAGAGATAATAATCGATATGCATCTATTTTTAGATCGACGATCTATAAATAGACTTCGCCCAATATCTCTAAAAATAGAATTTCATATATTTTTCACATTCTCGACCAACCATCTACAAATAGCATCCCGCATCTTATGTAATATGCTCACCATGTCTAAAAATAGACATACATCTAAAAATAGCTCTCAGGTGCCCCACCTAGTTTAGGTGATTATTTTCCAACTAGGATCAAGGATGATGTTTCAGGATGCCTCTTCTGATCGTTTCTCTGTTGCAAAATTCAACACTCCCTCTCAATAAGAAAGGATTGTCTTTGCATGCAACATTCAACTCCATGCATTCGCCCCGCAACCTCGCAAGTCGCAACTCCATGCATCTCAAGCCTCGTAACTTCGCTGCAACACTCTCCGAAACCGAAAGGCTCCAAACAACTCAATCACTAATGCATATGTCATCAAAATCTTCGATTTCTTCTTAGCTACCGTACACATGTCTTCGGTGAACCGCTACGCTATTGGCACTCGCATCTAAGTGCACTCGCACCGTCGTCAACTCCCGAACCGCGCTCCAAGATCCGACACTCGTCACTTTGATCCGCTCCCGCATCAATCCAACCGATCATGCTACCGCTGCTCTATGGGCACCTCGTAGCGAGGTTCAATTCATGAGATCCACACCATCTCAATAAATCCTACCCGTAAATATCCTCTCGGGGATTACTTATGCATGTTGCCCCACCTCGCACCTCGGTAGTATAGCCGCATGCACTCCCTTTGCCCATCTCGGGCATGAAATTTCTCTCGCATGAGTGGTTGCTCCCCACTCCATGATCATCATCTTTGTGGTTGCTCCACATCTCGAGGTTCACTCTTACCCGCATGCAAATCTTTCTCCCTCTCAAGCTTCAATTGCATGTCTTTCTTGCACTTTCCAATAGTAGGAAGCTCCGAGAAATCCTATCTACATCAAATCTATAAAGATTCTTTTGCATCTCCGGGCCAGGGTCGCTCCACAACCTTTTGAGATAGCTCCTCAAAGTCGCATGTTGAGAGACTCCCTCTCAACCACCAAGTCACTAACCTCTCGCTTTGCTCCTCGTTTTGCATGCATCTGTACCTCAAAGGCATGTAGACTTGGCTCGCGCACATCAGAATCGTCCCGCTCGTCGCAAAATTTTCTAACAAAAGAGCTAATTTTAAATCGACGATATCTCCCTCATCCAAGCTCCACTCCGACCGATTTTTTTTTTCAATTTGGGTATTTTTTTCGCATGGAATCCAAATATGCTATTTGGTTCTCGAAAATATTTCACCAAAATTTCGTATATTCTCCGCAAACTCGCGCACCCAAAAATTCATGCCTCTCATTCCATGTATAAAATCTATAACACGACTCCGATACCATGTAGAAATTATTATACAATAAGCATGCATACATACAAACACTCTCCCGATCTAACAATATTTATCTTTCGTTTAAATACGTAATCCTTCCACTATAATTCTTGCGTAAATTTAATCAACAATCGCAAAACACATAGAAGCAATAAAAAACACACATAACACAAATATTAACTAGAAATCATAAAAGCTAAAAAACCCCAACTATCATATATTATGTATCATGGAGATCATGTAACAATATCATACAAAGCTTAGTACATCAAGCTCTCGCACAATCAATCGTCACACACTATCATGAAGAAATATCCAAATCCATGCACCGATCTTCGCCTCTTGCTAGCTCCGCTCTCCACTGCGTTGTAATCCAAGTTGATTACAAAGACCAATTCGATGCAATCCCACTCTCTCGACTACATGATTATCATTGGCAACTCTAATGTATATGTAGATGCACCATGCATCACTTCGGTCACAACGTATAGTCTATCTCACCCTTTCACCTATCTCTCCACCGGGTCTCCACTTTCGTATCCGGCACATGCACTATAGTTAATCGATGTATTGTTCACTTGATTAATGAGTTATTATTTCAGGAATTAATTAACTAATTAATTCACTCCACTCTCACTAGTGTATCATTTAGTTATATTAGATACAACTATCTCAACTAAGTCTAACCGAGCAACCGAATACAACTCCTCGAACTACTCTTCCAACTCGTCATAACTTTTGCCACTTCATTTTTTAATCGAGTCTTCCATGCATGAACTCCGCAAACCCCAGAATTGTGTAATTCCTTCAGCCCACTGATTTTACAAATCTATATACCGAAATTAAGTGCTCCAAGAGAATAAGTTGTTAGCTAGAGTCCGATTATTATTAAGAGCTAATAATAATCGACATGCATCTATTTTTAGATCGACGATCTATAAATAGACTTCACTCAATATTCTAAAAATAGAATTTCATCTATTTTTCACATTTGACCAACCGTCTACAAATACCATCCCCGCATCTTCTAGAATATGCTCACCATTTCTAAAATAAACATACACCTAAAAATAGCTCGTGTGGGCCTCACCTAATTTAGGTGATTATTTTCCAACTAGGATCAAGGATGATGTTTCGGTGGATGCCTCGTTCACCGTTTCTTGTTGCAAACTTTAACATGGTCCATAGTTGATTCTTCACATAAGACATAGGTTCTTCAAGGTTAAATCCTTTGTAAGTTCTTCAATTCAACATTCAACCTCGTTAGCCCTTTGTTCCTAAGTTTTAGCATTGATTCGAGCTAGCTTTTTAGTGTCTTCTAGATTTTCAATCATTTTCTTCAACCTATTGATCTCATTACTTCCGTATGGACATTTCTTCCATAGCTTTTATGAGCTTGTTGGATTCATCCGTTTGCTACACCGCCGATGTAGATGATTCTCAGAACAGGTAGTAGAAGATGTCATCGTTACCAACCGTTGCCACGAAGCTTTGGTGCCAATTCCTCTACTAAGGTTGATGGAACTCGAAGTAGTTACCATAGGTATGACTATTGGAGGAGGATTCGAGTTTTAATTGTTTCTTTCTCTTGGACAAGCTTGTCCATTTCTATCTCCATTTCTTTAATCTGTGTTGTCAACGAAGAATGAGACTCATCATCTCATCTTTTTGATTCGCTTCTCATGAAGATTCTTTTAGTCCGTGGATGTTCTGTTGGAGGAAGCTTCAATTGTTTTCTGAATGTTGCTATGTTAGCATTTTTCTTCTTTATCATCTCTTTTGCAGCTTTTACTTTTGCTGGGTCATAACCCACTTCAATTACCAATTATTCTAAGGACTTGATTCTAACATCCTTTATAAGAGAAGAAGATTTCTCAATCTTGATTCGATATTTCAAATCAAGTTATAGTGTTCTAAAGTTTCGAGCATTCATTTCCTTGTTAGTCATAGTAGAATAAATCATTTCAAAACTCTTCTATGAAACTCAATTTGATCTAATGGATGAATGCTATCAATGTAGGTACTTCAAGATCAACCTTCTCGTAGTCTACTATTTTTCGTAGGCTTAGCACCGTTGGTTGTAGCATTTTCATAAGAAATTTCTTTTGTTGGTGTAATCAAAAGCTGATAATAACTTGTTTTGCCCCGGAGTTTTCTTTAAATATCGTGATCAAATCTCATTCTTTAGTTCTTCATTCTTAGCTTTGATTTCCTTTTATTTCTTTAATATCCAAACCCGTACTTTCACTCTTTACCGTGATGATGATGCCTCCATTTTTTTCTCGTCTTTCAACCATCCGAGTATCCGTAGTATCCTTTTCCGCTCATTTATAATGATCGTAGCAACATCTCGTGTTCTCTTTCTCTCTCGTATTTTCTTCCTAACTCTCAATTGTCTCTTTTTTTCCTCGTTCATTGGATTGAGCTTAGGATTTTTATTATATTTGAGTTTAAACTCCAGTCTCGCTGTTGTTTCGTAGTGCAGTACCTTCTTCCCCGATTCTCTTAGTAGCTTTATCTTCTTGATTTACAAGCTTTTCAAGGTGTGAGTAGTATCACCCCGTTTAACTACTTCTATCAAGGTATTTTCTAGCCACTCGTCGATTAGCAAATTGTTCAATATCCTGCCTTTTATCATGTATATAAGGGGTCAATTTGAATTTACCCTTATTTTACATAGAATTCCCCGAGGATCATAATTCCATAAGAAAATTCCTTCAAATTTGTATTCCGGAAGAACAATTTTGTCGCCTCTATTCTTGCATCCTTGTGATTGCAAATGAAAGGTCCTACCTCGATTCTTCATCCTGAATTGAGTCTTCTTCGCGTCGAAGAAGTTAATAGAACTTAAATTTAGTATTTTCCTACCGTACTCCAAGGAAAACACTCTTATAGGCAAGTATTTTGGTAGTTTATAGGGGTAAAAGATTTGACCCAAAAAACTCGATCTCTCGTATAATTTTGGTAAAGATACCAATCTCCGCTCTACTTTGTTTTGAAAACTCGTAATACTTTCTTTATCTCATCATCGACTTTGGTTTTACACTGTCATTAACATTTTTATCACTTCATTGAACAAAATTGGTCAATAAAATCCACATAAGTGAATACCGTTAATTCTTTCGATTAGTGAGGTCCAAGATGACTAATAGATGATTCCCTTCTACATACAATTTCTAAAGGTTTATAGGGAACTTATATGCTTCGAAATAAAGGAACGTGTGAAAGAGGAAGGGATGAATATCTTAAGACTCCTTCAAAGGGCAAAATTTCATAAGCCGATCATGGATATTAAGCATAATTGTAAAATTGATGGTATGAGGTTGACCCGGCACAAAAGTGGATAGGAAACCTAGAATTGACTCATCCGTATGCTCATCGTTAAAATAACCTAAGATAAAGGATAGCATAGAAATGACATGCCTCGACCCTTCGAGAAATTTGGAAGTAGAATAAGGAGGGTTTAGTTTTGAGATTTCAACATAGGCGGCATGAAAATTTGGAAGATCTTAAACCTTTTAGGAAAATCTAGACTCAATGTAAAAGCTTTCGAGTGCTTCTATGGATAAGGAACCGCATTGGGATATGGTTTCCGATTCAAGCATTAGGTTAATAGACTCGCGTAATTGTAAACAATATTTCTTTATTAGCATTAACCATGGCTCTTTGCTCAAGTGAATAATAGGATTGACACGTACCCTAATGACTTCAAGACACTAATGAGTATGTGGAACTACATACTTGGGTAGATTCACCCCCAAAGTCGTAACTTCATCTCCTCGATCTAATGATTTTTCAAGACTCAAAGAAGGAGTTCTAAAAGATTAAAGTCTATCATTGGATCAATTATTTTGTAATCTATATCACTTGTGAGGTGTATGCTCCACATCTACAATAGGAGGTTGTATAGGGTTTACAACAATAGTGGTTTTAGAAGTCATCATAGGGTTTGATTTTGACATTTTAGACCCTTTCCGGATGCTTAAAACTCCGTATTTAGGATTTTTATACCTTTTCGTAAGCTTAAACTCGTTTACGAAGGTATCTCTCTGCTTTAACAGAGTTCATTGATAGAAATAGGCACAAATTGGCTTTCTTTTTTGGGTTTAAAAACCGCCTGGTTACAAAATGATATTCAAACTCTTTTCGTGTTCGGTGAAAATGGTATAAAGAAGGGTTTCTGGATAGATTATAAGTTCTTTTAAGGTCCGTAAAGGCTAAATTATACTCAATTTTGCTTTAAAACCAAATATAGTATCAAAACTCGGGTTTTATCGAGTTAAACAAGAACTATCTTTGAGGTGTAAAATAGGGGTCTTTCTATGGGAAAATAGCTTTATAAGGCTTAATTTCTCGAAAAAATATTTTTCAAATGACAGGAAGGTTGTTTTTCTTCGAAGTATACCCTCGTCAGGCAGGTATTTGATCTTTAAACGGTTTCGAGGCGTCAGAGAGTTTTCGATGGTCAGAAGTTCCTCGAAGTAAACCGGATGTTTTCGGGATCTTGGCATCAACTTCAATGATTTTTCCTGGTTCTTTGGCATGAAAATAGGTAGGGCTATGGCGCTTGATTTTCCAAACTTCTGGAGATGGATAATAAACGCACAAGAGAATGCGTAAAAGGGCTTAATCGCGTGCTATTATTAAGTTTTATAATGTTTTAGGTTTAAACATTATCAAGATTTAATGGTGGTCACATCATAGGGTGGGTGATTTTGGCATTGGAGGGCGAAACCACCATCGGGTTATCACATGGGCTATGGGTGGTAAGTTTATTTAATTGAATCGACCCGATCCCGCAATAAAGCGCTATGGAGGGGAGAGAGTATATCGAAACAACCTATTTCGCAAATCTTAAAATGATTAATGACTGTAAGAGTTGATTTGCGATATCTTATCTCGGATCGTCGTATCCGGGGATGGGTGTGCGAACGTAGACGGCTGATGGAGTTGCTACGTATGTGGGCGTGGGGCCCGGGATTTTTATTATGCGTGTGGTTACTTTAAACGTTTAAAACTTAATTTTAAACGTAAAACCAATGTATTAATATGATATAAAAGTATTTGCATAGCAAATGAATAATGTTTATGTTTTTTTATGAAGGCGGGTTATATAACATATTTAACCTTTGGGGAATGGGGGGTAATATTTCACGTGGGTATTTAGACCATAGGTTAAACTTTAAAATAATGGGTTTTGGGATATTTATAATAAAGGAATTAATATATATACTAGAAGGGGTAGTTTATAAAGGATTTAACACATTATATTAGAGTTAATATGAAAATGAAAGAGTGGAATACACAAATAAACTAAGTAAAGTGTAATATAAAATTTTTTGAGCACAATGATTGTCCCATTAAATATTTACACTTAAACTTAAGATAAATAGTATTTTATGGGTTTTTTTGAGTGTTTTTTGATGAAATGAAATTAATAAAGGGGGTTTTACTTTTTCTAAGCAAAAAGGTGTTTTACTTAGGAAATGGATTGTATTTTTGGTAAAGGGTGAATATGTTTCGAGGAAATGACTTTCATGAAGGGAATCCGCACTTTTAATCAATCGCCATTAATCCTCGGGTCTCGTCGATCCATGTGGATATTGGTGGTCACCCGCCTATTCCACTTGGGGCCCCACCATTGTCTATTTCAGCTTTTTCGCCTTCGGCATGTTTTACTATTTTTGCGCTTTTTCGGGTCCTAAACTTCCGGGAGCCGTTTCGAGGCCCCAACCACGTTTTGGGAAAACTGAGACAACATGGGTCCACATAAATCGATGTCGTCGTTCCAAATTTGTATTCCTTGACAGATCTTTCTAACGAGGTATGGTATGCGTCAAACGGAGATCGTATGCCAAAGTTACGCCCCGGGAAGTCGAAACACCAATTTACCCAAACGGCCCATAGTTTTGGCGCTTCATCTCCTAGGGTTAGGGTTTTGGTTGTTTAGGATTTCCCATTGTTTTTAAAATGATAAATGTGCTCCTCGAGCCTCATTGTAAATACGCTCGCAGGCTCCGTAGCCGCCACATCTCTTCTCGCAGATAGCTACCGCCGCCCTAGCTAGTTTTATTTCCATTCTCGTCCGTAAGTGAATTTCAGCTTCTTGATATTAATGAAATGAAGTGTTATTTCCGCTCGCATCTCTCGTATTTATGTTTATATGTTTATTCTGCTGCGTTCCCGCATAAACCGATCGCGTACAGAGCGGTCCGTTTTTTTCGATCCTTCTTGCATGTCCCCAACGAGGTCGGGGTATAAGGAGCTAGGCTCGATCCGGTGAAACTCAGAAGATCGCCCGCAAACTCGACGGACGCCCATGGGGGACGAAAAGAAAGATGAGGGGACAGGAGATCCTATCAAAATATTGCTCGAGGAGGCCCTCGAAAGACAAAGGAACGTGATGATGGATAACTTTCGTCTTTCGCATCCTTCAACCGCTACCCACCGCGCGCATCCGCATCCAAGCAGCCCACTCGGGAGGCGCGACTCCTTTTAAGGTACAAGTACCTTTTACAGCATTCATATTTGAGGGCCGCTCAGACGCGTATGCCGTAGATAGATGGTTGAATTGCTAGAAGGATATTTCTGCCTTCATGACTTTTCGTACCTAGGGAGGAATATTATTTTCAGACTCTCAAAGCTACCCCCCATGTTAAGGACTCGGTGGGAAACCCACTGTGAGAACAAGGACCAGACAGAACCCTCTCTCGTTCTCTACTGCATCAACTTGGAATTATTTCCGAGACGCCATCAAGGAACAAGACTATCCCGTGGGGAGCTATGAGGACAAGTACATACAATGGACCACGCTCGCGACAACAAAGGCATCAAGATGTGATGAGCCGACGAACTGCTCCATACCTCGCGCACAAAGTTGGGTATCAAAGATCCGTAGAAACATCCGGTGCTAAAGTATCGCAACTCGTCCGCACAAATACATTCGGGGAGGAAATGGAGTTCGACATCTCCTCGCTTGGTACCCAAGATACCGGTGGCGTCGCCAAGATTGAGCAGAAATTCCGGCGAAGAAGCGAGACTTGGATCCGCGAATCAAAAGCAAGGGAAAGGTGCTTCCAAAACCGGCGAATAAAGGACCGAGCCAAGGAATGGAGGCTAAAGACAACTCATCGGGCCAGCAAGAAAAGAACAAAGACCGCAAAGCCAAAGAAGGACATGGGAAAGTGGTGTGAGTTCCATAAGAGCTCCACTCACAACACAAGTGAGTGCCTGCCAAGCGCCGCTAGTGGCTGAGATGAGGGCTTCGAGAGTCGATGCATGCTCGACTCCGAATCGAACCTCGAAAAGGCGAATGAAAAAGGGAAATACGTATTATTGATGCAGAGCCCAACGCCATCGTTTCCACTGCAAAGATCCAAAAGGAGGAACCTAAGATCCGCAGGAGGAGGAACGTCTCTTCCACTCCCGCATGTGGGTAAAGGGCTCCCCTACATGCTTCTCATTGTCGACAATGGGAGCCAAAAGAACCTCATTTCGAAACAGACGCCGTGGAAGCGGTTGGGCTTGCCGACCACAGCCTCACCCACATCCATACACCATCGAGTGGCTTCACCAAGGACGAGATCTCTCAAGGCCACCAAATAGTGCTGTCACCTTCCAGGTAGCATCGAAGCCCTTCATGGATGAGGTATTGCGGTGACGTTGCTCCTATTGATGTTTCGATGTATTATTAGGACAACCATACTCTGTGGAAGCTGCCATGCCGTGTACGAGTCTCTGCCCAAGGCCGTTATTGTTACTTTGGGAAATAAGTCAGACAGGATACCGTAGGTACCACCTCCCGCCGCTATCTCTTTGGTTACCGCAAAACAATGCAGTAAACTCATTTCAAACCAGGAAATTCCGTTTTCCGATGATCCACCCCTCGTGGCAAGAAGAAGACCGTGGCCACGACCTCCCGCATGTGGCCTTTCGCACAACAACAACAAATGGATAAGGTCATGGGAGGAGTACGGAGACATATTCACCTCACCCACAAAGCGGGTTCCTCTGCACGCTGTGTCAAGCACCCGATTGACCGACCCCCGTGCGCCGCTACCTAATGGACCAATCTACTTCCGCTTCCGTTTCAGAGAATGATGAAATCAAGAGGCAACATTCGGTGAGCTGCAGCAGAAGGTCACACGTAATTGCCCGTCGCCCCGTGGGAGCCCGATCGTGTTGGTACAGAAGAAGGATGGGAGACTCCGTATCACTCATCTAGCGCCGAACAAGATCATCGTCCGAAATAGGTACCCAATCCCACGATTGATGACCTTCTCCGGACCAACTCAAAGGTGCAAAATATTTCAGCAAGATCGACCCGAAGTCCGGGGTATCACCACGTACCAATTCGAACCCTCCGATGTGTGGAAGACTGCCTTCAAAGCCAAGGAAGGCCTTTTCGAATGGCTGGTCATGCCTTTCGGCCGACGAATGCTCCCGCCACCTTCATGAGGATGATGGATGACATCTCGTACCCATTCACCAACTCATTTGTAGTGGTGTACTGGATGATATTCGATCTTTCACCGTACTTCAAAGAGCACCTTCACCACATCCAACAAGTCCTCCAAACTCTCGCGGCAACACAAGTTGTGTGCCAATTTGGAGAAGTGCAGTACTTTTGGCATGACCCAAACTCAATATCTCGGGGATACATTATCGATGAAAGGGGGGTGCATGTGGATCCATCCAAGATCCAAGTCATTCGGGATCGGGGCGCCCCAACCACTATAAACAGCTTCAGCCTTCGGGTCTTGCTAATTTCTATCCTGAGGTTCGTGTTGGGATTCTCCTCATATCACTTGGCCCTCGAGTCAAGTCACCAAGGGGAGGAGCGAGAGCAAAATTTTTTTTATTCGGAATCAACAAGGCGTTCACAACCGAAAACCGCCCGTTCTCGCCCCCAAAGGCCGCCTTACCGTACTTGCAACAACCATTTGAGATCGAGACAGATGCTCGACTATGCTATTGGGGCAGCTTCTTACTCAACAAGGACATCCAGCGGAATTTCACAGCGAGACATCGTTCATTGTCAGCTCGCAAGTACCTACATATGACAAAGAAATGTACTCCATTGTGCAAGCTCGTCGACAATGGAAGCATTACATTTGGGGAAGGAAACAATCATCCACACAGCACTACGGTGCCCCTCGCAAGCTCATACGTACACAAGTGAGTCGCAGAATGATCGCCATCGAAGTGGTCTACATATCCGCAACGGGGCCATTTGAACATCAAGTATAAGAAGGGTAAAGACCAATCATAACAAGATCGTTTCACCCGACCACCCATCGTGGCGCTCACCATCACAATAATCCCCGTGGGCACGAGACTTCGATTGGCCGCTTCTCTATGAGAGTGACCCGCACTCGGCCAAACTTACAAGGCACTCTCGGGGGGTACGCAAGTTCCAAATTTTCACCTCCAAGATGCACTTATGTCACATGGGACACCTTTGTGTTCCTTCAAGCGAGCGTGCCAAGATGATATGGGAAGCACACTACGCCGAGTCGCCGGGGCATTTCGGGTCGCAGAAAACAAGAAAGAATCCCGCAAGTATTTCTATCGTCGAACCTTCAAAAGGATGTCGAGAAGCACATCGATCCGCATCAAGCCAGGCCATTGCCAAACCGACCATCAAGAAGCAAGGCCTATATACTCCTCTACCTACCCCTAGTCGACCCTTGGGAATCCATCTCCATGGGATTACATGCTCCGGCCCGCCTTTCTACTAAGCAAGGAAACGACCGTGTTTTTGTGGTCGTCGACGTACTTCGAAGATGGCCATTATGGCGGCCCGCAAGAAGAATATCACAAACAGGCCACCGCTAAACTCTTCTTCGAACGAGTGTGGGTGCACTTTGGGATCCCCTGTCATCATATCGTGATCGGGGATAGCAGGTTCCTCGAAGACATTTTGGTCCAAATTTCTTTGGTCGATGTTGGATACCAAGCTCACCAAGTCCACAAACATTTTCCATCCCCAAACAGATGGCCGTACAGAGGTCGCTTTTCGCCGTAATGATTGTACACATTCCGCGCATGTACAATTCAAAGCATCCACGCACATGGGACGAGAGCCCTCCTTATGTACAACATAGTTATAATTGGGCTCTCCACAGCTCACCGGCCATAGCCCTTTCGTGTGGGCTTGGGATTCAGCCCACTATGTCCCACCGACGTAGCCATGCCATTCGTGTCGCCTGTGCCACCCGCTCATGTCCGCCTCCGAAGTCGACAAAGCTAGTAGCTTCATCAAGCGCATTCAACTCATCCGCCAACAAGTTCATGATATATCGGGATGAGCCAATGCCAAGTACAAGCAACGCCATGATCAACACCGGTGCCACACAACTTCAGTGGGTGACAAAGTATGGCTACATTTGCGTAAGGAGTGCCTCACCGGACCCCACCGCAAGCTTCGCCCGCTCCGATACGGCCGTACACCATCACCAAGGCCGTAGGGAACAATGCATTCGAGCTTCCGCATTCCACCATTCCTTGGTCCGCACCCGCCTCTTCACCAGATCGCCTTCTGCCCCCATTTCCCACCTCATCGACACCTCGACATCGTTAACAACCTGCCACCAACCGAGTTAAATCCGTACCGCATGGAACAAAGCCACCACAGATTGCATCATGGACATGCAAATCAAGAACACTCGCCAAAGAAAAAGATCCAACTATATCGGGTTGTCAAAGCCGGCCAACTCGCACCAAGGAAAGTGGTTCACCAGGACCAAGTTCACAGAAATTTCCTCATCTCATGGAGGAACTTTTAACGTGTCGAATTCATCGTCTCCTAAGGGGGAGGAATGATCCGTGGGATATTGCGGGTCACCCGCCTATTCCACTCGGGGCTCCACCATCGTCTATTTCAGTTTTTCGCCGCAATACTTTACTATTTTTAGCAGCTTTTCTAGTCCCAAACTTCCTGAGCCATTTTCGAGGCCCTAAACGACGTTGGGAAAACGAAGAGCAACATGGGTCCAATGACCGATGTTTCGGCTCCAAATTTGTATTCCTGACAGATCTTTTCTAACGAGGTATGGTATGCGTCAAACGGAGATCGTATACAAAGTTACGCCCCCGGGAAGTTGAAACACCAATTTACCCAAACTAGCTCCATATTTCTTTGGCACTTCATCTCCCAGGGTTAGGTTTTGGCCGTTTATGATTTCATTGTTTCTAAATGATAAATGGTGCTCCTCGAGCCTCATCGTAACTCTCGCCGTAGGCCTCGTAGCCACCACATCTCTTCGCAGATAGCTACCACTACTTAGCTAGTTTTATTTCCATTCCTCGTCCGTAAGCGAATTTCGCCCTTTCGATATTAATGAAATGAAGTGTTATTTCCGCCGGCATCTCTCTCGTATTTATGTTTATATGTTTATTCCGTTGCGTTCCCCGCATAAATCGATCGGTCCCAATAGAAGTCACGAGAAATTCTCTAAGCCTCTTTTAACCGAAGGTTTTGAATACTAGAACCTTGTGGGGGAGAGGAAATTATTAATTTTCTAGATGATGTTTTTATTACATGCTCACAGACAACCGATTTCTACCTACCCATCATTATTCTAACATTTTTCACTTCATTTGGATGGGTATATTTAAGCTTGCAACCCTAAATCCATTTTTCTTTTTAAAGCATAAACTATCTAATTCTAACCTTATTTCATCCGAGGGCTCACATTAAACTCGTTGAGCTCCTCATTTATTCTTTAACTATATACCGATTTTTCAAGTTTAAATTGTTCGATGATCTTATTCTCTATCTATAAACATGAAATTTAAAGCATGAAAGTTAAGATTAAACTATTTAACTCATCATGGATTATGGCATTTTGAAATAATCCGCACACAATCATTATTTTTGCGTAAAAGCAAATAGTAGTGCCATTTTGACTTACTCACTTTCATGTCTTATTCTTATCTCTTTTTTTCTTTTGGGGTCCATTTTTTATTCTTTTTTATCTTTTCTTTTCAAGTCCTTTGATCTTTCTTTAGGACTTTTATCCCTCTTTTCATTTTTTATTATTTTCAAATATGGGAAAACAACTTGCAAAAAGCAAGGTATGTACATATTTACAAGACTATCAAAGTAAATTAAAAAATGATGAACCCTATTATTATAGGACCCTAACATGTATCACAAGTAACATGAACCATTTGTGTGATCAACCTCTATCTTGAAAATAAAAAATCTTTCTTTTTCTCGACTAACTCGAGAAGAAATGAACGTTGCTAAAATAAAAATGAATTCTTGCGAGTCTATCATGGAAACCTGGATGTTGGTCAATTCACGAAATACTATGGGATGTAAGAGTCATCCGCCATTACAACACTAAGAAGGTTGAATGTGAAACAAATGTTCTCTTAAATATTTTCCATCTTATACTCGCATTTAATCTAATTTCAAAGTATTTTTCGCATTATCAACCTTTCCAGTATCTTTATTCGTTATTATTTTAATTTTAAATTATTGGCCTGCTTTTATTAATTAATTTTTTAATTTTATTTAATTTTATCAAGTTAAATTAAGTTACCTCCTATTACCTATTATATTGTTAGTAAATATTTTATCTATTTAATTAATTAATTTTAATTTTTTTATTCGATTATTTATTTATTTTTATTTATTAATTTATATTGTCTTAATTTATTATTTAATCGGATGCATTTTTATAATTAATTAATTATTTATTTTTAAAAAAATTATCCTCCCTTTTACCTATTACATAATTTATAATCCCCCCTTTTTAATATTTTATTTTAATTAAACAAGATTTTATTTAAATAATTAAACAAGATTTTATTTAAACAATTAATTTTATTTTTAACTTTCTAACTAATCCTCCTAACGGCTAGTTCTTAACAAATCTAGTTCTCAATGGCTATTTCTCAAGCAATGATGCATCTCCACTATTTATTCATTGAGAGATCGATTAGTCTCTCCACCTTGTCCTAGGATGAACCACATTAGTCGTGTTCGAAACATCACCTAATCCTAATGATGTGATTAATTTGAAAGTTCTTTTATCTACATTATGGATCACAAAAAAGTCTTAGATCTAATATTATCAACCTTCTTGACCTTAAGTTAGTAAAATTATGGTGATCAACACATGTCTTAATGTTTTTTTAATATAGAAATAAAATGCGCAATCATAAGTAATTTCTTACCTTCTTAAGGTATGATAGGTCATATCTTTCTAAATGGATGTTTATCATCAACAACAACATTATATCACCAAAACTTACAAGTTGCACAATCTTTTTGTATGAAATCATTCGTGCCACAAAATGCATCAATCTTTCTTTGCTTGGGGTCATCTTTGCTGACATGCTGAATCAACCACGTTCTCAATTTGTTTCTCACTTTAAATTAACTTCAATTCAAGTGATTCAATCAATTTGATTGTGAAGATCAATAACCTAGCTATGTAATTCATGAAATTTCTTGATTTCGTGAAGGTGTTTTGCAAAAACGTTTATTCTTTACACACTTATTATTTTTGCACTACAAACTTCCTCGCACTCGCTTATTCTCTATCACACTCACTTGCTCTTATGTTATGTGTGTTTGTTTTAAGTCACACTTAAAAGTGTTGAGTACTACCAAAAATGTAATCAAAATGATTTTTTACAATGCTTCGAATTATAATGAAAAACCTTCTTATTCCAATTCGTAGATTTAGAACTACATCTTCATATTCAATCACTAATCCTTAAATTTTTATAATTTAATAATACGTTAATGGTTCAAGATATAGTTCTCTTTAATTTGAGTCAATTATTTATTTAACAATGATAGTTTCATCCCCATTTGTAATAGCCATTACCCTTCATGAGTGATTTGGATTTATTTAATTAAAGTAAAATAAATATAAAAATACTAGAAAAGAAGCATCAGAAGCATCTAAGAAAATAGCCCATGAGCAATAAATATCCATAAACTTTTCTTTAAGATAAACAAATTTGACTTTTTTCTAAGAATCCTTCGTGATGACAATGCTTAAGTAAGCATCGCAAGCATCCAAGAAAATAGCCCATGAGAAGAAATATCCATAAACATGTTTATTTAAATTTCAGGATAAGTCGCAGTCAAAAAGTAAACAAATTTGATTTTATTCTAAGAATCCTCCTTGTGATTACAATGCCTAAGATATTTAGAAGCCATCAATGGTGTTCATGACCATAATAAATGTGATACCTTTCCCAAAGTAATACCTCAATAATTACAAGCTTTCAACTATTCAACTATACTTTCAAAAAATTGTTGGTCAAAAAAATACACACTTTTTCAAAAAAGTTTTGACAAAAAAAATTACCAAACTAAAATGATAATGTAATCAACACCTATTAATTTATGATATCAAATAAGAACTATGCCATTAAACTATATTAATTAAAATTTCTTTTGTATTAATATATATTCATTTCATTATTTCTAATTCATTTTAAATTTAAATTTCATTAACTACTCAACAATGGATAGTGACATCACTATATAAATATAACAACCTCATAAAACAATAATATCTATTTGTAATATCCATAAATTCATTTCTTTTAAACTTAATCTAATTGTATATTTCACCATCTTGTTAGAATTTTAATAACTCAACAATAAAATTCTTTAATGCAAATTCTTAATCGAGAGTTAGAATGTTAACTCTTTTATGCACAAGAAAAAACAAAATTCATGCATAAACAATTTTATGCTCGCAAAAAAACATATAAAATGTTTAAAGATTCTTAAATGTTTTTAATGTAAGCAACTAAAAAACAATCCTTAAAAGCCCAATAAAAAAAAACTATATGTGCGGAAAATAAAAACTACAATATGTACAAAAATTACATACCTCCACCCATTGGTTTTATCCACAAAATCCGATCGCTATGTGGAATTCCAAGAAAATCACTTTGCAAAAATCAAATGGTCCTCAACGTTCCCGTCTACGTATTTTCAAAGTCAAATTCAAATTTTAAAGTTCAAAGTTTGAACTCTAAAATAGTTAGATTTGTTTCTGCAGTTGGCCGCTCGTTATTGAAACTCCAACATCACGCGGTCCCCAATTTCCATTACACACGATATCTTAAAAATAAACTCTTTTCAACTCTCACGCATACATCAACTCTTTACCGCTCGGGGTATATGCATATGCGTTTCAACTATATGTATGTAATTCAACTTGTATTGTAATACAATCTTTGCGTACGTAAAATTTGAAAAACAAGTTTACGATGTGCGCCGAGAGATAGAGGGCTTTTCTAACTTCGAACTCGAAAGGGCTCTTCCAAGGCCGGCCGAATTCTAGTTGATGGTGTAAAACTCAAGGGAATGAATCGCTGAGTCTGGGACCAAATGCAAATTTTATAGCCTAGCTTCCATCAAGCTTTTGTCGCTATGTCAAATGCTCCACCGATCATGAGAGAGAACTGCAGTTGGAGTAATGGACCACTTCAAGTTTCCAACAAGAAATTAATGAAATGCACTTGATTTCCATAATTTAAGGAAATTACGGCGTTTAGTTTCCCAAAATTTAAGGAAATCACTTCAGTTATTTTCCCGTATATTTACTCCAAACTTGTTTCCATAACAAAATGGAGTAATCCCGAAATTCACAAGCAAATGGATGAGGGAGCGTAACACAATCTATCAATAACCAAATTTAAAAATGACAACCATAAAGCAAAGATATCTATTTGCTATTGTCCATTAAAATTCACATGAAATTCCATAAATTCATTTCTTTTAAAATTAATCTAACTGTATATTTCACCATCTATTAATAACCAACATTTAAAAATGACAACCATAAAGTAATGATGTCGATTTGCTATTGTCCATTAACATTCACGTGAATAAATTCATTTATTTATTTATGAATATATTAACAACCTGCAGATGAATCACTCTATATTGGTTTTTTAAATTAGTTAAAAACAACACGATACAAATTATAAAAAATAAAAAACAAGGTGCGTAAATAATATTATTATATCAAGTTGTTTAAATAAATTAAATCACCACAGGCATTTCCATGCAGTTTATGGACACACGTGCCTTCTGTTGCGCTTTACAGCAATGAGTTTCACTGAGAAATTGGCAGTTCAACAACAACTATATGTAGATGACGACACGTGAGACCTTGAACAGCACAACGCTGACTCGTAAAATTTGTGTAATACTATACTCATTTATATGAACTTCAATGAACTTTATAACAAATGATGTCAGAGATCATTTTCATAAATGGTGCGAATTTGATGGAGAGATCGAACGAGTAATTTGTTTTTAACTAATACTGCACGCATTCAATTCAAACGATATGAACTTTATGGCAGAATCATATTTCATAAATGGTGCCATCCAAAATCGAGTACAGAGATCGAACACTGAACGCTCCCATTTGAATGGAATCCAACGTCGTTATTCTTTCTAAGAAATGGTTGTACATTGAGTCTTTAAAAATAAAAACCAAATGTAACAGTTCATCATATTCTCAGAACCACACGAGCAAAACTTATGTTCTGGTCCTTTGAAAACGATTCCCAACTCACGTTTCTGTCGGTTGATTAAATAAAATTGATGCTGAACGGTGAAAGCAGGACAAAACATTATTATTACGCCATGAAATTCATTATAATAAGATATTTGAATGGTTTGAAGGTCGTATGTGTAAGATAGATTCTGATTTACACGCATAAACTCCAATTATATAAACCTAATTTATGCTATAACAAATTATTATGTTATCGACATCTTCATTTTTTCCATAGGTTCTGCCATTCTTAGAAAATGGACTTCTAACATTTTGGTCCAAATATATATTTTAACATTGTTATATAAAAATAGTCCCTTCATAGTCCGAATTACTTTGTCAATTTAAATTACATGTAAATATGACAAGGAAAATAATATAGTTTCACTGGAGATCGAGGTTTAAGCTAGCAAAGCTTCAAATATCTCACGACAATAATTATCTACTTATTATAATAACTTTCACTTTGAAACCAAACCTATAGAATGCTTTAAATATATATAAATTTCACGTTGAAACCAAAGCTATAGAATGCTTTAAATATATATTAAATTTCACGTTGAAAGCAGAGCTACATAATGCTTTAAATATATATCATTTGTAAGTTAAGTATAGTTTTCAGTATATTGAATTTACATAAATTTAAAAATAATATTTAAATAGTGAAAGAAATCACTTTTTTATGATTTTTAAATCTTTCGTGAAAATTCTTGCAGGTGACTTCACATTGGTGAACCGGTCGATCGATTAATAAGAGGTTCCAGAGCATGTCATGGATATTAGACATAGTAGAATCAAGTCCTCTCGCATTAGCCGAGCATGCGTAAAAGACAAAGTATCACATCTGTGATGTGGAGGACGCTAGAATCCTCGCGTTTAGGTTGACCATTTCCATCACCTAAATTTAGAGAGGATTGAGATTGAGAAGAGGTCCCGCACATTGAATAGAGATGACTTTGATGGAAAGTTAGCAGCTTGTTGGATTCCATCTCTTCACCTCATAAGTTTCCTTGTATTCTTCTGGTTGTTATTCTATTATTTTATTTTAGTATTTGATTATTTATTTATTAAAATTTAATTAAAAATTTTATATATATATATATATATATATATATATATATATATATATAATTTTATTTCTATTTTTATTTTTATTTTTATTTTTTATTAATTTTTATTTTTGTATTTATTTATTAATTTATTTTATTTATTGATTTTATTTTACTATTTTTATTTATGTTTATATTTTTATTTATTTACAAATTAATTATTTGACTTTTACTTGATTTCTTTGGTTTTCGTTTTACTTTTTAATGGGTCGTTTTATTCTTTGGTTTTTATTATTTTTATTTTATGATTTTGGTCTTTTTAATGTTATTATTTTATATATTTTATTATTTTATTTATTGGTTTATGTGGCTGTGAACTGGAGAGTTTGGGTTTCCTGACATTCAGCCTCACGAAACACTTGTCGACGTTTCTTCGAATCCCAACGGGGATCCATCTTCAGACATTGGAATGAAGAATTATAAGAAGGATCATAATCCATTAATAGTGAAGAAGGTAGGAAAGGCAAAGGCCGACCAAAAAAAGTTTTCTATTACTTCTCAATTTCTATAATTTTTAATTTTTGATTTTAATTTTAATAATAATCAAAGTTTTTAGTTAATAACAATAACCTTACTAAATTTATTTTATTAAAAAGTTTATTATCATCAAAGTTTTAATATTAAAAAATAATAAACTTATTAAATATATTTTATTTTATCAATAAGTTTATTATTTTCAAAAAATTTTGAAAAATCCTAACCCTATTAATTCAAAGATGTTTCATAGTTAATAAAAGTTAAAGGATTATAATAATTTATTTAAGGGAAATTTATTTTACGAACTTTTAAGGGTAATTTATTTTATTTTATTTTGAAAATTTTAAGCTATTATTTTTAATTTGATTTAAGATTAAAAATAACAAGTTAAAAATAACCACCTATCTATTTTAAAAAATTAATTAATTAATTAATTAAAATAAAGAAATTCTAAAGAGTATTAATGTTTATTTATTTTTATTTTTTAAAAATAAATAATTATTTAATACTCTAGAAAAAATTTTATCAAGTTATAATGAGGAGGGTTATAGTTAAATATACTAACATGTAATTAATGCTTATTAATGATTACTAATTAGTCATCTTTAATTATTATGATTAGTTAATCTAATAAATATTAATCTAGAAAAATAAATAAGGAAGGAAGCAAATAAGTATTTACTTAATAATTATTTATAAATTAATTAATTTTTATTATATAAAATAAAATTAATTAAAGTTAATAATTATTAAAAGAAAGTTCCTTATATGTTAAACCATTACTACTTAAAGAAAGGAGACAAACCTATTTTTTTTTTTTTTTTTTTTTTTAATACCTACAAACTCATACCCGGGAGGAATGTGTTCTTGAGGGAGCAAATTTGTCGAAGAACAGTCGCCATTGCTGCTAATTTCATATCCCCATCCCTATTGAGGATTTCAAAGATGTTTTTTTCGATCTCCGTGGTCTTCTTACTTTTCTTCTCGTGTCAGTTGATCTTCTCTTGCAATGATCTTAGCATCTTCAAGACGTACTTGGTGCTTATTTTTCAAGAGTGTTCCGCAAGGGCTGAAGCGAAGTCGTTCATTCTTGATATCGGTTCCGTACTCTTTTAGTCTTTTCGGAGTGAACGTCCATTTTCACCGATATAACTCTCGCCGCATGAACAATCAATTTTGTACAACTTTTTAAGTTGTTCGACTTATAGCATCTTTAATCGATCGCATTCCTTGTCTAATAGTTCCCGTTATTTCGAAAATTGTGCGAAAATACAAATAATTTATTTTTCTTTTTCTTTATTTTTATTTTAATTTCGTGTCTAATTTTATTCCTCCATTTATTTATTAATTTATCGTATTTATTTTATTTTTCTATTTATTTTTAATTTATTTAGAGTTTATGACTTTGACTTTAATTTTTCTCTTAATAACCTTTTATAAGTTGGGGGAGTTTTAGGGTGATTTTATATGAAGTGGTGATTAGGACTTTATATTTTATTTTTAGTTTTATTTTCGATGGTTTTTAATTTTATTATTTTTTACCATTTTTAGTTCAGAGATGGGTTAGTTATATTTTTTGGATTATTTTATGATTTTTCTTATTTTCGACCGTTTTTAAACCTTTTCGGGTTCCGACCGCGTTTCTCTCTTTCCTCGTATAAATGTGTATGTCGCATCACCTAATCTTCATTATCCCGATGATGAACTTCAGCTTTCGGAGTTCGAAACGTCGGTTCCAAAAATTACTTATGTGATTTCCCGTAAGATTTATAATTGAGATTTTTAAATCTTTTATAATAATAAAATTTTAATATAAAATAAATAAATATAAGTAGTAAAATAATAAAAAATTACTCATAATTTATTTTATATATTTTGAGATTATAAAATAATGATGGTTAATGTCTACTTAGACCAAAATTTGGTCTATCCGACCTAAAGAAACTAATTATTTAGTTTGTTTTAAAATTGTACTTCATACCTCTCACAAAACAATATCTTCGGCATAAAGAAGAAGGGTGATGATTAACTCCAATAAAACTATGATTAACTCCTTTTTTTTAATAAAAAATGATCTTCTCTCTAAACATATGACAATGAAGGATGCCAATATATGTGAGTAGGCTACATGAGGTTTATACACCACATCTAAAAATTTTATAAATAAATTTAGATCTTGCACACAAGAATTAAAAAGCATAAGGTCATCCATGATCAACATTGCACACATCTCATATGTGATAATTAGGCATAGACATATTAATTCAATAAGTGAAGGGGTCACAATAACAAGAATTCACTTTGAGATTTTTGCAAGTATATTCAAACAAATCAGTCATCGTATTATAGGGGTAGAATAATGGTATAATCATTAATCTAATAAATATATTGCAGTGGAAAACTTCGACAGAATCGTAGGAAAATTATTAACATGTCGTAAACATACTAATATTCTAATCTCAGCTTTGACGTTATGGTTTGATTTCACATTCAACAAGTTCAATCACATTGATACACCATTTCGCACTCGACACATGCTCCCCTTATTGCAAAAACAACATCCCAACATAATGTGAGAGCAATAATATGAATAAACAACATGACACATCATTACACAAGGAAGATAACAATCATAATGCATCATCTTCCTTTATTTTCCCCTTTCACTTTCCAATCATGTAAATTAGATAGTACAAACATATGAGATATTAATCAATTTTCATTCACTTAGATTGCATTGAGATGCAATCTACAACCTAATATGAGAGAAATGTTATCATGTAATGTAACATACAAGATATGTGATACAAAGGAAGAAATTAATAACTAAAAGAAAGTAAATGTTGGTTACATTACACTTGGAATATATCTCGTATATGATAAGAATTAGAACACCCAAGACACAAGAAAACTTGGTGGAAAAACTTTAATTCATTCTAAAAAATTGCATTCATCTCATGATGTCGATTTTTTTTCTTTTTTTCTAAGTAAGAGTAAAATCTATTAATAAAACATATAAAACATGGAGACTCCGCGTCTCTACAGCTCAGTTCGTATCGTTGGCATTTGTCATCAAACAAGAAATGGTTTCCTACTGGGAAACCAGCCCCAGATAGAGTTTGAAGCACCCCTTGAGTGAGGAAACCAACGTTATACAAACATGAGTACTTTGCACCAAACATAGATGTAAGCAGATAACAAAACTAAGAAGCTAGTATCCTTAAGCCGAAAAAGACTCGAAAATCTAAATGTCATGAGGTGTCGGGGGTGGTTCTTCGACAATGAGACATTTGTACTCATCATCAATGCGCATGTTCCGGGAGCCTGGTGCAACCCGTTGAGGCACCATAGCATCGTCACATACCTCCCCTACTCCGCTTTTACACTCGCTCCTCGTAGTATTCCGAGTCGCTACCGTTGTTCGAGCTCGACTTGCCTTGCAGTCCGATGTGTCTTCATCGCTCTCGTAGGCCAAGGTCACCGCGAGGGCATAATGGCGGGATGGCTCCGATCGTGGTAGGGCTCTGCCGGTCACCTCGCGAAAGGAGACCGAGATGGTGGCAACGACAAGAGGGTGGCCAAGGTACACTAAAAATGAATTGGGCAGTGGTGGGGCCGCAATAGCGCAGGGATCAAAGCAGGCGGGAGGATGCGGCAGCAAGGCTCGTGGGGCCGAGCGGAGGAACTCACTCAGACGACCACGACCACTACACGTGTCAGTATATGCCCCAAGAGTGCTCGAGGGAGGAGGACGAGGAGCCGGACAAGGAGGAGGAGTCATCAAGAGGCACGACTCGATGCCGCCACGTTGGCATCACATGTGATGCCTTAGACGAGGCATACAGTACGTAGGGGTGGAAGACACGCTAAGCAAAGGAAGAGGCAAAATGGGCAGAGGCAACCGAGATTGAGAGGAAGAATTGAGGTCAAGGAAGCCGAGAAGCGCAATTTTCAAAGGAAACTCGAGAGTAGTGGTGGCCCGAAGAAATTCGACACAACTTCGAGACTACGTTGACGTCTACCGATGTGTGAAAGCTTGGCTCCGGGTCCTCGTGGGAGCGCAGCTTCGCGTGGGGAAGACCGGAGCGGCATAGAAATAGCAAACGGAGTCGGAGCTTCGGTGCGACTCAGCGCGTAATCCAGAGGGTCGAGAGGCGGAGGCCAAAGGGCCGAAGAGGATAAACGTACGAGTGAACAAGGAGCATCATTTTGATGCGAAGGGAGTGGCCTCGTCGAATGCAACAAAGTAAATGCCGCTCGTGGTGACGGCCAAGGTTCATAACGTTGTTGAATGCCACAGTGTGGCTTCGTGGTGGCCATGGGCCTTGCCACGCGCCGTCCCACAAGCCTCTCTCTATATAATCGCCCTTAAACACCAAATATCTAGGGGTTTGTTGTCTTCGTGCACCGCATTAGTGTATTCCCGTATAAGTTTTCTTTCATTGAGAATGGTGAGGGATCCTACAATTAGGATTTGAGAACTGTCATGTTTTGTTTGCCAATAGATCTCATGACTATACTGCATCTCTCGATACGTTCAAGGATGTAGCCTCTGTTGTTGCAGCCAATTTTCTATAAGATCCAATCTCGCCATGTCTCCATTGTCGTCGACTTTAGAAGAAGTGGCTCCCATGAGAAGTTGATCGACCACATCGATGAGAATTTGGGAGTCACCTTATATTTCAATGGGGAAGTAGTTGTGTAGCCGAGCTAGATGTAGCCCTTGCCATAAGCCTTCAAGTTCCACCGATTTGTTGGAACTCTAACCTATGGATCCAAAGAATATTAATAAAGGATTACCATTATGATCCCCTCGAAGATTCCCCCTCTATATCCCGCTTCACTCCGGATTTCCCTTTAAGGCTCCGTCGAAGTTTAGCTTTAATAAACCAATGGGAGGGTGCGATCCATTTGCACGGGACAGCCACCGAGGTCTATGTGAGCGTACCGGAAGAGGGCAAGGAGGAGCACAAGTTGCCATTTTTCCCAAATGAATCTTTCTAAGGTTTGTGTGGGGAGATCTTCGTCGTCGGCAAGGTTTCGGAGAGCCAAAGTTTCCTCGTATGTTGCCATGAATATCGTTCCATAGAACTTCCTAAGGAGTATTTTGGTTTTTGAAGATCCGCTTGCTCCTTTCTTTCCAGAGTGTCCAACGAGGAGACTCGGGATAAGCCCATAAAGAGCTGGAGTAAGTTGTTGTTGTATGGACTAGAGGGCCGCTGCGAATGATGGAGTTCAAGTCCCCCGGCCTTCGCCTTCTTCGCATCCGAAACTAATTTTCTCCCGCAGGAAAGTCACAAAGGGATTGTGCAACCATTAAATGTCAGATTATTTCATCATGATCAAGACAGCTTGGGGCATCTCAAGGTCCTATAAATCCCCTTGATGAGGTTGTCCCAAGTGAGAATCTCTTGTGACATAAAAGCCACATGAAATTTGAAACTTTGGGCCAAAGGTTCGAAGACCGCAGGTTGGTTCCGTATGGAATCAATGGGATCCCGGCTATGGGTTAAGAGAGTGTACACTTCGGGTACCGAATTTTCCATGCGGTTGTATCCCCATCTGAACATGTGTCTTTACCTATGCTTGAACTAGATCGAATGACTTATGTAAGTTCTTGAATTGTTTATTCCATCACTAAGAGCTTATCCCAACATATATTAACAATCTTCCTTATTATTCTTATTTTTTCGACATTTTTAAGAGATAATTTGTCTTCCTTCAATGAAGACAATGATAGAGATCAAAAATTTGAATTGTAATTCTCTATGCCACTAGCCTAATGATAATTTCGACATATATCATGTATTTTTTCAATGATTTTGTAATTAGCATTTCTTAACTTCTTCATTAATGTCTAAAGCCTTAAATTTTTCATTAAGAAATCTCACGTTCACATACTAAATTGGTTTGGACTAATTCAAGATATGAAAGCCATTATTTTTCCATATCCTAAACCATTTTATTTTTTATTGAATAATAATTCTTCCTAAAGTCAAACAATCATGTTGCAAAGATCATTTTTATGTTACTCAAAAAATGGTTACCGATAACTTTGAACTCAAATTTACAACTAATGTTATCACTTTAAGATTTTGTTTGTGACTCATATTTACTATATGATTCTATCTCATAAGTAGTTATGAAATCATCAATAATAATATATTTTGTTGCTTGTTTTTTAAGTATGAGGTCAAGTGTATTGTTAACACTCTAATAATTCCTAAGTTGTGAGATTTCGATTTAAAGTTCAAAGAACATTAGAGGTAACCATAGACCAACTTTTAAAATATAGGATCTAGCCTTCCTATGGTTCGTAGAGGGCTCTCTCTATAATATTTAACTTTGTTTTAATTATATGATATTAGGCTAGTTATGATCAAATTTGTTTTGATATTTCGTTTGGTTTGATTTGGTGGGAAGAATCACTTAATGAGATGGATAGTGATAGACTGTTTGTCCATTGGGAAAAGGAGTCAAATGTCACAAAATGACTAGGATCAAGGTTAAAAGTCAAATATTTTTAGGGCAAGATAGAAAAGTCATTGAAGATCTTGGAAGGTTGATTGGTGAAGTGGTTCGACGGGATAAAGAGCACCGTGGATTCTTTGATCCGGATAAGGAAGGAGAAAACAAGAGGGTCATTCGAAAGAGGGATCAATTAAGGGTTCCCTACTTTGTAAATCAAAGCGTAAAACATAGAAATGATAAATAGTAAAAGACAGGGTGCTTTTAACAAATCCCGTAATAATATTCCCGATTTATCATTCAATTTTAGAACACATATATGGATGCATGTAAAACATAAGAAGATAAACAATGAGAGTAGAAATTACTTCACTTCAATTTCTCATCACATGAATCCCGAAATATGATGCTTTATGGATGTGATCTAGTCTCTGCTACTTCGAACTTGCTACAAAAAAAGCCTTCGGTGTATAGAAAAATGACTATAAATCTTCAACAATTTATTCCACAATAATACTTCAAAGGATGAAGTATTTATACAAAAATGTTTACAAAATATACTAGAATAATCATAGGAATTTTCTAAGGAAATAAAAATATCTTTTACAAAAATATAGTAACATCTCGCTTTTTAACAACTAGCAAGCTATCCTATTTATTCAAATAAAATAGAAATGTTGTTTTGGATTGGGTGCAATGGGTTGCCTCGTTGTCTCTAATGCTAGAAAATATCTTTTAATCTATTTTGAAGTATTAGCTTCTCATCCGATACTCTTTAACCACCGTTTTAACCGCTTCATCGTCAGAATTCTCGCTTTCACTGTAAAAACAACAAACTATTTTTTTATCCTCTTCTCAATTAATTTTTGGCTAAAGAAGCTTTCGTGTTGAGTTTTTCCCAAAAAATTTCATCAGAATTTTGATATTTTTCAGCCTTCCCAAAGTTCTCATCCGCCTTTGTGTACCTAGAAAATGTTGGTTTGACTACAAATAAGTGTTTTATCTCATGATGTAGATACAAACAAGTCTTAAAAGCTTTTATGTAAAACCTTTAATGTAGGAATTCCTTGTCCTTCTCGTTTTATTTACTTGTTGTTTTGCATGATCTATGATCTTCTTGTTGTAGTCTTCTTTTGGCACATAAGTTTATCATTAAGAACAAGAATATTTGTTAAACCTTTTTGCCTTAAGATCTCAAATTTAACCATAAATTTTGTTATGGCTTTGTTCATGTTTCCACACTTTTCTTCTAGATGCTTCATTAATTTTTTTCTTTGAAATTACTTTTCTTATTTCCAAGAATAAGTTCATGTTCTCGTTAGTAATTTCTATCACATCCAATTTTCGTTTGTTCTTAATGTTGAGAAATTTGATTATTTTTAGGGCCTCTCAGTTTGGCACCTAGTTCATCCTTTGTTTTTCCGGATTTCGAGCCGCCTTTAGTAAATCCTTTTCGCTCATAAATTACTCGTATTGATGGCCAAACATCATCGATGGATTCAATGATTTTGGTCCATAGTCGATTCTTCACATAGGACATAGGTTCTTTCAAGGTTAAATCATTTTCGTAAGTTTTTCAATTCAACATTCAACTCCGTTAGACCTTTGCTCCAGTTTTGGCATTGATTTGGGTTAGCTTTTTAGTGTCTTCCAGATTTTCAATCATTTTCTTCAACCTATTGATCTCATTACTTCCGTATGGACATTTCTTCCATGTCTTTGATGAGCTTTTTGGCTTCATATGTTTGTTGTAATGCCGATGTAGATGATCTTCCGTAGCCGAGGTAGTATAAGATGTCAGTACAATCGGTTTCAATGGGGTTTTTGGTGCCAATTCCTCTACTAAGGTCGATGGAATCAAGTAGTTACCATAGGTATGACTATGGAGGAGGATTATGAGTTTTAGCCGTTTCTTTCTCGGGAGAAGCTTGTCCATTTCTATCTCCATTTCTTTAATCAGGTTGTCATTTGAAGAATGAGACTCATCATCTCATCTTTCCGATTTTCCTTCGCGCATCTCTTTAGTCTCAGGATGTTCTATCATAGAAGCTTCAATTGTTTTCTAAGTGCTTCACGTCAAAATTTTTCTTCTTTATCATCTCTTCCTACTTTACATTTTGGCTGGTCATAACCCACTTCAATTACCAATTCTTCTAAGGACTGATTCTGTAGTATCTCTTGGAGTAAGAGAAGAAGCTTTCTCAATCTTGATTTGATCTTTCAAATTGGTTATAGTGTTCTGAAGTTTCTCGAGCACTCATTGCCTTCGTTAGTCATAGTAGAATAAATCATTTCAAACTCTCTTATGAAACTCAATTTGATCTAATGGATGAATGCTATCAAAAGGTACTTCAAGATCAAACTTTCTCAGAGTCCGCTATTTTCGTAGGCTTTCAGTAATCGTTAACAGTATCACATAAGAAATTTCTTATTGGTGTAATCAAACATAATAACATGTTTTGACTTCGGAGTTTGCTTTTTAACATCGTGAATAAATCTCATTCTTTAGTTCTTCATTATTAGCTTTGATTTCCTTTTTATTTCTTTTTTTAATATCCAAACTTGTACTTTTCAACTTGGCCGTGATGATGATGCCTCCATGTTTTTATATCTTTCAACCTTCTCGATTATCCGTAGTATCCTTTTCCCCGCCCATTTATAATGACTCGTAGCAACATCTCGTGTTCTTCTCTCGTGTTTTCTTCTTCTAAAATCTCAATTTCTCTTTTTCCTTGTTCATTGATTGAGCTTAGGATTTGTATTATATTTGAGTTTAAACCTAGTCTCGCCTGTTGTTTCAAAGAGGTAGGTACCTTCTTCCCCGATTCTCTTAGTAGCTTTATCTTCTTGATTTAAGGCCAAGGTGTGAATAGTATCACCTCGTTTAACTCGCTTCTATCAAGGTATTTTCTGTATCACTCTACTTGATTCAATATCTCGACTTTTTATCATGTATAAGGGGTCAATTTGAATTTTACCCTTATTTTACTTAGAATTCCCCGAGGATCATAATTCCATAAGAAACTTTCTTCAAATTTGTATTCCAACAACTTTTTGCCGCCTCTATTCCCTCGCATCCCCGTGATTGCAAATGAAAGGTCCTACCGATTCTTCAACCGGAATTGAGTCTTCTTTCGGGCAGCCACGAAGTTGATAGAATCCGAATTTAGTATTTTCCTGATGTACTCCAAGGAAAACACTTTATAGGCAAGTATTTTGGTAGTTTATGTGGTAAACATTTCTGACCCAAAAACTCGATCTCTATATAATTTTGGTAAAGATACAATCTCCGGTTCGCTTTGTTTTGACAGCTATAATATTTTCTTTATCTCATCATTGACTCGTTGTACATCGTTTGTCAACATGTTTATTACCTACGAACAAAATAATAAAATCCACATAAGTGAATACCGTTAATTCTTTCCGATTAGTGAGGTCTCGTAGGATGAATAATAGTGGGATTCCCTTCTACTTACAATTTCGAAGGTTTATAGGGAACTTGTCCGTTTGGAAATAAAGGAACATGTGAAAGAGGAAGGATGAATATCTCAAGACTCCTTCAAGAAAATTTCATGTTTCATCATGGACATTATTAGCTATGTATTCAGCATAATTGTAAATGACAAGGAGGTCAATTCGGCACAAAATTGGATAGGAAACCTATAATTGACTCATCCGTATGCTCATCGCAAATAACCTAAGACAAAGTATAGCATAGAAATGACATGCCTACCCTTCAAGAAATTTGGAAGTAGAATAAGGATGGTTTAGTTTTGGGATTTCAACATAGGCAGTATGAAATTTTGGAAGATCTCGAAACCTTTAGGAAAATCCAAACTAATGTAAAGCTTCGTGAGTGCTTCTATGATATGTAACTATCAGACCCCAGTTTGATCCCAAGCACATAATAGACTCTCAGTTAATTGTAAACAATATTTCTTTATTTGCATTAACCATGGCTCTGGCTCGTGTGAATAATAGGATTGACACAAAATGATGAATTTAGGACATCAAGGAGTATGGAACTACATACTTGCAGATTGACTCCAACTGGTCTCATCTCCTATCTTAATGATTTTTCAAGACTCCAAGAATGAGCCCAAAAGATTAAATTCTATCATTGGATCAATTATTTTGTAATATATATCACCTAGAGGTGTATGCTCCACATCTACAATGTGAGGTCAGAGAGGGTTTACAACAATAGTGGTTTTGGGAAGTCAGTCATGGGTTTGATTTTGACATTTGCACTTTCCGGATGCTTAAAACTCGTATTTAGGATTTTTATATTGTTCTGTAGTTTAAACTATTTACAAAAAAGGTATCTCGGGCTTTAACAGAGGTCTATCGAATAGAAATGTGCACAAATTCGCTTTCTTTGGGTTTAAATCTTTCAATTTGGTTACAAACCGATCTTCAAACTCTTTTTAGGTTCGTGAAATGGTATAACAAGGGTTTTCGGGATAGATTAGAAGTTCTTTTTGCTGTCCTGCAAAGGCTAAATTATACTCAATTTTGCTTTAAACCAGATATAGTATCAAAAATCAGTTTTATCGCAGTTTAACAAATAATTCGTTCTTTGCAGTGTAAAATAGGGGTCTTTCTATGGGCAAATAGCTTTATAAGGCTTAATTTCTCGTAAAAATCATTTTCAAATGATGAAGGTTGTTTTTCTTCGAAGAATACCCTTTGCTTGTGCGTATATTTGATCTTAAACGGTTTCCGAGGCGTCGAGAGGTTTCGATGGCCGTGGAAGCCTTTGGAAGTAAACTCGATGTTTTCAATGATCTTGGCAACAACTTCAATGATTTTTCCGGTTCTTCGGCATGAAAATAGGGCTATGGCGCTGATTTTCCAATGAGATGGATAATAAACGCACAGAATGCAAAGGCTTAATTAAGTGCATATTAAGTTTTATAATGTTTTAGGTTTAAACATTATCAAGATTTAATGGTGGTCACATCATAGGATGGGTGATTTCCTAGTATTGAGGGCGAAACCACCATTGGTTATCACATGGGCTATGGGTGGTAAGCGAGCCGAATTGAACCTAATTCGATCCGCAATAAAGCGCCGGTGGAGGGGAGAGAGTATATCGAAACAACCTATTTCGCAAATCTTAAAATGATTAATGACCGTGCTATTGGATTTGCGATATCTTATCCGGATCGGCCGGACCGGGGATGGGTGTGCGAATGCGAGAGATCGAAGCCGATGGAGTTAAGTATATAAGCGGGCGTGGGGCCCGGATTTTTATTATGCGGCAAACGGTTACTTTTAAACGTTTAAAACTTAATTTTAAACGTAAAACCAATGTATTAATATGATATAGTGGGTGTATTCGTATAGCAAATGAATAATGTTTATGTTTTTTTATGAAGGCTGCTATATAACATATTTAACCTTTGGGAATGGGGGGGGATAATATTTCACGTGGGTATTTAGACCATAGGTTAAACTTTAAAATAATGGGTTTTGGGATATTTATAATAAAGGAATTAATATATATACTAGAAGGGGTAGTTTATAAAGGATTTTAACACATTATATTAGAGTTAATATGAAAATGAAAGAGTGGAATACACAAAAATAAACTAAGTAAAGCACATAAAATTTCTTTGAGCACAATGATTGTCCCATTAAATATTTACACTTAAACTTAAGATAAATAGTATTTTATGGGTTTTTTTGAGTGTTTTTTGGATGAAATGAAATTAATAAAGGGGGTTTTACTCTTTCTAAGCAAAAAAGGTGTTTACTTAGAAAAGGGATCGTATTTTTGGTAAAGAGTGAATATGTTTCGAGGGAATGGCTTTCATGGAGGGAATCGAGTACTTTAACGAATCAGCTATTAATCCTTGGGTCTCGTCCCAATAGAAATCAAAGAAATGATCCGAGCCTCTTTAACCGAAAGTTTCGAATACCGGAACCCGTGGGGGAGAGGAAATTAGTAATTTTCTAGGATGATGTTTTATTACATGCTCTCCTTGATAACCGATTTCTACTTACCCATCATTATTCTAACATTTTTTACTTCATTTGCATGGCATATTTAAGCTTCGTAACCCTAAATCCATTTTTCTTTTAAAGCATAAACTATCTAATTCTAACCTTTATTTCATTCAAGGGCTCGATTAAATTGTTGAGCTCCTCATTTATTCTTTAACTATCTACCGATCTTTCAAGTTTAAATCGTTTTCGATGATCTTTATTCTCTATCTATAAAACATGAAATTTAAAGCAAGAAAAAAGTTAAGATTAAACTATTTAACTTCATCATGGATTATGGCATTTTGAACAATCTACACATAATCATTATTTTTTCAAGAAAAGTAAATAGTAGTGGCATTTTGACTTCGCTTCTTCACTTTCATGTCTTATTCTTATCTCTTTTTTTTCTTTGGGGTCCATTTTTTATTCTTTTTGATCTTTTCTTTTCTCAAGTCCTTTTTGATCTTTCTTTTAGGACTTTATCCTCTTTTCATTTTTTATTTTTTCAAATATGGGAAAACAACTCGCAAAAGCAAGGTATGTACATATTTACAACACTATCAAAGTAAATTAAAAAATTATGAACCCTATTATTATAAGACGCTAACATGTATCACAAGTAACATGAACCATTTGTGTGATCAACCTCTATCTCGAAAATAAAATCTTTCTTTTTATCGACTAACTTGAGAACAAATGAACATCGTTAAAATAAAATGAATTCTTATGAGCTCCATCGTGAAACCGGATGTCGGTCAATTCACGAAATACTATGGGATGTGGCAGAGTCACCAAGTTACAACACTAAGAAGGTTGAATGTGAAACAAATGTTCTCTTAAATATTTTCCATCTTATACTAGCATTTAATCTAATTTCAAAGTATTAAATTTAATTTCAATGTATTTTCACATTATCAACCTTTCCTAGGTATCTTTATTTGGTTATTATTTTATTTTTAAATTATTGGTTTGTTTTTATTAATTAATTCTTTTAATTTAATTTAATTTTATCATGAATTAAGTTACCCTTATTACCTATTATATTGTTAATAAATATTTTATCTATTTAATTAATTACTTTTAATTTATTTATTCATTATTTACTTATTTTTATTTATTAATTTATATTGTCTTAATTTATTATTTAATTGATTTATTGATTTATTTTTATAATTAATTAATTAATTATCTTTAAAAAATATATCCCTCCCTTTTACCTATTACATAATTTATAATCCCCCTTTTTTAATATTTTATTTTAATTAAACAAGATTTTATTTAAACAATTAATTTATTTTTAACTTTCTAACTAGCTTCCTAATGCCTAGTCTTGTCCCGGCTAGTTCTTAACAACTAGTTCTCAATGGCTATTTCCGGCAATGATGCATCTCCACTATTTATTCATTGAGATCGATTAGTCTCTCCACTCGTCCTAGGATGAACCACATTAGTCGGTTTGAAACGCCACCTAATCCTAATGATGTGATTAATCCTCAAAAGTTCTTTATCTACATTATAGATCACAAAAGTCTTAGATCTAATATTATCAACCTTCTTGACCTTTTAAGTTAGTAAAATTATGGTGACCAACATATGAATTAATGTTTTTTTAGTATGTAACAAATGCTAAAGAATCACAAGTAATTTTTTACCTTCTTAATGATAAATAGCTAAAATCACACAAATACTAAACACACATATATATTATGTACAAATGGTGTATGTGTAAACACACTCCGTAGAAATTTGAATAATAGCTGAATTATTCACCGAGATTATCCTAATTACACACTATTTAAGCTTCATGCATAATACATAACCTCTTCTACAATTGATCAATATGCGGAAATAGAAGCACACATGCGCACATTAAAACATAATCACACACATATAACACAAGATGGTAATGGGGAAAGTACAGCCAGAAAACCCCCAACTATCTCGTATATTATAATGATAGAGAACATGTAACAATACATAGCACAAAGCTCTCAATACCAAGACTATCTCACATGCTACACACAAACTAGCAATGTAAGATGAACAAGTCACGTGTTCAAATTCTCCACAAGTCCTCTCCCATCGCGCAATCCAAGATGAGAATGAATGAGATCCAAGTTCGAATCCACCGGCTTGTACCGGGCCTAATCCTCATCGGGTAATCTCAATCAATGTGTGTGAAAATCTCATTACGCCCATAACATAACCGATAGTAGACTCACCCTTTCACCCACCTCTAACACTCGGTCTCCACCGAATCGTCCATGCATTGCGTTTAATCGATGTTCTTTAGATTTATGAGTTAATAATTAATGAATTAAATTAATAATTAATTCACACCACTCATCACTAGTGTATTTGTCGCTAGGACTAAATACAACTAATTCAACTAAGTTAAACCGAACACAACTCCACCAACTCGTCTCATCAACTCCACCAAACTCCGCCACATGAGTTCTAACTCGAAGTCAACCATGCAATAGCTCAACTAACCCATAGGAAAAGCGTATTTCCTTCCGTCACCGCATGTGCCACATCCAAGCATTAAATCGAAGTGCTCCAAGAGGATAAGATAATGTTTATAGTCTAGATATTATTAAGGGTTAATAATATTTCGATCGTTCTATTTTTAAATTGCGTCTAAAAATAGATTCCGCCCAATGTCTAAAAATAGAGGTCCATCTATTTTTACCAACTTGACCAATCATCCAGAAACAGCATCCCCACCATAGACCATGATCCATATGTCTAAAAATAGACATAGTCTAAAAAATAGACTTTGCGCCAAAAATAGCTCGCGGGCCCACTTAGTGAAGGTGACTTCTTTTCACTAAGCTCCATCATCTTGTTGCATTTTCAACACACTCACACACACAAATTACATTCGCATTACTCTATTAAATAGAGTTTCGAGATCCAACTTATTCCTTATTTAGAGAGAGAGGTTGAGAGAATTTTCAAAATCCATCACAAACCAACTTCTAAAATATAGAATGTAAGAATTAACTCCAACATCTCCCCTTAATGATTACATTACATGAATTTATTGAAATCACTCATAAATAACAAAATAATCAATCATTCGTTACCTTGTCATTATATGCTCCATCAAGTTGCCTCATAACCCTCGTAAAGGTGTAGCTGGTGTTCGATTCCCGAGTTCGCTTCCTCAACTCCCGAATCAAGGACCTCCCCCGAAGTCAATTACCTGGACGCATCCCACCCCAAGCGCATAACCCCAATAGGTTACACCACTTACGTCTTCAATGAATGAGGGATCCTTCCCTAGATCCGCAACTTCCATACTATCTCGGCAACCATCCATATCAGCCCATCGCCACTCGATCTCTTCGAAAAAAATTGATTGCAATCACCGAACTCCTAGTCATTCTATGGACAAGCTCCCATCCACCGAAATACATGGGTGCCAATCCGTTGTACTACGTCAGCTATCTAAAGGGAAGCCGTTCAGATACAAAGCGTAATGTATCTAGAATCGCCTTTGCAAATAACCTTTAACTAATTATTTATCTCACTTAATATGTGCGCATCTTCTTTTCTCGTTTCTCTCGGTGAAATCCCGTCCATCCGCAAGAGATCGAGGGAGAATGAAATTCTAGGGCTCTACCTATCGTCACTTATAGTGTCCGCTTCACGCAGAGGTCGAGAGCAAATGACATGCGAGGGCTCGCCAACCACTTCCAATCTCCAAGCAGCAACCACCGCGCGTTTATCCGACCACAATTCTTCAAAATCTACTCCATGGTGTGTTTACAAACGAAACAAACACTTCATACATCTCGTTTCTTCAAAACAAACGGAAAGGTGCAACACTCCAATAATTTGCTTCACTCGATTTCTTCATACACGCGTGATCCTATCATCTACCCTCCGTAACTTATGTTTGCCCGTGTCAATTCAAGAGTTTGTTCTCACGATACGCCTTCCACACCCGACCAACTAGATCCGCTCGGTCTCGGCTCGGCTAGATTGGGAGGCCTTCCGCAGGAGACCTTAAGGGCGACCGCACCAAAACTAAACACATAACGTTTGAATGCGTCTCGCCATTAACATTTACGTAGATATGTCAAAATTTGTAATGATTCGACGATCCGTGTCCTGCTATATTGACTCGGGAAAATCAACGTTAATAATTCGCCGCATTCGTTTATTTGCCGTACTGACCGTCAAACAGATGTACAATCCAGGGAATGGACACCTCAAAAAAATTTCCATATGCAATTTATTTATATACAAATATTTTTTCCCCGTGGTGCGTAGAACAAATGACCTAATTTTGAAAGAATGAGCTCACACCATCAATAACCACAAGAAAAGCCCGATTTTGTCAAAGCTTGATTCTCGTCTTCTCCGTAGCACTATGATTGAAGGCAACAAGTTGCCCTTATGCGTACACTTTAATGCGTAAGAGGTCTTTGCTTGCATGGCTTTTCAATGATATCTCCGGCAATTATGAGACACCCGCATCGTCTCCGGGGCGCGATTCTCCGATAAAAATTACCACGAGACAACTAGTCTAACAAAATAAAAATTTTTACACTCCTTGTCCCTTGGCTTTTCCATAAAGGGTTGGGGCTCGCATAGGCTCCGATACCATGATAGAAATAGCTAAAATCACACAATTACTAAACACACTTATATATTATGTACAAATGGTGTATGTGTAAACACACTCACACACACAAACATTAGATTACTCTATTAAATAGAGTTTCGAGATCCAACTTATTCCTAATTTAGAGAGAGAGGTTGGAGATAATTTCTCAACCATCACAAACCAACTTCTCAAATATAGAATGTAAGCATTAACTCCAACACTTAAGTGTATGATAGGTCATATATTTCTAAATGGATGCTTATCATCAACAACATTATATCACCAATTTCACAAGTTGCACAATCTTTTTGTATGAAATCATTTGTGGCACAAAATGCATCAAATATTTGTTGTATCGTTTCATGTACACATATCGAATCAACCACGTACTCAATTTGTTTCTCACTTTAAATTAACTTCAATTCAAGTGATTCAATCAATTTTATTGTGAAGATCAATAACCTAGCTATGTAATTCATGAAATTTCTTGATTTCGTGAAGGTGTTTCGCAAAAACATTTATTCTTTACACACTTATTATTTTTGCACTCGTCAAACTTCCTCGCACTTGTTTATTTTCTATCACACTCACTTTCTCTTATGTTATGTGTGTTTGTTTTAAGTCACACTTAGGGTGTTGAGTACTACCAAAAATGTAATCAAAATGATTTTTTACAATGCTTTGACTATAATGAAAAAACCTTCTTATTCCAATTCAGTAGATTTAGAGCTACATCTTCATATTCAATCACTAATCCTTAAATTTTTATAATTTAATAATATGTTAATGGTTCAAGATGTAGTTCTCTTTTTAATTTGAGTCAATTATTTAGTTAACAATGATAGTTTTTATCCCCATTTGTAATAGCCATTACCCTTCATGAGTGCATGGGCATTTGGATTTGTTTACCAAAGTAAAATAAATTATAAAAATACTAGAAAAGAAGCATTGTAAGCATCCAAGAAAATAGCCCATGAGCACAAATATCCATAAACTTTCTTTAAGATAAACAAATTTGACTTTTTCTAAGAATCTTTCTTGTGATGACAATGCTTAAGTAAGCATCGTAAGCATCCAAGAAAATAGCCCATGAGAAGAAATATCCATAAACATGTTTATTCAAATTTCAGGATAAGTCAAAGTCAAAAAGTAAACAAATTTGATTTTATTCAAGAATCCTCCTCAGATTACAATGCTCAAGTATATTTAGAAGTCATCAATGGTGTTCTGGCGACCGTAATAAATGTGATACCTTTCCCAAAGTAATACCGCCAATTACAAGCTTTCAACTATTCAGCTATACTTTCAAAAAGTTGTTGGACAAAAAAATATCACACTTTTTCAAAATATTTTGGAAAAAAAAATTACCAAACTAAAATGATAATGTAATCAACACCTATTAATTTATGATATCAAATAAGAACTATGCCATTAAACCGTATTAATTAAAAATTTCTTTTGTATTAATATATATTCATTCCATTATCTCTAATTCATTTTTTTAATTTAAATTTCATTAACTACTCAACAATGGATAGCAACATCACTATATAAAAATAACAACTCATAAAATAATAATATCTATTTGTAATTATCCATAAATTCATTTCTTTTAAAATTATTCTAATTATATATTTCACCATCTATCAATAACCAACATTTAAAAATGACAAACCATAAAGCAAAGATATCTATCTGCTATTGTCCATTAAAATTCACATGAATTCCATAAATCTACTTTTTAATTGTGTATTTCACCATCTTTTAATAACCAACATTTAAAAATGACAACCACAGACATATCAAGTTGTCATTTAAATAAATTAAACTCACCACAGACATACCCATGCAGTTTATCGACACACGTGCCTTCTGTAGCGCTTTACAGCGATGAGTTTCGATGAGAAATTTGCAGTTCAACAACAACTATATGTAGATGACGACACGTGAGACCTTTGAACAGCACAACGCTGACTCGTGGAATATGTAATACTATACTCATTTATATGAACTTCAATGAATTTTATAACAAAAAATGATCATTTTCATAAATGGTGCGAATTTGAAGGGAGAGATCGAATGAGTGATTTGTTTTTAACTAATACTGCATGCATTCAATTCAAACGATATGAACTTTATGGCAGAATCATATTTCATAAATGGTGCCATCCAAAATCGAGTACAGAGATCGAACACTGAACTCTCCCATTTGAATGGAATCCAACGTTGTTATTCTTTCTAAGAAATGGCTGTACATTGAGTCTTTAAAAATAAAAACCAAATGTAACAGTTCATCATATTCTCAGAACCACACGAGCAAAACTTATATTCTGGTCCTTTGAAAACGATTCCCAACTCACGTTTCTGTCGGTTGATTAAATAAAATTGATGCTGAACGGTGAAAGCAGGACAAAACATTATTAGTACGCCATGAAATTCATTATAATAAGATATTTGAGTGGTTTGAAAGGTCAAGCCTGCAAAATAGATTCTGATTTACACGCATGTAAACTCCAATTATATAAACCTAATTTATGCTATAACAAATTATTACGTTATCGACATCTTCATTTTTTCCATAGGTTCTGCCATTCTGAAATGGACTTAACACTTTTGGTCCAAATATATTTTAACATTGTTATATTAAAATAGTCCAGAACTGACTACTTTGTCAATTTAAATTACATGTAAATATGACAGGAAAATAATATAGTTCCACTGGAGATCGAGGTTTAAGCTATCAAACGCTTCAAATATCTCACGACAATAATTATCTACTTAAGCTATAGAATGCTTAAATATATATAAATTTCACGTTGAAACCAAAGCTATAGAATGCTTTAAATATATATTAAACACGTTGAAAGCAGAGCTACAGAATGCTTTAAATATATTAAATTTCACGTTGAAAGCAGAGCTACAAAATGTTTTAAATATATCATTTTGTGAGTTAAGTATAGTTTTCAGTATATTAAATTTACATAAATTTAAAATAATATTTAAATAGTGAAAGATATAACTTTCTTATGATTTTTAAATCTTTTATAATAATAAAATTTTAATATAAAATAAATAAATATAAATAGTAAAATAATAAAATTAATCATAATTTATTTTATATATTTTGAGATTATAAAATAATGATGGTTGATGTCTACTTAGGACCAAACTTTGGTCTATCCGACCTAAAGAAACTAATTATTTAGTTTGTTTTAAAATTGTAGTTTGTTTTAAAATTGTACTTCTATACCTTTGCCGAAAAACAATATCTTCGGCATAGAGAAGAAGGATGATGATTAACTCCAATAAAACTATGATTAACCTTTTTTTAATAAAAAACGATCTTTCTCTAAACATATGACAATGAAGGATGCCAATATATGTGAGTAGGCTATGAGGTTTATACACCACATCTAATTTTCTTACAAGAATTCTAGATCTTGTACACAAGAATTAAAAAAGCATAAGGTCATCCATGATCAACATTGCACACATCTCATATGTGATAATTAGGCATAGACATATTAATTCAATAAGTGAAGGGGTCACAATAATAAGAATTCACTTTGAGATTTTTGCAAGTATATTCAAAAACAACTGGTCATCGTATTAGAGGGGTAGAATAATGTAATCATTAATCTAATAAATATGTTGCAGTTAAAACTCTTTGACAGAATCGTAGGAAAATTATTAACATGTCGGGGAACATACTAATATTCTAATCTCGCAATTCTCGACGTTATGGTTTGATTTCACATTCAACAAGTTCAATCACATTGATACACCATTTCGCACCTTGACACATGCTCCCTTATTGCAAACACAACATCCCAACATAGTGTGAGAGCAATAATATGAATAAAAAACATGACACATTGTCACACAAGGAAGCATAACAATCATAATGCATCATCTTCCTTTTATTTTCCCTTTTCACTTTCCAATTATGTAAATTAGATAGTACAAACATATGAGATATTAATCAATTTTCATTCACTTAGATCAGACGAGATGCACTCAAGAACTAGTATGAGAGAAATTATCATGTAATGTAACATAATGTACATATGTGACAAAAAGGAAGAATGAATAACTAAAAGAAAGTAAATGTTGGTTACATTACACTTCGAATATATCTTGTATATGATAAGAAATAGAACACCCAAGACACAAGAAAACTTGGTGGAAAAACTTTTAATTCATTCTAAAATCGTATTCATCTCATGATGCCGATTTTTTTTTTTTTTTGCTAAGCAAGAGTAAAATCTATTAATAAAACATATAATACATGGAGGCTCCGCTTCCCAGCATTTCGAGTTCGTACTGCTGGCATTTTGTCATCAAAATGAAGAAAATGGAGCTACCCACGCGGGACACCAACCTGCATAGAGTCGAAGCACCGCTCAGTGAGGAAACCAAATAAGTATACAAACATGAGTAATCGTACTAAACATGCGTATGTAAGAAGATAACAAAACTAAGAAGCTAGTATCTTTAAGCTGAAAAAGACCTAAAAATATAAGTGTCATGAGGTGCCGGGGGTGGTTCTTCGACAATGAGACATCCGTACCACTAATGCGCATGCCGGGAGCCCGGTGCAACCCGTTGAGGTGCCACCGCATCGTCACCGTTCCCCCCCCGTCCTTCTTACACTCGCTCCTGGGCTCGAGTCGCTACCGTTGTTCGAGCCCGAATTGTGCCCGACAGAACTCGATGTGTTTTCACGCTCCCGAGGGGCCGAGGTCACCGCGAGGGCACAATGGCGGGATGGCCCGACCGGTGGCAGAGGCTCACGGCCACCTCACCAAGGAGACCTAGATGGTGGCAACGACAAGAGGGTGGCCTGAGGTACACTAAAAATGAAATTGGGCAATGGTGGGGGTCCGCAAAGAGGCAAAGGGGATCAAGCGAGGCACAGATGCGGCGAAGGCCTGTGTGGGGCCGAGCGGGAGAACCGACTTGTGTGACCACGACCACCGCGCATGTTGGGGTATCCGCCCTGGAAGAGTGCTCGAGGGAGGAGGACGAGGAGTCGGACAAGGAGGAGGGGAGCGGTCGAGAGGCACGGCCTTCGATGTCGCCACGCCAAGATCACATGTGATGCCTTAGACGAAGCATATTGGCACAAGAAGGGTGGAAGACGTTACCGAGCAGAGGAAGAGGTAGGGCCGGCGAGAGGCAACCGAGATGCGTGAGAAGAATTAAGGCCAAAGGAAGCCGAGAAGCGCAATTGGCAAAGGAAACTCTCGAGAGTAGTAGTGGCCTGGAAGAAATTTGACATGCCTTTCCGAGACTACAAACGTCGTCTGGCCGACATGCGAAAGCTTGGCTCGCAATCTCAAGGAGCAGAAGCCACAGGGGGGAAGACCGGAGCAACATTGGAAATGGGGCCAGACGGGAGTCGAGCTTCACAAAGGGACGAAAGGCAGAACTGTAGGGCCGAGAGGCGAGCGGTGAGAGCCGAAGACGACAAATGCATTTGAAAGTGAACAAGGAGCGGTATTTTGATGCGAAGGGAGTGGCCTCGTCGAACGCAGCTAGTAGAAAATGCCGTCGTACTCGCCAAGGTGTGGCTTGTGGGTGGCCATGTGGCCTTGCCATGCACCATCCCATAGGCCTCTCTCCGTATAATCGCCCTTAAACACCAAAGATCCAGGGGTTTGTTTTCTTCGTGGCACCGATTAGTGTATTCCCGTATAAGATTGTCGTCATTGAGAATGGTGAGGGATCCTAAATTTAGGATTTGAGAACTGGTCACACCTTTGTTTTCCAATAGATCCGCTACCTTGTCGCTGCATCTCTTGACATGCTTGAAGGATATACTTCGTTATCGTTGCAACCAATTTTCTATAAGATCCAATCTTTCCATAAGTCTCCAACCGTCGGGGCCGACTTTAGAAGAAGTGGCTCCCATGAGAAGTTGATCGACCATGTTGATGATAATTTGGGAGTCACCTTCATTTCAATGGGGAAGTAGTTGTGTAGCCGAGTCAGATGTAGCCCTTGCCATAAGCCTTCAAGTTCCACCAAGTTGTTGGAATCCCAACCTATGGATCCAAAGAATATTAATAAAGGATTACCATTATGATCCTCGAAGATTCCCCCATATATCCCGCCCACCCGGATTGCCCTTCGAGGCTCCATCGAAGTTCGACCACAAACGGAAGAAAGTGGGATCCATTCGCACCTGGGGTAGCCACCGAGGTCCGTGTAAGCGTATTGGAAGAGGGCAAGGAGGGAGTACGAGTTACCATTTTTCCCAAAATGAATATTTCTAAGGTTTGCGTATTATCTTCTTGTTTCCGTTGGCCGGAGAGCCAATTTTTCCGTATGTCGCCATGAATATTGCTCCATAGAACTTCCAAAGGAGCATTGTGGTTTTTGAAGATCCGCTCGTTCCTTTCTTTCCAAAGTGTCCAAAGAGTGAGACTCCGGGATAAGCCTCCATAAAGAGTTGAGTACGTTGTCGGGCCGTATGGACTCGGAGGGCAATGAATGATGGAATTCAAGTCCCCCGGTCTTCGCTCTCTTCTACATCTCGAATCGATTTTATCCCGCAGCAAAGTTGCCAAGGACAGTAACCATTAAATGTTGGATTTTTCATCGTGATCGTTACGCTTGGGGCATCTTGAAGGCCTCCGTAAAGCCCTTTTGATGAGGTTTTCCCAAGTGAAAATTCTCTTGTGACATAAAAGCCACATGAAATTTGAAACTTTGGGCCAAAGGTTTGAAGACCGCAGGTTGTCTCGTATGGAATCAATGGGATCCTAGCTGTGGTTAAGAGAGTGTATGCTTCGGGTACTGAATTTGCCACACGCATGTATCCCCATTCGAGGAGATCCTTTCCTCCGAATATCTGATTTTCCTGTAATTGAGCTTTGTATACAAGGTATCGTGAGAGTTCTCCTATCGTCGATTTAGGTAGAGCGGTTGGTCGCTATCGTCGAACCCCCGATTGGGGGGCAGCATTCCAGCCAGTCGGAGCAAACACTGCTTCCAGTCTATCGATCACTTCCGCTTGAAGTAATGGTATGATAAAGGTCGACAAGTCCGGGTCGTTGGTGCCACGAGTCCTTCTAGAAGCGAGCAAGACGTCCGTCACGGATTTCCCATAAACTCCGTGTTCTTGGATCGAAAGCGATGATGTTTGGTCATGGTTCCGTATCCGTGAGCCTCCGTTTTCCACTACCGTCGTGCGAATTAGGTCTTCGGTTGGTCTATTATTGGCATACTGGGTTATCCGCAGAAGAGCCCATGGAGTATGTGGTGCCGATGTACCACCTGGCCACCAAATTTTGGCACCCATAACTACATTGTTGTGATACCTGACCATGGAGACCAAACCCTCCGCATTTCTTCACTCTCACATACCGTTGTCCACTTTACCAAAGGCTCATTTTATGTTTTGCCCCGAGGATCCCCAAAGAAAATTGTGTTGTAGTGATTTGATTTGCTTGAGGACCCACTTTTGGGCCGCAAGAACAGAGAATAAATAGAGGGGCATGGACTATAAAACAAACTTGGGACGAGGATAATAATGCTGTGTTGAGGGAGCGAAAAGTCCAGAGGAGAGCTCACTTCTTCCGCTTTTCAAGGAGACAATGACATGAGGAGTGTTTCCGATGGCAAGAATCGATCAAAGGGCGCCCAAGTACTTGGAAGGAAGATGAGAAATGGTGAACCCAAGGATCCTCGGCGATGTTGTTTTGAGTGGTGATCGAGGTATTGAAGAAGAAGATTTGAGATTTGTAAGCATCGGGACCGAGGTCCCAAAGGCCTAAAAGTATCAAGAATATATTTCCAAGGTGATAGCTTCGGACCAAAGGGTGCCCGACGTAAGATGTTATCGTCGACAAACTATCGATGGGTGGTGGTCGGTGAGCCATGAACCGAGGTGCCCCGCAGTTGCTAGGTTTGGAGAGCTTCGCTTCGATAAGATGACCCGTACCTTCGCCATTAGAACAAAGAGAAAGGAGAGAGGGTATCCCCTTAGTGGATACCTTCGGGATGGGGAGAAGGGGCGAGAAGGGGATGCCAATGACCAAAATAGGAGAAAAATGAGGAGGAAATTAGATTCATAACCCATCCGATGATGGTAGGGTAGAAGCCATAGCCTACTACCATTTGTTGTAAGTAGCTCCAACTTAGCTTGTCAAATGCTTTAGATAAGTCTATTTTCATAAGCATACCGCCTTTGGTTTGTTTCGAGGAGTCGATGATCTCATGCATGAGAATGATTTCCATCGAGGGTCCGGTGGCCTTCCACGTATCCCGTTTGTTCCGTGAGATGAAAGAAAGGGAAGAACGACTTAAGTCTATCGTGGGCAATCGACTCGATATAACTTAGTAAATGACATCACAGTAGGGAAATTGGCCGAACTTTTCAGGAGTAGCAATGGTGATCTTATTCGTATGAGAGCAATGAAAGTGGCATCGAGAGATGGAAGAAGCCGCTGCATGGTACGGACTCTCGACAAGTTGCCATACATCGTTCTTTATGAGGTCCCGTAAGTGATGGAAGAAGTTGTGTGAAACTGCCTAGACCTAGTGCCTTGCCGTCTTTTATCAGGCTACTACCTCGTTCCACTTCGAAGAGAAACAGACGAAGTAACATTTTATTATGATCTTCTTCGATTAGGATTGGGAATGTGTTGGCAGGACTTTGGTGATTTCGGCTATCTGTTAGCTTGCCTCTCACAATCGATTTGAAGTAGGTTAAGAGTTCTTTTTCTATATCCCGATGCTCTTCCGCCTTTTCTCCATTATGGCTTTGGAGTAAGTCGATCTTGTTGTGCATTCTTCTTTGATGGTGGAGCGATGGAAAACTTGGTGTTCCTTTCCCTTCTTTTATCCATCCTATTCGGATTTTTGCTTCTAGAGTATCTCTTCTTGTTGTCGTCATTCATCCAATTGTTTGAGGAGACTGCTCCTATGAAGCCAACATCTCGCACGCCCTCTTGGATGATGCGTTGTCAAGCTCGCCATGTTGCTCTCGAGGACCTATTGTTGTTGGAAGATGTTCCCGAAGGTGGAGTGATTCCAACTTTTGATGTGAGTTTTGAGGTCCTTGAGGTGTTGCCGAAATTGGAACATCTGATCTTCGCTGGTGAAAAAGCTTTCCAAGCTTTTCGATGGGACCATCTCCTCGGGCTCCGGGTGGTGGGTGGAGCCGAAGGCTTCAAAACCGTAAGGGTCTTTAGTAAAGGCCGGCCTCATCCATTGAAGAGAAATAGGTCGTTGATCGAATCCTTAGAGAGGTAGGATAGAGGCTCGAATGTCTCCTCCAACATGAATGGCATTGTCTCGACAGAGGAAGTGATCCTACCTAGAGGCAATTTGTTGTGAGCCATAGTGTTTACTTGCTCCAAGTATGCATACCATTGAAGAAGGAAGATCTATCAACCAATTCTTTGAATATAGCTTTTAAATGGATGTACCGAATCTAATTTGGCACGTTCTCCTCTTTTTCTCTTCGTATTTAGGTGATCATGTTGAAGTCCCCGCCCGTGATCCAAAAGGGATGAGTCTTCGTTTCGAGTTGAGCATTTCCATCGTATTAAGTAGAGCTATTTTTCTCATGGAGTCTTGAGGAAAGTAAACATTGGTGAGGTGCCCATGTATAATGGGTCCCAAGTATATGGAAGGTAGCTTGATTAAGTTATGCCCTCGTATGTGCATCACGTTGATTGAGATTGCCTCGCGAATCCCAAGCTATGGCTAATCCCCCGAGGCTCCACATCAACTACAATGGAATGGTAGCCCTTACCAGGCTTTAGAGAGAGAATGGAGCCTAGGGTATTGCTATTGCATTTGGTTTCTCGTATGAAGAAAACCGTAGTCTTTCTCGTTTGAATCATGTTTTTGATCATTCCGTACTTCGAGGGGCTACTTAATCCCCTTATATTCCAAGAGGTAAGCTTCATTGAGAACTCCGTTTTCAAGTGGATGATATATCCGTAAGCTTGGGTACCTACCATATTCCATGAGAATCTCCCCAATTAGGATGGTCCTTTGTAAATCTCTCTGTTTTCTACCTCTCTTTTTGGAGTCCTCAAGAGTTTTTTTCCTTCCCACCGACCGCCCAGTTGAATACCCAGTGATTTTTGGTGCTGTTGAGCACGTAAGAGGGCTACCCCTAGACTCTCAACTGGCTCCCCGTACGTCGATATTTTATCATAGTCTTTTTTTCTCGCAAGCCTACGCACAAAAATGTCTAGCTCGATGTCAATACTTTCTCGATTCCTATTCCATGTGACTATCGGGTTTCTCTTCACCATAGCCATCGACATCCATGTTGTTAGGTTGCCGACAACGAGATCCGATACCGTGTTGGCTCGTAAGGTGGGCGGGAAAGACTCAAATGGAGGTCGAGTGTGAAGGGGGAATGGGTGAGTCCGAGCTAGGAATCGAGGCCGAAGGGGTCAAGGGGTAGCAAGCCTTTACCGGGATGTAAGAGTCGTTGAGAGTGCTTTGCAAGAATGTCAAAGTCGTTGTCGGTGGAGGGGATGTTAGAAGCTTGGGTGGAAGTTTTCACATAGATGTGGGGGCTTTTCGTGATGGCATTTCCGTGTGTTTGGACTTTGTTGAAGTCTTCTTCATCGAGTCGAAGAGGGAGCATCGGGGTTTGTTGGAGGGTGGATTGAGAGGGCAGTCTCGGGAATAAGTGGCCATGAGCATGGCATTTTCATAGCCGGAATGAACACGTTCATAATCAATAGATCGTTACGATTCAAAGTCATCATGAAAAATACGACCGAGTCTCGAAAGTGCTTTTTCTAGGTGCATGTACGCATATTCGGCATATGAAGTGTATCGCATGAGTTTGGTCTCCTCTGCTATCTTTATGAACTCTCCAAGTCCATTACCTATGTCCCTTAAAGATTCTTCATCCCGCATTCCAGGGGTAAGGAATACAACCGTATCCGCATCGGTGCCCAACCGACCTTTCATTGGGGTTAAATCGTTCAACCCAATCGCAAAGATGTAGTCCAAACGAGTTGAAAAAGTAAGGACCTCCATCTAATATGTGATTTCTATCTTTCATATAGTTGAAAATGGCATTGAAGAAACCCTTAGGCCCTATTTGTAGCGTAACATGTCCTTTTGGTTTCCATTTGGAGTCGATCCAACCATGGCTTTTTCACTGTGCTGTCGACAAATTTTCCAATGAGTGCATGGTCCTTCATGTACCGAATTCGAGCATCGATGCAAGGCTTGGAAGGTCTATCTTAGGGCGTTCTATAGCTATTGGCCCGCATGTGGTAGAAGTTATTTTGGGCAAGTAGTCGTTTTGTCAAGAGAATCTATGGTTTTGTCGTGTTGCTTCGATGCATTTCCGTGAGTCCGGGAATCATCGGGGCGAGGCCGCCGCCCCGTGGCATGAGAGGGCTTCTACGCAAGGATAGAGTGGGCTTGTTCACTATGTTAGAAGATGGTATCTCGTGTCGTATAATAGTTGACAGGTGTGAGCTCCCGTGGGGAGGGTGTATTGGCCCCCCCCTCGTGGAGGGTCCACGGAGCCGGACCGCCTCGCTATGAGGAGATGTAGCCAAGCAGAGCAAGAGAGCGTTAGTGAGAGCCCCGAACCAGCTTCTCGCCGTCGAAGGAAATCCTTATACCCCTGCCCATTTTCTCTGCACTTCTCTACCATCGAGGATACAATGTTAAGTTTCATGATGCCGATTTATAGTATATATATTTGACTATTTTTAGATCTAGATCTCACTAGCAATTCATTAATCGATAATAATAAAAAACTCATTAGTATATAAGTTTGAAAAATCATAAGAATGCAAAGGTCATATTTTGTGACTATTTAGGGACTCCATACTCTAACAATTCCCCCTTTAATCACAAGTCTAAATAATTATACTAGTAAGTGAATATGAACAAGATTATAAACATAAGATGATATTTATCTTCAATCTAAAACTACTACATTAATCTTCGATGCCATGCACCTAAAAAATGCCAATATGGATGTCGAATGGTCCATTTAAAATGAGCTTTGAAAGAGATTAGAATTTTTGGAAGTGAAGATTCACCATGTTTAAACATTCCCCTCGTAATTGGTGAACAAATAAGATAACCATTTTGTTATCAATGAATGAATATGATCATTGAAGCTTGTTAGTTTTTGTAGCATTGGATGGTGCTCTAGAATCGAGACTTGGTGGAGAAACTAAAACACAAGATTTCTCCAAAACTCAGAATAATTTCAAGAAATTCCACTCTAGAGATAGCTCAATCAAATTAATTGATTGATAATTAAAGAATGCTTAAGTCTAACTTCAAGGTGGAAATCAATTAATTAATTGTAATTAATTGAGAAATGTGGAATTCTCTGTACCCGTAAATATACTTCTGGAGATGATTTCATCCATTGATTAAGTTTTAATCTTGGTCATTGGATTCCCAACTCGTGGATTATAAGAGGAGGTGTATGGGTGGATGGAGAAACACACAACAAAGAGCTAGTAGTGTGAGTTCCCGAGCGCTCGAGCTAGCCAATAGTAGAGTTCGAGCGGTAGAGGAAACAGCTAGAAAGGGGTAGAGAAAGTGATCAAGAGGAAATGTTTCCTTTGGGCCCAGTAGAAGCAAGAGAGGAGGTTGAATTATTTTCTCAAGAGACAAGTGGGTGGTTTGCCCAAAGCCTCAAAGAGGTAGTTTGGTTTAGCTAGAGAGGAGGTCATTTCGCTCGTGCTTCAAGGATTTTGCGTAGGGAAGGAGAGATACTTCTCAATCGTAAATAGGTAGGATGACTTGAGTAGTAGTTATTCTGTGTCGAGCACGTGCTAGGTCATGGAGAAGTGATGCAAAGCATTCACAAATGGTTTAGATGACTTTATTTTCAATTTTATGTTTGAGTCGTGATTGCTTGGAGATGAGGGTAAATTTCCTTAGGTGATTTTGTTATTATTTATCTCATATTGGAAAGCCAATTGGGAATCCAAATTTATTGTACTCAAAATTTAGTGTTTCTTTATAATAAAACCCTTAGTCAAGGTGCACCAATTTTTAAGCATTGGGTTTTTTTCAGATATTTGTTCAAAAATAATTGTCTCAATTTTTATGTATGTGTGCTAGCATTTCTCGCTCGTTTTTACTTCCGCGGTAATTTTAATTGGTGAACAAATTGCGTTGCGAATATTTCAATATTTTTTAGTAAACAAAATAAATCGCATAATTGATTTTTTAGTTAGAAAATTATTTCCACTTGCTAAATTTCAAATGATTTTTCACATGGTATCGCAGCATAGCTGGCGGAAAAGAGGCTCAAAGGAAGAAGAGAGGAAATTTCGTTGTTTGGAGGTAGTAGCGGGATGAAATTTTCACAAAGCTGTACGCTCCTAAACTCATGCATTACAAATTGTTTGGCAAGGGTTTTCTTTTAGTCGCAAGGTGAAAAAAGTGATTCCAACATGTAGAGGGAGAAGTAAAATCATTATTTTCACAGAGCATATTTCTTGTCTAGGCACAAAAGGATTTTGCCAGCTTTTCAGGAGAAAAATCAAGTGGAAGAGAAAGTGCACACACAAAGAGGGAATTTATCTAAGAGGGTTTCTAGCTTCAAAAACCAAATTTCTACTGCAACAGTAGGCTTTCTCACTCCCGAAGGGAGTGTGAATAGTAGAGATAGTAGCTAAGTAGGTGAAAGAGGAATATTTTTTTCCCGTTTTTTAAGTTCGCATTTTGCTACTTTATATATATGGTCGTGCAAGACTGCAAGAGAAGCTCTGTGAGTTATTAGAATTCAGATCTAGGTAACATATCAACCTACTCGCAGACAAAGCCTTGAAGTAAGTACGAGTTATCCAAGACGAAGCAAAGCGAAGAAATGTCACAATAAGGGACAAGGCTCAAGAGGAGGTAGTGGGGCACTAAATCATAGTGGAGGAGGAGTATGAGACTTAGTGTGCCAGCTAGTGGTCCAGTTGTAGTTGCAACAAGGAAAACCAATTCTAGTTTGTCGTAGTGGGACCATCACCTTGCCACAGGATCCTACAAGACGACAGTTCAAAGGTCGTATGCATTCAAATATTCAAGGATAATTACATAGCTAGTTACAATGGGTACTTGAGAGACAATTGTAGAACTAGTTGTAGTGACACAAGTAGTGTGAATTTCCCAATCGTTGTGATGCAAAAATCTGTTTTTAATATTCTAAACATAGAGCCATATTGTTTATTTAACGCAGGACAAAGGTAAGTTTCCAGGAGGGAGAAGGGATATTTCCCATAGGGAGATCGAGACTCAAAGGGAGTGTAGCTTCCGCAGGGAGAAACCCTATGGAATCCAACACTTCGTAGATCCGGAGAGATCAAAATAATTATTGCAATAGTTGTAGCAACAATGCGTAGATAGAAATAAAAGATAGTAGCAACAATAGTATGAGTATATCAAAGTTCTCTTTATATGCGCTTATACCTCCAGGAGTGGGGGCAACATGGAGTCATAGTCCCAGCAAAATTTTGGCGTGATTCATTGAGGTGAGCATCAAATGGTGTTTCCTCATGGACCATTACCTTGCTATAGGAGCTCACAATATTCAGTAGCCAGGAGGATCAATGCAAGTTGGTGCAATCGGGCCCAGAGTGAGAGTTCCGGGGATTAGTTGCACCGATGGTGAGAAGTGCAAGGCGTTGTTGAGAGTAGTGCAAGAGGTGCATTATAGAGCCGCCACAACACAAATTTCCTAAGAGAAAGTGCAAAGGCTAATAGCGGTCAAAGACTCGGGGAGACAATCGCAGCGTAAAGAAACAACAGATTCATTATTTTGGATGCTTTTCAATTGTTTTTTAACGGAAGCAACAACAACAACAGCTAAGAGGGTGTTTTATTTGGGTTGCATTGCGTATGCATAGTTGGGAGTAATACAAGTTGTACAATGTAGTGTCGAAACAACACAGATGCGCATGGTTCAACTATAGTTTCCGGGTGATGAACTGTAGTTAACGCGTAGTTGGTGGGCTGGCCGTACAACTACAATTTTCATACATCAACATTTTGTATGGAGTATGTTGTAGAGATGGGATGTTGTGGTAGATTGTGTAGCACTGTAGAGAGAACACTTTCCTCGCTAAGAGGGAGTGTTAATTTTTGTAGCATCATATGGTGTTCTAGTCTGAGATTTGGTGAGAGACTAAAACGCAATCCAAAACCCATAAATCATTTCTAGAAATTCCACCTAGAGATAGCTCAATTAAATTAATTGATCGATAATTAGAAAATTCCTAAGTCTAACTTAGGGAATTCGATTAATTAAAATAAATTAATTAAGAAAGGTGATAATTCCTTATAAAATCACATTAATCGACTCGAGATGATCTCATCCATCGATTAAGTTTTAGTCTTCGTCATTGGAGTCCCAATTGGAGATTATAAGAGGAGGTTTATGGTAGATGGAGAAACACACAACAAAGAGCTAACAATATGTGTTCCTTTTTGGGAAATCCAAGCTAGCTAATAGTTGAGTTCAAGCCAGATAGGATGCAAGAATAGAGAGGGGTAGAGACAATGATTCAGAGGGAATATTTTCCACCCCCGTAGAGGCAAGAGAGGAGGCCATTTTAGTTTCGAAGCATGGAGGATTTTCTAGTAGGAAAGAGATACACTTCCCAAGTCAACACCAAGTAGGATTTCTTGAGTAGCAGTTATCTCGGCCATCATGTACAGGTTGCTATAGGTGACGCAGCCTGGGTGGGTAAGAGGGTCTGGAGATAAGGGTAAATTCCCTTAGGTGATTTTGCCGCATTTCTCTTAGATTGGATAATGATTTATGCATTCAAATTTATTGTACTAAGAATTCATTGTTGCATAATAATAAAACCCTCAATTGCCGCACTTTTTTCCCGCATATTTTCTTCTGTGGACATTTGTCCAAAAATAATTTATCAACTTTTATGTGTTTCAGGCGCTAGCATTTCTCGCTCATTTTTTTTTCTTCGCAATAATTTTAATTGGTGAAGAAATTACAAGGTGAATAATTCCATATTTTTCCATAAACAAAATACATCGTATAATTATTTTTTCTCAAATATACGAATTATTTCGAGTTATCGCATTTCAAACGAATTTTCCCAAGGCTTTCTCCCCGAATTTAGACATAGGTTAGGTGTCAAAAATATTCAATAATAGTTGAGGAGTAACCAAAGGATTCTAAATTCCATGCTTGATTTTTCTAAATATGTTGATTTGATGATATTGATATGAAGTTGATTGAATTGTAGTAACTTTTGAGAGACCAATTATGGTGCTAAAAATTCTCAAATGTTGATTGAATTTCGATCGATAATACTAAAAAATGAATCACGACTATCATCATTAATATTTGAAGCTTCCCCCACAAGTGAAAGGTGGGAAGTATATGAACTTTCTCCCACATTTTATATGCTTCAAAAAATGATTCATTTGATATATTCGAACTACTTACAATTAATGCTATAACTTTGTGCTTTTAATTGTGAATCATCTTTACCATATGATTACATATCATGAATAGTTAGTAAATCGTCAATAATAATACATTATATTTTTTTTTATAAACTATCAGGTCATGGGTATCACAAGTAACATGAACCATTTGGGTGATCAACCCCAATCTCGCAAATAAAAATAAAAATATTTGTTTTGACTAACATTAAGAAGAAAATTAAAACATCATTAAAATAAAAAATAATTATCATGTTCTTCATAAGAAGTTTGGTGTTAGTCAATTCCCAGTAATACTAAGGGATAAAAGAGTTTTCACCTTTGTGACACTAAGAGGATTGAAGATGAAAATGACTTTCTAGCATCGTGGGATGAAAGAGTTTGTCACCTCGCGACACTAAGTCAAGAAGATGAAATTAAATTTCTCCGAGATTTTCCATCTTATATCTTCATTCAACCTAATTTCCCAAAATATTTGTCACACTACCAACATCTTTTGACCTTTTGAGTTAGTAAAACGATGGTGATCTTGAAACACATTTGTTAGTGTTTTTCGAGCATAGAAATAAAAATGTTAAATAATTGCAAATAATCTCTTACCTTCTTAAATTATGATAGATCATATCGGTCTAAATGGATTTTTATCAACATCATCATTAAATCATTTGTTTCAAAAGTTGAACAAACTTTCTGTATGAGATCATTTGCACCACAAATTGCATTAATATTTTGTATGGGATAATTTGTTGCACATGTTCCATCAACCACATTCTCATTTTGTTTCGCATTTTGAATTAATTTTAATTCAAATGATTCAATCAATTTATCCTTCAAATCAATTTGATTGTGAAGATGAATAATCCAGTGATGTAATTCATGCAATTCCTTATTTTCTTGATAGGTGTTTTTCAAAAAAAATTATTCTTTACAAATTTTTGAATTTTTCACTTGCAAACTTGCTTGTACTTGTTTCTTCTATACCACACTCACTTTCTCTTATGTTATTCTTGCTTGATATTATGTTATGCTTGTTTTTTCCTAAGTCACTTGCTCTTATGTTATGCTTTCTTGATATTATGTTATGTTTTTATTATGATGAAAATGACCTTTTGTTGACGATGCTATACCTGCCAACATTTAGGGGATCTTCCTGATATGAAGTACCAACTAGAACTCACACCGTTTGGAGTAGGAGCCCCAGCAGTGGGGTATTAATGATCAATCTTGGTTTGTAAAACGCATAGAGTGGTGCACGATGTCTTTGGTAAGAACAAGTGTGTGACCCTGCGGAGAGTCAAGTGCGATGCATGACGGTTCTAACACACGAAAGGGAAAAAAAAAGTGTGCCCCTTAGAAGCCTGTAATAGTACGCAACTTGGAAGGAACACATGAGAAAATTGACATCACATGAACTAACACGCGGAATAGTCCACAAGTTAAGGTGACGGATTAATACATCAACACGCATCCAACAATATTCATACAAATGTAAACGAAATGTTCATAAGCATATGCGTAAGTTAAATAACAGATATGGAAAATAAAACAAGATTAGTCCTACTATATCCACAACATATGTATGAAAGCATGTCGGCTCTGAGTTTTATTAAAAGTGATAGTTCCAATCATACATACAACATTTGGCAAGCTACTTTCCCCAATAGTGGAACGTGAAGTCTACAACACCTGCTCCTCTAAAGAAGTATACCCCCTCTACGCTACAGAGAAGCCAAGGCTCTCACACAACTCCCAAGCTCTTCCTAAGCCTAAGCCTAGCCAAAAGCTTGGCTCCCAAAATCCCTTTACATGAGTTATGAGGATATATTTATAACAAAGGCAGGTGACTCTTCACACGCCCCATTTGTGACTCCTGGACTCCGCTCATGACTCTTCAACTTCTATATAAGATGACTCATTACATAACAATATGACTCTTCACATTCCAACATGGAAACTTGGAATTTCACTTTTACAAATAATTGCAATAATATTACATTATCCATTCATACCCATATGAGACAAAATAGGGTAGAGACAACTTGACAGCCTAATAAGACAAAACACTATGATGTTGGAGTTTGGGTGAACTCTAGCTCAGCAACATCTACTTGATGCTTCTCGGTCACATATTGATGCCAAGCTAGGTATTGTGCGATGACATCCCCAAATTGTGTGATGGTGTCAGGCTGGAAGTGGACTCTAGCATCCATAACATCCAGGTACAACGATTTGGAGCCGGTCTGAAGCTCTTTCTCAATAAGGAGAAACATTGTTCTAATTTGAATAGTCCCACCAATGTAGTTTTGAATATTCTGTATATTTACCTCCACATCCTCCTTGGTGGAAATCTACTTCAGCTGCTCCAAATACTCTTAAATCTCCTGTCGAAATTGATGTTTGCACTTGCCTTCAGTGAGTGAGTCGACTGATGGGATCTTGTGGGTTCTCACCATGAAATCCAAACTGTTGTGCAGTCATGCATATGAGGCCTGACTTTTTCCAATGAATGAGGCGAGTTGCTTGTTGTTCTAGATCAATATCTGAACTCTTGCTCTCTCTAGCTCTTCTTGCGACAACTTCATTTTCTTTACCAATGTGAGTGATGCCCCCTTGTATTGCATTGTCCATTATTTCACGGAAGTGATGGAAGCTTGCACATTCTTAAGAGTCTTGAAAAATTCCCTTATTTGTTGCTTCAATCTATGCAAGTTGACAACTGCCTTGTGCATGGTCATGAGCTCCTCATAGAGGTCCCTCATGATCTCTCCTAATGCCCATCCCTTCAGCCTGTCCCACTAGCTTTGGAAACTACACAATATTTTCCCTCAGCCCAGCCTAAACTGCACACTGCGCAATCTCAAGGATCAAAGCTTCCCCTTGCTTGCATGAACTACACGACTTCACAGTCACTGAGCCTTCGTTCCCAACCTGTCACTTGTTTCAGGCTCAGTTTATGGATCATAATGCATCATCTTAGGATAGAGATTTTCAAATTGATTTCGTCTCGTCATGAGTGAATTGAAGGAACAAGTACTCTATCATGTCATGGCAAGATGATGAATAAGGTGAGGAAGGAGGAAAAATGCTCAAAGACACTCTTGCCACTGAACTTACAAGCCGATTGATCAAGAGAAAGCAAAGGGGCACTAGTTTGCGACCACTATCCAAGACTTAATATCATTGAAGACTCCTTATCACTAAGGCATGTAGAGGTGAAAATGAAAACTCCTTCACGAAGACACTCAACTCTCATCAGCAACAATGGCTTGACATTGCCAACTCATCAAACAGTCCATGTTAGCAGTATCATGTCATGTCATTTCATGAGTGGTCATATGCCACATCACTAGTGTGGACCATGTATATTGTATTCAAAATGTATTATAAAGTGGAATTCCAAAGGACACACATGGAATGTAAAGATTCATGTAAGTTGAAAAGTCATAGGAAGTCAAACAATCATGAGGGTAGTCAAAGAGTCACCCTTGGTTATACATACTCCCTCATTGTATGAGCAAAGGATTGTTCACCTTGGCTCCACCAGCAAAGCATTAGAGAGATAAGTTAGTTCTTTTGTGGAGCAAGGAGTGGCTCCGACGCTCCATTATTGGAGCTAGTGATGTTCATTGTACATGTGTTTCTTGGAAATTTTACTTAATAATAGAAGCCTTTCAAGGTCAACACGTTCTTCAAGCATGGATTATGAATGTTTGTAAGATTATTCTACGTATTTTTGTACTTCATGTTTGCTTTCACATGTACTAAGGTAGTTGAACTATTTCGATTATTTTAGTACTTATCTAATTGAGAATGTGCAGTAATGGTTGCTATTGTTGGCCCATCCTTGTGGACTATGTAGGATATTAGGCACATCTTTCTCAAGTTTTAGTTGTAATGACCGTCACATCCCTTGTGGACTATTCCATTGGATGTTAGACGGATCCTTTGGTTTAGGTGTGTCTCTTCTTGGGTGGTACTATTACCTCTCTCTTAGAGGCACACTTCTCTCTCTCCCCTCATAATAAGAACCTTGACACACTTGTAATTGAACATTCACCAGGAAAACCCCTTTGTTTTTCGAAAGTACATATGCACCCCTCTCTCTTGCCGACAGTTAGAGCCAAGGAAAATCTTTAAGAATATGGCAACCGAGCCTTTATTTCGGATGGGACTCCTACACCAAACGGTGTGAGGTCTAATTGGGACTTTGTATCTGGGAGATGCCATGAATGTTGGTGGGTCCAACACCGTCAATACCTTCTTATTCCAATTCAGAAAGTTTTAGAATTACATCCTTGGATTCAATCATTAATCCTTCAATTTTTACAATTCTATAATAATTAAGTAGTTCAAAATGTTGTTGTCTTTAATTTGAATCAATTATGTAGTTAACAATAATAGTTTAATTCCCATTTGTAATCAACATTATCCTTCATGAGTGCATGCGAATTTGGATTTGTTTACCAAAGTAAAATCAAATGTAAAAAGATAGATAAAACAATGCAAGCATCCAAGAAAATAACCCATGAGCACAAATATCCATAAACATCTTTGTTATTTCATGATAAGAAGTCTAGGACAAAAAACAAACAAAATATACTTATTCTAAAAATCATTCTTGTGATGACAATGCCTATGTAAGCATTGCAAGCATCCAAGTAAATAGTCCATGAGCACAAATATCCATAAAAATCTTTATTTAGATTTCATGTTAAGTCTTGGACAAAAAGCAAACAAATTTGATTTTATTATTGAATCCTTCCTATGATGACAATGCCTAAGTATATTTAGAAGCCATCAATGATCTTCATGAGCTTAAAAAATATGATGCCTTTCCCAAAGTAATACCGCAATAATTACAAGGTTTCAACTTTTCAAGTATACTTTTAAAAGGATTTTGGACTTAAAAAGAATTACCTACATGTAATGGTAATACAATCAACACCTATTAATTTATGATATCAAATCAGAACTATGCCATTAAAATATTTTAATTGAAAATTGTAATACAATCAACACCTGTTAATTTGTGATATCAAATCAAAACTATGCCATTAAAATATTTTAATTGAAAATTGTAATACGATCAACACCTATTAATTTATGATATCAAATCAGAACTATGCCATTAAAATATTTTAATTGAAGATTATAATACAATCACCACCTATTAACTTATGATATCAAATCAAAACTATGCCATTAAAATATTTTAATTGAAAATTATAATACAATCAACACCTATTAATTTATGATATCAAATCAGATCTATATCATTAACATATTTTAATTGAAAAATATTTTTGTATTAATTTATAATCATTTCATAATCTTAATCCATTTTATAAATTTAAATTTCATTAACGACAATAGATAATGGATAATAACATCACTTCATCAATATATAAAAATGACAACTCATAAAACAACAATATCTATTTGTAATTATCTATATCATAATACATATAAATTCATTTATATTAAAATTAACCTAATTTTATATTTCATTCCATATTAATAACCAACATTTAGAGATAACAACTCATAATACAATGATATCTACTTGTATAGTCCATTAACAATCATATGATTAAATTTATTTGTTTTCAAATTAAATTAATTATTTTTTCCATATATTAATAGCACACATTTAAATTAAATGAATCAAATTATTTTGATTTTTTTAATTACCAAAAAAACAACACCATACAAATTATATAAAGGTACATAACAATATTATTATATTAAAGTAATTAAACTCATCACACTTATATGGCAACGATCCGGAGACATTCCCATGCTGTTGATCAACACACGTGCCTTCTGTAGTGCTTTCCAACAGTGAGTTTCAATGAGAAATTTGCAGTCTAACAACAACGAAACCTTTGAACAGCACAACGCTGACACGTGGACGATATGTGAACTTCAGTGAATTTATGCTTATGAGGTAAGAGATCATTTTCATAAATTAAATGGTGCGAATTTGATGGAGAGATCGAACAGAGATTTTATTTTTAAATCACACTACAGGCATTCAATTCCATTCAATTCAAGCAATATGAACTTCATTTATACTCTAACAAGTGAATTTATGGCATAATAAGTGATGTGGGAATCATTTTCACAAATGGTGCGAATTTTGAAAAGAGAGTTGGAACACTGGCATATTTCATAAAATGGTGCCATCCAAAACTGAGATCGAACACCGAAGGGACTCCAACGTTATCATTTCTAAGAAACCGTCCCATTTGAATGGACTCCAACGTCATGAAATCAAAATAGAGCCCGGCGTTGTTCTTCTTCATCAAATATTGCCATCAAAGTTCATAATTTATTTAAAAAAAAGAAACCAAAGAAAAGTCCATCCTACGAATATAGGCAAACTTATCATTTTAAACTGATAATCCTACTAAGATATTTGAATGGTTTGAATCTCAAGCATGTAACATAGATTCTGATTTATACGCATAAACTCCAATTATATAAACCTAATTTATGCTATAATCGAGGTTACTGATAATAATAAATTTCACGTTGAAACTAAAGCTGAAGAATGCTTTAAATATATATTAAATTTCACGTTGAAAGCAAGGCTACAGTATGCTTTAAATATATATTATTGTGTTAGTTAAATACTTTAAATATATATTATTTTGTTAGTTAAATATAGTTTTCAGGAATTTTTATTATATATTATCAAAGCTGAAGAATGCTTTAAATATATATTAAATTTTGCGGTGAAAACATAATCTTTTAAATATATATTATTTTGTTAGTGAAATATAGTTTTCAAGAATTTTATTTTACTATATATTATTTTGTTATATATATATACCTGAAAACTATATTTAACTAACAAAATTATATATATATATATATATATTTATTTATTTATTTATTTATTTATTTCAAAGTGTCAAGTTTTACTTGTATAATTAGCGAAGGATGGGCCTAGTCAGCAAGGCAATCCAGTGTTAAACCTCGGGCCAAGTAGTGGTGTGATCTCTTTCTCGATTTAAATGCCCCTGAGTGACCGCTCTTCAAACCAAGATCAAATCTAAAAGATCACAAAAATCACAAACAACTTGACTATATATATATAGATATATAAATTTAAAAATAATATTTAAATCACATAATCATATGCATTTCAAATATTTTATAACAATTAAAATTTAATATAAAATAAATAAATATAATAATAAAATGATAAAAAAAATTCAATTATAATTTTATTTTATATATTTTATGAATATAAAAATAATGTAAATCACCCAATAGGACTATGCTTAGCCCCCAATTTTTTTTATAAGAATCTCTTTTGTTTGATTGATATTTTGTGTGGATATTGTTACAATGAAGGATGCCATTACATAGAGGTAGGCCATGAGGTTTATTCACCACATCTAAAACATTTATCCACCACATCTAAAACATTTATGATTTAAGTTCTAGATTTTGTATACAAGAATTAAAAAAAAAAAAAAAAAAACATAAGGCCACTCATGATCAACATTGGATAATTATATATTTATATAGAAGAAAAAGTTTAGGATTACCTTTAAAAATGGTTATTGAACAAAAAGGACAAAAATATAAATATGCATGTATATGGCCCTTACCTCATCATGAAGTAGATTAGGGAGAACACATTTCAAGTTGGATGTTTGAACCTATATGGATATTCATCTAATTTCAACAAAGTTTAATTGAAGCTAAATGAATAATCTCTAGGGTGAAAAATGGACAACACATGAGTATATTGAAGTAAAATTTCTGTAATTAGCAAGATAGTTATTAGTGATTAATAAATCCTAAGAAAGGGGCTTGATTCCATAAACAGACATAGAGATTAATTCCATAAGTTAATGAGCCATTATAAAAAGATTTCATATTGAGGATTTTCAGGGTATGGCCACCCAAATTTGGCCATCATATTAGAGGAGTAGAATCATGTATAATCATTAATGTGATACATATCTTGCAATAGACAAATTTGTCTTGAATCAAAGTGGCAAATTAATGATATGTTAGAAACATACTAATATTCTAATCATGCAATTCTAATGTTATGGTTCGGTTGCACATTGAACAAGTTCAATCAAATTGATACACCATTACACTACCTTGAAACATGCTCTATTATTGCAAACACAAGATCCTGCAAACACAAGATTCCAAATAATGTAGGGAGTAGGAGCCATAACATGAATTGAAAACATGATACATTGTTGCACAAGGAAGCTTGGCAATCACAATGTATTATGGATGTTGAATGGTCCATAAAAAATGAAATTTGAAAGAGAGTTTAATTTTTGGAAGTGGAAAACCGCCATGTCTAAGCATTCCCCTCATAATTGGAGACAAATATGATCACCATTTGGCTATCAATCAACACATAGGATCAGTGAAGTTCTCCTTGAATTTGCACAAAATTAGGTGTCAATCAATATCCCAATAAATAGTGAGCAATCAAAGGAACATGAATTCCATGCTTGAGTTTCCAAAACATGTTGATTTGAAGTTGACTAAATTAAATAGTTTGTCGAGGAGGCCAATCACTATTCTAAAATTCTTAAATGCTTATTGAATTTTGATTGATAAAGATTTAAAACTTAAAGTTGATATTCTCCCCCATCAAGTGCAAGATCATAAGTATATGGAAAGGTGATAAGCTTGAGTTGTTAGATGTTTTTGTTTTATATTGATTCATCGTTGTATTTAGTCATTTTGTCGATTGACCACAAATCATTTTGACTATTGGTTTTCATTTCCCACTAACCATTTTGACTTAATACCACACGTTTCCTAGTTCTGGGTTGACCACAAATATTTTTCACATTATAATCCCTCTTAATGGTGAAAATTGTTCAATTTTATCTTCATTATTGTCCTCCCCTACTAGTGAAATAGAGTACCTTTTTCATTTCATTTGTGTATTTTCCCACTTATGGTACAAATGAGTGCCATTTGGAATGAATGTTGAATTTAGAATGAGCCTCAATAATACCCAAAAATATCGTTTATAACAATAATTTTTTCGGGTGAAAGTAGTAGCTTTTCAGCCAAAATTTATAATCTGTTAAATTTAATTTTTAACCGGAAACCTGCAACCTTACAGACAACTAGAGCTAGCTCACATTTGTTCACCCTTTCCCAATTTTAGAAAGGTTAAACTCCATCAAATATAGTGAATTTACTTTCGGAAGCAATGCCAACATTTGCAGAATTGAATATACTTTCACTAGATATAAATTTTACGGAATTTCATAGATATTTGCTAATTTTAACTATTTTCTAGTAAAATAGTGTGCAAAAAAATTCTAAAGGTCATTATGATCTAGTGAAATAAAAAATTTGTATCTTCCAAAATACACTATGAAAAAATATAGAAAAAATATGGTGCATTATTTTGGTTCGTCCTCTTTAGTGGGTAGTTTTTAGACTTTTTTAGTTTTTAACTAATATGATGAGAAACATGGTGCTTCGTTAAACATCTTCAAAATCTATAGTTTTTTCATATTGGTTCAATTCAAAAATTCTAGTAATTATGATATGCATCTGTTTGCTTCATAAATACAGCCATGTCGAAGTAAAGTCTTTCTAGATTGTTGTTGCATATTTTTTTTTCCAAAAACACAAGGTTAACAAGGAATACTTTGGGGCAAAAAAACATGGCTTTTTTATTGATCCCTTGATTTTTAAAGAACACACAGTCAAACAATTGCTAAGTTGACATATCAAACGTGTATAAAAAAATTCTAAAAAATAAGCAATAGAAAGCTAATAAATCTTTTGACAAGTTTTATTTTTATTGAAAATGAAATTCTAAACAAACAAATTACGTTTGCTTACCGAAAATTCAAAGACATCTAAAAATAATATTTTTTTCCTAAAAAAAGGGCCAAAAGTGTAACCCAAATTCACACTTTTGAAAGCCTCTCGTCTTTGTGATCTATTCACGAAAACATGCTTTTTACCTATCCTTGAACTAGATTGAAAGACTTATATAACTTCTTCAACTGTTGATTCTATTGATAAGAGCTTATCACATCATAATTAACTATTTCTTTGTTATCATTCTTATTCTTTCGACAATTTTCTAAGAGATTATTTGTCTTCCTATAATGAAGAAAAGTATAGAGATGATTCCTAATTCTCCATGTGACCAACCTAATGACAATGTTGACATGTATCAAGAATTTGTTTAATGTGTTTGTAATCAACATTCTCAACTTATTCATTAATGTCTTAAGCCTTAAATTTTTCATCAAGAAATCTCACATTCCATACTAAATTGGTTGTGGAGTAATTTGGGATACAAAAGCTATTATTTTTGTCATATCCTAAACTATTTTATTTGTGTTGAATAACAATTATTCCCAAGGTCAGACAATCATCTTGAAAATATGCTTTTGATGTTCTTCAAAACATGTTTTCTTTTATAATTTCAAATCCATAATTACTGCTAATGTTATCACTTTGTGCTTTTGCTTGTGATTCATCTTTACTCTATGCTTCCATCTCAAAAATAGTTAGGAAATCATCAATACTATATTTTTTCCCTTGTTTATCAACTATTAAGTCATGTGTATCATAAGTAACAATAACCATTTGTGTAATCAAGCCCAATATCAAAATAAAAAATACCTTTCCAACTTAAATAATTTTAAGAAGAAAATGAACATTGCTAAAATAAAAATAAATTCTCAAGAGCTTCATAGTGAAATTGAGTGTTGGTTAATTCCAAAAATACCATGGAATGAAAGAGTCTATCACAATTGCGTATCTAAGAGGGTTTAATATGAAAAACACTATCTCTTATTTTATACATCTTATACTCACATTTGATCTAATTTCAAAATATTTGTCACACTACCAACCTTCTTGACCTTTTAATTTAGCAAAACTATGATGATATTGTAACATTTCTCTTAATGTTTTTTTAGCACAGAAATAAAATGCTAAATAATTCCAAGTAAATGATTACCTTCTTAAGGTATGATAGACCCTATCAGTCTCAATGGATGTTAATCATCATTATCAGATAATCTATGTCATAAGTTGCACAAACTTTTTGTATGAGATCATTGCGTCACAAATTGCATCATCCTTTTGTATAGGTTCGTTTGTTGCACATGTTGTATCAACCACGTTCTCAATTTGTTTCTCATTTTGAATTAGTTTTAATTAAGTAATTTAATCAATCTATCCTTCAAATCAATTAACTGTGAAGATCAATAAGCCAATTATGCAATTCATGTCATTTGTACTTGGAAATAATGCTTAGTTAGTAAATAGGTAAGATTAATTTGTTCGTTGTTGAGTTTTGTTGAGATATTTTCTCAACAAGCAATTCCTTGTTTAGAATCTATTGGATCTCATGAGTACTATTTATTTGGCTTGTAATTTAGCTTTGAATGGAATATACGAATAGTTTTGTGTGCACAATGTCTTCTCCTTCAATTTCCTTTTTGGTATCAAAGCTTGTTCTGGCTTAATTCCCATATGGGAAGGCCAGGAAGATGTGAGAAGCATGAGATTTAATCCTCTGTACATAGGTAGAATTAGAGTATAATTGTGTTTGTCTTGTGTGTATGACTGCATTGAGGTCTGTTGACAACTTGTGCTAGTCCATTACTAGATAATATGGACTGTGAAAGAGATCAATCCAACATATGTGTTTGGAGAAGTCAACAGTGGGAACGTCAACCTTTCTCATTCTCAGTGTATCTCATTCATGGGAACTTCTCCTACATTGTTTGGCAACTCTTTGATTGTTTGAAGGAATTGGCGTGATAATTAATCAACTGGATTTGTTGCCAGTTTTCAAGATGATTTCCTTATGCACGAGCTCCTGGAGATCAGAGTGATGTTGTGTTTGTCGCACAAACTCCCGTGGTGTGCCTAAATTGACACCATACGAATTCTTATTCCCTGAGTAACTACGGAATTGATTTGCAAAATTGTCGATGCAACATGTTTGTTGGAGTCCTTTCCTACACAGAGCTAAGACGAAATTCCTAATGCCAGAGACCAATTGTTGACCCCAATATCAGAACACCATGAAGCGTGGCTAGGATCAAGCTTGTTGGATAGTGAAATTATGTGGTAGAAGGGGAATCGTTCGAGCTATTTTAATCCTAGTCTATGTGATTCATTCTTAGTGATATCATCATACATGCAATTTTCTTTGTGACCAATTGAAATATTAAAAGACTACAACAACTCCTTCTTGCCTCCAGTTAAAACAATGTATGTTGGTAGTGGAATTATTTAATAGAATCTTATTTCTATGAAGATTCTGTATCACTACGATGGCATCTTAGAGCATAATAGTCTAGCATAAATGTTCTAAATTGAATATAACATATTATCGATAAGTTAAACCTGCAAACACCTGATCCTTCACAAGATTTGTAACCCTTCAAATCAGTTGTTGTTCAATAGGATGAATATTTGGTCTCTTTGTGAGGGAAAAATCCAACATACAAGGGTCCAAAGGAGAAATCCAAGTGCTAACTAGGTGTGATCTCCTGCTATTGGCTTAGCCTTAGCTTGACCCTTGCAATTGTTCAACCACACACGTAGCTTTCATTTCCTCTTTTTTATGCCACTTCCCAGTCAACACAAATAGATTCTTTGCATGTCGACTCCCTCTGTTGGAATAGAAAAAAATTGGCAATGGTTCAGAGATATGAGCTCGAGTCGTTTTTTCAACGATAGATTTACAATTTTCTACAGCTCCATATAATGTCATTGAGCCTTCATGGTTCGTGCTGCTAAATTGAAGCTATGAATTTAAGGTTGTGATCATGTTGTGTTTGGATCCATTGCACAGTAACATACATATGTGCAAAAACAGTGGTTGTCTTTATATAATTTAACAATTTTGTTTGTGTCATATTTATTTTGTTTTGTAAATTTGAAGGTGAAAAACCAAGTAATGAACAAAGGAATATAATTAAAGTAATGGTTTTCAACATTATTTGGTGTTGAGAGATCGTATCACTAGTTTGATTTTGTGAGTCTGTTATATGCTGATGGGTCTTGTTATGTTTCAAGATTCAAGAGCATCAATCACAGGTTATGTTATGAGATCCACATGTGTAGAAAGGTCAGTTGCATAATTTGTAGAAATTTGAATAATAGTTGAATTATTCACCGAGATTATCCCGATTACACACTATTTAAGCTTCATGCATAATACATAACCTCTTCTACAATTGATCATCAATTTGCGGAAATAGAAGCAGTCGCATGCGCACATTAAAACATAATCAAGCACACATATAACATAGTATGTAATGGGGAAAGCTTACAGCTGAAAACCCCCAACTATCTGTATATTATAATGATAGAGAAAATGTAACAATACATAGCACAAACTCCTCACAAGCTCTCAGCACTATCTCCAATTGTTACACACTAACTAGCTCAGATATGAACAAGTCACAAGTTCAAATCTCCTCCACCTGTTAGCCTGCCTCTACTTCGCAATCCAAGATGAATAATGATGAGATCCAAGTTCGAATCCCACTAGCTTGTACTGTGCAATCCTCATTGGCAATCTTAATCAATGTGTGTGCAAATCTCATGCACAGCTATAGTCACAACTGATAGTAGACTCACCCTTTCACCCACCTCCAACACTGGTCTCCACTGAACTGTCCATGCACTGCAGTCAACTGATGTATTCTTTAGTTGATTTATGAGTTACTAATTAGTGAATTAATTAATAATTAATTCACACCACTCATCACTAGTGTATTTATCAGTTAGACTAAATACAACTAGTTCAACTAAGTTAAACCGAACACAACTCCACCAACTGTCTCATCAACTCCACCAAACTCTGCCACATGAGTTCTAACTGAAGTCAACCATGCAATAGTTCAACTAACCCTTAGGAAAAGCGTATTTCCTTCTGTCAGCTGCATGTGCCACATCCAAGCATCAAACTGAAGTGCTCCAAGAGGATAAGATAATGTTTATAGTTTAAATATTATTAAGGGTTAATAATATTTGACTGTTCTATTTTTAGCCCGGCAGTCTAAAAATAGAAACCGCCCAATGTCTAAAAATAGAGGTCCATCTATTTTTACTAACTCGACCAATCATCCATAAATAGCATCCTGCAACTCATAGACCATGATCCATATGTCTAAAAATAGACATAGTCTAAAAATAGACTTTGCGCCAAAAATAGCCTGCGGGCCCACTTAGTGAAGGCGACTTTTTTTCACTAAGCTCCATCATCTTGTTGCATTTCCAACATAATTGGCTGTTGGATACACTTGGTACCCATACAATACATGTATACAACTATCAAAAGTGTAGTTTGTTGCATTTTGATAGATGGGAGTTAGTCCATAGGGTGGTCCAATAGCAAGATTGTCTTTTAGGAGATTGAGAAGCATCCATTATACAAAGTTCGTCAAAGATGATCAAAGTTGCCTATGTTTGAAATGGAGTTGAAGTGACAACTCGAAGATAAGGTGGTGAAGAAAGAGTTGTGTTTGCGAGATTCCAGAGTGGATGTGAGTGTTGATGAAGACTAGCTAGACATATGTGACTATATGTAATTTATGATTCTTGTAATAATCTTTGTAATGATGTAAATGTACGAATTAAAGGGGGGACTTGGAAATAATGCTTACATAAGTAAATGGGTAATATTAATTTGTTGGTTGTTGAGTTTTGTTGAGAGATTTTCTCAACAAGCAATTCCTTGTTGGAATCTGTTGGATCTCATGAGCACTATTTACGTGTCTTGTAATTTGGCTTTGAATGGAATACACGAATAGTTTTGTGTGCACAATGTATTCTCCTTCAATATCCTTTTTTTGTTGACTTCTTGATAGTTGTCGCGCAAAAAAATTATTCTTTACACATTTGTGGTTTGTACTTGTCACTTTTTCTTGTACTTGTTTCTTCTTTATTCTCACTTGCTCTTATTTTATGTTTGCTTGATCTTATGTTATGCTTGGTTATTATTACATCACACTTAGGGTGTTGACTACTACTAAGAATGTACCCCAAAGTGTTTTTTTTACAATGATTTGAATATGATGAAAATGACCTCCTTATTCCAATTCAAGTAGGTTTATATTTGCACCCTCATCCTTCAATTTGTACAATTTAATAATAATTTAATGATTCAAAATGTTGTTGTCTTTAATTTGAATAAATTAAATAGTTAACAATGGTAGTTTAATTCCTAATTGTAATCACCATTACCCTTGATGAGTTCATGGGAAGTTGGATTTATTTACCAAAGTAAAATCAAGTGTTAAAAATCTAGACACAACTCATTGTGATAATCTAAGAAAATAGCCTAGCTATCATCCATGAGTACAAATATCCATAGAATCCTTCTTGTGATGACAATGCCCACGTACTTTTAGAATTATCAATGGTATTCATGAGCATAATAAATGTGACTTTTTTCACAAAGTAATCTCTCAAGCATTACAAGCCTCACCAAAATAAAATCAAGTCTTAAACAATGGTATTCATGAGCATAATAAATGTGACTTTTTTCACAAAGTAATCTCTCAAGCATTACAAGCCTCACCAAAATAAAATCAAGTCTTAAAAATCTAAGCACGCAAAGTTGTAAGCATCTAACAAAATAGCCTAGCCATCAAGCATCTAACAAAATAGCCTAGCCATCATCCACGGGCATAGATATCCATTGGCCTCCTTATTCATGTTTCATGATAAGTCTAAAACAAAATGCCCAAGTGATCATAATGCCCAAGTACATGAATAGTATTCATGAGCATAATGAATAATGTAATCTCTTTCACAATATAATCTCCTTCAATTTTTTTACTATACTTTCAAAAAGACTATGGACAAAAAAAATACATAACTTTGATGGAAGTGCAATCAATACAATAGGAAGTTGAGATATGAAGTTGGAATCATGTCATTAAGACATTTTAATTAAAAAATGTATATTAACTCATTCATTTCATGATTTCAATTTATAAAAAGTTTTATAGATTTACATCTTATTAACTACCGAATAAAATAATTATATATAATGACAATGTTACTCCTCAACAAATATAAATAACAACTTATAAAACAATGATGTCTATTTTATAATTATCCATAAATTAACACATGTAATCTTTTTTTCAAATTAACTTTATTACTTTCAAAATATATTTCATTATATATTAATAACCCATATTTAAAAACTACATAAATAAATTCATTTCTTTTGGAATGAACTTAATTATATAGTTCAAAGTATATTAATACCCAACATTTAAATGAAATGAATCAGTCTATAATCATAAAATTATAAACAATTATAAACAAGGTGCACAACAACAAAAGGTGTTTAAAGAAATTAAATTCATCACATCTATTTTAATATGGTGGATTGCATTGATAGACATTATCGAATTTCAAATTTGAAGCACTTCTCAAATTTCACTATTTCTGTCACTTCAATTTTTTTTTTTTTTTGATGATTTTCATAAAAAAAAATATTGACAAATTTATAAATATTCTAACTGTATTGGACAACCAAAACAATTTGCTCATCAAATTCCATTCCTTACACACGTTTTCCAGCCAATAAGTTTCTAGTTCCCTAACACACGTTTCCAACAAATAAGTTTCAACTAGAAACTTGCAGTTCAACCACAACGAAGTTGACTACACGTGACGCCTTTAACAGCAAAAAGCTGACACGTGAAACCTCTGCAATACTATACGTAATCAATTCAAACAATATGAACTTCAGTGAACTTAATTGTATAACAAATGATGTCAGAGATCTTTTCGTAAATAGTGCGAATTTTATGGAGAGATCGAACAGTGGTTTTAGTTTTTTTACCACGCATTCAATCCAAACGATATTAACCTCGTTTATACTCTAACAAGTGATGTCAATAATTTTGGTGCAAATGTGAACAGAATCGAAAAATGGTTGAGTACACAGATCGAACACTGTCATATTTTACAAATGGTGCCATCCAAAATTGAGTACAGAGATTGAACAATGTCATATTTCATAAATCGTTACATCGAAAATTGAGTTCCATAAATGGTCCCATTTTAATGGACTTCGATGTTGTTATTTTTTTAGCAAACGGTGCATCAAAATAGACTCCCACGTTGTTATTTTTCATAAAATATTGGATATAGCCATCACAGTTCGCAATTTATTTAAAAAAACAGAGACCAAAAAAAATTTAATCGCAACAAGATAGGTAAATTTATCATTTTAAATCTTGTATTCTGGTTCTTCATTACAATTCTCAACTCACGATTTCACCAAATGTAGCAGTTCATCATATTTTATAACATGACGAGTAAAACTTGTATTCTGGTCCTTCAAAAACAATTTCCAAACTCACGTTTTCACCAAATGTAGCTGTCGGTTCTTTAAAGTTTAAATAAGATTGATGCTGACGCCGGAAAGCAAGACAAAACAAAACAAACAAAAAATTCATACGCCTTGATGAATTTGAAATTTCTTTATAATAAGATATTGGAATGGTTTGAATCTCCAGCGTTTAAGATAGATTCGAATTATACGCATAAACCTAATTTATTCTATAACAAATGATTCTGCTTATCCACATCGTCATTTTCATAAGTTCTGCCATTCTGAAAATGGAGCTATTTCATAAATGGTCCAAACATATTTTAAGAAAATGGGGTTATTTCATAAATGGTCCAAACATATTTTAACGTTGTCATTTTAAGAAATGGTCCACCGAAATTGAGTTCGACAATGTCGGTCAATCTTTATAAACTTTGTTAGTCTTAAATAATAAAGTTTCAATGGATATCGAGTTTAAAGCCAAATTGCATATATCAACCATTAAACATATTATTCAAATATTTTAAGAAAATATAATTATCTAATAATAATAATAGTTTTTTAAAGTCTAGGCGGTTAAAGATAATCTAGTTTATAAGATAGTTTATCTAAATAATAAGTTTTAAATCTAAAACAAAATAAACTCTTTAAGATTAATTTTGGCATTATTTTTTGAAATTTTGAGTTTTAGTGATGTAATTCTTAGAAATGGAGTGTTATATTATGAGTTTTTTAAAATGGGATAAATTAATTTAATTAATATGTTTAATTAAGCATTTTAAACAATTACAATTCACAATTTGATTTAAAATCTTATCATTAAGTTAATCCAAAAACTTCACATATTTAAACTGATTTACCAATATATATATTTAAGCATTTTAAACAATTACAATTCACAATTTGATTTAAGATCTTATTATTAAGTTTATCCAAAAACTTCACATATTTAAACTGATTTACCAATATACATATGTAACACCCGTATTTAATGATTATTTGTTAAAATACATTTTAATTAGACATTGAAGTATTTAATTAATCAAAAGTTGTGAATTAAAGTTTCTTATTTTTGAAAATAAAGTTTCAATTTTGGTATGATGCGATGAATGTGATGGTAAAAAGTTTCCAAGATTCCAAAGTAGTTGAATAAAGCAGCAGTTACCTTTCCTCTGGGAAAAAAGAAGAAATCCTAGAGGAGGAAAGGAGTTCTGTACAGGTAAAGAGGAACAACTGGGAAGCTAGAGGGAGAGAGCATCCAGAGCTGGTGGAAAGCCAACAGAGCTCTGCTATCTGATTAGGAAGAGAGACTGGACAGGAGTCTTGAGGTCTACCTCCTTGGATAGATATATTGTTGTGATTTCCTACTTTGGTGGTGAGGAGCACGGGGGGAGTAGAGGACGTTATTGCCTCACTCAAGGTTGGGCGGAAGCCATGAGAGTTTATAGAAAGTGAGATAAGTAAATTTGAATGGAAAATAATCTTGTATACTCCATATGAAATGTATCCTCAAATATAGAAACAAAAATTTTATTTGATGTGATTTTATGGCAAAAGAACTCCCTAGAAAATAGATTAAGGAAAAGTTTCTTTGTTTAGGAAAGTAATCATTATGTTAATGCAGAGTCCTCTAGAAGGGAATTAAAAGAAATCACTAGATAACCCTTGGTAGAAACTGTAAACATAGCAAGTTTGATAGTTAAAACTTATGAAGAAAAATCCCAAGAAAAATATTGTTTGTCTTGTGGGCAGAATTTAACTAGTACATGGACAACGGGAATAAATCCCCTTAGAGTGGTCCGGACAATCTAGAATAAAGCTAGAAGCATATGCAAATATCATAAATTGTTGACCTATTAAACCTTTAAGTAAAATATAAGTTATTGTATGAAAGAAATATTATGAAAGAATTGGTAATTCTTATTCATAACATTATACAGACTTAAATCCAGTAATTCTTCGCAAAGAGATATTATGCATTTGCAGATATTATACATTTACAGAGGAATAATCTTCCATTATGGCTAAACGTTAAAAAAATGAAGCAAGGATTATTCATACACAATAAAAAACTGTGAATACAATTTCCTTTAAAAATAACCTGGAAAGTATTCAAATGGAGGAACCATAGAGCACCACAAATTATCAACTAGATAACTTAAGGAATAAATCGAAAACATGCACTCAACAGGAACAGAGATAATGTTGAAAATTACAACAGAAACTGTCACAAGAAAAGTCGAACTTGAGCACAATCCTGTTAAAGTCTAGAAAATAGAGAACAAACGGAATGTAATTCCGGTAAACTTAGTAATTCATAAATTATTGAACAAGCACAGTGGAACCTCATGGTTCAAAGTCCAAACTAAAAGCCTGGGTGGTTTTAATACCATCCCTTAGTCGAATATAGACAACCCATGACATTGTTTCCGGTGGTGCCAATGGGACACACACACACACACATGTACAACAAGAAGTAATGAAAAACCCTTAGGGGTAACTTTACACTGTTGAAGGATAATTAATAAAACGACCACTAAAGACAAGTTGTCAATATCAGAGTTAACTACTCTTGACCTTTAAAGGGAAAAAAACGAGAAGTAAATCCTCAAAGGGCCGACATGAATATAAACCCTTTAACTCGAGGAACAGTGTTGAGAACCAACTAAACAAACAACTGAGGAATTAACAAATGCACTTGAAATAAAACAAAGGTTGTTCAGTATGTAACTGCTGCAGGAGAAGGCGAATGCACCAACAGAAAACGAGGATGGAAACATTACTTGCATGGAGAAAAGCACATATCAGTTAGTAAAAACTTTAAAACAAAAAACATTTTTTGTTAGCCTAAGAGTTCCGTACTAGAAGTAAATGAATATCCTTACCTTAGGTCGACTAGAAACAGTGTGAATATCCTTACCTTAGGTCGACTAGAAACAGTGTGCCCTCGAACCTGCAAAACAAGAAGATAATTATGGGTATGAGAATGTCTACAGTCACAATAGATCATATAATGGCAAGATTTAGGTTCTGAAGTTAGATAGAAGAAAAACACAAATGCTCAGATATACCAAATAAGAAAAAAATTACTAGTGACCAAAGCTGAGGAGGAATGCCATCAACTAAAGACCGATGTAGAAAGCTTGGTATAAACTTGGGCGGCATGGCCACACTGTGGTCGAGCCTCTGTCAACAAAAGAAAATGTGGAGGCATTTTATTAACCCAGTGACAGAATCCTGAGCACGAAGGCTCATCTGAAAATAAATAGCAGAGATTCCGGCAGTAAGAAGCAACACACCAGCGTAGCAGTGGAAGAGACTCACCATATCTTGAGCCTCTGTGAGAAAAACCCTGCATAGCGAAAACCCCATGGTTGCAGAGCTCGAAGTCTAAAGCGGCAAATGCACAAGAATGAAGTGGTTAGGGTTTAGACGGGGGTAGGCTAATACCCTAATGAACCCTGGATCAACCTCCACCGTCGATGTAGTGAGCAGATCTACGGAGCAAATGAAGCCACATGCCAACGCAATGGGATCATAAAAGAAATCGAGGTTCCAGACTGACAAATCCATAAATCTCATAATAAAATTCCTAACCCATGGAACGGATAACATATGCCGAGATTATTATTTGTACCATCAACATAGTTATGACCAAATAGGTATAATAAATCCACCTCGAAACGGGAGCAATCAACCTTGTAAACATTCTAATAATTTTGAATACAAGATTTGTATGTATGATGAGCCCAAAGACTATCGTATGATATAGTCATTTATGATTGCAATAACATAGTATATATATATATATATATATATATATATATATATATATATATATATATATATATATATATATATATTGTGAATGGTGACTTTATATTTATTGAATTCTGGTAAATAGAATTAAGGTAAGTTTTCTTGGTTTCCAACAATTATAATCTAGGATATTGATTCCTAAGTAATTAGAATGAGAAGTTAAGGTAAAATTTGATATGAATGAACGTTACAACATATTTATTAAATAATATTAAAAATAATTGAATTTTATATAAATGTAAAAGTAAGGCTTATATATGAAGGCTTTAAATTTGTCAACTATAACTCCGATTTACGAAAGTAAATATTTTACCTAAATATACTGTAATTTCCATGATTTTATAAGAAAATTTGAAACCTTTTTAAACTAAAAAAAAGTATATTGGAATTTCCATTTTTTCTACACAAATTTGAAACCTCCTTAAACTAAAAAAATCTATTTTGTCTAAATTATAGGGGAATTTCCATTATTTTATAAGAAAATTTGAAACTTCATTAAATTTTATAAAAAAATATTTAAGATAAATAAAATAACACCTCATCATATAACCAAAATAGCATTGAAATATATATGTTTTTTAATTAACTATACATTTTCAAGGAAAATAATATATATATATATATATATATATATATATATATTATCTTGAAAATATATTTTTTAATTAACTATATATTTTGGAAAACAAATAAAATATATTGAAATATATATGTACTTTAATTAATCATAATTTTCCTGAAAATTCATTTTTTAATTAACTATATATTTTCAAGAAAAAATAAATTTACTAATTTTTTATAGTTTATTTTAAAATTAATATTTAAAATAAACTAAATTTTATATAAATTCAAAAATAATATTTAAAATAAACTAAAATTTATATGAATTAAAAAATAATATTTAAATAAAAGAGGATAACAAGTCGTGACATAATCATTTAAATTACATTCACGTAATATAGTATACAGTATGTTATAATATAAATTTCAAATATAAAGCAAAATAATATATAAATTATAAACAAATAATCATTCCCAATAATAATTCTACTTTCTATCTTTTCGGATTATAAAAATAATGTAACACTTATTGGAAATATCTTTTTACATGTTCGAAAAGAGAGCTGTTTAACCTTGGCCAAAAGGACATGTAGATAAAAGCATCTTTTTACAGAGTTAAAATGAATGTTTTTTAAATAGTGAAAAGTACACACAGGGAAAAATTGCATTAAAGTTGAGAATAAAAAAAAGTTGAGAATTAATAATAACTCTACCTTTCTTTGTTCATAGATTCAAAATTGGTACTAGATTAAAGAACTCCATTTAGATATCATAAAATAAATATATATTTGAAGTATTTAGGTATTTTGTTGTCATCTCAGCATGGGGCATCAATTTTATTAATTGAGCCAGGTGACAGCTACGCTAATACCATATCTCTGAATCCTTCGCATGGCATTTCGTTTTGGTTTCAGTATTCATCATCAATGAGCCAGATGAAAGCTACATTCGAGTAGAGTGGCAAGTTGGGTTTTTCTTCGTGAGAAGCGCCAATCAATGGGAAGATAATACAAGCGAATAACCAGGAGTAGTGATGTCATTGTTACGAAAGCTTATATTAGATCCACTCATAAATTGGAGCGATTTGCAAAGACGTAGAAGCAATTGCAAAATTTAGCGTTTGAAAGATGGCATTGGCTTCGCTCCCCAAGGTGGTGTTGGGATGTATTGGATTTTTGATGTTTTGGATATTGGCAGTATTTCCTGCTGTGCCATTCCTTCCAATTGGGAGGACAGCAGGCTCACTTTTAGGGGCAATGCTCATGGTCATATTTCGAGTAGTCTCACCTGATCAGGCTTATGAAGCCGTTGATCTTCCAATTTTGGGACTCTTGTTTGGGACAATGGTAGTGAGTATATACTTGGAAAGGGCAGACATGTTCAAGTATTTGACCCAACTCCTCTCATGGCATAGCAGAGGTGGAAGGGATTTGTTATGCAGAGTTTCCTTTGTTACAGCAATTGCAAGTGCTCTGTTCACAAATGACACCTGTTGTGTGGTGTTGACAGAATTTGTGTTGAAGCTGTGCAGGCAGAATAATCTGCCTCCTCAGCCCTTCTTATTGGCTCTGGCAACCAGTGCAAACATTGGGTCTGCTGCAACTCCAATTGGGAATCCCCAGAATTTGGTAATTGCAGTACAGAGCAAAATTTCCTTCGGTAAATTCGTGCTGGGAATGTTGCCTTCCATGCTGGTTGGGGTTGCTGTGAATACTTTAATATTGTTAATCGTCAACTGGAAGCTGCTCTCTGCAGAGAAAGACGAAGAAGAAGCTGTTGATGTGGCGGCAAGTGAAGAGGATATCAACTCGCATAGATTTTCCCCTACTTTGCTTTCTCATTTGGGGTCTCCGGATTTAATTGCTGAGACTCATAGTCTTTCAGAAAATCATCACGGTGAAATTGTTACTGAGAGGACCGACTCCCTCAGAAACAGAATCCCCGGCGACGTTGACTCACAGCGAGTTGAGACCAGTGGGGTGGAAGCTAAGGAGGAGTCGTCGGGGGCAGGGGTGGGAGTGGTGAACGAAGGACATTCAATTGGCAGTGATGAGGGCGCAGTTCCCTCAAGGAGGTCACTGAGAGTGAACAGCAACCGTGTTATTTCTGCAAGAGAAATCCCATCTCTTTTTTTGTCTGCAGATGAGGAAATTCTATGGAAAAGAATTGTATGGAAAGCCAGCGTTTACTTGGTCACCATTGGAATGCTAGTTGCCATGATATGTGGCCTCAATATGTCATGGAGTGCTATTACTGCAGCCCTTGCACTTGTTGTTCTTGATTTCACAGATGCTCGTCCCTCCCTGGAGAAGGTATGATGCCTTGCCTAATTCTTAATCCAGTTTCAATAAAAAAAATATGCCTATTACGAGTTTTGGTTCGATGGTAAATGGTGGTTCAAATCCCCAGGAGCATGTTTTACTCGTTGGGTTGTCATGCCTACGCAAATGGGCTGTTTCATGTGGTTGGGTTGGGTGAAGGTCATAGGCGAATTTCACAAAATACATCACCCTTGGCTTCTTAGCTGAAGGGATCTTTCGAAAGAGTGTTGTAAGCAGGAGCCCACTGTAACTTCTTCCTGAGTAGGGAGAGGTTTGCTTGCCGCACAAGTGTTTTCAAAAGCATCTTGCCTACAAAAAAAAAAACCCAAGTATCAAAGCTGAATTCCACCATGGACAGCAAAATAGGAAGGGGAGGATCACTTTTCTAAATATCACTTTTATTTACTTATTGGTGGTGGAACTCATCTCAGTCCCACTTTAAAATGCTAGCCACAGCTTGATGGGTTCATATATCCACTTCAATTTCTCCTCAGTTAAATCCTGTAATTTCTGTAATTGTCTTGTTTCGGGGTTAACAATATTTGAATGAAAATGGGCTAATATTATTTAATATTGTTTACTGTCTTTTGAATGTGCAAAGTTATGTGGCTGGATTGGTAGAATATAAGGTCAACGGTTGTGCATATGCTATAGAGTATAAGACTACAGGCAAAAAAGGAAGATAATCAAACTACAGAAATAAACCTAGACGCCAGCAACGTAGATACCTTATCTAGAACCTGATTATCCAGATTAGAAATCCCATTTCCCTAGCTATCCTAGCTATGCCAGCAATTGGTTTTGAATTAAATTGTTTTTGAAGTGTAAAGTTTAATTGCTACTCGAATGCCAGTGCATCAAAAGAGCGATTATTCAGAATTTATTGCAAGGCTCATTGTTTTTCTTGGGTATTTTCTAAAATGGTGTTTTTGGGAACAGGTTTCTTATTCCCTTCTGGTCTTCTTCTCGGGTATGTTTATCACGGTAGATGGTTTCAACGAGACCGGCATACCTAGTACACTGTGGAATGCTGTGGAGCCTCATGCACAAATAAATAATGTTCTTGGAGTGACTATTCTCTCTTTGATTGTAGTTGTTCTCTCAAACGTAGCCTCCAATGTGCCTACAGGTGAGTCTTTTCCACTTGCAGATGATGATTTTGACCCGTACTTGAAATGACCAATGCAATGATTTTGAAGTATCTACAGTGTAATTGATTCCTAGTTGTAACTTGTGAGCTAATTGCTCTGCATGGCTTGTTTATGTGTTGAAGCTAAGTTGCTCGAAACTTGAAAATGATTTCAGATTCTGAAACAGATACCATTTTCAGAAAAATAAATGCAAATTCTTGGGAAATGGGGAAACAATATATACAAGTATTCAAATACTATGGAATTGCCAATGGCAGCTTACCAAATTGGTGAAAGCAGCGTGTTGTTAACACCCTCCCCCCTCCCTCTGCCCCTCTTTCTCAAAACCCGGTTTTACACATTGACATGTTTGTGCTTGTGCTCATGCTTGTATGTGTTAGTGCTTGTGGAAATGGGTGGGGCCAAATACAAGCTCTGTGTGACTGGCAGAATAGATACCCTTCACTCATGGCTTCTTAGCTGAACAAGACTTCTGTTGTGTGGCAGGATGTTTATATCCCAGTGTTAAATCTAAAATAGAGGAGTTGCTGCTTGTTTGTGTTGATTGGAAGCTTGAGTCAATAAAAAAATACCATGGAATTGAGTTCATAGAAGACAATTTGAGTACCAAAATTTATCTTGATATATAAGTGAAAAATGATCAGAGTAATGGTCAATTGTACCTAAGAGAGGGGTCAATATCATCATGCTCGACATTTTTATACATTTGATAGCCAATAGTCTCATGCATTTGAGAGTTAGCTGGCGTTGAAATACCCTTAAACAAATTAAGGTTGGCTGCGTCTACATTAGGGTCTTTAAGGTTGTTAAATCATATTTCACCTCACAAATAGGTTTCTTCGACCTTGCATCTGTAAAAATCAGCCTTAGGGCTGATATGAAATAGTCATTTACAGTGGCAAACAGCAGATAATAGCGTCACACTTTAATCCAGCACACCAGGTAGTCCAAAAGAAAAGATACCAAACATATGCCAACAAGTTTCATCCCTTCGGGCACACTTTTCCAAGCATCAGCAATATCTGAAATCACTATAGTTATTGTAGATTTATAACAATATCTTTTTTTTGTCATCTTCCAATTATGTAATAAATCCCTTAACAATCAGCCTTAACTTATGTCAAATCAACAAAATATCAAAAGAGTTTCAAACAACTAAATCATAAAGACAATGATAACTGGAAATCAAATCTACAATTACACAACTATTGGACAGCTGGAAATTTTACACACACACACATATAAGATTGATGTACATGTACAACAGCTTTATCATAAAGTTGGCACAAACTTCAAGGTCTCCAAAAACCCTAGCTAGGGAAGAAAATGAAAAGCCTAGCCACAACAAAGATATTCCAACAAGCTGGAATCACCACTAGCAAGTCCACCATGGCATCATGCGAGATGCTTCCTCTTCTCTTCCTCCTAAAAAACTGCAACCCTACGGTTTATAACCAAGCTCTAACTCCTTCCCTTCTTAGGGTAGAAACCCTAACCCTAGAATATCCAACAATCCTCCAAAAAACTTGTTATTATTTGAAACTGTCAGGCCAAGAGGTAACTCCTCAAAATGAATTGTGTTTTGCATTAAGGGTGATCACAAATATATAGGAGGGAGAAACTCTTGGGATTCATCTCCCAATGTCTCTTCATATTCCAACTCTCCTTATTTTCTATTTACATTATTTTACATTTTCACCCAATACCAAGGATTAGGTGTCAACATTCCCCCCCTTAATCTGAAGGGATGTTGGTGAGTCCAAGCATCGTTCTGAATCTTTTGAACTTTTCTCTTCCAAGCGCTTTGGTGAAGATGTCTGCAATCTGCTCATTTGTGGAACAATGATGTAGATAGATTATCTTGGCCTCAACATGATGTCGAATCAGATGGTATTTTGTATTGATGTGCTTCTTTCAATCATGGAACTTTGGGTTCTTGGCCAACTTTATTGCAGAAGTGCTGTCAATCATGAGTGGAGTTGAATGCACTTGTTTCTCCTGCAAATCTTCCAAAATTTTCCCAAGCCACACAATTTCCTTTGTTGTTTTAGCTGCTGCCACATATTCTGCCTTAGTTGTAGAATTTGCTGGAACTAATTGTTTGCGTGATCTCCAGGAGACAGCTCCTGATCCAAGATTCATAGTATAACTTGAAGTAGATACCCTAGTTTATTTGTCTCCATCGAAGTCTGAATCAAAGTATCCAATCAAGCTGAAGTCCCCACCTATGTATACTTGAGTCCCCTTCAAGTACTTTAAATTCTTTTTGCAGTAGACTAATGTCCCTCACAAGGCTTTTGCATAAACCTAGAGAGGATTCCAACAACAAATGAAATGTTCGGTCTGGTAGTAGTCAGGTAGTTGAGACTTCCTACAAACTGTCTATACTTTGTTGCATCCTCAAATTCTTTTCCTTCAATGGATGTGAGCTTCAAGTTCTATTCCATTGGAGTAATCAAAGGATTGCACTCAGCCATGCCAAACATGTTCAATAGATCTCCAATGTCCTTCTTCTGAGAGAGGAATATAAACTTAGGATGTTGAGTTACTTCAATACCAAGATAGTAGTGAACATAGCCTAAGTCAGTTATTTCAAAACCTTTCCTCAATTCCTTCTTTATGGATGCAATGTAGCTCTCATTGTTCCCTGTCATCAAAAGATCATCTACATACAACACAAAATATACAATTGTTTTGCCAACTTTCTTGACAAACAAAGTTGCATCATCAAGATCATAATGTTTGAAGTTGAGTTTCAGAAGATGCTTAGTTAACTTCTCATACCAAGCTTGCGATGCTTGCTTGAGGTCATACATGGATTTTACAAGTTTGCATACTTTGTGTTCTTGGCCCTTACACAACAAATCCTTCTGGCTGGGACATTAAAACATTTTCTTTCACATCTCCATTCAAGAAAGCAATTTTTTCATTCATTTGATGGAATTTCAACCTTTTTGAGCTGCCAAGGCAAAGAGTGTTTGGATGATAGCCCATTTTGCTGTAGGGGAAAAAGTCTCCTCATAATTGACCCCTTCTTTTTGTGCAAAACATTTTGCCACAAGCCTGGATTTGTGCTTTTCAAGTGAGCCATCAACTTTATACTTGTTCTTGTAGACCCACTTGTAGCTAATTGGTTTGGTTCCCAATGGAGGATCAACCAGCTTCCAGGTGCCATTCTTTATCAAGGCATCATATTCCTTCTGCAGTGCTTCTTTCCATTCATCATGAGAAGCTACTTCTTTGAAGGAAGTTGGTTCAAGATCTGTAGACATTTCAGTTCACAATTATAAGAAACGTCCATATCAATAGATGAATTAGAATCATCTACATCACCTCCATTTTGCATGGTGAAACTTCTTGTTCCTATCTTTCCAACCTCATCAGGATGGACATTTTCAAGTGTCTTTGTCAGCCATTTTGGAGGACCTTTCTAAGATGGCCCAGGCTGCTTAGTTGACTGAGTGGGGGTTGAATCAAGATTTAGTCCCCCAATTTTGAGTTTGGGTGGTGTTTGATCGAGTTGAGGTCGTATCCCAACGTATATGACGACGTATTTAATGTCAGGCCTTGGTGGAGGACCAAGAGGCCAAGGTGGACAATGTAGTTGGAGGAACGGTGAGTGGTATTGGAGTAACACTGTGGAGTGAACAGTGAGTGGTATTGGAGTAATGTTGTGGGGTGAACGGTGAGTGGTATTGGAGTAACGTTGTGGGGTGAACAGTGAGTGGTATTGGAGTAACACTGTGGAGTTACGGTGACCAACGTGCAGCAACCAGAGTTTAGTGCGGCAGTGACCACGGTGCCGAGGGACCACGGTAATTGGGAGTGTTGGGGAGTTGGAGGGAGTGGGCTGGCACTGGAGCAGTGTATGTTGTGGGTAGCGTATGATGTGGGCAATCGAGGGAGCCACGGTGCGAGAGTTCAGTGGGGACTGCGCAGTGGTATACCAACAATGGAGTTTTGCTCCATTTTGTGTGTATACACAGTACACTGCAAGGAGGGCACCCCACCCGTTATACCAGTAGATGATGCTCAGACTTTAGCACTGGTCACGGGTAATAAAAAACGCGGGTTTGATGCAATACACAGTACCACACAAACACAGTCACACTCTTAACACAAACTTGACTCTAGCATATATGCTCTTAAAACAGGGTTAACTCCAGCATATACGGCAGACTTACCACATGCCAAACGCCATTGAACTTGAACTGCAATCACACCATTCAACGCAACACCTCCAAGAAGCACACTATTCGACGAAACACCTTGCTCCGGTCTTCACACCGATTCAACCTTCTATGCACCAGGTAGCAAAACAATGCCTCAACGCAGCAATGCAGTTTCGACCAATGCATTCAACAACAATGCACATGATTTTGCAAGAATATGACAGAGGTGTCAGTCTACAAAAAAGTGCAGAACATAGACAGGAGGGAGTTACAAGGGCAGAGAAGGAAGCCAAAAAATGGAGCTGGCTCTGATACCATGTCAGGCCAGGAGGTAACTCCTTAAAGTGAATTGTGTTTTGCATTAAGGGTGAACACAAATATATACATGGAGGGAGTGTTAATTTCTGAACATTTTCTATGTCATTTCAGATTAGGGCACAATATTGAAGCAAATAGAACATAATAATAGATCGATAGAAGACAAGCCAAAACAGAGATGATGAATGGTGGCGTTACGGGGATTAGCAGGATGCTTCTACCAGCAAAGTCTCCGATAGGTCATTCAGCCAAGTGTGTCACACATAACCCCAGTACAACCCAAACAGAGAATACTCCACAAATACACAGCACCAAGAACGTAGCTCCAACGCCATCAAGAGAGAAGAAAATCTCCACACAATGTGTGTGTGAAATGAACTCCAAGTCTCTCCAATATATAGGCATCTTTGGGGGTGTGTGACACGCACTTTAAGACATTTAAGTCTATATTATATTCCAGGCCGACCTAGCACATAAGTGGAATAAATTCAAAGTCCATGTTCTGCTCATCCGATCGAGATGATCCTTAGATCAATCTTACACCTCTCCGAAAGAGGAATCCAATAAAAATATTGGGATCGTCATCTGAGTAACACAACTCGGAGTTTGGACCTAGTTGTCCAATTTTAACACTCCCTCTCAACTAGGGCGAACTCCGTCCACTAGTGCAATCGAAACATCGTGCGTCATCTCGCTATAACTTGCTTTGCTGGCCTCTTTATTTCAGAACAAAAGTGGGTCAGGCACAAAGACATCATACCCGGCTGACAGATTCAGCCCAGAGGTCTGAAACCTTTATAGGACTCACAAAGAGTCTCATACCAACCCGAAGCTGGTTTACCTGACCCGAAGTCAGTTGGAAGTCCGAAACCTCACTAGGACTCAAGAGAGTCATATACTAACCCGAAGTCAGTTGGAGGTTCGAAACCTCGCTAAACTTGATCCCAGATCAAGTGGTTGGACATGTGCCATCCTAGACATAGAGAGTACGGTAATTTCTGATGCGTCCATTAGTCTTGCTATGGTCTTTATTCACATTTCCCACCTCATTGGCCAAATGAGAGGTACTTCCCATGAGTCTGAAACTCCATGGGTAGGATGTATACGAGGCACAGATCAGAGAGAGGTAAACCATCTCAATATCATCACGGTGGGGTAGAAACACACCAACTAGGTTCGGCAAGTCTAGCCCAATGGTTGCTTATAGCACCAAAGCTATCCCCAAAAACCCCTTGGAGCTCCCAGAGCTCATTGTCCAACAAGACCCTCAGAATAGGGTCGTTCCATGATTCCAAGATTCTCACGGAAGGTTAGGAACATGACCTTCCCCAAGGGAATTGTGAGAATATTCGCGACCTGTTCATCAGTTCCTATATGATTGAGCCTTACGGCGCCTCACTGTACCATATCCCAGATAAAGTGGTACCAGCCATCAACATGCTTGGATCAATCGTGGAACCTGGGATTATATGACAAATGAATCCCCCTTTGGTTATCACAAAGGATAACAGTGGCATCTAGCACATGCTCGAACAACTCACTGAAGAGCTTTCGCAACCAAGTGACTTCACAATGGGTCATACATGCTGCAATGTTTTCGACCTCAGCGGTGCTCAAGGCTACCGACTTCCTTTTCCTGCCCGAAGCAGATCTACTTGTGAAGTATCATCCAGATGTGCTCTTACGATCCACCACACTGCCAACTCAATCGACATCAGTATATCCAAGGAGTGTCATGCTCTTGGCAGTGTATCTCAGACCATGGTCTATCGTGCCATAGAGATATCTCAAGAGTTTCTTGGCACCAACCCAGTGAATGTTATGATCAAACATGTGTTGACTCAAGATGTTCACTGCACAACATACGTCTGGACGAGTGTTCACTACGAACAACAGAGCCCCTACGAGTTGACGATACTCAGTAGGATTTGCTAACACGGGCCCAGAAGCGCTGCCACTCAACCTTTTAAAGTTGAGTTCCGTCGGTGTCGACACAGAATTTCAGTCCATCATGCTAAATCTTTCCAGAAGCTTTGCGATGTATTTTCCTTGAGAAGGAAAATCTCGCCAGGTCTCTGCCAGACCTCCAGGCCTAGGAAGTAGTGTCTCGGTCCTAGGTCCTTCATCTCGCTCTCAGCAGCGAGCTCCCTCTTGTACTGATGAATGAGAGGGTCAACATTGTCAGGAACACGGTCTTCACATCCATCTTATGAAGACTCCATCCTTGCGTAGCAGCAAAGACTATACTAGATCGAATGGTGGTATATCGGGCCACAGGTGCAAATATGTCATCATAGTCTCTGCCTTTCACGGGCAACGAATCTTGCCTTGGAATTTTCATCACCTCCATTAGATCCATGCTTGATCTTATAACGAGGTGACAACAGCTTTGTCCTTTGGTCTAGGGACCATATCCCAGACATCATCCTGACATCCTTCCAGACTTTGATGCTTTCCAGTTTCTGCAAATGATCCAGGCTCATATTATACTCATGGCAGCTAGATACCCTTATATTTATATGGCTTCTCGATTTTCCTTCAGAATTTCCCCCTCTGAAGCCATATGTCTCTGAGCCATGAGGATCTTCTTTCGTTCAGCAAGGGTATCCGCTCAGGAGTTTATACAGTTGTATTCTTCCTCTTAATGCTCGCTTCTCGCTCGAGACGAGACATCTATTTTAAATGAGGGCATCCTAGACACCAACTTGGAAAGGGGACTTAATCTCTCACAGTCAAAGCCATCCAACAGGCTTTGTTGATCATGGTTCAAGATTCTAATAACGTGACGGAAAGCTGCAAAAACTTCTCAGTTCACACTTTAAGTTTACCATTGCGCTTCAATATAAGACTGATACAGTCACATGCTTACTGCTAGATAGGTGTCTATCTATGTCACTGTCATACAGGGGGAATATATCTACAAGCCTCAGCTTGTGACAGAAGACCTTACAGCAACTACCTTTTATTCTGTGGAGATCTGCTGTAGCTTCCTCAAACAGCCTTTTAAGACTGCAACTTACTGAACTAGGGATCCAATCTGCCTTGGTTTATCCTGCACTTGAGGCTTTGCATCCTGATTTGCTTCCAAATCTGCCCATTTTTGGTTATTTCAAAAGACTGCTCCTAGGGCTGTCAAAATTTTGCCTAGTTCAATGACTTGCATCTTTGCCCATCTCGTCAACAATCTGACCGCTACATAGAATTGCCCCAAGGACTTCTGCAGTCAACCCTTAAAACTTTCAACTCCAAAAAAAAAGTGCTTTAGGGCTTCCAGATCTGCCCAACTATAGTTAATGGTTCACTGCTCTTCAGTTCTCAGTTCTGCAATTTTTTTTTTTTTCTCCTAAATTTGCACTGATATAGGAACCAGTCTGACAGATGTTTCAGACACAGAATTTTCCCTATTTCATGCCAGTCCATACCTTATGTGATACCTTTCTCTTATGCAGATCTAACATAGTCATAAGATAGTTCTGCTCATCAAAGTTTCATAAGGGTACAGGCCAATCCTGGTCATCAATGTTTCAGCCCCAATCATCCAGCAAGATAAATCTCAAGTTGTTAGCTCCCTGTAATTTGCAAGATTGGCAAAGTCAAACTGTAGAGAGAACACTTGAACCACTTTGGGATTCTAGGATCTAGCCCTCCTGAATCTGGAGAGGGATTTCTCCAATAAAGTGCAAAGATTGATTTATCTTTAAGGCTTTTGGGTAATGATATTAGGTAGTTATGAAGAGCAAGGGTTTTTGTTTGTTTTGGATGGTTGAGCATGATTATTAGTTGAGTGGAAAGTCCTAAATGGAAAGAGTTTCAAAGGTGTGAAGTTGCAAGCAATCAGAACAAGCTTTGGCTAAAAAGATAGATATAACGTTGGTTTTTAGTCCATTGGGCTATGGAGTCATAAAAGGGTTTAATTGAGCAACAACTTCAAGAGTGGTCCAAGGGGCAAGTC
>CM076581.1:1149834984-1150075375 GCA_034641835.2 Pinus albicaulis
ATCAATAACCAGTCAAACACTCGTATCGTACATGGCTATCCTCTGCACACCTTAGTTAACCTCCGGGCAAGTTCAACGTGCGACCACCGTCTGATGGCCCTTCTCCAAATCAACGACTCTTGGAAATTTCGCTCGGCTTCCAACGTCGGGCTTTAACGTGCGATGGCGCGGGTTAAATGGTGGTTTTCTGGGGGTCACTTCGCCACGTGTCGCATTCCCTATGGAATCGCTCGCGAATAGGAAATACCGCCTTCTCCACAAAAGCGGTGCGATATGGGCAACCCGCTTTTGTGATTTCGCTCGTGGTTTTGGTAGATGGCTTGACCACGGGTGCAAGTCTGGTTCTGCTATCCTTTTGTTTGTTAACTGATGTCCAATCCTCGGGTCAGGTTCTGAAAGCACAACAATTTTGTCTCTTTATTAAGCGGGATTTTTATATTTGAATAGTTTTCACGACCCCGTTTATCTACACAGACCTCGCCTTCGGGTGGGGTGAGTTCACAGGGTTATCCAACAATTTACGGGAATTCAAAGACAGAAGAATGGAATTATCAGTACCCAATCGCCTCACAGTTAAACAATTCTTCACAATTAGTAGTTCGAGATAATTCAATGGAAACTAATCTTGGAAATAATTTAACTGGAAACAATTGTTCACACACAGAGGTTTATTGCAGAAATCCCCTCTCTACTTTCCTCTTCCCTCTCTACTTTTATTCATATGAGGAATTACAATTTATATACATAACATATGGCTCTTCGGTTCCTCTGAGAGGACCGTTCTAGAAATCAAAAGGTCTAATTATAATAATTCAACTAACTGAAACTGTTCGACTCCTACAACTCTAACTAGTCTAAGTAATACAGTCAGCTGAGGTATTGACACCTAGCTGTTACAACTCAAATGTTTTTGAACCCTCCTAGCCACAACATGTGGACAAAACCTCCTACATTGCTGGCTAGTGCCTAATGCCCCTGCATCATCGTGTGACATAAACCTATTAACAAAATTGAATTCCTTGAATTTCACCAAATATTTTCTTTGAATTCCTTGCTTTTAAAAGCCAATGATATCCCTAATTGTGCTAATGTTACGTAAATTCCTTGTCCTAGTGCCTCACACTCTACTATGAATGTTTTACCAAAAGTAGGTGCAACCGATGTTGGTGTAGAAGACATGGCATCCATTGAAAGAGAGAATGCCAAAGTAGCCTCATCATTCCATATAAATGATATTTTCTTCAAGAGATATGTGAGTGGACTTGAAATGCATACATAATTCTTAACAAATGATCAATAATATCATGTAAGTCTAAAAAATCTTCTAAGAACCTTGAGTTTCTTAGGAAAAGGTCATTTTGTAATAGCTTGCATCTTTTGAGGCTCCAACTTCACTCCTTCCTTTAAAACAATATGAACCAAATACTCGAATTCTTATTTCCCAAAAGCACATTTGGATATTTTTACATAAAAATGATTGTTCTCAATAATTATTTATATAACTTTTCCACATTTTTAGTGTGGTATTCCCATGATTGATTATAAATATGTGAATTATCAAAGAAAACCAACAAAAATTTTATAAGATGGGATCAAACAAAATTGTTCTTAAGTCGAGCCCGTCGGACTTCAAACGGCGATAAACCGTAATTCAAACCAAATTCGCGTTCCAAAATAGCCTGCTGACGTCGGCCAATTTTGTGACGCGAAAACCAAATGAATTCTGCCCTAATCTTTTTCAGGTCCGAAGTTGGGCTGGCGTATGGAGGGAGAGTTGTGACGTGAATTTCTTATCAAATTCGCCCTAATATTTTCCGGGTCTGGATTTCCATTGCGCGAGTGGCCCAAACAAAGATCCGCTCCAATCTACTTCTACCACGTGTCCTCAATAAAAACTTTCCCTGCTCCCGGCTGCAGGTGCATTCGATGGCATTTAAGGCGATGGGACATGGATATGGCGATTTCATATCAATCGCATTAACATTTAATGCTTTTCAATTAAGTTTTCACATCAAATCCACATTAATTAATTTTTAACATTGTTCAAGATCGGACCTCCACTCCTCTTAGCGATTTCGCATGCTCCAATATGATCCGGCCTTCGAATCTCATTATTAATGATCAGAGATTAATTATGACAGGCATCCTTTGATTGCATTTCAGTCGGGTCAACAAAATGGTGTTTAGCTATGGTTTTTTAGACAAGCCGGTTGCTGGATTACACTGCCTGCTAACTGTGACGATAAGGAGAAGTGGCCAGCTGAACTACTGCCTATACCTTGCAGCATATCTGCATTTCTCTCGGTTCTGTCTCTCTCTGTCTTCCTCTGTTAATTGGAATTATGCTTCTATGTCTCCTCTTGTGCCCACTATGCCTGAGACTGCACCCATGCCTCGCGTGCGTCATAGGATGCGTTGCCGCAGGGGGAGCACTAGAGGTCAACCCCTGCGCGCTCCCTCCAGCCCCTCAACAGAGTCGACTTCCGGCTAGTCCAGTGATTATTACGCAGGTCGATATCCAAATACTAGGAGTGGGCGGGGTTGGGTTGTAGGATCTGGCCACCGTATGGATTCCCCTACTCCTCGCTTCCCCACCGCTAGTTCACCTTCTCCAATGACGTGCACTGCGCAATTTTCCTTTAATTTCTCTCTCAACTGCCTACGAATCACGGCTTTAGTCACTGTGGTCTTCCACGAGGAGGCCCAAACAGAGGAAGAATGCACCCGTCCGGCAGGTCTGAGCTCAGAAAAATTTGGCCAGCATTCGGGCCTTCAGGAGGGGAGCCATGGCATGCATGTGGAGGTAGCACCTAGCGATCCTGGACCTTCCGAAGGATGGTGCCAAATCATGGAGGAACCACCGGAGGAGTAGTTTGGTTAATTTGTTTTTCTTGCTTAGCAGGCCCACTTAATTGGGCTGCGTCTAGATTATTTTACTGTGCTGGAGCTTTGTAATATTTTTGAATTCTGTAAATTAAATGTTCAAGACTGGTTTCCTCGTATGAGGGCAGTCTTCTTAATTTTTTGATTTTTTGATGACAAATTTGCCATGATTCTGGCCAGGCAATGTTTTTTACTTCAGTGTAATTTTATTCGCAATGTTAATAGATTAACTTTACTTAGAATTCTCACATGATTAGCGTTTTTCTTGATCTGTTCAAGGATTTTGGGTACTTTAATTTGTATTAGGAACAATGGACGTCAGTACTCTATCTGTTGCTTTACTGTTCTACATACTGCTATTTCACTTTCTTATAGATGCCTCGGGCATATTTGGATGCTTTCTCAGATTGTCGATAATCTCCATGTGGACCGTTACTGGATTTTATATCATGTCCCTGTATGTGACATGGGGTATTTTTCTATCATTGTCTCGGGTGGGACTTCCACTTTTCTGGATGGATATTTGGGTTCCAATCTTCAGATGTGAAAATGTAATGACTTCATGGACTGTTTTACTTCATATAATATATTCAAAACAGAGTTTTTTATCTTGTGAAAAAAAAATGATTAATGTTTATCACTCTTCCTTCAAAACTAGCGATGTTGGTCTATGTTGCTGGTTTATTGATATGGTCTGATGGTATTTTTATATTTTTGACATATCAAACTCCTCACATGATTAGCGTCTTTCTCAGTTGCAGGATTTTGGGTACTTTAATTTTTATTTGGAACAATGGACGTCGGTACTCTATCTGTTGCTTTACTATTCTACATACTGCTATTTCACTTTCTTATATATGCCTCGGGCATATTTGGATGCTTTCTATTTGCTCTTTCCATAATCCATGCAGGACCATTACTAGGCTGTATATCAAGTCCCCGATGTGACAAAGCTTATCACTGTCTAGGGTGGGACTTCCACTTTCCTGGATGGATATTTGGGTTCCAATCTTCAGATGTGAAAATGTAATAACTTCATGGACTATTTTAATTCATATAATATATTCAAAACAACATTTTTTCTCTTGTGAAAAAAAAATGATTAATTTTTATCACTCTGCCTTCAAAACTAGCGATGCTGGTCTATGTTGCTGGTTTATTGATATGGTCTGATGGTCTTTTTATATTTTGGACATATCACAATCCTCACATGATTAGCGTTTTTCTCTGTTCAAGGATTTTGGGTACTTTAATCTGTATTTGGAACAATGGACATCGGTACTCTATCTATTGTTTTAGTATTCTACATATTTCTATTTCACTTTCTTATAGATGCTTCGGGCATATTTGGATGCTTTCTCAGATTTTTCGATAATCTCGATGTGGACCGTTACTGGGTTTTATATCAAGTCCCTGTATGTGACATGGGGTATTTTTCTATCACTGTCTAGGGTGGGACTTCTACTTTTCTAGATGGATATTTGGGTTCCAATCTTCAGATGTGAAAATGTAATAACTTCATGGACTATTTTACTTCATATAATATATTCAAAACAATGTTTTTTCTCTTGTGAAAAAAAAATGATTAATGTTTATCACTCTGCCTTCAAAACTAGCGATGCTGGTCTATGTTGCTGGTTTATTGATATGGTCTGATGGTCTTTTTATATTTTGGACATATCACACTTCTCACATGATTAGCGTTTTTCTCTGTTGCAGGATTTTGGGTACTTTAATTTGTATTTGGAACAATGGACGTCGGTACTCTATCTGTTGCTTTACTATTCTACATACTGCTATTTCACTTTCTTATAGATGCCTCGTGCATATTTGGATGCTTTCTCAGATTGTCGATAATCTCCATGTGGACCGTTACTGGGTTTTATATCAAGTCCCTGTATGTGACATGGGTATTTTTCTATCACTGTCTGGGGTGGGACTTCCACTTTTCTGGATGGATATTTGGGTTCCAATCTTCAGATGTGAAAATGTAATAACTTCATGGATTGTTTTACTTCATATAATATATTCAAAACAACGTTTTTTCTCTTGTGAAAAAAAAAATGATTAATGTTTATCACTTTGCCTTCAAAACTAGCGATGCTGGTCTATGTTGTTGGTTTATTGATATGGTTTGATGGTCTTCTTATATTTTTGACATATCACACTCCTCACATGATTAGCGTTTTTCTCTGTTGCAGGATTTTGGGTACTTTAATTTGTATTTGGAACAATGGACGTCGGTACTCTATCTGTTGTTTTACTATTCTACATACTGCTATTTCACTTTCTTATAGATGCCTCGGGTATATTTGGATGCTTTCTCAGATTTGTCGATAATCTCCATGTGGACCGTTACTGGGTTTTATATCAAGTCCCTGTATGTGACATGGGGTATTTTTCTATCACTGTCTGGGGTGGGACTTCCACTTTCTGGATGGATATTTGGGTTCCAATCTTCAGATGTGAAAATGTAATGACTTCATGGACTATTTTACTTCATATAATATATTCAAAACAACGTTTTCTCTCTTGTGAAAAAAAAATGATTAATGTTTATCACTCTGCCTTCAAAACTAGCGATGCTGGTCTATGTTGCTGGTTTATTGATATGGTCTGATGGTCTTTTTATATTTTGGATATATCACACTCCTCACATGATTAGCGTTTTTCTCTGTTGCAGGATTTTGGGTACTTTAATTTGTATTTGGAACAATGGACGTCGGTACTCTATCTGTTGCTTTACTATTCTACATATTGTTATTTCACTTTCTTATAGATGCCTCGGGCATATTTGGATGCTTTCTCAGATTGTCGATAATCTCCATGTGGACCGTTACTGGGTTTTATATCATGTCCCTGTATGTGACATGGGGTATTTTTCTATCATTGTCTAGGTGGGACTTCCACTTTTCTGGATGGATATTTGGGTTCCAATCTTCAGATGTGAAAATGTAATGACTTCATGGACTGTTTTACTTCATATAATATATTCAAAACAACGTTTTTCCTCTTTTAAAGTTTCATTTTTTTTTTTTTAAATTGAACCCGCCGTCGGTATACCGATGCCTTGTAGACATCGGAATTGCGATAAATCAGAAACATCGGAAGAGCGACAGTATAAAAACGTCGGACCACATTTCGTCAGAATTGCGACAGCTTACAAACATCGGAAGAGAGAAGTTCAAAACGTCGGACCACATTTCGTCGGAATTACAACATCTTACAAATGTCGGAAGAGCGACGTCCAAAACGTCGGACCAAACTGCGTCAGAATTGCGACCGTTTACAAACGTCGGAAGAGCAACGTTCAAAACGTCGGATGACATTTCGCCGGAAGTGCAACCGTTTACAAACGTCGGAAGCGCGACGGTTTGTGAGACGTCGGAAGAGTGACGCTTGTTCAGAAGTGACAGAAGAAGTGTCGATAGTGCGACACTTTTTAGGTGTGTCGGAACTGCGATGGCATGAAAAACCACGTTTTGTCTGCCCTTGAACTGTCGCTCTTGCGACGACTATGTGTCGGAATAGCGACGAATTGGCCATCGGAATTTCTGCCAAATTTTCTAGTGGTTTATCAGCTGCTACTGGAAGGGAGCTCCAACCCCCTTTCTTCTCGTTTACTAACCACTCTTGGAAGGGAGCTTCAACCCCCTAAACATAACACCAGCTTCTACTGGCAGAAAGCTTCTACTTCCATACTGAAGGCTTCAACCCTCAGACCCACCAGATTTCTTCATTTTCTTCAGCACACTTGCGCCAGTTCTTCCTCATTACTTCAGTAGATCATACTAGAGCTTCATCATATTCAGATCTAGAGATCTTGAACCATCATTATATCCATGGGTGCATCATAGATTCAGATCTATCAATTAAAAATAGAGTTCATCCATGCAGGTATTCCTTAGAGAAATTTATTTATTAACAACCCTTACTCATGCACCCTTTGCACTATGATATTCTTCTCCTTATATAGATTTAGCTTTTACCAATACCGTGAGTCAAAACCGCTCAACTGCTAATGGTAATCCTAGACGGAATCAAATAGATAATACAACGCTCAATACTGTGGGATAATACCATGGTAAATCCCCCTGGTATTATAATTTTGGAGCGCAAAAGGGCATACACAACTTGGAACATACTTCTCCACGTGCATACACTACTTGGCCTTTACAAACCAGCGTATACGTTGTGGCATATTAAAAATAACCAATCTGGTGCACAAAACTTCTGAGAGACTGCTGAGATTCTTTAGAATAGTTTCTTTTTCCTTTGCCAGAGAGTTGCCATCAAGGACAATCAATTAGAACACAGGAAACATATTGCCAACAATCTCCCCCTTTGGACTTGATGGCAACCATAATCATTAAAACATTAGGCATCTGTATTTAACCATCCTTAGAATTCTCCCCCTTTGAAATCAAGGGCAAAGGGTAGATCAACATCCCTTGTACAGAAATTACCATGCTCCCCCTAAGTTCATGCTTGAATATTCAGACATATTTTTTTAATGAAGTACATGACTTTTCACCCGAGTATGACCTTTCCTATCACCAATTACTCATACTTGCATCAATGATCCAACTAAGTGGATTTACATATTTGACTCAACTACCCAAAAAAGTGGGTATACAAATTGGAACAAGTCCTTACATGACTGAATATAACAATTTACATCATAGATCTCAACATGACCTTTTTATAAACAAGACCAATGAATCTCAATCATGAGATCAGACCACAAAAAACACTTAGAATGCCAACAATGCATCCTTTCCCATAGGACAAGGGATCCCCCTTAGCTTGTGCACCCAGAGATATCCGAAAACACCGCAATTGTTCTGAAAATGTTGACCTAGAAAATTGTGCCAGCAAAAACGCATACGCATTTTTACATATATAAACTCACGTATATACGTGACTGTCCTTTATGAAATCTGTGTATCCAATTTAATCTTCTGAATTTAAGCAGATCTGATCTTCTGAGCGACAGAGACAACTCTCAGCTTTTGCTTGAGATATTCAAATGCTTTCCTGGGAAGAGGTTTAGTAAATATATCAGCAACTTGTTCTTTGGAGGGAACATACTCCAATTTCACCTTTTGTTCAAGCACTTGTTCACGTAAGAAGTGATACTTGATAGGAATGTGCTTGGTCTTGGAATGCATAACATGATTCTTTGAGATACTGAAGGCACTTGTATTATCAGACATAATGGATATGGGAGGTGAGCATTTGATTTGAATGTCTTGTAAAGTATGCATCATCCAACGAAGTTGTGTGCAACATGATGCGGCATCCACATATTCTGCTTCTGCTGTAGATAAGGCAATATATCTTTGCTTTTTTCTAAACCAAGATACTAATTAGGGCCCCATATAGAATGCACCACCACTAGTGCTCTTCCGGTCATCAACATTTCTAGCCCAATCTGCATCTGTGTAAGCATGAACAGTGAGATCAACATTCTTTGGATACCATAGTCCAAAGTCTTGAGTTCCTTGTAGATATTTGACTATTCTTTTTACAACCTAAAGTTGAGACTCTTTTGGATTAGCTTGGAATCGTCCAACAATCCCAACTGCATGCATAATGTCTAGTCTTGTCCTAGTGAGATAAAGTAGACTTCCAATCATGGATCTGGATTATGGTTGATTCACCGTGGAAGAATCATCATGAGAACTGAGGTTACACCTGGTTATCATTGGTGTACTTACAGGTTTACAATCTTCCATCCAATACTACTTCAAAATTTTCTTAAGATATTTTTCTTGTGATAAAAATATGCCATCTGTTGCTTGTTGCACTTGTAAGCCAAGAAAGAATTTAGTTCCCCAAGTAAAGACATTTCAAATTCTTACTGCATAACAGAAGCAAATTTTTGACTCATGGACTCTTCATTACTTCCAAAAATGATGTCATCAACATATACAACCACAATCAATAGTTTATCATTTTCAGTTTTTGTGTATAAGTTGCTATTAGCAGATCCCTTTGAAAATCCTTGTTCATGAAGATATTTGTCAAGACGATAATACCATGCCCTTGGAGCTTGTTTGAGACCATATAAAGCCTTTTTAAGTTTACAAAAAAGTTTTTCATCATTGCCCAAAATGAATCCTTCTGGTTGTTCTATATAAACTTCTTCTTTTAGATCACCATTTGAGGAAAATAGATTTAAAATCCATTTGATAAACTTTGATTTGTTGAAAGCTTGAAAAAGCAAGAAACATTTTGATGGCTTCAAGTCTAGCTACAAGAGAAAATGTTTCTTCAAAGTCTATACCTTCTTGTTGAGCATACCCTTTCCAAACAAGTCTAGCCTTGTTTCTAATAACATCTCCATTTTCATTTAACTTGTTCTTGAATATCCATTTTTTTCCAACAACATTTTAATCGTGAGCTCTTGGAACTAGTTCCCAAGTATGATTCTTTTCAATTTGATCAAGTTCTTCATTCATGGCTTGAATCCAACATTCATCTTTACTAGCTTGATTGAAATTTTGTGGTTCAATGGTGGATAAAAATGCTAGATAGTTAGTAGACCCTACAAGAGTTCTTCTTGTTTGGACACCTGATCCCTTTTCTCCCAAAATTTTAGATTCTGGATGATTCTTTTGAACATATCTGGATGGAACCTTTTCAGATAGATCTTCTTCTACTGCTTCATTGGGTTCACCTTCTATATTATCTCTATTAGATGCAGGGAGATATACATCATCATCATCTTCATTTGTTCTTTGTATTTCCCCTTTTGGCGCTGAGAGAGATTCATCAATTACAATGTCAATGCATTCAACAATCTTTCGAAGTCTTTTATTGTAGCATTTATATGCTTTACTTCTAGAAGAGTAACCAAGAAATATTCCTTCATCCGCTCTAGGTTCAAACTTGCTAAGTTTTTCATCATTGTTCTTGATAAAACATTTGCTTCCAAAAACTTTAAAATGCTTTATAGTGGGAAGACTACCATCCCAAAGCTCATATGGAGTTTTATCACTGTTTACACAAACATGTGCTTTTTTAAGAATATTTACCACAATATGTACTACTTCTCCCCAAAATGTGTGAGGTGTTCCTAAATCATCAAGCATAGCTCAAGCCATCTGTTGAACTGTTCTATTCATTCTTTCTGCTACACAATTTTGTTGTGGGGTACCAGCTACAGAAAACTGTCTTTTTATGCCATGTTGTTCACAAAAATAAAATAATTCATCTGATATATATTAACCTCCTCGATCAGATCTAAGATAATTGATCTTTATATCTAATTCATTTTCAACCAGTGCTTTGAAGATCTGAAATTTTTCGAATGCTTCATCTTTGTGTTTTAGCAACCCAATCCAACACATTCTAGAGAAATCATCAATAAACAAAATATAATATCGTTCTCCACAGGGTGAAATTTTTCTCATAGGTCCACATATATCAGTATGAATGAGTTCAAGAGGCTTACTTGTTGATCCTTCTTTTGCATTAAATTTCACTCTGGTTTGCTTACCGAATTGGCAAGATTTGCATATGGTACTCTCAGGCAAAGTAATATTGGGAAGATCACGAACAACTTTGAGTATGCTAGATTTGTTGATTTGAGAGAAGCTCAAATGCCCCAATCTTCTATGCCATAACCAATTTTCTGAAGATTTACCCAAGTAACATTGTTCTTTACAGCTTTTCAATACATACAAATTGCTTGGTGTTTTATTTCCTTTTATAATTGTTTTTCCTGTATCAAGATCACGTACCACACATTCTTTTGAGCTAAAGACAACTTCAGTTCCTTGATCACACATTTGACTTACACTTAACATGTTATGCTTTAATCCATCCACATACATAACATTGTTAGCTTTCACCTTTTCCTTTAGAAAAATAGAACCTTTTTCCTTAATGATAGCAGGAATATCATTTCCAAAAGTTACATTTTTTTCTCTTTCAAGAGAATTGTATGCAAGAATTTTATTTATGTCACCTGTCATGTGTTTTTAGCATCCACTATCAATGTACCATTGATTTTCTTCTCCTTCTGCAAATAAAGCTATGCCACAGCTCTCAACCTTTAATTCCTTCTTTCTCCATACTTTGGAAGTTGAAGGTATATGCTCTTTTGGCTGAAGTTTGCTCCTGCATTCAGATTCTTCATGACCAAATTTATTGCAATAAGCACATTCAATTTCATTCTGAAGAGGAGAAAAGTTTTTATATGTATTTTTATTTATTCTAGTATCAATTATTTTCTTTCTTGCTTCTCTAGTCATGATGGTTTTGTATGCAACACATGGAACAACGTTGTGACCAAAATTATGACATGAGAAACATTTTCCATGCAAGAAGAAATTTTTGCGATCATGGAACCTTCTATTTGTGTTTACTTGTTGGTTGGTATTTCTCTGCAAGGTATTCCTGTTAGTGTTCTTTGTATTGAGGTGGTCATGATTTACCTGTAAAGTTTCTTTGTTTCCTTGCTGAGTGACAAAATGTTGTAGGCTGGCTGTAGCTACTTTTAGATAGTTTGGTGCTGCAGACTGAGAAGATTCTCCAACATATCCAAGACTTGTCTTTATAAGAGGAGAAGTTGTACCTTGATAATTTCATCTAAGGTTTCAGATCCTTTATAAAATCTAAGATTCAAAGTCTTTACTTTCTCAATTTCTTTTCTTAGGCTTACTATTTCACATTCTAATTTCTCATTATGTTTCTCCTTTTTTTCAAGTTGATTTCTTAGAGTTTCTATGGATATTTTGTTTTCTTCCAAACATATTTTGAGCTAATTGATTTCTTCAAGAAAATCATTGTCTTATAGAGCATCCATAAAGGTATCTTTTTCCTCGCTAGACTCTTTTTCGAATTCCATGAGAAGTCTAAGATCTTGATTAGATTCTTCCTCATTGTCTGATAACCCATCACTATCTTCATGAGTATAATAAATTTTTCTAGTGCTAAACTGATTCTTATTTCTTCTTGCTACTTCATTTCCTTTTTCCTGTGTTTCTTTATGAGGACACTTAGTAGCATAATTACCAACTCTTCCACAAGAAAAACATTTGAAAGGAAGCTTACCTCTGAACCTTCTAGTGCCAAGTTGGAACTTTTTTACAAATTTACCTCATCTTCTTCTGAAACATACCTTGATCCTTCTGTTTCTTGTACTTATTTTCCTTTTGTAGAAGATCTAAAGACGACTTATTTGACTTCAGATTATCCTCCTTCTCTCATTTCACATGCAGTTAGAATGCCATGAAGTTGAACAATAGTAAGACTTTGAAGATCCTACTTCTCTTCAATAGCAGACACTTTTGACTCAAATTTTGAAGTTAGAGATCTTAAAATTTTTTCAACCAGAGTAGTGTCAGTTATGGTTTCACCCAAATTTCTCATACGATTTACAATATCATCTAGATGTAAAAATAAATTGGCAATGCTCTCCTCATTATGCATCCTTATATTTTCATATTGAATTCTGAGAGTTTGGAGTTTAGCACTTTTTACCTTTGTATCACCTTCATAGCTTAGAATGATTTTGTCCCATATTTCCTTTGTTATATTCAACTGCATGACCTTGAGAAATTCTGATTCAATTAGACTCCCCAATAGTGCATTGACCGCCTTTACATTTGTTTCATAGTTCTCTCTTGTTGTTGCATCTGTTGGAACTGAGGCTGGATATTGGTAACCTCCTTCAACAATAGCCCATACATCTGCTCCAAGAGACTGAAGATAGGATCTTGTCCTTGTTTTCTAGAATATTAAATTGTTTTCATTGAAGAGTGGAGGCCTGATAGATGTTGTCCCATCTTGATTGCTCATCTTGGTTGATCTTCCTTCTAGCGACTAACCTTCTTCAGAAGGACCTCCTCTGACACCAATTGTTGGGAAAAATACTGAGAGAGGGGGGGGGGGGGGGGTGAATCAATATTTAGAGCTCATATCTATAAATTTAACCTTTTATTTTATAGAATTCCATACGTGGTTTTTATGAACCGAACTCCTGTATACACGCGGATATGCTGAAAGAAACTAGCGTATACTGATATAAATTTCTAGTTTTAGAAAACTTCTCAGAAACAGTCTTTAAATCAGATTTACCAGTTATGCATCAGGTTAGATAATAAGTAAATATTTGCAGTAGCAGCAGTATAAAACATCACACAAGTGGAACACATGAACACCAATATTTAAGGTGGAAACCCAATTCGGGAGAAAACCGCCACTGCTGTTGTCTCTGTCTTCAATATTTATTATAAGGAAAACTATTTACAACATTGTACTGATGCAGAATCATATCAGTACGCAGGATTCTACCTGTAGAAGGCTACAAACTTCACTCTTTTACCAGCTGCTGCTGGAAGGGAGCTCCAACCCCCTTTCTTCTCGTTTACCAGCTACTCTTGGAAGGGAGCTTCAACCCCCTAAACATAACACCAGCTTCTACTGGCAGAAAGCTTCTACTTCCATACTGAAGGCTTCAACCCTCAGACCCACCAGATTTTTTCATTTTCTTCAGCACACTTGTGAAAGTTCTTCCTCAGTACTTCAGTAGATCATACTAGAGCTTCATCATCTTCAGATCTAGAGATCTTGAACCATAATTTTATCCATGGGTGCATCATAGATTCATATCTGTCAATTAAAAATAGAGTTCATCCATGCAGATATTCCTTAGAGAAATTTATTTATTAACCCTTACTCATGCACCCTTTGCACTATGATATTCTTCTCCTTATATAGATTTAGCTTTTACCAATACCATGATTCAAAACCACTCAACTGCTGATGGTAATCCTAGACGGAATCAAATAGATAATACAAAGCTCAATACTGTGGGCTAATACCATGGTAAATCCCCCTGGTATTATAATTTTGGAGCGCAAAAAGGCATACGCGACTTGGGACGTACTTCTCCGCGTGCATACGCTACTTGGCCTTTACAAACCTGCGTATACATTGTGACATATTAAAAATAACCAATCTGGTGCACAAAACTTCTAAGAGACTGCTGAGATTCTTCAAAATAGTTTCTTCATCCTTTGCCAAAGATTTTCCATCAAGGAAAATCAATTAGAACATAGGAAAAATATTGCCAACAATACCCTCAGATGTGAAAGAGAGGGTTTCTTACCAGTCCATGCCTCATGTGGATTCTTATCCTCCAATGTTGATGAAGGTGATCTGTTAACTAGGTAACATGCAGTCTCCACTACCTCTGCCTAGAATTCCTATTCTAACCCGGTACCACTGAGCATGCTTCTTGCCTTTTCCATCAACGTTCTATTCATTATTTTTGCAACTCTATTTTGCTGAGGTGTGTATGGAGTATTCTTCTGTCTTGCTATACCACACTTCTTACAGAACTCTTCAAATTACTTATTGCAGAAGTCTCCATCATTATCCATCCTCAACATCTTTATCTTCTTCTCTGTCTGGTTTTCCACTGGAGCCTTAAATTATTTAAATATTTCAAAGTATTCGTATTTCTTCCTCAAGAAATATATGCATGTATTCCTTGAGAAGTCATCTATGAGTGAAACATAGTACACAAACTTTCCCAGTGATGTAACCGACACAGGTCCAAACACATCACTATGCACAAGCTCTAATATCTTGTTCGCGCCCTTAGCACCAGGAGGAAAACTCCCTTGATTATGCTTCCATATACACAATGTTGACATAAATCGAAATCCAGAGAGAAATTATACATACCTTCTACCATACCATGACCATGCAGTATCTAAAGGCCATTATCTCTAATATTTCCAAGCCTTTGATGCCATAGCATGGTGTTTTCTCTAGAGACCGCTAAGATTTCCACTCCACTTTCAAGAACCACAGAACTGTTTCACCCATCAATAACAGTGCTACCTTGAAGCTTGTACAAAGTTCCAATATGAAATCCCCAAATTAATACCACTACCCCTCGAACCATCTTGCAGGTAGATTTCTCGAATACTGTTTTTACACTTGCATCATCCATCTTGCTTATATAAATCATATTTCTGGCCAATGTAGGAATATGCAGAACACCAGGAAGTGTTCTAATCCTTCCACCTTGCAGCTTCAGCTTGAATTTTCCACGTCTGATGATTATGTCCTTCCTATCATCCCCTAAGAAGACATCACCACCATCATACTTCTCATACTCGCAGAACCACTCCCTATGGGGAGTGAAGTGAAAGGATGCATAATCAACCATGCCTCATGATCTACATGTGTATTTGAATAAGAAGCCAAATACACATCCCCACCTTCATCTGAGGTGGTTTTTTCCTGTGCATAAGGAGCATCATTAGATCCCTTTCCTTTCTCAGGAGATTTAGATCTGCAGTCCTTTTTGTAGTGCCCTTCCTTTCCGCATTTCCACCACACCTTTATAGGGTTTCCTGGAGATTTAGATCTCCCTCTAGATTTATATCTCCCACTCGAAAACTTATTTTTGTTTCTGTTATGGGACCTTCCTAGTACAGATAAGGAATCTCCATTTTGGCCCTCCATATTTCTCTGTCCCATTTCTGCCGACAAAAAGGCTAAGATAATTTCATCAAAGTTCAAGGTAGTTGTATTTCTACCTATTTCAATAACCAGACTGTCCCACGAATCTGGTAGAGAACACAAAAAATTGATGCACTTATCTTCATCTGAGATTTTAATATCAAAAAAATTACAACCGACTTACCATGGTATTGAAGGCGTTTAGATGCTCTGTCACCGAGTCTCCATCCTTCATCCTTAGGTTATAAAGTTTTTTCTGGAGGGATAATTTATTCACCAGAGACTTATATTGGTACAAATTCCCTAACTTGACCCACAATTATTCGTCGTAGCTTCCCAACATACATTCAAAAATACCGAATCTAAGATACACAACCATATTGTGCTCTTTGCCTTCCGATCCAACTTTTCCCAGTCTTCATTTGAAATTTTTGTTGGTTTAGTACTCAGATCTATCATGGTCCACTGATATTTATCCACCAACAGATCCTCCATATTGAGCTTCCACAACTCAAAACTCTAACCATTAAATTTCTCAATCTCTTTCTTTCCATTGCTCTCCATCTTCTTTCACCGCAAGAATCGACCCCGCAGATCTCCCATTGAACAGGGTCTGCCATAGGCACGAGCCAAAAAACCCTCAACAACAAAGGAGTCCCCTTGAAGCCAAAACAACTCTGATATCAAATGTAGGTTTTAACCCTGTACAAAAATTATCTACAAACGAATTCTTAAGAAACATAAAATCAACAATAGCGAGATCATAAAACATAAAACATATATACACAAATATTTTTCCCCTAGATCCCAAATCTGGCCTACCAGCTTGATTTTTCAGTATATCCCTTTTAGTGTTACAACACATATTTATACATGCTGAAGCATTCATAAACTCCAATCCATTAACCCCGGATTAGAACATAATTGTAGTTCCCTTGATCGGAACTACAAAATAATTGGGGCTGAAAACAATCATGCCCCAAAACCATGTGAAAACCCATGCAAAAAACCATAGGGCGGTCCACCCACTGAAAAACAAGAAAAACAAATTCTCAAGGCGTTGCCCCAAACCTCGCGTAGGGGGCTACCCACACCCTGTGGACCCCTGGACAAGGGGGGATACCGCCCCCGTTGCGCATGCGACTAATCGTGGAAAGAATATAACACATACCCAACATGAAAAAAATCCAAGAATTTAGTGCTTTAGTTGGTGCTTCTAGTAAGTTTATCCTACAAAAGAAGGGAGCTAGTGCTTCTTTAGAGAAATTTTGAGGAAAAAATGGGTCTAAAAAAAATGTATAACAAAAGTCAACTTTATAAGAACCAATATGATTCAATATATGATGGTTTCAACCATGGGGGTTGTTTCACCATTTTTTTAGTAAAATTGTAAAAAAATAAAAAATAAATAAAAAACAACTTTTTCAACTTGTATTTTCAACTCATCTCCCTAGGATTTTACTCATATTTTGAGCGTGAGCACTCGTTGGATGCAAAATTTAATTTTGCATCCAAAGAGTACCCATGTTATATACTTTTGATGGACCATACTACATGAAAGTATGCAACATGAGTACTCCTTGGATCAAAAATAAATTTCACATCTAAGGAGTGCTCCAACTCGAAATTTGAGTAAAATCATATAGAGATAAGTTGAAAATGTGAGTTAAAAAAGTTTTTTATTTTTTATTTTTTATTTTTATTTTTCCCCTCCAAAACTTTATGGGGTAATCTAATCTTATTTTATTATTTCCACTATTATTTTATAATACTCCTTAGGAGGCCCATTTTAGACCTCAAAATTTCTCTAATGTGCTAGTGGGTGCTAGCAAATAATCTAAGGGAGTTGGTGCGTCCTATGAGTAAGTGATCACAAAGACATGATGTAAATAGAGTAGGAAATCAAATTTTACATCATAATAACCAAATATTGGTGGCTTTTCCCTTTTGGGTTTCCACATTAAATCTTTGTGTTCTTTTGTGTGTGATACACATGGTGTGTATGTGTATTCATGTCATTACCAACCTAAAAGAGAAAATATAAATTGACATTAAAATTAAAAGTAGATTTAATAATGATTCACCCCACCTCTTAGTATTAACATTGTTTCTAACAAATATTTGGTTGTATGATCAAGTCAACTCGAGTAGTTGACTAGTTAAAAAGAATTTGATTGACTAGAATAATCAACTAACTAAACAAGTGATATGGATTTCAAAAAAATGTTTGAAATAGTCAACATTTGTTTGTGGACCGAATCTTCCACATTTCAAGGAAGTGAGTTATATTTGGAGATTATAAATAAAGGACCTTATGAGTTGAATGTATATTTCATTAATGAACGAAATGATTGTTATGTAAATCATGTAGTGTGATGTCCTGGTGATAATACACTGTGCTTAAGTGTTGTAACAATGTCTTTAGACATGTCCCATTATATTAAAGCATAATCACTCTTCTATTTGTTTCTTTATTTTATGTTTTATGTTCTCTATTCTTGAGTTCCCTCAATTGCCAACATACATTCCCCTCCCCCATATATTTTGGAGCATCGCCAATGCAAATCACCATTATCTACAATAATTTTGACATCAAATCTCAAAATAAATGTGGATATGCCTTTTGCACACATCCTCCAGCTCCCACATTGCTTCCTCAAGGTGCCCTATTGCTCTATTCCTAAGCATTATGGCTTTCCTATTCAATATACATATTGGATATACCTAAAAGTATTCTTATGGTTCTAACATGGATATACACAATATTCTCATGCTTATACGGGAATTTCATTCCTTTCACCCTTAAAATAACACCATCCTTAATGTTCCTCTTCCTAAGTACTCAATTCACACCCTCATGCTTTAGTTGTTACTATAATAACCAATGACAATATAGGGTTGTTGTATTCATTTTGATGTAGAAATGATATTATCCATTCGAGTTCTCAACTCCATGATGTAAACATGCATTTAAAAATAAGTATGAAATATTATCTCAGCCCCCACTGGGGGAGTAGCTTAGTTAGTGATGGACATGTTATGAAGTATTATATAAAGTATGTGATCAAAGGTTGAAGTACCCTCGTTTTTTCTTGTGAGCAATGTGTTGTGACATGTGTGGTTTCATCTAGGGGTTATAGTGTTAGTAGTCATAATCAACCACATCTATGAAAATATGAGCCCAACCCAATTTTCAATTCCTTTAGTCATAAAAAAGGAGTGTGCAATTTTTTTTCAATACTTCTATGTTTATTTCTCTACTTCACAACATTTCCATGGTAAATGTTTATCTCATTTTCCTTTTGACATGTCCTTCTTGATTCTAGCCATCATGGAAAATGAAAATTTAAAGTATATTTATTTATGTTTACTCTTACTTTCCACACTCACCATTCTAGTGTCAAAAATCCCCTTCTATACTAAAAAATACATTAGATAATCCATAATTCCAAGGTTTTCACATGAAATAATTGCACCAATTTACTACCAAACATCCATTGGAAGCCTCTAATCAATATCTCTTAACAATCATAAGGTTCTAGTATCACCATGGTATACTTCTTCCTAGGTTTTAGATATTTATGCAATCATTATTCTCCATAAATCTATTCCCTTAATAGATATTTCATGTGGTTACTCCAAATATGACTATGGGTGCATACCATTCGTTCATTGCAACATCACAATAGCTCATGAAATTATCTCAAATTCCATTAGTTAGTAGCATTTCCATCATTTCAACTATTAACATGTTATCTACAATGAGATACGATATAATCATTCATTCGTGAAATACATTTAGACAATGAATTCAAGCATATATGTCAACATATATATTTACATAACCACTTGGCACAATTTCATAATTTACTTATGGGAATCTACTCAGTGCATCTTCACATTGATTTAATAATACCATATTTCTATTTCATGTATTACTCCATGAGTGGGAAGGTCTAGCCAATGCCTTGATGCCTCATCTAGACACCTCCCTAATATTTGGTCAATCATGAGGGGAATGTGGGTATGGGGGTTTTATAGGTTTTGTGGGGTATAAAAATGGGTCTCTAGTAAAATTAGGCTGTTTGTTTTATTAGAAATACATTGTGAGGGGGGTTCAACAAAAGTATTTTGGGGGGTATTTTTCAATATATAGTGAATTTAGAGGTGCTCTTTAATATCCCATGAATGCACATGCTTTGTCATGGGTTCACTACGAGGATACCCTATGGAAAATCCTTCCTCACTAAAGGTTCTCATAATGTTGGTAAGAAGGTTATAGTCCAAGACATCAATACAAGTAGGAAGGCCATTCAACACTTATGTAGCACTATAGCCTTTCAAAAATAATCATGCACCCAAAAATGAATATGAAATATTATTTCAATATGTATGCTATTTTTTAATTGAAAACATTATTATGGTAAGAGTTTAGTTCATTGTCCTTTTTGAAACACCCTTCTTGTTCGAACCATCATGCAAAATAAGTATTTTTAAGTATATTATTAAAGTTGCATCTTCTTTTCCACATTGAACCTTCCATGCTTGGGAATTCCATTTTGTAGTAAATATTCCTTCAAGTGATCCATCTTGCCAAGTTTTTCACATACAATAAGAGCACGGACTTACTACTAGACATCCATTGATGGCCTCTAATCAATAACTTAAGACAATGATTAGGTTCCAGTGTCAGCATAATATCCTTCTTCTGAGTAATTTCCATTATTAAACAATTATAATTTTCCATAACACTACTTTGTTGAAAAATATTCATGTATTCCATCCAAATATGACTACATTGGCACATCATTCTTTCATTGCAACTTCACAACAACTTCCGAAATGATCTCAAAAATTATGAGTTAATAGCATTTCCATCATTTCACATACTAACATATTATCTATAATTGGATATGACACAATCACACATTCACACAATGCATTTATAAAAATTTGCATTCAAGAATATATGCCAACATATATGTGTGCATAAACACAAATTTCACACTTAGATAATTTACTTATGCACAACTAGTCAATGCATCTTCACATTGATTAACTAATACCATACTCCTATGTCATGTAATCCACCATGAAATAGAAGGTCTAGCCAACGCCTTGACACATCATCTAGTCACCTTTCCAATATTTAATCGACTGGCATTTAGACACCGTCCTCTTTAGCCAAACATAACAACTATTATATACCCTTTCTTCATTTAACAATACTTTCAAGTATGTTAGAAGGAATTTCCCTTCTCTAATGTATTTTCCCTTAGAAAAACATTCCTCCTAAAGGTGCTCTCAGTGTTGGCAAGAAGGTTACACAATGAAACTGACACAAGTAGGAAGGATAATGGACACACATGTAGCACTATAGACTCACACATGGCTAGCTCTCATGTCATTCACTTATATAACATGATCATAACTCATTACAAGCCCTGACTATCAACTCATAACCAACAAAACTTGACTTTCCATTTTATCTTATATGAATGCATTTAAAATATTAAACAACTTTTATATGTCTAAGGTTTTTCTCCTTTACCACAACAAGTGGGATATCATTCACATAGATGCATTTAAATCACATAGACATATCAATTTAGATATCAAATCTTGATAAATGGAATTCTTATGTAAACTCCCTTTAGTATCTATGCAACATAAGTACTCTAAATACATATTTTCATGGTTTTCATCAACTTTTTTTTATGATACTTGATCAATTGGGTGTTATAGAGGCTCACATACTCATTTCACAAACCTCTTGGTTAAAATGTTTTAGATAGTCTCACTATTCTATATTTTGGTGCTAAGGAATTCTCCCTCGTTGTCGTGGTTTCGTTGCTATCCATGCTCATTAATTATTTCGATAACAGTGAACTAAACATCATATAGCATTATGTAGCATTCTCTAGCTTCCTTTGCTATACTTTGCTATCCTCAAATCCCTATCAATTCTTGCAACATTTTGTGATTTCACTCTAATTATCTATGCATCATCGTTTCTCCCTTTTCTAAGCACTTTTTAGCCATTCGCAGCTTGGAAAATCAATATTTCCATCCCATATATATTATATGATCAATATTGTATGTTCAACATTTGCTTTATTTTATGGGTCAATCTTGCCTAACTTTACCTTGCATGAAATTTATACGATTTATGATGCTATAATTTATATTTTTCTATATTGATATTATTATCTTATAACAACTTTCTTATTCTTTGGCCAATTTCGACTCAACCTTGATTTCATTAATCAACATTCCAACAAAAAATAATGTTGTATTTGTGTTTCTTTAATTTCATATAAACTCCCTCTAAAGTCCAATCTATTTTTCACTCACTATAAAATAATTTTCCTTTTACATGCCTTCTTGATAATTTCATTCTAGAAATCACTACACTTATTCTTCTTTGGTTTATTATCCATTCACACTTAGAATGCGCTTATCATTCCCTACCTTCACTAATCATCAACCATCCATATTTAGTGCTAGAATGTCTCCCTTAGTGTTGTAATATCTTTGAACTAGCTTAAGCATCCACATTATGGGATATTATTTCCCTTACGGACATCATAATTCTAAAAGTATCTTCGCTTCATTGGATAATTCTATATGAAGTCTTATTTATCCTCTAAAATTAATCCACACATAATGGAGTTCTTTATTCTTCCATTGGAATCTTTAAAGTGAGTGAAATTTTATTATTTCTTTCAATGTATTCTTTATAAATAAATTGTTGGTTCATAACCTACAAGTCTTACAAGCATTCATACACTTTCCCACATAAATTATTCACTCATCACATCAGCCATACATTTAAGTTTAAACCATGTAATTTTTTTTTGCAAATACATTCTTGATGAAAACAGAAAATGATACAATGGAACACACACATATTTACACACATATTTTATGTTGGAACCCAAAATTGGGAAAACCAACAAGCATTTTCCACTATATATTTTTGTACATTTTATGTATGTATGTATGTGTATTTTTTTTCAAAGGAAAATATGCACAGATCCATCCAAAGGGATCACATCTTTCCATATAAACTAATCTAAGCATAATCTTAAGGGCATCAAATAGAATTGACCCCATGAACTCTCAATGGAGAGGTGATTTAGTAATGGGACTTTGACAATTGAGATAACCCTCGAGGCTATAATATATTACAATAAAAAATACATCTCATGGAATATGAAACACTAATTTAACCATAGTTCCATAATCGAAACTAAAAAACCATGGGAAAAACCCCATGTGCCACAAAACCATTTTCAGCGAAACCATGGACCCAAAAACGGATTCAAAATAGCCACACAAAAAATTTCTTTTGGGGAGCTTCCCAAAACCCCATACATGGGAGACATTTCCTCCCTACATACCCGCCCAATCGACAGGGGTTATTAAGCCCCCCTCAAACCCCACTTTATTTGTTGTGCATAGAAATCGTGCAAAGAATTTAACACACACACAATAATACATCACCTCATGAAGTATTCATTCTCTTTTTCCTTATTATATTTCCTCTACCATACCAACTTCCATTACCTTCTTCTCTACAATCATGCCTTGTGGTCATCATTACACAATTTGGTTGACCTATATTCATATTTAAGAAACCTACCTCTACTTTTTCTATATTAATGTTATTCTTTACATATTTCCTTGTTATGATGCTTAATTATGTTATTGTTACTTGGTTGTACACAAATATTCTCTACCCATTGGAAATCTTCATACCCTTGCTAAATATTCTCACGTGGCAAAGAATATATTCAAATACAATAACCAACAGTTCTTAAGATCTCTTTATACCTATCACCACTTCTTGCTTCATATAGTATCTAGGTGCCATGAACAAACCTTTCCCTAGATCTTATTTTCTAATCTAAATTAAGCTAACTAATTACAATAAATATTCATTATGCATTATTTTCTTAAAGAAATGAATGTCTAGGTTCCTTTATTCTTCATTATTGAGCCTAGAATAAAGTTTGCACTAGACCTTAACAATATTCATTTATAGAATTTCACCATCTTGTTAATATACCTTTCCATAACACTTTCTCCTCGAGCGCCCTTACTCATTAACAATATTTCCCTATTATTAAGTACACAACACTTTTTAGTTGCCCTACTTTTACACCTCCAAATGTGCCTCCACTTGACTATACACACATGATTATGAACTATTTATAGCCTTCCTTTCTCAATATTCGTAATAGGTATGCACTTCTATCCTCATGAAATATTTTTCAAAAATTACAACTACTTTTGAAATATTCCACTTTTGACAATTACATTGTCCACTTAAGATCAGAGGCCTCATTCCTACAAGTTTCTTAAAGAAATAAGTGTGTCTTTTGAAAAGTTAAACCTTAGTATCATGTTATCCTTTCTAATGGCTATAACTATGCTCATTATTGAATTCTTAGATGAATATTAAAAGTTATAACTCTTTGAATTTTTCCATTTCCAGCCAATTTCACACTTTTCTTAGTATTACAATAATAAGGGTTAGAGAATAACATATGCCATTTATAGAAGAAAAATCTTATGGGAACCAAGAAATTTTTTGTATAATCTACATATAATAATTATAATTTATTCTTGTGAGTACTTAGAAACTTTTATATTAATGATATGATGCTCCACCCTACAAAATTATAAACTTTTCCCTTTTTTCACTTTCTCTGAAAACCCCAAGTTCGTTGAAAACTAGTATTTTCCATTTTCTTCAATTTTGGATATCAATAACAATTGACCCTTACTAGCAATTTTATAGTTGTTTACATTATAGAATTGCACTTGAATTTTCACCCAATTCTAATTGTATTTTCTCTTATTATGACCAAAATAAGATATTTTCTCTTGTTATTTTACCAATGTGGCATATTTATTGAGGTAGGATGGCACATGGTTGTTGATGTGCAGCCATATGTCATCCTTTAAGACCATGATCTCTTCTCCCTTTCCTCCTTACTTTCCAAGTTATATATTCATGGATTCCTTTACATTTCTCTACATTATTTTATAATCTTTATTATTATTATTTAGAAAAATGTCTTTCGGATTAATCACATCATTAGGATTTGGTCGAAGTTTTGAACCATCTAATGTGGTTCATCCTCAGGACAAGGTGAAAAAAGATAATCGATCTTAATGAATGAATAGTGAGGATGCATCTTTCCCAGAGATAGCCATTGAAAACTAGGTGTTAAAAACTAGCTGTTATTAGTTAATTAGTTAGTTGTTAGTGAACCAGAGTTTGAAGTTAGACACAGGTGTATTTTTTCCAGCAATCTCTACATTCAGCTCTGAGGAAAGGGACATGAGGATTTTAGCTTTGTTGATCAATGATCAAGGATCGAGTGCAGACTTGATGATGTACCCACAAAATTCCAAAGCAAAAGCAAGGATTCCTATTCCTCTGCATTTCTTCTCCCCTTCACTGAATCGTTTTTGTTCTTCTTCAGATTCAACTTCTAGACAGTCTTCTCCTTTGAAATTTGGCTTGGATTCTCCTCATCGTTTCAGATCCTCCATCCTAGTCTACGAAGTCCCTACGCTTCATTCAGTGATAAACGATGAAAGGCATCCTCGATTCATTGAATAAGGCATTTCCATTTCCATAATCGATGAGGGATGTTTGGAACTGAGTGAGAATATTAGCTCAACGAGTAATTATAATATTGATAATATGAACACTAACGTAGGTAGAAATAGTTTTAATAATATAAATATAAACTCAATTATAAATAAAAAAATAATATTTACAACAATATTATTTATAATAATTCTTTTAATAGTAATATAACTAATAATTCAATTAACCTAAACAATAATAATGATGATTATAATAATAAGATAACTAATATTAGCAACAATAATTCAAAGAACCAAAACAACATTAACAATATTATTTATAATAATAATGACATAACTAACACTAACAACACTAATATTAACAAAAATAATTCATTTAACCAAAACAACATTCAAAATAATAATAATAATGGCAATAATTATGTAATATCCCTGGCGTAAGCCACCATAAAAACTCTTGTAAAATGAGGGTTGTTAAATAATTAAATATTATTAATTTCTTTTTCTTTTTTGTAAGTGAGAGGAATCGGAAACATCATGCCTCTTTCACACATGTGGCATAGGGTCCAACCCCCCGGCTACCACTATAACCTCTCAGGGAACCGCCCAGCCTGCAAGAGCAGTGCCTGAATAAGACGAGACTTGAACTCGTGACCTGATTAACAACACGAACACCTTATTATTAATTATTAGGTTAATATTACATGGAGAATATTCTTGTAATTCTTAATTATAAGAATATTGGAAGAAATTTTTCTTAATTATTTTATTTAGAAGAATTTGTATTCTTTTATAGAAATAAATTATATTTCATAGTTGGTATCTTTTATGAGTTTTAGAAATAATGATTAATAATTTTCGAAAAACTATGGATAGGTTATATTTTGCTCATAATGCAAAAGAAAATCTACCTTGAAAAGAAAATCATGAGAGATTTATGGAGTGCTTTTGTAATTTGGGAAAAATCAGATTTATGGGTCTTTTATGGAATGCTTTTAAGATTTAGAAAAAATATTTCATTTTATTAATTCTATTTATTGTAAACCTATGAGAAAAATAGGGGAATGAATAATAGAATACATGGAGAATGGATTCAAGGAAGAGGAAGAATGGATTCCAAGCATACATCAAAAGATAAGTAACTATGTTGAAAAAAAATTTGTTTGCATATGGGGCATGATGATATAATAACTAAATTTATTTGCTAGGAAAAGTTCATATGATAAAGAATCAAGATTATTTCTTGAGAAAATATCTATATAATTTCATGCATAGAGGAATAAGTGTTATTTTCATTGAATCCTTCGAATATTTCACATGTTTCGAATTCTTAAAAGTTTTTCATGGCTAAAATAATTTTTTGAATTGCATGAGTGATTGGAAAATAGGGTCCATATATGCCTTCGTATCTCCCAAACCGTTATAGATGTGTATGAAATGAAAGACATTTTTGTAAATGAGCATGTTCTAATAAAAATTTTCATTCATATTTTAAAAATCTGTTTTCTATGTCTCGAAAACCGTGTCCAAAATTGATGACAAAAATAGAGAATTATTTAATATTTAAATGTGGAAAAACGATTTGAAAAGATTCATTCGAATATTCCAAACACTAACACTTGTGTAAAAACTAAGAGAGGTTATTTTTAATGAACCCATTAAAAACAAAAACCACTTTTGGTTTTCCAAAACTTGTTTCTATTTGTTTGGAAACCGTGTCCAAAGTTGATGACAAAAACATGAAATTATTTAATATTTAAATCTGGAAAAATGGGCTTCAAATATTCATTCGAATCATTAAAAATGTGACACCTGTGAAAAAAATGAGAAAGGTTATTTTTAATAAGCCTATTCCAAACAAAAACCTCTTTTTGTTTTATGAAATTCGCTTTTGTATGTTCGTAAGTCACGTCCAAAGTGGATGACTAAAACATGAAAAACAAAGTAAAACACAGTACTTCTATTTCAGTTCTATTTGATTTTTCAACAAGATAAAAATAATTTTTTATGTACATATAGACATAATAATTATGTTGATAATTCCTTAAAAGGAATTAATTTATTTCATTTAAGATATTACGAAGTATGTTCTCATGATGCATATGCATTAAAAGTTTAAAGAGAAATATTGGACTCTTGAAAAGAGTATCTGCTTAGGTGCACATGCATAATTATCTAGTATATTTGATCTACTAGAATTGATTATGTGATTTTACATGCATAAGGAGCTTGAGTCACGAAAAAATTCATTTATATATTTTTGCATGACTCAAGCTCCTCATGCATATAAAATCACATAATCAATTCTAGTATATCAAATATACTAGATAATTATTCATGTGCACCTAAGCACATATTGTTTTCAAGAGTCCAATATTTCTCCTTAAACTTTTAATGCATATGCATCATGAGAACATACTTGGTAATATCTTAAATGAAATAACTTAATTCCTTTTAAATAATTATCAACATAATTATTATGTCTATATGTACATAAACAATTATTTTTATTTGGTTGAAAAATCAAATAAAAACACTCTAGTTTACTCTATTTTTCCTGTTTTAGCCATTCACTTTGGACGCTGCTTACGAACATATGGAAACAAATTTCAGAAGAAAAAAAAAGAGGTTTTTGTTTGGAACAGGCTTATTAAAAATAACCTCTCTCATGTTTTTCATAGGTGTCACAGTTTTGATTATTCAAAGGAATATTTGCATCCCATATTTATAGAATTAAATATTAAATAATTTCTTGTTTTTGTCATCAACTTTGGACACGGTTTCCAAAAAAATGGAAATGAGTTTTAGAAAACCCAAAGTGATTTTGGTTTGTAACAGGTTCATTACAAATAACCTCTCTCATGTTACACACACGTGTTACGGTTTGCAGCTCATTTTTTCAGATTTAAATATTAAAAAATGTTGTGTTTTTGTCATCAATTTTGGACACAGTTTTTGAGAAATGGGAAACGAATTTTTACAATATGAAAAAGAATTTTTTCTAGAATGGGCTCATTTGCAAAAACCTCTTTCAGTTTGTACACATCTATCATGGTTTAGGAGATACGAAGACATATATGGACCCTATTTTCCAATCACTCATGCAATTCACAAAATTATTTTAGGCATGAAAAACTTTTAAGAATTCAAAGCACATGAAATCTTCGAAGAATTCAATGGAAAAAACACTTATTCCTCTATGCATGAAATTATATAGAGGTTTTCTCAAGAAATAATATCGATTCTTTATCATATGAACTTTTCCCAACAAATAAATTTAGTTATTATATAATCATGCCCCATATGAAAACATAATAATTTTCAAAGAACATAGTTACTTATCTTTTGATGCATTCTTGGAATCCCTTCTTCCTCTTCCTTGGTTCCATTCTCCATGTGTTCTCTCATTCCTTCCCCTATTTTTCTCATAGGCTTACAATAAATAGAATTATGAAAATGGAATAGTTTTTCTAAATCTTAAAAGCATTCCATAAAGCACTCATAAATATGATTTTTCCTAAATCACAAAAGCACTCCATAAATATCTCATGCTTTTCTTTTCAAGGTAGATTTGTTTTTTCCTTATGGGAAAAATATCACTTATCCATAGTTTTTACAAAACTATTTCTCATTATTTCTAAAACTTATAAAATATACCAACTTGGAAATATAATTTATTTATATAGAAGAATATAAATTCTTATAAATAAAATAATTAAGAAATAATTCTTCTAATATTTTTATAATTAATAATTACAAGAATATTCTTCATGTAATATCAATATAAGAATTAATAATATTTAATTATTTAACAAACCTCGTTTTACTAGAGTTTTTACAGTGGCTTACGCCAGAGATATTACATACTCCCCCCCCTAAAGAGAACATCATCCTCGATGTTCTTCTCTTTTAGAAAATTAACCTTTACTTTTCATTACCAATTATTTAGGCAATGTAAAAGAATACTTCAATCATAATACTTCTACAAAAACTCAAGGAGCATTAACCCTTTAATCATCAAAATGATAAGAAAAATTCTATCAAGTGCATGTTGTATTTTATTTAGTAGTTACACTGTATTTATTTCCCACTACTGTTGTTTGCAAATTACTGTCTTTCTCTCCCACCATAATTTCAATCAATTTCAAATTCAATGCATTTATCTCTAGTCATTTTCCTCATGTATGTCAAGAATTTAGAGTTCAACAACTCATTATTTTATCTAACATGAATTATTTCAGTGGCATATATATTTCAATTTATTTCATCTACGCATGCATATAAATAAGTCATTTTTGACAATTTCATTTGTTCATAAAAACCTACAACACAACCTATTTCATCGAAATTATTGTTTAGATAAATTAATATATCATGCATGAAAAACTATAACACATGCAACAACTTTGAGACATGTAATTTACGATCTATTTAATTATAAGAGTATTGGAAGAATTATTTCTTAATTATTTTACTTAGAAGAATTTATATTATTCTATAGAAATAAATTATATTTCCAAGTTGGTATCTTTTATGAGTTTTAGAAATAATGAGTAATAGTTTTAGAAAAACTATAGATAATTGATATTTTTCTCATAAGGAAAAAGAAAATCTACCTTGAAAATAAAAGCATGAGATATCTATGGAGTGTTTTGTGATTTAGGAAAAAACATATTTATGGGTGCTTTATGGAATGTTTTTAAGATTTATAAAAAATATTTCATTTTCTTATTTCTATATATTGTAAGCCTATGAGGAAAATAGGGGAAGGAATGAGAGAATACATGGAGAATGGAGCCAAGGAAGAGGAAGAAGAGATTCCAAGCATGCATCAAAATATAAGTAACTATGTTCTTTGAAAATTCTTTTGTTTTCATATGGGGCATGATGATATAATAACTAAATTTATTTGTTGGGAAAAGTTCATATGATAAAGAATCAAGATTATTTCTTGAGAAAAACTCTATATAATTTCATGCATAGAGGAATGAGTGTTTTGTTCATTTAATTCTTCGAATATTTCATGTTCTTTGAATTATTAAAAGTTTTTCATGGCTAAAATAATTCTATGAATTGCATGAGTGATTGGAAAATAGGGTCAATATATTCCTTCGTATCTCACACACCGTGATATATTTGTATGAACTGAAAGAGGTTTTTGTAAATGATCTTGTTCCATAAAAAAACCTCTTTCCTATTTTAAAAATTAGCTTTCCATGCCTTGAAAACCATGTCCAAAATTGATGACAAAAATAGGGAATTATTTAATATTTAAAGCTAGAAAAATGAGCTGCAAAGATTCGTTCGAATATTCCAAACCACAACACCTGTGTAAAAAATGAGAGAGGTTATTTTTAATAAACCCATTACAAACAAAAACCACTTTCTTTTTTCCAAAACTGGTATCTATTTGTTTGGAAACTGTGTCCAAAGTTGATGACAAAAACATGAAATTATTTAATATTTAAATATGGAAATATGGGCTGGAAATATTCATTCGAATCATCCAAAACATGACACCTGTGGAAAAAATGAGAGAGGTTATTTTTAATAATTATGTTCCAAACAAAAACCTCTTTTTTTTTTTTCTTTCTGAAATTCATTTCCATATGTTCGTAAGCCGCATGCAAAGAGGATGACTAAAACAAGAAAAACAGAGTAAAAAATAATGCTTCTATTTGATTTTTCAACTGGATAAAAATAATTGTGTATATATAGACATAATAATTATGTTGATAATTATTTAAAAGGAATTAAGTTATTTCATTTAATATATTACCAAGTATCTTCTCATGATTCATATGCATTAAAAGTTTAAAGAGAAATATTGGACTCTTGAAAAGAATATGTGCTTAGGTACACACGAATAATTATCTAGTATATTTGATCTATTAAAATTGATTATGTGATTTTACATGCACGAGGATCTTCAGTCATGCAAAAAGACATAGATAAATTTTGTGAGAATTAGTTCACATAAAACCTTTGCATAAAATGAAATTGGTTGTGTTATTTGAGAAGAATTTGTTATTCATGTTATTTCTTGAGGAAATATTACAAATATCTCTGATGTTTGAAATGATAAGAAAATATTTGGTATTTATCGCATAATAGCTAGTGAGTTGGCTATCTTTTGGAAAAAGAATAACTAGGGTGTTAAATTCCTTGGAAAAAAAAAAAAAAATATATATATATATATATATATATATATATATATATATATATATATATATATATATATATGCAAAGAAGCATTTATTGTGTTAGAACTCTTCAAAAATAATAGAAGAGAAAAATATATCTTTCTATGCATTATTGGATTAGATTCTTGGAGAGGAAAACTAGTAATCACATGCTTTATTATGTAATATTATTTAGAGAAACATATACGCTTGCATGCATGGAAAAATTATAGTTTTGGGTATTAGATCTCTAGAGAAAAGGAAGATGCAATCACATAATATTGATTGCGTTGGCCTTCTTTTGAGAAAAATAATATGTATTTTGAAAACTTAATGGAATTAGCTATGGTATTAGCTTTATTTTGGGAGAATATTATGCATAGTTATTGGGTTAGATCTTTTGGATGAGAGGGAAATGTCCCTTTGCATGCATGAAAGAATAAATGGTATGTGTTCGATCCCTTGAAAAAGAAAAGTGTTTATTTTTCCATGCAATATATATTTATTTTCCTTTGGAAATAAATATATGTTTTACATGCAAGAAGAACAAGCTATGTTATTTTATGTTGTAGAGGACAAGTAGTTGCATGCACAAAATTATAACTAGTATGTTAACTTTGATTGAAATAGAGTTGGCATTTTTATACATAATAGCCATTGTGAATAGCTTTTGTGTGGAAAATATGCTTTTAGAAAAGAACATGTATTCACATGCATAATTATAGAATATATTGAGTTAATCCCTTTGGAAAAGAAAACATAAGAGTAGGCACGAAATTATTTTTTGGGATGATTATCCTGAAATTTTGTTATGCATTTGCATGCCCAATAATATTATCTAGTATGTTAGCTTTCCTCTGAAAATAATATGAAAGTGCATGCAAGATTTTTTTAGAGTTTGTTAGAAATATGACGCTTGATAGTGGTTTATTTGTTACTAATGCACGTGAAAGGATTTCATGACAGTTCGTTTATCTTTTATACATATGTACCAATAGTTGTTGAAGTGTCACAAATAAAGATTAATTATTGGTTATTAATATTTTATCTAATCATGATATCAAGTGTGCTAATGAAAACAATGGCAGGAAAGGATTGTGACTTGAGCAAAGAATTGTTCATGTTGAACATTGTGGCAGAAAAATATTTGTTAGTCCATGCAGGTTTAGGATTTCAAACTACAGGATGACCTAATGATGGAAACAATTCGACCACAAAGAGAAAGATTGAGGATTCGTGGGTAAAATATATCATGATGATTGTAATAGCTTATAGCTATTTATGTTTCATTTAAGATTTTTTTTCTATGTAATTTTTATGACAATGATCAAGGGATGGAGTGAGGGGTGAAAACCCTCACGAGTGTTTAATAATAAAATTAAACATTTGTTGGTTTTCACCCTACGGGGTTTCCAGGGTATATCGGTGTCTCATGATGTGATTCTTCATTGTGTAATTTTCATGTTGTTAATTTATTTCCTGATGTGATAATTATATTATCAAGTATGTGATTTACTAATTGAGTTAAAAGAATGATGGAATCGATGCATATTTATAGTAGGAAATTTAAGTTAATATGCTCTAACAATGGCAATTAATGGTTATGTAACTCATTATGCTTTTACTAAATATTTCTATAGGTAATGATGATGGTTATTCTAATGATAAATAAGGGAATATAGAAAGTACCTTAGAAAGCTACACATTGGTAAATGATGAAAACATTTACTAACTCCATGCATTTTCCTGCGAGGTTACCAAGGTATGTTACAAATAATATTAACAAAAATAATGATAATAAATTCTCTTCTGGTAGGAATAATGTTATTAACCTTTTTAGTTTCAATTTTGATTCATCTGTTTTTAGTCTCCCTAATAAGGGTCTTAATTTTTCCCTTGTCCCAAAGAATATTCCCATTGATGACCTTGTCTATAACATTGAGTATGGCATCAAGGATCTTCCCGATATCATCAAGGAGACTATTATACAGGAATTTTCCATTATTCTTAGGAAGGTTAAGTCCCAAAATAAATTTGAGCAAGATTGAGTTTATTATCCTTAAATCCCTAAGGGACAAGCTTGACATTGTCATCCCTAAGGCGGACAAGGGTGGTGCCATAGTGATTATGGATAAATCTGACTATGTCAATGAAATGATTGACCATCTGTCCAATCATGGTAGTTATGTCAAGCTTAAAAATAATCACCTTAAATTGGTTTCTAAGGAGGTTTCTGTCGCCATTAAGGCGAATTATTCCCTTAATCCTCTCTCTAGAAATCTTATTGATAGAAATCCCCTCACTTCCAGGATTTATGGTCTTCCTAATATTCATAAATCTGGAGCCCCTTAAGGGCTATTGTTAACACAATAGGTGGTCCCTCTTATCATCTTGCTAAATTCTTAGCTCTAAAGCTTAAACCCCTCATGGGTCTCACCGAGTCCTATGTTAAGGACTCAACTTCCTTTATCAAAGAATGGAAGGACATCATGTTGGAACTTGGTGAATTATTAGTTAGCTTTGAAGTTGTGTCCTTGTTTACCAAAATTCCGATCTAGGAAGCCATTGATGTCATTAAGCGGATCTCGAACCATGAAACATCTAAATTAGTTGGTCTCTATCTCACCTTGATTTTTTTCAGTTTCCAAGGTGATTTCTATGAGAAAAATTGTGGTGTTTCTATGGGTTCCCCTCTTTCCCCTATTATTGCTAACTTATTTATGGAATATTTTGAAACGAAGGCCTTAGCCTCAGCTCAATTTCGGCCTAGGAAATGGAAGAGGTTCATGGATGACACTTGTGTCATATGGCCCCATGGTCATGAAAAGTTAGATCTGTTTCTTAGGCACCTGAATTCCTAGTCTGATTCCATCAAATTGATGATGGAAGTAGAGGTGGATGGTTTCCTACCCTTCTTAGATATCCTTATTTCTAGAATGGATAATGGTTCCATTTACCACCAAGTTTTTCACAAGAAAACTCACACGGAGCAATATCTTCATGCTAGTTCTCATAATTTTCCTGCTCATAAATTTGGTGTTCTTTGCACTCATGTTACCCGTGCTCTAAGAATCCCTAATGAAAACCCCTTAGAGTTGGATAAATCCCATCCTCTTGATGTGTTTGAGAATAATGTTTATAGTAGATCTCAAGGCCTTAAGGCCTTTCAAAAAGCCTATAGAGGGTTAAAAGGAAAATCCACGCAGGAAGATCTGATCTCCAAAGTTCATCTCTCGTTTATCCAAGGGACTTCAAAAAAATTGCTCATGTCCTTAAAATTAATAAAATTAATAATGTCTCCTCTTCTTTCAAGCCTCTCTGTACTATTAGAAACTCTCTCGGTTCCATCAAGGACCCTATTGACCCTAAAGACATGAAGGGTGTTTACATGGTTCCCTATTCTTGTGGTACTCCCTATATTTGGGAAACATGTTGGTCTATTAGACAGAGAATCCAAGAGCATGCTGCAGACATTAGGCACAATCGGTCCCGCACTTTAGCTCTAGCGGAGCATGCAGAAAATTTTTGTCACCATGTATGCATTAAGGAATTCGAATTCATTGCTAGGGTTGATCACTTCCACCATAGGAAGCTCAGGGAAGCTATTGAGATTGAGAGGCATGCTAAGAATCTCAATAGGGATGATGGGTGGAAATTGAGTAAGAGCTGGAATCTAGCTCTCTCTAGATGATTTCTCCCACTTATGTTGAGTGTCTACGTGATTTCTCCTCCTTGTGTTCAGACTCGTGTCAAATTTGGTTTTTTTTTTGTTGTCCTTGATTTTATTTTTTCCTTTAATCTTCTTCTTTAGTTCTCTTTTTCTTATTCCGACTCCATCCTTATTTTTATTTTTACTTAGTTATAATATATTTTATATTATCTTAGGATTTATAATAATAATATATAAATAAGGATTTTAAAACTTTTATTAAAATAAATTATAAATTAATTTTAAAAAAAACCCTCTTTTATTTAAATATTTATTATTAAATTTTGTTTACCTTTACTACCCTATTATAATATTAATAATTTATATTAACATATTATAATATTAATAAAATATTTAATCATTTTATTAACTTATTTATTAAAAAATACGATATATTATTCATTAACCCCCTATAATTAAATATTCTTAACAAACAAGATTTTAATATTATTCACTAACGACTAACTAACTAACTAATAACGACTAGTTTTCAAAGGCTAGTTTTTAACGACTAGTTTTTAATGGCTATATCTAGGCAATGATGCATCCTCACTATTTGTTCATTAAGATCGATTATCTTTTTTCACCTTGTCTTGAGGATGAACCACATTAGATGGTTCGAAACATTGACCAAATCCTAATGATGTGATTAATCTGAAAGACATTTATCTAAATTATGGAACACAAAAGTATTAGATCTAACATTATTATTATTATTATCTGGTGGTCCATTAAAACCTCTATATCCTTTATTCTCCACCTAGCATGATTTCATTAGTTCATGTGATGGGGGTTCCCATATATAACCATCCCTCTCTGAAGCCACAAGAACTTCACTGGGGGAGAAATACCATACCACATGCATTCATATTGGGGGATATACATTGAGGAAAAAATGAAATAATATATTTAGGGATTTATAGGGGGTAAAGGGTTTTTATATTGGCATGTATAAAAAATGGAGCTCAAACTTAATGAAAAATAGAAAGGGGTATAAGAAATGGATACCTACAATATCTAGTGAAAGTAGGGGTTTCTTAAATTAGGGAAGTGCATTGGGTTTGTATTGGTAGGGGGTTAAATAATGTGATATTTAGAGGTATTATCCAATATGTAGTAAAATTAGAGGTATTGTTTAGTATGCCACAAATGCATGTGATATGTTAGAGGTTCATTGAGTGAAGTCCCTATGTCTGAAACACATGTCCCCATACACATGATTTGAATTTATAGCTCAATATATTGTAGAGGTTGAACTTAACAATCATTAACACACCCTCTTTCCTTCATGAATCACTTATTTCCTAGGGGACACACATCAAATTGATAGCAACTGATAGCAACTACAAACATATTTCAACCATTCACAATACTACTTCTCCTCCCTTTGCAATCAAGTTATCATTGTTTTTCAATCTACTTCAGTCCACTACTCTAGACCTTAACTTTTGGCCACCATCTATGCAGACAGACTCCATATAATAACACTTTGATGCCTCCATGACACTTACTAATCTACATCATTGGTATGGATTCATGTAATATATATATATATATATATATATATATATATATATATATATATATATGGTAAATTGAGGTTACCTTAGGTGGTTGGTAATACGGGTCCCTAACCCAGGATCAATTTCCTACGAGTGACATGATGAAGAGAAATATTGTTATAATGGCTATTGCTTATGGATATTGGTGTATTGATCCGCATTCTCACCCTCAGGATGAGAGAAAGGATGATTTCCCTTGAAAATAAAAAAATAGAAAAGTATATATATATATATATATATATATATATATATATATATATATATATATATATATATATATATATATATATATTTCCTTAGCCAAAATGCGGCAAGAAATTCTTAATTTGATTTTGCCTTAGTCAAATTGAGGAAATTTGATATTCCACATCAATAAACATCTTGGAGTATTTAACTGAGGTGACATGGAACTTGTCACTCAGTTAATTTGAATTAGGAGCATGAAGTTTGGTTGTATGTAGTGATTCCTATATTTTAGGATCCTATGTTGAGTTAATTTCAATTGTAATGAGTTACACTAGTTCTAAAAATTAATAGAACTAATTAATCAACTAATAATTAGCTCATGCATGCAAAGAATATGAGTTACCCAGTTGTGGTGGAGTTTCTAAGGAAATGTAACAACAATTGTAAACTATGAGGAGTTTCTGTAGTGCATTATATTAGATATCAGCTTTGGGATTCCACTGTGTTAAGTAAGTCATTCATATATGACCATTTCCATGAGAGGTAGTCAACTAATTTCTCATGATTTTTGAATAGTACACTTAGCACTCATTGCAACCGGTGATGCTCATAGGGGTGAAGAAGTGGGATTGAAACTATTGAAATGAATCACATAGCGTCAATCATCACTTTCAGGGCTTGCACCGAGTAACCAGGACTTCCTAGGAGGTCACCCATCCCAAAACACCTCTAGCTCAAACACGCTTAATTATGGATTTTTCCCCACAATCATGAGAAATTATTCATTTACGACTACCTCTCATGGAAATGGTCATAGATGAATGACTTAATTAAATAAATTGAATTCCAAAAATGATATCTAATTGTAAACTAGTTTAACTGTACAGGTGTTGCATAAGGTCAAGTGGACCCTCCTTGGGAATTGTGCAATCAATTAGATGAATTTTATAAATAGTAAGGGCTAATTATTCACGAAAAAACACAAGAAAATATGGGCATGGTGGGTTGAATTGGTTAAGTACTAGCCAGATCAGTCATTCAATAGGAGAGACTATAATTTCTTTTGTAGATTAATCTCTCGCATTGAGCTGATAATTGTAATAACTTCTCTTCTCTTACTCAGTTGCTTAATGAACACAAAGCTAAAGGGGTTTTGAGCAGTTTATTTCCCCTAGATAAATATTTGTGTATGTGTGTTATTTCTTATTACATGTTTATGATTTGTGTTCTAGATTGTGAATTGAATTCCGCAGAGCACTAGAGTAGGTTTAAGTATTTTGATTTAGTAAATTTCATGAGCAATTTCAAATCTACATCAGAATTTCTACAAAGGGGAACTTCAACACAATGTGAAAGTTAAGTTATGAATGTGGAAGCATGAGAAAAAATGAAGGCAAATTTTTGATTTCATGATGCTAATTAGAGGGAAACTTAAACATGTTTTGATGATTAAGCTAGGAGTGTGAAACATGAGCGAAAATGAAGACACGTGATGCATAAGATTCAAACAAAGCAAACATAATGTTTTAGTGTTTGTATTACAATGTAAATTTTATGTATAATAAGATGTTTTTTTTTTTTCTAAATAAGACTAATTCTATTAATGTAACATAAAAATACAAAGAGGCTTGGGACTCTGCAGTCCTAGCCTATTCCAAAGGCATAGTTCTCAAAAATAACAAAATTGGGACTGCCCATGAAGGGGAAACCAGTCCAATAAGTAGTTTTATCGCTGCCTATAGAGAGGAAACTAGCGTTACACATGGAAAAATGATAATTGTTTTCAAAACTCAAACAGATATTGAAACCAAAAACCAAATGAACGGGCCCAAAAACCTTGGAACAAAAAAACAGAATCCAAAAAGAACCTGAATGCTTAGGTGTCATTTGGAGAGGGAGGTGTCTCTTCCACAATTGACACCTGCATTCATCGGTGTCGTCTGCTAGCTTGTCGTGAGTGGCGTCCTCTACGTTATGGGACTCAGTGTCACAGGATTTTCCAGGAGCATATTTACCGCTCTTCCAATCTTCACTGCTGTTGTCGAAGCCTTTGCTGCGGCTGCTGGAAGCAGGGTCACTCTTCTCAGCTGTAGAAGGAGCATTTTGGTTGGATAATTTCTGCAATTTTTTGGGACAAAGGCTAGCCACACTGGTAGGTCCAAGGTGCATAAAAAGTGAAATTGAGCAGAGTGGGTGGGTGGTGGAGAGGTAGTAATTTCCAGCTGAGGAAACAACGGGTTTATGGTCGCGACAGGAGGATGCAAAGCAAGAGAGCGGGACTGACCCGAAGTTCCATCACGGCCACGCCCACTTTGAGTGGCCAGATAGCGTTTGTGAGAATGCTCCAGAGAAGAGGGAGTAGTATCAGAGTGGGACGAGGGAGAGGAGTGAGCAGCCCGACCTCTATTGCTATCGCGTCGACAGCACATGTGATGACGAAGACGGGGCATGGTGGAGCAGTGGGGAGAGTGAGAACTCCGAGCCGAAGAAGCAGCGGGATGAGGGACCCAAGGAGCCGAGGGCACTGAAGCTGGGTGTTAGGACTCCGTAGTTTGCAATATTGGCTAGTAAAAACGCTGCAGAGCCTACATCAGAATCGCTTTGAAATCTGAGGACTTAGCCATCCTAGATTCAGAGAGGGATCTCTCTATTTATGAGTTCAAAGATATGATCTTTAAGGCTTGAAATGTGATTTTAGGCTAGTTATGAAGAACAAGGGTTGTTTTTTTGTTTGGTTGGACAAGGATTTAATGAAGATGAAGGAAGCCTATATAAAGGGTGAATGTGTGAGTAGGTGAAGGAATGGTTAAGCTAATAAGATAAGCTTGGAGCAGCATCAATCCATTGGGCTATGGAGTCATAAGAGGATGTAATTGCACAACAAGGTTCAAGAGTGGTCCATGGGGCAAGTCATCTATGTCAAAGGATCTCTTTAAGTTGATATTATGGAATGAAACAATAAGAAATGTAGTGAAGGAAATAAAACACATGAAGAAACAAAGAACAACCTAAGATCAAGTAAGTACTTTGAAACTATCCTTCTTTTGGCATGCACTTAAGGAAAGACACAAAAGTAATCTAAGATCAGGTAAGTACTTTTAAACTAGCCCGCTTTTGATGTAATTTCAAGAGAAAACATTTAAAAACACACAGAATAGCTTAAGATCAAGTAAAGACTTTTAACTTAGCCTTCTTTCAACATATTCAAAGGGAAAAACATTCATGATAAACACAAGGGTGTCTAACATTAGGTAAGTACTTTGAAACTAGCCTGCTTTCAACATACTCTTAAGGGAACTCTTCAAAGAAACTATTGGAGATAAACCAGAGGACAGGGCTAGCCATAAACTTCTCTAGCTCAGCTTTAATTAGAAAACTTCTCAAGAACATTCAAAGTTGAAATATCAAGTTGTACTTGGGAAATATGGGTTTACCAACACTTTACTTGTTATACTCTATTGAATTATCTTTAAATAAACAATCAGCAGAAAACATAAAGGATAAATATTTTCAGTGAGATTCAGGGTACTTCAGAAGTAAATCCTAATCTATATTTTCTATTCTTTATCAGAGAAAAATGGATAGAATGAAAAAATATAAAATAACAATTTACAATGAGAAACACATCACCATTGACATAGACCAGGATCCCATGAATCAACTATTTGTATTTGATGTTCAAACCAATTACAATCTTCAAGTCTAGTGGGTCTCTACAGCTACAAACTTCTCATCTCAGCTTATGTGTCTTCAATTACAAACAGGGCTACAACAGCTTCAAAAAGATATTTACATGCAATAGATATCTAGAGACCAACCAACCCTTTACAATGTGCTCCTCAAAGATATTTTCTAAGAAAATGAGGAGGTGGAAGAGTTTCTAGGGTTCAAGTATCATTAATTCCATACTAAATGCAACTCCTAGCCTTGAAAACCATGCAAGACATAAGGCAGGAATGTTTTCAATCATAACTCTATTTCATTAACTCTGTTTTTGGTTTTTTAGGCTTAGTGGGTGAAAATATTGACTTTTAGGCACTTTCTTATCTTTACAATAACTTTACTGACAGTTTGGGATATTTTCTTTTGTTTGCAATAACTGTCATCTGCCTTTAGTCTTAATGTTACTGACTGAGCTTTAGTCTGTGTATTTGTTTGAAATAAAAAGGTTGTAGGTGTCAATTTGGTAGCTAGGGGATTTAATTAGCCCCTTTGATTTGGCATTTGAGGTTCTTCTGGATCTGTCTTCCTTCTCTTTCCTTAAGAATACTGTTTTTCTTTAATATATGGGTTTATGCCTTAATCCTTTTCAAATCCAATTAGGACCTTTAATCTTTCATTTTATACTTTGATATTCTATCTTCGACACTCATACTCTCTAATTAACTGATGCTCATGGTTTTTTTGCTGTTTTCCAAGTGCGCAGTTGGAGAATTTGTTTAATGAATCAATGATCATGACTTATCGACTAAAAACTATGAAATTAAACCCTCAAATCTATTTTAATCTTGTATTTAGGGCCACGAGGATCGTCATCCTTAGCCCAGGCCACTGTAACTGGCTGTGGGAGGGTTTTATCCCTGAAATTGATTAAACCTGCATAAAACGAAAGAAACGTTATAAAAAACTGCATAGGGAAGATTTAAACTTCTTTAGAGGGTTTATGGACGCGGTCAGAGCTGTGAGGAAGAAGGTATTTGCAACGGTATAAGGGAGAAACCCTAGAAGAGGCGAAACAGGGTTTGGAATTTGAATTTGGTGCGAGAAATGGGTTGGCGGTTTTGGGAAAACCGTCAGTGGTTTTCGCGCAGCATTTGGAAGGGAAGCGGTTTTCGCCGAGAGGAACACGATACACTTTAGCGCTCGATGCGTGGCATTTTAAAACCACTTTTATTGTGTGGAAGTAGCACACTGTGGGGAAGAGCCAAGAATTACACGATATGGATTTTGGTTCGTCGGATCATCGGCAATAGATCCGATGGTGCAGATCGCACACGACAGGGGATAACATGCGCAGAAGAGGAATGTAGTGGGGCTCGGGGTGACGTTATTCTTGTCGCGTAGTGGACGGGTTCAAAGGGTTATCAGGTAAAGTCCTGATCGTTAGATTGCTATGGATGGACGGTAGAGATTAAAAGAGAAAGCAGAGTTTTTGAACAAGAGGAAAGCGGGGTAAGTGAATGAGCGGAAAGATGGTGGTCCGATGGGCGTTGATCTCTGCAGATCGACGATCTGGATTATTTCAGGACCATAATGTCGGAAATGGTAAAATAAACGGAGGAAAAGGTTTCTTGCATGAAGGATTATGTTCTAAGCATCCGATTGCGGGGCTATAGGACATATGAGGAAAAGGGGTTAAAAGCTATAAGCCCTTGGGGGCTTAATAGCTTATAATACAGAAGACTATTTTTAGGCCTAAAACAAGGACTTTTAAGGCCCAATGAGAGTTCCGATAGACAAAAGAAGGGATTTTAAAACCAAATAAGGGGAAATATAAGGTTTTAAGAGGGTTAGGATGATTTAGGGGTTAAATGAAGGGGTTTAGAAGGATTTGTGAAAGGAAAAAATGGATGAAAATGGAGAAGTAAAATGATGGTAAATGGAGCCTCGTGAACAGTTTCTCTTGGTAAACAGCAAGGTCCTTTGAGGGCTTTATAGTGAAACAACAGTGAAGATTAATATCAAGGACAAAGAGCATCACAAGACTTCAAGAACTCACAATTTGGAAATCAATTGTTTCTTGAAGGCTAAAAAGGATTTAGCCACCATTTGATCTAACAAATTTTATAGGTGGCTAACATTGGCTCCACATGGGGATGGCAGCTCCTTGGAGGTGTCAAGAATCTTCAGAATTTGATTTCTGGGATGTAGACCTGTGCCTTAGTCCATTGGGTTAGCAACTTTTCTTTCTTTTGCTGGTCTTCTTTTGATCTGACAATCTTTGCAGCAATCTGAAAAATGACAACTCTTCAAAACAACATCTCTACCTACCCATTCCTACTGATTCTAGCATTTTTTCTTCTTTTAGAGTGCATTTGGATTGGAAAACTCTTTTCATCAACATTTTATTCCTTCGAAATAGGAAAAATAATCTAGATCAACCCTTATTTCTCCACGAGTTCAGTTTAAACAGTGGAACTCATAAATTCACTACCTAAGCTACTATCTGCTAGGATTAGACTGTCTAGCAGATTTTATTCTCTATATTGTAAAACAGAAATTTAAAAGCAGCCAAGACAGGATTAAGTAGTCTGACTTGCTGTGGGTCTATGGCATAAAAACAAACCGCACATAGACTTTATTTTTCAGAAATTTAAGACAAAATTGTGAAGGCTTAAGATTTGAAAATTTTTAAAACATCCTTCAATCCTTTTGCAGCTCTGATTTTCATCTTTTTGAGTTGTTATTTTCTTTTTCCTTGGTTCAGATTTTGAGCATATTAGAACCAATTTTTCATTAATCTTATAGGTTTAGATTTTCAGTTTGTTTAAACCATTGTTTTCTATCCTAATCTAATCTACTGATAAGCCAAGATTAAATAGTTTGGAAAATCTCCTTCACTAACTTATCAACAGGAAAAATTAAAATCTTTCTTAGTCATGATTAGGCTGTACGACTAAAATAGCAGTGTTGTTTTGGTAGTGGCATTTAAGCTTGCACACTTTCATAATTTCTCTTTTTGGTATGGAGTTGTACCTTTCTTGTTTTATTTCTTCCCTCTTTTTCTTTTTCTATTGTTTTTGTCTTTTCTATTTCTTCAAATTGAAAAACAATGTTATATACAATGGATATAAAAGCCTTGGAAGTAAAATGTCAGTCAATAGAAATAATGTTTGAGAACCCTGCCATTAACAGGACCTCCAAAGTATTTAGCTCCATCCAATTCTTGCAAAAAAAATGAATTATTTCCAATAACATATTGGATAAGATAAGGGCCCTGCCATAAGTTATCAAATTTTCCATGTTTGCCCTTATCTTCTCTTCTTGAATCCCATTTCAAAACTTTATCACCAATTTTGAAATCACTTGCCTTAGTTCTTTTGTCAAACAGCTTCTTGATGTTTTCTTGTAATTGTTGTGCTCTGATGTACACTTCCTCTCTGGTTTGTTGTAGATGTATAGTTTGGTTTATTCTTCTTGTTACATCATCATCTTCAGACTGTAATTCCTGGATCAGCTTCATGACTGGCACCCCTAAACTGGTTGGAAATATTGCATCAGTTCCATAAACTAGATGGTAGGGAGACATTCCAATGGATTTTTTAATGGTTAGTCTGTCTTCCCATAAAGCATGTACTAGCTTATTGTGCCATGATTTTTTGTTATTTTCCAGCAACTTCTTGATAATATTAACCATACTTTTATTTGATGGTTCTACAAGCCCATTACCTTGAGGGTAATAAGCTGTGGAATGACCCAATATGATCTGATATTTGTGACAGAATTCTACCATCTTCTTAGACCCAAATGCAACAGAATTATCAGTGATGATCTTTCTAGGACAGCCAAATCTGGATAATATATGATTTTCAAGGAATGAGATGATAACTGAATCTATGGCATTCCTAGAGGGTATGGCTTCTATCCACTTGGTAAAATAGTCTTTTTCTATGAGGATCCATCTATGTTGGGCAGATGAGGGAGGATGAATTTTCTCAATGAAGTCTAGACCCCACTATTGAAAAGGAGCTTCAGCAGTGATTGGTTGCAGAGGTAAGGGAAGCAGTTTCCTTTTGCCTTCAAATATTTGGCATTTGTGACAGAAAATAATCATCTTATGGACATATTGAAAGAGAGTGGACCAGTAATAACCAGCTCTAAGGATTTTGTTAGCAGTTGATTTCCAGTAGAGGTGACCTCCACATTCTCCTTCATGAAACTCGTGCTTGATCTTATCTGCATCATTCTCAGGCAAACATTTAAGCAATAACCCACTAGCATTTTTCCAATATAAACATTTATCCAAAATGCAATAATTAACAAATTTTAACTTTAAAAATATTTCCTTTGTTTTAGACAAATAAGGAGGAACATTGAGGTTGAGCAAAACATACAAAATGTCAGCATACCAAGGTGAATTTAAAAAATGGTCTTCAATAATTGGAGTGAAACACTCCTATTCATCTAATGCATTAAACATGTTTATATCAAGAGCTTGGAAGTTAGATTCAACCATCAGTTTTGATAGTCCTTGACCTTTTATGAGTTTAGTGGGCTTAATTTCAAGTCATACTCTAAAATTACAGCAATCCACTTTTCTCTCTTTCCATCTGGATCTTGGTTCAATATGTCTTTCACCACTGAATGAGGCACAAATGCTATGATGTGGGAATGTAGAATGTAAACTCTGAAGTCCCTTAAGGCTTTAACTAAAGCAAAGGTTTTTTTTTCCATTATGTTGTACTTCAGAGGTGCATCTCTTAATGCCTTGCTAAAAAATGAAATGGGCTGCTCTTTTCCATTCAAATTTTTCTGTAATAGGATAGCAGTTACTGTGTGTTCTGATGCAAATGAAAAAATGAAGAAATCCTTTGAAAAATCAGGACTAAAAAGAACTGGTGTGTTGGTGAGTGCTTGTTTTACTAGTTCAAATGATTTATTTTCTTCTAAGGTCAATTTAACTGATTCTTCCTTTTTAAGCATGTTTGTTATGTTTCTGGGGAGTTCAGCTAAGTTGGGTATGAACCTTCTCAAGAAATTAATGTTTCCAAGGAAAGGTTGAAGTTCCTTGATGTTTCTAGGATGGCTAATTTGTAATAAGCCATCAATCCTTTTTGGGTCTATCCTTATACCTTCTTCTGATAGGATATGTCCAAGAAGTTTACCTTTTTTGAGACCAAACAGTGTCTTCTTTGGGTTTAAGGACAATCCAAATTTTCTGCAGTTTTCAAAGACTTTTCTCAAATGTATTAGGTGTTCTTCATCTGTTTTAGAATAAACAGTTATATCATCAAGGTAAATCACAATGAAGTAACCTATTTTTTCTAAAAATGAAATATCCATGGCTCTCTGAAATGTGGCACCAGCATTCATTAAACCAAAAGGCATTTTCAAATACATGAAAGTGCCCCAGGGTGTAGTAAAGGTTGTTTTGAGTTGATCATTAAGATGTACCAAAATCTAATTTTATCCTGAGAAGCCATCAAGCAAAGAAATTCTTTTGGAACCAACTACCTTTTGTAAAATATGATCCATTTTGGGCAAAGGATAGTTATCCTTCAGTGAGGCTTTGTTTAAGTTTCTAAAATCAATACAAAGCCTTATCTCTCTTGTTTTCTTCCTCACTGATACAAGATTAGACACCCACTCTGAGTATCTAATAGAGACAATAATTCCAGCCTCATACATTTTTCTAATTTCTTTCTCTACCAGAGGTAATTGAACAGGGTTAATTCTGTGCAATTTTTGTTTAAAAGGTTTCTTGTTTTCCTTGAGGGGTATCTTGTGCTGAATAATTTCTGTATCATAGGACTTTAGATCTTCATAACTCCATGCAAACACATCAGAAAATTCCTTAAAGAGCTCAATGTATTTTAGTTTAATGTGAGCTGGAAGTGTTTTAGATATTTTGATTAGTTTGGGATTTTCCTCACTGCCTATGTTGCATTCTTCCACTTCAGATTCTATGGGTTCCAATTTTGGCTTCTTGGCAACATCATTCAAATCAAATAATTCCTCTAAGGGGACCAGACCTTTTGGCAAGATTTGGTCTCTAGATTGCAGCACTTCTAAGTCTTCATTTTCTGTGTTATTTTTTGTTATTTGGTGGAGTTCATGTGTTAACAGATTTATTTCAGCAATCTTGGGAGGTTTTTCTTTTTCAACAAGTGGGTTTTCTTCAATAGGACAGTATTTATCATAATCTGAATCTAAGCTTGATGCTTTAAATTCATTTTTGGTCTGTAGGAATTCTTCTATTTGTTTATCTCCCTAAAAAACTTGCCAGTATTTTTCATTGTCTGGGACAGCTGGTCTAAATTTGACTTGGGTAGTGCGTTTCTTGGTTTCATAAGGTGTAAGACAAGTTCTAGCAGCAAAAGCTAAACCATTGGCAAGGATATTTTGGTTTCTTGGGACAAAGATAAGTTGAAATTCATCAAAAAATTTTAATAAATCCATGGCATCATCTCTAGAGGCTCTAATTCCGGGATGTCTAGCACTATATTCCCCATTTACTTGCCTAATAATCAACTCAGCATCCCCATGAACTTTTATCCTTTTGGCTCCTAGCTTTTTCAATAAATGCAGGCCTAAAAGGAGAGCTTCATACTCAGCTATTTTGTTAGTACATTGAAAGTTTAACTTGTAGGAATGCCCCTCAACATGATTATTTTCAGTGTTATGTAGCCATATGCCAGCTCCTGCATCCTTTTTAGTGCAAGACCCATCAAAATTCATGTTCCAAAGAGGATTGTTTTCAGATTTGAGGTTTATTTCATTGTTGTCCTCTTTGTCTTCTTTATCATTCTGTTCTGTACAAGGGTCTGCACTATATTTTTCTGAGTTTTGTTCCCCAAAATTTTCAATGTTTTGAGATTTTACTTCTTGATTTTCTGGATCTGCGTTATTTCTATGACTGTCTTGGACCTCAAGACCTCTAATCTGATTGCTATGAATTTCTAAATTAGCAGACTGTTTTTTAATTTTCTCTTTATTTTCCTCCTCATCAATGGCTATAGCTATGTTTGAAAGTGAAGTGATCCCAGCATTTGATGTTTTTTCATTGATTAGTTCTTGCTCTTTTGGAATATTATCATTAAAAAGAATGAAATATTCAAGGTCAGTGTGGATGGAATAGAGAGGAGAATTCTCTAGTCTTTCTTGGTTACTCACCGTGTATTTCATATGTGTTTCCCTATAGATTCTTCTAGGTTGACTGAAGACAGGGATGGTGGCATAAGTCATATCCATCTGCATTGTGCCCTGTAACTTAGCACCCCATTATCTAGAAAGAAGCATGCCATATTTGGGGGGTATATTAGCCACTAAAATGTCTATCACTAAACTCTTGGCTGGTATTTGAGCTAAGTTAACACACAGATCCTGTATTAGGCCTAGGCATCTCACCCTACTTGAATCAAAGGAATATAAATCTTTGTAGGGTCTAGTTACCTCTAAGCCCAATCTTTCCATTATCACCTTGGGCATGAGGTTGTGTGATGCTCCTGAATCAAGCATGGCATTATGCAAGATATTGTCATGGATGTTTAAACTGATGTAAAAAGGAGGGGTTGTTCCTTCTTAAAACTTTCCTTCAATTTTTAGTCCAAAAATTAGCTTTGGGGTATCATCATTTAAATTAATTGTGTCATGGACATCTACTATGTTCTAAGCTTTCAAAATCTAACATCTGTTATGTTCTAAGCTTTCAAAATCTGACCTCTATATACATTTTGAGTGACCAATTCAGTGAGTGGGACAGAGATTTTAATTTTGGATATTTCATTCTCTAGGATGAAAGGAGTTTGGTTTTTTAACATGTTTAGTTCAGCCTTTTTATTCACTATTTCCTCAGCAAAATCAGCTTGCTAATTTTTATTATTTACAGTAGTTAGAATGGTTTTCTCAGGAGCATTATCTGAGGTGCTAGTGCTACTGGGGTTAATACTATGTTTTTCATTGGTTTGAGCATTTTTCCCTTTGTTTAAATTAGAATTTACAGCCACTGTTTTGTGATTTTAAACTGTCTTTTTGGGTGTATTTTATGGGCTGTTTCTAGTAGATTTATCAAAGATCTTGTTCTTGGGAGTTTCTTGATTCTTCTTACTTCTAAGGTCATATTTTTTAGGTGATCCTATGATGGAATTTTCAGAGTAGTGTTCATATTAATCAATTTGTCATCTTCTGTCATCATAAGGTGTATATAGACCATGTTTTGTTTCATAAATGAGGTCAAAATCCTCATTACTTACTCCCAACATATTCATGTTGTCATCCTCTATTTTTTCATTTATTTCTTCATCCTCATTAATATAATTTTCTTGGAAATGAGGTCTGATTTGTTGATCATCATCTCTTTGTCTGTTTTGAGGTTGATTTATCCTAAAGTTCTGATTTTGATTTTAAAATTGATTTTTATTTTGAGGAGCTGATTGATTTTCTCTAGATTGTGCTCTCTAAAGTATGCTCATTTTCTTCATCATTTCTTCCATCATTATTTCCATTTTTGAGCTAGATGTGGAGGGTGCACTTTCCTCCCTAAATGATACTTTCTTTTCATTCCTCATCCTAGCTCTTTTTTCAATCAGATTTACTTCCACAGCTAGAGCTCCCTTCTGCATGTATTCTAAAGTTAAGGGATCTCTTTCTCTTAGCTGATAAGGCCATTTCAGGATCAAATACTTCAGGAAATTTGGCCAAGACTGAGCCTTGTGGAGGTTTCAATTCTGGGGGTAGGGCATTATAAACACTATTGAATCTAGTGCAATAATTTTGAACACTTTCCCCAGTGTTTCTTTTGATGTTGTTGTAATCTGAAAGTATTTGGAGAGGGTTTTTTCTGGCTTCCCATTTGTTTAGGAATGACTGATGGAGGGTTTGGAGGTCATTAATACTATTAGGGTTTAAGCTTTTGAACCATTTTCTTGCTTCTCCCCCTATACTTTGAGCAAACAATCTAAGTTTGACAGTTTCATCATCAATCTCATTTCTGTCAAAATAGTCATTCATCTTGTCCACATGTTGTGAAGTAGTAGTAGCACCATTGGCATCATATAATGGTATCTTAGACTGATAGTCCTGTGGCAAATTGACTAAAGGTAAAGGAAGGACTAGAGGAGCATACCATGTTGCCATGATAGGAGGTTATGGGAAAAATGGGGGGTTTATAGGTGGAGGATGTAAGGTGAGAGGGGGTTGGTGGAATGGGGTTGTTTGAACAGTGGGTGTATGGATAACATAAGTGAATGGACCAGAAAGAGACTGTTGAGTGGATCTTGGATGAGAGAAACCAAAATTATGAAGGAAATGTGAATCAGGTGGGGTAGTTTCTCTGCTACTGGGATGTTCACCGCTATGTTAGGGTGTGTGTGAAGGCTCAGAGTCTATATGATCAATATCGTCAAGTGACCTAGTTCTGAATGGTTTTCTTAAGTAAACTTGTGAATCTTGTAGAGCTGTAAGGTTTTCAGGAATAGAATTAGCTCTATGAATTGGCCTAACAACAGTTGAAGTTTTGGACTTAGGATATTTCCCAAGTATAATTTCTGAAATATCAACTATCTCAAGTGGATTTGGGTCAGGATAGGCTCTAGTATGGATTCTTCTAGAAGCCACTATGTGATGTTTTCAAACCTAATGATAAATTATTTTTTAACCAAGTATGACAATATTTGTTAGGCTAACTAATCTTTTGAAGAAGGAAAATTCACTTCTCACAATTTCCTTAAGTGAGTTTGTATGATGTTTATGATATAAATGGCTTTCCCAGTGGAATATTTTAGGTCTTTTCGAGATTGTGGAGTCACCAGGTGGAAATTTTTAGCTTTTAGAAGGTAAAATGTTTTATGGTCCACCACCATTTAAAAGGTTTGAATACCAATCTGAAATATTTTTGGGTTTTCTAAGTTTTTACAGTCTCGTGGTTGATGAGAGTGTCCTAAATCTATTTCAGCACTTAGCTATGGTGATGATACAAATACAGTTTACTCTATGGCTTACGTAGCTAATTTCTTCAAGTTTTGATAGGGGTCTGTTAGAATCCTAAGAGCTAATTAGATTGCCACTGATTCTGACAAGTCCTATCATGATTACCAACATGCTTGGTAGTGCTTAAAGAAAATTACTTATACTGTACTGAAGACTGAGCATTTTTTTTAAGGATTTTACTTAGTAGTCCCCAGTATGGTCGCCATAATGTTAGGACTCCGTATTTTGAAATATTGGCAAGTAAAAACACTGCAGAGCCTACATCAGAACCACTTTGGAATCTGAGGACCGAGCCATCCTAGATTCAGAGAGGGATCTCTCTATTTATGAGTTCAAAGATATGATATTTAAGGCTTGAAATGTGATTTTAGGCTAGTTATGAAGAACAAGGGTTGTTGTTTTGTTTGGTTGGACAAGGATGTAATGAAGATGAAGGAAGCCTATATGAAGGGTGAAGGTGTGAGTAGGTGAAGGAATGGTTCAGCTGATAAGATAAGCTTGGGGCAGCAGCAATCCATTGGGCTATGGAGTCATAAGAGGATTTAATTGCACAGCAAGGTTCAAGAGCGGTCCATGGGGCAAGTCATCTATGTCAAAGGATCTCTTTAAGTTGATATTATGGAATGAAACAATAAGAAATGTAGTGAAGGAAATAAAACACATGAAGAAACAAAGAACAACCTAAGATCAAGTAAGTACTTTGAACCTATCCTACTTTTCGCATGCACTTAAGGAAAGACACAAAAGTAATCTAAGATCAAGTAAGTACTTTTAAACTAGCTAGTTTTTGATGTAATTTCAAGAGAAAACATTTAAAAACACACAGAATAGCTTAAGATCAAGTAAATACTTTTAACTTAGCCTTCTTTCAGCATATTCAAAGGGAAAAACATTCATGATAAACACAAGGGTGTCTAACATTAGGTACATACTTTGAAACTAGCCTGCTTTCAACATACTCTTAAGGGAACTCTTCAAAGCAATCGTTGGAGATAAACCAGAGGACAGGGCTAGCCATAAACTTCTCTAGCTCAGATTTAATTAGAAAACTTCTCAAGAACATTCAAAGTTGAAATCTCAAGTTGTACTCAGGAAATATGGGCTTAACAACACTTTATTGGTTATACTCTATTGAATTATCTTTAAATAAAAATCAGCAGAAAACATAAAGGATAAATATTTTCAGTGAGATTCAGGGTACTTCAAAAGTAAATCCTAATCTATATTTGATGTTATTTATCAGAGAAAAATGGACAGAATGAAAACATATAAAATAAAAATTTACAGTGAGAAACACATCACCATTGACATAGACCAGGATCCCATAAATCAACTATTTGTATTTGATGTTCAAACCAATTACAATCTTCAAGTCCAGTGGGTCTCTACAGCTACAAACTTCTCATCTCAGCTTATGTGTCTTCAATTACAAACAGGGCTACAGCAGCTTCAAAAAGCTATTTACATGCAATAGATATCTAGAGACCAACCAACCCTTTACAATGTGCTCCTCAAAGAGATTTTATAAGAAAAGAGGAGGTGGAAGAGTTTCTAGGGTTCAAGTATCATTAATTCCATATTAAATGCAACTCCTAGCCTTGAAAACCATGCAAGACATAAGACAGGAATGTTTTCAATCATAACTATATTTCATTAACTTTGTTTTTGCTTTTTTAGGCTTAGTGGGTGAAAAGATTGAATTTTAGGCACTTTCTTATCTTTACAATAACTTTACTGACAGTTTGGGATATTTGCTTTTGTTTGCAATAACTGTCATCTGCCTTTAGTCTTAATGTTACTGACTGAGCTTTAGTCTATGTATTCGTTTGAGATAAAAAGGCTGTAGGTGTCAATTTGGTAGTTGGGGGATTCAATTAGCCCCTTTGATGTGGCATTTGAGGTTCTTCTGGATCTGTCTTCCTTCTCTTTCCTTAAGAATACTAATTTTCTTTAATATATGGGTTTATGCCTTAATCCTTTTCAAATCCAATTAGGACCTTTAATCTTTCATTTATACTTTGTTCTTCTGTATTCGACACTGATACTCTTTAATTAACTGATGCTCATGGTGTTTTTGCTATTTTGCAGGTGTGCAACTGGAGAATTTGTTTAATGAATCGATGATCATGACTTATCGACTCAAAATTGTGAAATTAAACCATAAAATCTATTTTATTCTTGTATTTAGGGCCATGAGGATCATCATCCTCAGCCCGGGCCACTGTAACTAGATGTGGGAGGGTTTTATCCCTGAAATTGATTAAACCTGCATAAAACGAAAGAAACGTTATAAAAACCTACGTAGGGAGGGTTTAAATTGCTTTAGAGGGTTTATGGAGGTGGTCAGAGCTGTGAGGAGGAAGGTATTTGTAGCGGTATAAGGGAGAAACCATGGTAGAGGCGAAACAGGGTTTAGAATTTGAATTTGGTGTGAGAAATGGGTTGGTGGTTTTGGGAAAACCGTCAGTGGTTTTTGCGCAGCATTTGGAAGGGAAGTGATTTTCGCTGAGAGGAACACGATACACTTTAGCACTCGACGCGTCGCATTCTAAAACCACTTTTATCGCGTGGAAGTAGTGCACTGCGGGGAAGAGCCAAAAATTATGCGATATGGATTTTGGTTCTTCGGATCATCGGCGATAGATCCGACGGTGCGGATCACACACGACAGGGGATAAGATGCGTAGACGAGGAATGTAGTGGGGCCCAGGGTGACGTTATTCTTGTTGCGTAGTGGACGGGTTCAAAGGTTTATCGGGTAAAGTCCTGATCATTAGATCTTTAGGGATGGATGGTCGAGATTAAAAGAGAAAGCAGAGTTTTTGAACAAGAGGAAAGAAGGGTAAGTGAATGAGCGAAAAGATGGTGGTCCGATGGTCGTTGATCTCTGCAGATCGACGGTCCGTATTCTTTCAGGACCATAACGTCGGAAATGGTAAAATAAACAGAGGAAAATGTTTTTTCCATGAAGGCTTATGTTCTAAGCGTTCAATTGCGTGGCTTTAGGACATATGAGGAAAAGGGGTTAAAAGCTATAAGCCCTCGGGGGCTTAATAGCGTATAGTGCAGAAGATTATTTTTAGGCCTAAAACAAGGACTTTTAAGGCCCAATGACAGTTCTGATAGACAAAAGAGGGGATTTTTAAAACCAAATAAGGGGAAATATAAGGTTTTAAGAGGTTTAGGATGATTTAGGGGTTAAATGAAGGGGTTTAGAAGGATTTGTGAAAGGGAAAAATGGATGAAAATGGAGAAGTAAAATGATGGTAAATGAAGCCTCATGAATAGTTTCTCTTGGTAAACAGCAAGGTCCTTGAGGACTTTATAGTGAAACAGCAGTGAAGATTAATATCAAGGATAAAGAGCATCACAAGACTTCAAGAACTCACAATTTGGAAATGAATTGTTTCTTGAAGGCTAAAAAAGATTTAGCCACCATTTGATCTAACAAATTTTATAGGTGGCTAACACTAGGGAAAGTCTATCTGTGGGGGTGAAATTCAAATGACATAGAACACTCTACGAGAAATGTAGGCTGAGAATCACCTCAATGCAGCAGAGGAGATTGCAACGCCGCCCTGTGGGCGTTCGAGAGCTCGACTCCGAGAATCCAAGGGGGTAATTGCAGCTCAGCAGTAGAGGCAAAGGAGGAAGACAACCAGGCGCATTAATTTTGAAGGACTGGCGATGGCATTGGCGAATGGGCTGAATTAAGTTGTGAATGTGGGAGTGCTTGGAGCAATTTAATGCCCACCGCTGAGACCTGTGGGTGGCCATGTGGCTATGCCACTTGCAAACCCAAGAGCTTTCCAACTGATCACCCTTTTTAATCACCTGAATCCGGGATTGTTGTATCTTTGTGCACCAAATTGGTACATGCATGTAAGAGAGTGCTATCATTAAGAATAGTGAGGGGTCCAGAAGTTGAGATTTGAGGAGTGTCCACTCCTGTCTTTGCCAGTAGATCTGCTACCTTGTTACCAGATCTTTTAACATGTTTAAAGGAGATGGCTTTGTTGTGCTTCAAACATTTTTCTATGAGTTCTAATCTTTCCGCCAACCTCCAACTCTCATCCACTTTGGAAGCAGAAGCTCCCATGAGAAGTTGGTTGGCTACATTGATGAGAATTTGAGAATCTCCTTCGATTTCAATAGGAAAATAGTTATTTTGTTGAGAAAGACATAGGCCTTCCCATAAACCTTCTAATTTAGCTGAATTTTTGGAGTCCCACCCTATTTACCCATAGAAGATCAAGAGGGGATTGCCTTTATGGTCTCGGAAAATACCTCTATATCCCGAATCTCCTGGATTTCCTTTAGAAGTGCCATCAAAATTCATCTTTATCAGTCCAACAGAAGGAGGGGTCCAATGGTTGGGTGAATCCAAATGAGTAGAAGGAGAGCAGTTACTGAGAAGACCTGAAGGTAGCGAGAGTTTCCAATTCTCCCAGATGGACCTTTCAAGATTTTGATTGGGAAGATCTTCCTTCTACCATTGATGGAGAGCCAGAGTTTCTTGGATATTACAGCAGAAATTGTTCCATGTTTTGTCCAAGGGAGTGCATTGATTCTTAAAGATTCTTTTATTCCTTTCTTTCCAGATTGTCCACAGAATGAGTCCTGGGAGGAGCGTCCAAAGAGAGTTTAACAACTTACTATTGTAAGGAGCTGGGGGCTAGTTACATATGGTTTTGATTATGTCCCCTGAGATTCTGCCCACTTTTTTGCATCTGAAACTAATTTTTTCCCATAATTTGTTTGCTGATAAAAAAAGTGTCCATAAGATGTTGAATGGTCTCATTATGGTTTGTGCAGTTGGGGCACCTTAAGGGCCCTATGAATCCCCTTTTAATGAGATTGTCCCAGGTAAGGATTCTTTTGTGACATAAGAGCCATAAAAAGGTGGAGACTTTGGGCCATATGCTTGGAGACCATATTCGATCCCATAGGGGATATTTTGGATCTTGGGGAGATGTCATCAGCATGTAGGCTTCTTTGGTAGTAAACGTGCCACAAGGTGTGTATCCCCATCAAAGAAGATCTTTCTTTTCTGAGTATCTGATCTTCCTGCTATTGAGCTCTGTATCAATATCCTTGTGTGTATCTTCTTGCCTGTGGTCTAAAAAGTGAGCTTTTTTTTTTCATTGCTGATACCCATGGATTGTTGTTGAAGACCAGTATTGTTTGACATTTTCAGCCAAATGATTGATCAAGTCCGGTTGTAGCTGAGGTATAATAATGTTGACTAATTTGGGTCTTTGTTTCCAGGAATCAACCCAGAAGCGTGTCATGCTCTCATCTCTGACTTCCCAAAAGCTGTGCTCTTGTATCATGATTTGATGTTGCTTGGTAGCATTCCAGATCAAGGATCTTGCATCAACCGTTGTTAGTCTGATGAGATACTCGAGTGGTCTATTATTAGCATATTTGGTCGTCCAGAGTAGAGCCAAAGGCGTGTGTGGCACTGACATCCATTGCCACCAGATCCTGGCTCCTATTATTGCATTTCTATGATGAGGATCTCGGAGACCAAGGCCTCCATCCTTTTTTGGCTTGCAAATAGTCATCCATTTGACCAGTGCCCATTTTCTATTTTTCCCCAAGGACCCCCAAAGAAAATTGCGTTGCAGGTCTTTGATCTATTTGAGAACCCATTTTGGAGTTGCAAGAACTGAGAATAAGTACAGGGGCATTGATTGCAGAACATATTTAATGAGGGTGAGGCGGCTGGCCATGTTGAGGGAATGATATGTCCAAGAGGAGAGTCGGGCTTCTAGTTTTTCTAGGAACAATTTCCAGGAAGCATGTTTAATAATAGAGTCAATCAGAGGAGCACCCAAGTACTTGGCTGGTAAATGGGCAATGGCAAATTCTGGCGATGTTGTGTTGGGTGGTGACAGGGGTATTGAAAAAAAATATCTGAGATTTGGCAGCATTGATAGAGGTGCCTAAGACTTCCGAGAAGGTGTCGAGAAGGGATTTGAAAGAGAGGGCTTATTAGATTTAAGGGTGCACGAATAACATGTTATCATCAAAAAAATGTTGGTGGGTAGTTTCCTGAGTGCCATGAACAGAGATGCCTCAAAGTTTTTGAGTTTGAAGAGCATTTTTGATAAGGCGACCTAGCCCTTTTGCCATGAGAACAAAGAGAAAGGGTGAAAGGGGGTCTCCTTGGAAAATTTCTCTTGAGGGGGAAAAGGGGCGGGAGGGAATGCCATTGACCAGAATGGAGAAGAAGGAGGAGGAAATGAGATTCATAACCCATCTGATCCAAGTAGGACTAAAGCCAAAGGCTGAAAGCATCTGCTGAATATAATTCTAGCTTAACTTGTCAAAAGCTTTAGAAAGATCGATTTTAAGGAGCATACCTGCCTTTTTGTTGTGTTTAAGGGAATGAATGATTTCATGTGTGAGAATGATTCCATCTAGAATTTGACGGCCTTCCACATATCATGTTTGTTCAAGGGAAATAAGCAGAGGTAACAGGGTCTTGATCTTGTTGGCAATTACCTTTGAAATTACTTTGTAGATGACATTGCAGAGAGAAATGGCCCTGAACTTGTCCAGAGTATTGGGGTGATCCTCTTTAGGAATGAGAGCTATGAAGGTAGCATTGAGGGACGGGAGAAACTAGTGCAGAGACCTAGATTCCTCTACTAGTTGCCAAACATCTGCTTTTATGAGATCCCAGAAGTGATGGAAAAATTTGGAGGTAAAGCCATCCAGTCCTGGAGCTTTACCATCTTTGCATTGAGCCATCACTTTTTCAACTTCCTAGAGAGAAACAGGGTGAAGAAGCATCTGATTGTGTTCTTTGTTAATTATTTTTGGAATGTGTTGAAGAACCTTGCTTATTTCCGGTTGCCTGCTCTCCTGGTTCTCATGAAGCAAAAATTTGAAGTGAGCGAGTAGCTCTCTCTCTATATCCCCATGTTCTTCCAGCCTTTCTCCATTCTAGTTTTGTAGCTGAGTGACCTTGTTGTGCATTCTTCTTTGGATGGTTGACCGATGAAAGAATTTGGTGTTTCTTTCCCCTTCTCTTAACCATATTATTCGAGATTTCTGCCTCCAGAGGATTTCCTCTTGCTTTCTTCTTTCGTCCAGTTGATTGAGAAGGTTTTGTTCCTGAGTTTCCAGAGACTCATTTCTTCCTTCATGAATTATACACTGCTGAAGCTCAGACATGTTTTGTTCTAGAAACTTTTGTTGTTGGAATATATTCCCAAAACTAGAGTGATTCCATTTCTTGATCTGTGTTTTGAGGTCTCTGAGATGTTGCTAGAATTGGAACATTTTGGAACTAGCAGGAGGAGTGAAGGTTTTCCAAGCTTTGGTGACCATATCTTTGAAATTAGGATGAGTGAGCCAGAAGGCTTTGAATCTGAAGGGTCTTTTGGTGGAGTCCCCAGGTCGCATCCATTGAAGAGAAACGGGCCAATGATCAGAGCCTGAAAGAGGCAATATGCATGAGTGAATATATCCTCTTATGTGGATGGCATTGTCCGAGATAAGAAAACGATCTAGCTTGGAGGCAATTTGCTGAGTACTAGAATGTTTGTTATTCCAAGTGTGCATACCATTGGAAAAGGGAAGGTTTATTAGCTAGTTCTTTTGACTGAAATTATTGAAGTGGTTGCTTTCCATATCCAACTTGGCTCGTCCTCCTCTCTTTTCTTCTAGTTTGGTGATCATGTTAAAGTCCCCACCCATAATCCAGAGTGGGTGAATTTGATTTGAATTGAGAGCTTCCATGGTGTTGACCAACGCAATTTTTTGAAAAGAGTCTTGAGGGAAGTAAACATTGGTGAGGTGTCCATGGATGTTGGTTCCAATGATATGGAATGTGGCCTGAATAAGATTGTGCGCAACATGAGAATTAGTGATCGAGATAGCTTTCGGGTCCCAAGCTATAGCTAGGTTGCCCGAAGCACTTGAGGCATCTATAGCAACTAAATGGATTCCTAGCTAGGCTTTGGAGAGAATGGAGCCAAGGGTATTAATATTACATTTGGTCTCTTGTATGAAAAATACTTGAGGCCTTTCTTGCTGAATCATGTTTTTAATCGTTCTGTACTTCATGGGACTATTTAGTCCTCTTATATTCCAAGAGGTGAGCTTCATTGGGAACTATTTTCGAGTGGCTGGTAGAACTTGGTCAGCCTGGGATATCTTCCAGATTCCATCAGCATTTCCCCAATGATGATGTTTCTTTGGATATTTGTTTTTCATCCCCTTTTCTTGGTTTCTTTGAGGATTTTTTTCCCATCCCAATGACTGCTTGGTTGTATACCCAATGATCTTTGTTGTTGTGCTTGAAAGAGAACCACCTCTAAGATTTCTATCTGTCTAGCAGTTATTTTGTCATATTGTTTCTTTTTGCATGCTTGCTCGAGACCAAAGATGTCCAGTTCGCCCATGTCAATACTTTCAGGTTCCTCTTCCATGTGACTAGGATGACTGCCCTCAGCAGCTGAGCCATCTATGTCCATATTGTTAGGTTTCCAGATGACCAGATCTGTTTCCGTATTGAGATTGGTGGGGGTATTTAAAGATTCTTGAGGAATATTTGAAGAATCTTGAGGTAAGGGAGGATCAGTAGAGAGAGAAGAGGATGATGGTTTTGAAGAAAGCTCAGGTTGTCTAGGAAGATCATTGTCAGGCTGTGTTTGCTTCGTAGGGATATTAAATCTGTTACTGGTAGAAGTGATGTTGGAGTTTTGGTTAGGGATCTTGGTGGCGTATGGGGGTTTCTTATGGTGTCTTTTATGGTTCGAAACTTTTGTAAACCCCTCTGCATCAGAGGGTTCAGTGGTGACATTAGGTTTGGTAGATAGGTTTAAAGGGAAATCTCGAAAGAGATGTCCATGAGCATGGCATTTTCTGCAATGGAAGGGAACATGTTCATAATCTATAGGTTGTATCCATTCAAATTCATCATGATAAAGACTTACTGAATCCATGAGAGCCTTGGCCAAATGCATGTAGACACATATTCTGGCATATGAAGTGTATCTTTTGAGCTTAGTCTCCTCTGCAATCTTGATGAACTCTCCTAGTCCATTTCCAATGTCCTTTAGCGATTCTTCATCCCAGTATTCCAAGGGTAGGGAGTAAATCCTAATCTAGACGAGCACCCAGCTGAAATGTTCTTTGTCGAGATTGAATCTTTCAACCCAGTCTTTGAGATAAAGGCCTGCTGAGTTGAAAAAATAGGGACCTCCATCTAAGATTTGATTTCTATCTTAAATGCAATTAAAAATGGCGTTGAAAAAACCTTTTGGCCCTAACTGAAGGGTGACATGTCCCTTTGGTTTCCATTTGGAGGCTATCCAGCCATGCAAAGCTTTCTCAGTGGGCCAGAAGCCGACAAATTTGCCTATGAGTGCATGATCTTTCATGTACTGTATTTGGGCATTGATGTGGTGGCTTGGCAGATCTATCTTAGGACGCTCTGCTACAATGGACTGATAGGTAGCTGAGGTCGCCTTTGGCAGCACCTTGTTGTTCAGAGGCTCTTGAGGCTTTTCTTTTTGTGTATCTGAGGAGTCGTTTTGGTTCTCTATAGCAATAGAGGATGGAATATGTGCAGCGTCAGGACTGACAGGAGCTTGGTTTCCTGTAGGGGGAGGCATATTATCCCCCCCGTTGGGAGAGCCATTGGGTAAAGATATGCGATAGACCGATCTCGAAGCTGCAAATGTATAAGTTGTCATTGGTGAATCTGACTGCACCAGAGCCACGCCATTGCAAGGTCTGTCAGAAACCCTAGTGCTCAAACTTCCATGGAGTCTGATTCGAAGACCCTAACGCAATATTATATGTATATTGATATGTTGTGGAGTAAGAGAATGGAAATTTGACTATATGTTCAATGGTTCATGAAATGATTTACATCATACAAAATATACATCATAATAAATTTAAGTTACAAAACCATTATTAGTTATAATTAGAACTTTTAGAATTGAACTGTGTGATAGTTTTGAAACACCCTAATGTTTTAAGTGAACACCACTCATTATCAAAAAAAGCATATGAAACTTCTAAAATCTTTATATGGTTCCCCTGATGATGGGCGGATCGTTCACTCGAAACATAAAGATGTTTCAAATTTATTACTCAATTCAATTCTTGAAATTCTAAACATTATAATGGTTAATTGTTAAAACCTTCATACTTAAAGCATTATTATGGGTTGAAATTAGCTTGGTTCTATATTATTGATAGGCCAATATATTTTATCTTTGTTGTAGGCACATTGGAATGGGCTTCCATATAGGTACTTCATGCACAAGTCTAATTAGAGGTGGGTCCAATGTTAGAGTATGCACATACAAATTGAAGTGTGTGCACACAAAAGTAATACATGCATACATACTTTAAAATTTGATGGACATAACGGTGCATACACCAAATGTTGTAAAACGTTATGGGGAGTTACATGTTGAAATTTACCAACATTAATATGAAACCACGATGGGCATTGCTCCTTGGAACCCTAAAAGGCTTTTCCTTTGAACGAAGAAGCAAGGGTTACTTAAAGGAAGTTAGTGTGAAAAAATAACACTTTCTAACATGTGTAATGGTATGCCCTAAATAGGTTTAGGTATATTGGAATAATTTCCACTTCTAATCAAACAATTACAAGTTTAACGTCTTGTAAATAAATGACCTTACTTTCATATATTTCCACTAAAAAACCCTTCCTAAATAAAAATGTGAAAGTTCTTACTTATGACTGAGGTGAGGTACCAAAACATCAAAAAATTGAGAAATTAGTTGTTTGAAAAAGGTTGTACATCTCTAAATCATGTTTTGAATGTTCTTACGTAGAGATAAGGTTTTGATAGGTCACCTTTAACGAGGTAAGAGTTGGTCATTGAAGGTTAATAAGTACTTAAAGGAGGTCGCATAGCTCAGTTTATGTAACATGCTGAAACTTGAAATGGAATTGTTAAGTATATATTGGATGATCTGGTTATCAGTTCTATCATTGTTTTCACAAGTAATGTGATGATGGATTAGCACAAGGCAACATTGTCCTGAATTTAGTATGGTTTATTTGGTTTAGCTCTTTATGTAATTATCAGTTATATGTTATGGCTTATCTTCATGTATTTATTTTGGATAGATGAATTGTAATAGACTCTATATATTTATTGTAACAGATTCTGAAACGTTTTAAATGTGACCTGGCCACCAACTTTAATATATGCTTCTAAAAACATATGCAACATGTAATTTTCATTTTACTAATGAAAATTGTGATTTTTCCTTGAAAAAACACAAGAGAAAAATAAATCTATCAAAACATTCTACATATCCATTTTTATCACATATATACGTAAGAACATATGAGAAAAGGATATATTCAACTTTTTATCACCTACCCACATAACAACTTAAGAGCAAAAAATATATTCAACAGAACATGCCATTAATCTTGCTTTCAGGTGATACTCTTTGACCTAAGACTCACTCTTAGAGTGTGAGACCTCTTAGATCATAGAAATGTCTCCATTGGCAATTTTAACTGTCATTTTCAATAATACAGTTATGTAATAATAGAAAACCTGAGTGGGTTCATTGATTAAGAACATGTGATTTCTCTTGGGAGGTCATAGGTTCAAAACCAGAGGGGGTAGGGTTGTTTATTTCCCCTCATGACCAAGCTAGAGGAATAGACTTCCCCAATGATAGACGCCTTGGTCCTTGCGAAAGTCCGAGTTTCTAGTATATGTGGCTTATGGGCTGCTACATATACCCGAGGAAATTATTGTTCCCTGTCTAAAAAAAATATAGTTATGTAATAAAATCTACGACTATTTGTGCAGATCATTGCGTCGAGAGGCACATTCTACAGCCCAGTATGACCCAGAGGTGTAAGTATGTCGGAAGCCGAAAAAAAAAAACTAAAGAAAATAAAATAAAAATAATGTCGGCTTAAACAATGACTTACATAACCATATAATTAAACAATTAAGTATGGTAAATAAATAAAAAATCACAAAGTATGGTAAATAAATAAATAAATAAAAATATGTGTAATTACTAATCCTATTTTCTTATTGTTACTAATCATATTATGTTACTGTTCTTATTTATTTACCATATTTACTCACAAAGTATGGTAAATAAATAAAAATATAAATAAACTAGAGGTATGGCAAATAAATACAAACTCTTTTTATATTTACTCCATAAACCTCTTTATATTTACAAAAACTCAAAAGAGAGGTTTTATTTAAGTGAAGCATATGTCCCAATTAACATGCAACAAATTATTATTGGGCCGAGAGGGCATTCTACAACCCAATATGACCCCGGTGTGTAAGTATGTCATTCTATAGCCCAATATGACTCCTATGTGTAAGTATGTCATTATACATCCCAGTATGACCCCTATGTGTAAGTATGTCGGAATCAAAAATAAAATAAAAAAACTAAAGAAAATTTTAAAAATAAAATCTAAATAATGTCAGGTTAAACAATAGAAGAGAGAAAGGAAGAAAGGGGGGGGGTTAAGAAAGAAACGGGTAGGCTCTCGGCCATGTGACTGAACATCCAGAGTCAATGCAGTCTGAGGTGACAAGTGTATGTCTGTGTCAGGCCCTAAGCAATAGCTGGATAGATTTTTGCAGTTCTCGGGGTGGTCGAGTCGTGGCCTGAAACCTGTCTTCTTGTTTGGTCTCAGAATGGGGATTAGGGTTAATCACCGTTATAGTTTACCATGACAGAGTTCTGGTACTAGGGTTTGTGGAGAGGCGCAGGGTTCCTGCTTTAGTTGTGTCGGGATAAGAGGCTGTGGTTGTCTCAGATATGGGTTTTGACTGTGAGTTCGTAGATGTTGAACCTACGCCAGAAGATCTTAACTTGCTAGGGGCATGAAGTTTCTAAGAAAAACATGGAGCTATACTTCTCGAATAGTGCTGAGAATTCCCAAGCTCTTAGTGAGGCAGCGAGAGTTGGAGGTTTCGCGACTCGAGCAACCTTGCTAGAAGAAACGCTCCAGAGTATGTGTAGGGGCTGTTGGAGGAGCGATATCCCCTCGGGTCGGGCTCAAGTTCAAAACCCTCATCGTGGAGAAATAACGGGTCTGCAACACAAGGAATCCCTACACATTCCATCATCTTTGCATTCAGCTATTCCTTTTTTCCCTCCTTTTACTGGTGGTCTTGAAGATGTCGTGATTAGCTATGGGGTTCATGGTCTGGCGGGACTAAAAGCCCTAGGGGAAGGTGGCCAGAGTTGTAGAGCCTCCTTAGGTAAAGGGTATAGGGGAGAGAGTCCTAGATTTTGGAATCCTGTGTTGAGTCAAGGCCTTCTTTCTTCTCGACTGTCGTTAGCTTTAGATTCACAAGTGCTAGGGGTAAATCAAGGTTTGGAAGATTTCCTTTCTAGAAACCTCAAGTTGGAAGCCCTTGAACACATTCGTTCAAGGGTGTCTTCAAATGAAGTAGTAGACGGGAAGCCGAGAGGGTTAGGAGAAGGAAATCAAGAGCTAGGGTCATGTCAGGAGGCTGTCGTTGGACCTGCGGGGGAGGAGTTGGTGGCGAAAGAAGGCATTAGTGATCCTATCAGAAGGCGACTTGGGTTGCCTGAAGCTGTAGGGACTGATGCTCCAGTTATTCAAGATCCTGGTGTGGGTGAAGGAAAGAAGGAAATTGTGGGTGGAAAAAAGAAGAAAAGCAAGCCTATCAGAAAGAAAGAAGATTGCCGAAGTTGCATACTTGGTGTGGATATTCGCATAGACAAGGTGATGGAAGCCTCTGAAACAATATTGGTTGGTAGAGTCAGTGGGATAAAATTCTCAGCGGACTACATTATAGACTAGGTTCATTCGGAATGGAAAGAAGCCCCTGGGCAGCCGAACGAGATCAAAATTTTGGACAGAGGTTGGTTTAGTATCTGTTTTTACCAAAATGATCACGTCGATTGGGTGATGGATCGAAACTGGTGTTTTGGGAAGAGGCCGATCTTGTTTCGAAGATGGAATTATTTGTTTGATGCTTAGAAAGAGAAGATGGAGGAATCACCTGTGTGGGTCAAACTGCCATGACTCCCCATACCATTCTGGACTGATTTGGCATTCATTTCTATAGGGAACACTCTGGGCAAATTCTTAAAGGTTGACAGGTCCTATATACAAACAAGAGATTGGAGTGTGGCCCGAATTTTGGTCAGTCTCAACCCTAGAGAGGGTTTGGTAGATGCTATGACTTTTAAATATAGGGAGCTAGAGTTTCTGCAAACTCTGGACTATGAAAACCTCCCTTTCAAATGCCATAGATGTCACAAATATGGACATTTGGAAAGGGAATGTCCTTTGGGTCATCATCCTCGTCGAAGGAAAAAGAGGAGCTTAATTATTCAGGAGGAACCTTATCATGAGAAAAAGGAAAAGGAGAAGGAGTCAGAGCTGAAGAATGAAGAATTGGGGGCAGACACAAAGAAGCTGGAGACAGTGGAGCAAGATCGGGTCATGAATGCCTCTTCTGAGATATTTTCCATCCTGGTATCCTCCCTGATGTCCCCTTCAGTTTCTGAGATAGCCGGGGCATCTCAGGAGGGTATGCCTCTTACTACTCTCTCCTCTCAATGTTCATCTTTTTGCTCATCTCAGTCAGATAATGATGCGCCTGGTCCTTCCAGGAAGATCTCGCATGATCTTTTTTATTTAAATGTGTTTCAAGCTTCAGTTGATAGTATTATTTTGTCTGTTCTGTCTCCCTCTGTATCTCATGCCCCTCCTCAAGAGGGTGTATCCCTACCTGTCTCTTCTCGGGCCTCTATTCCTGAAGCCCCCCCTATAACCTTAGACCTTTGGCCAATAGAACAGGGAAAGGGATTGTTGCAAGGGGACTTGAGTTGGATTCGGTGTCAGTTGGTCTGAGGAAGTTAAGAGGCAGGAAATCAAAAATTTCAGAGGCCCAACTGAAAGCAGTTATTGATATAGCTGATGGAAAGCAGTGGTTTCTTTCTGGGGTCCTTAGAGCTGAGAAACCACCCCCTCAGGGTATTCGATGATTGTTATGTCCTACAATTGTTAGGGCTTAGCTAGCCAACCCAAAAAGATAGCTTTAAGGGAATTAGTAAATTCTCACAAGCCAGATGTAATTATGATTCAAGAGACATTGGGGAAGGGGGAAGAAGTGAAAGGGAGCCTATCAACACTATTTCTGGGATGGAAATTCCACGCTTTTCATGTGAACGATCGCTTTGGAGGGGTGGCTACAGGCTATAACTCAATAAATCTCAGAGAGATCTCCTCATGGGGATATGAAAGTGCCTTGGCTGTGGAACTTTATTCAAATGAACTTTGTATTCCTCTCTTGCTACTGAATGTATATGGGCTATGCTTGGAGCATGAGATATTCTGGAACCCCTTCTTCTCGAAATCATTTATTTCTCATCCAAACCTCATTATAGGGGGATACTTAAACTTCTCGTTAGGAGATTCAGAATCATGGGGTGCCTTAGCAAGAGCGGACCCTCTCTCTAATTACTTTATGAAAAAGTTGGTCATTTCTCATCTGTTGGATGTCTCCTTGCTCAATATGCGTCCTACTTGGAGAAATCGAAGAGTGGGAGAATATTGGGTTGGCAAAAATATAGAATGTTTTCTGCTGTGTGAAGATCTGGTGGAGAAGCTGTCGGTTTTTAGACACTGGGTTGGGGAAGGGGGTCATTTGGATCACTTTCCTATATTACTCGAAGTTAAGGGTGATTATAAGAAACCAGGAACCCCTTTCAAATTTAATTCCTCATGGCTAAACGAGGAATCCTTCATTGTTCTATTTCATGACACTTGGAGGAAGGATTGTTTCAGGGAAGGTGAAAGTAGAAGTCATCTCTTTATGGACAATTTAAAGAGAATGAAGTTAAAAACAAAAGAGTGGGATTTTCAAAAGAAATTGAAGGAGGAGGAGGTTCTTAAAAATGTGAACTTAGAGTTGGATTTCCTTGAAAGCCCAGAAGGAAATGGCTATGCAACTCTGGACGCCCGAGATTGAGTCAAAGAATTGGAATCCATTCAGAGAAAAATTCTTCAGTTCAGAGAGGAAAGCTGACACTTAAAAATTTGTGTACTCTGGTTGTAGGCAGGGGATGAAAACACCAATTTTTTTCAGAACTATGCAAAAGGAAGGAAAATTTTAAATACTATCTGGAAAATGCAGAAAGAGAATTGGGAGATGGCTCAATCTTTTGAGGACCTGGCCTCTCTAGGGGTAAACCATTTTAAAAATATTTTTAGAGCACTTGAGGAAGTCTCTATTGCAGAGGTGATCAGAGTGGCTCAATTTTTCCCAAGATATATTGAGGAGGAGGGGAATGATTCAATCATAGAACTTGTTTCTAGAGAGGAGGTTGAAGACATACTCAAATCAATGCAGAAGGATAAAAGTCCAGGGCTGGATGGCTGGACGGTGGAATTTTTCCAAAATTTCTTTGAATCCATTGGAGATGAGTTGGTACCAGTAGTGGAAGAATCCAGGTGCTTGGGATCCATATATCAACCTTTCAACACCACCTTCTTAGCTCTCATCCCTAAGTCTGATCATTGGGTTCTTTTGACGATTTCAGGCCCATTTCCTTGTGTGCCTGTATCTATAAAATTATTGCAAAAGTCATTGCTTCTAGGCTATAACCGTTCCTATCCAAGAACATTTCTGCTGAGTAATTTGATTTTTTAGATGGCAGACAAATTCATGAGGTGGTGGGAGTAGCCCAAGAAACTCTTCACAATTTAAAAATAAGAGGGAAGAAAGGTGCTATAGTAAAAATTGATCTATCGAAGGCCTATGACAGAATTAGTTGGATGTACCTCAGACTCTTATTAACCCATCTTGGCTTCAAATTTGACTTTGTGAGATGGGTAATGGATTGCATCACTTTGTCCTCCATTGCAATTCTGATCAACGGGGCTGCTTCTTTATTTTTCAATCCTGAGAGAGGGCTTAAGCAAGGCTGTCCACTTTCTACCTTACTGTTCTTGTTGGCAGCAGAAGGCATCAATCTAATGATACATGAGGCTAGGAGACAAGGGAATCTTAAAGGAATTGAACTAGTGGTAAACCTATAGGTCACTCATCTCCTTTTTGTGGAAGATATTCTATTGTTTAGTAATGGAAGTACTGAGGATTGCACGACCCTTAAGAATATCTTGGACCTTTTCCTGAAAGCTACAGGTCTCTGTATAAATGAACAAAAATCGACTTTAAAGACCTCGGGTTTGACCAGGAAGTGGGAAGGGTGGAATTTTTCTTGCAATTTGAAGTCAAGTCATTGCAGGACGAGTTAAAATATTTGAGCTCCTTCTTAAAACCTGATAAGTACCGAATTCATGACTGGAAATGGCTCCTTGCGAAAATCGAATCAAAATTGAAACACTGGAGCTTTAAATGGCTTTCAGGAGTAGGGAGGTTGGTCCTAATAAAGTCTGTGCTGCTAGCAGTTCCTGTGTATTGGGCTAGCCTTACTTGGGTCCCCAAAGGTATACTGGCTTCCATTGAAAAAATTTGTAGCAGATTTCTATGGGCAGTATCCAAGGTTGAACATGTGACCCCCTGGATAGCCTGGGATAAAATTGCTAGACCCAAATAATGGGGAGGATGGGGTATTAAAAATCTTTTTCCTTTCTCCCAATCTCTTGTAGCCTAGCTTTCCAAGAGGCTCATATCGGTTGAGAACCTTTGGACTTCAGATATTAAAATAAAATACATTGACCCAGTTCCAATGCGTGAATGGATAAGACTACCTCAGAAATCTTCCAAAAATGCTTCTGTGATATGGAAGGCAGTGGTAGCCTTCATCAAAATTATTGAGAAGGGACTGGCATGGAATGTGGGGGATGGAACTCAGGTTAGGCTGGGACATGATCCTTGGGTGGGATGTATGGAGAGGTTTTCTCTATCTCAAGACCTATTTTTTTCTTAAATAATAGAGGGCTTTTACCATCTAAAACATGTGGTTGATCACTGGAACACCTTCATTTGGAGACAAGGGTGGCTATCTGGGAGGGACCTTCAATTGGAAGACCGTTGGTTGGAAGAGTGGGGTTACTATAGAATTGATCTAAAAAACTCTTCAATTCGGATCAGTGATTCAAGGGATGAACTCAGATGGGTGCACGCTCAGAATGGGTTTTATTCCCCGAAGCTGGGATATAAGTGGTTGATGGCTCAAAATGGGTGGGAGGTCCTAGCTTGGTGGGCTAAACTGCTATGGAAGTTAAAAGGACCACCTAAAGCTAGACTTTTTTTCTGGTGTATCCTTTAAAAGAGAGTCCCTACATGGGACTTTCTACAAAGGAGAGGGAAGATTGGTCCTAGCTGGTGCTCTCTCTGCAAAGCTAGTGAGGAAACTATGCAACATATTTTCCTTTCTTGCCCCTTCAACGTAAGCCTTTGGATTGAATCGTTAAGAATCCTTAAAATCCCTTATAAATGGGAAGGTCAGGAGGTGCAGGAAGCATGGCATAGGTGGTGGCAGGAAGCACCCAATGACAGAGTTAGAACCATTCCCCTCCTGATAGCCTGGGGGACTTGGAATGCTAGAAATCAGGTGATTTTTAAAGACTCAGCCTTCCCAATTGGAAGATTGGCAGTGGAAGGGGTTGCAATTTGTGATAACATTCCTATTCCAATAGATCCTCCTTTAAAATGAATTGTTCAGCAGGAATCTATCAAAGAAGGTGTCCCATGGGCTTACTTTGAAGGGGCTTCAGACATTAATGGGAGGTGTGGTGCAGGATTGGTTATCCATCTTTCTTCTGATAAAACAATTAAAGCATCCATTGGGCTTGGTCAAGGGACAAACAACTTTGCTAAACTGAAAGCTCTTCACGATCTCCTCTGTTGGTTAACTCTTAGGAATGTGAGAAAGATTCAGATTTTTGGAGACTCTATGAATATTGTTAAATGGTTCAATGGGACTCAACTCTACAGGAACTATATTTTGCTTCCTTTACTTAATTAAATAACTCATCTAAAATGTCATTTCACAGAGATCTCTGTTTGCCATATCTACAGGGAACAGAACCGTGATGCAGATCGCCTATCTAAAGAGGGTTTTGAGCAAGATTTGGGGACCTAGGTTAGCTATGGAGGAGGAAAATGGGCTAGTTCGACCTATTGAACAACCTGTTTTTGCCTAATGCCCATATGTTTGCTTTAAATGGTGTTTTCTAAATGTATATATAATGTTGTTTTTATTTGGCCTGAACTTTTCATAAACTTCTTTTGGGTTCTAGGGTTGTTTTCCTATATAAGGAGGCCCTGGTTATCTGTTAAAACTCTGATTTTTTGTATGGATGGAAACTAGGATAGTGCTTACTGTTGGTTTCTAGATGGTTTTGGTAGTTTTTTTGCTCTGAAAGACAAAAATTTTGTTTCTTGCACACCTCTGTTTCAGACTGTCTTCCTATAAGGGAACCCGGGAGATGTGCCAGAACAGGATTTCTTTTGAACAATGATCTTTTTTGGATTGGGATGTTAAAGCAAATACCTACGTGTATTTCAAAACAGTAGAGACTAATTTTCTTCCTCTTCTGAAGGAGAAAAGGAGTTCTTCAGAAATGCTCAGCATATGTTATGTAACTTTCTATAATCAATAGATGGTTCGATTTTTTTTCGTGGGAAAAAAAAGGTTAAAAAATAACTTACAAAACCATATAAATAAACAATTAAAAATTCGTTAAAAATTAAATTTATTAAAATATTAAGAGGTTTAAGAACACTAAAAAAAGATATGGTAAATAAATAAAAATATAAATAAATTAGAGGAATCATAAATAAATAAATAGAAGTTTTTTTTTATATATTTACTCCATAAACCTCCATATTTACAAAAATTCAAAAAAGAGGTTTTATTTAGGTGAAGCCTATGGTCCAAATACCATGGGAAAAATACCATATTTATAAAAGAGGTATGGTAAATAATTAAATATAAAAGATGTATAAAAAGGTAAGGTAAATAAATAAAAATATATAAAATAGGATTAGTAATCAACATCTAATTATATATGAAGTCTATGGCCCAAATACCATGGACCAAATTATGATTGATATCATGCAAAAAAAATAATTTTCTAAGTCGGTTTAATTCTATTAATAAAAACATAATTTACAGAGTAGGCTTTCATCTCCAAGGTGGCAAAATAGGCCTAGCTTGGAGGGAAGGGAAAGCAGAAAACACATACTATATCAAAACCAACATAGTGTAGATCGCCCATATTCAGGAAACCGATCCAAAAATTCGATGCCCATGAGTGGGAAACCAACATACTGACATTGTTCCAAAACAGAAAGAAACTAATACTATCCTGCATACAAGCGTTGTGTCCATGGTAGCACTGAATTATAGACCAAAAGCCAAAAGAAAATAGTAACGACCAGTCATCATGCTAGCTGCCGTGGTGGGGAGGATCTTCTTCCACAATCAGGCAGCTGTAGCCTGCGTTCGGGTCGACCTCTTCTTTTTTGGATGGCTGGGCAGAGAACTTGGAGGAGGAAGGAGAGCTGGAGCCCTCGCTCTAAAAACTGCCTGAATCGTTGTTGCTGGAGGTCAGAGAACCAGATTTGGCTGGAAGGCTAGCTTATTTTCTAAGGATTTGAGGAGACACCTCAAAAATGGTTGACTTCCTACAGCGTTTACGTGAACCAGAGCCAATGTTGCCGGAACTAGATCCAATGTCGCCAGAAGCTTCCTCCTGAAATACCATTGAAATGGTCGCAATAACGTGCGGTTTGTCCAAGTAGCTGGTGAAAATTAAACGTGCCTCATTACTAGGTGGAGGCAAATGAGTCTCGTCTACAGCAGACGTCAAATGACAGCCACCTCTGTTTCTGCCGCAACCTCCCCTACTACCGCCTCCGCGTCTGCATCTCATGCGCTGTCTGCATGAAATGTTTTGCTTGCAAGAGGCCTGAAGGGAGTGAGCATAGTCTAGAGACTGAGAGGGAGAGCTGGGAACCAAAAGAGACTGACGTGAAGGCAAGAAGGTGGGCGAGCAGATGGGCGAGCATATGGGTAAGGAGGTGGGCACAAACGGTTTAACAGAGGGCAAAGAGGAATTCTGCTAAGAGCAAGAAGGGCCACATAGAGTCGAATGACTGTGAGGAGAAGGTGGATGAGTTCCTCTATGAGGTTGTGAGGTCAAACGAAGTTGAAAGAGGAGCGGAGAGCAGGAGCCGAGCAATCTAGGAAAATTGAATGCCAAAGCAAGGGAGGAGGACTGATAACCAACACGCGACGTCGCCATTGCAGTCCACCAGCATGCGACGTAAATGCTCAACAAGTGGAGGAGATGTTTCAAATGCGGAACCAACTCACGGTTATTTATGGCAGAGGTACTGCAAGTAGGTGGTGGCAAGTGGCCTAGCCACCTATCGCCATCTTCTCCCACCATTCCAAGAACCTTAATCAGCACCTGCATCCAGGACATGCAATTTTTTTTTTTTAACCCTAACATGAATATTAATAATAATAATATTATTATTGTTAAATCTAATATTCATATTAATATATTATAATATTAATATTATTAAATTTAATAACTTTACATTAATACAATATTAGATTTGTTATATTATAATACATATTAATATACCATGATATATATATTAACTCTAGATATATAAGGGAGGGAAGAACAAAGACATATGATAGAGGTGGAGAAATAGGAGAAATAGGGGTTGTGGCAAGGGACAGATGAAGATAAACTGAAGGAGAGGGGAGAGGAGGAATGAAGAGAGAGAGAGAGGGAGAGGAGTGAGAGAAGTAGATAACGGTAACAGAGGTAGAGGGAGACATAAAGATAGAGGTGGGAGAGAGATAAGGAGTGAGGGAGGGAGAAGGAGAGAATATTGGAGGGTAGAGAGAGGGAAGGGAGAGGGAGGTAGGAGAGAAAGGGAGAGAGAGGAATGGTGAGAGGAGGAGAGATGGAGGGATAGAGAGATGGAGTTGGAGGGAGAGAGGGGGATGGAAGAAGAAAGGCTTAGAGAGTAAGAAGTGGAGAGAGAGGGAGTAACAAGAGAGAGATGGAGAGAGAGTGTGTATGTTTAAGGGTGAGATAAAGAGACATGGAAGGAGTGATGGAGACAAGGGGGGAGAGAAGGAGAGAGATAGATTGATGTGGGAAGAGATAGGATTGGAGAGAAGAGGGAGAGAGAGAGATGATTGAATGGAAAATAGAGAGAGAGAGAGCGAGCGAGCGAGCGAGTGGCGTGGGGGGCACATAGAGAGAGACATGGGATAAAGGGAGAGAGAGGACTTGAGAGAGAGGAAGATAGTGATGAGGGAAGAGAGAGGATTAGAGAGAGAGAGAGAGAGGAAGAGAGAGGGAGGTAGAAGAGAAAGGGAGAGAGAGGATGGAAAAGAGAGGGGACTTGAAAGAGAGGAGGAGAGAGGGAGGGATAGAGAGAAGGAGTTGGATGGGGAGAGGGGGAGGTAAGAATAATGACATAAAGAGTGATTAATTGAGATAGAGAGGGAGCGACAAGGGAGATATGGAGAGAGAGTATGTATGTTTGGAGGTGAGATAAATAGATAAACAATGAGAGATGGAGAGAAGGGCAGAGAGAAGGAGATATAGAGGCATATAGTAACAAAGTTGGAAGGTGAATATAGAGAGAGAGAGGTGGGAGAGAAAGCAAGAGAGAGAGTGAAGAGAGGTAGGGAAAGAGAGATGGAGATGGAGGGAGAGAGAGAGGGAGGTAAGAATAAAGACATAGAGAGTGAAAGGTGGAGAGAGAGAGGGAGAGGGAGTGATAAAGAAGGCCGAGAAAGAGGAAGAGAGGATAGGAGGGAGAGGGAGAGGAGGAGGGATTGATAGATAGATAGATTAGAGAAAGAGAGAGTATGTTTTGGGGTTGATATAGAGAGACATAGGGAGATAGAGATAGAGATGGAAGGTGAAGATAAAGAAGAGATAGATGTGGACAAGGATGGAGGGATAAAGAGATTGATAGATATGGAGTGAGAGAGTGTGTGTGTTTCGCAGGGTGTGATAAAGAGACAAAGGAGAGATGGAGGGATATATAGATATAGATGGAGGGGGGAGAGAGGGAAGAAGATTTCTTGCACTCGATGCATTGATTTTAGTGTAGATGGTGATTCCTAATCCTATTTGATTGCTTTCACTGGATGCATTGATTTCAATGTAAGTGATTTATAATCCTATTCAATTCCTTGCACTAAATGCATTAATTTTATTATAGATGGTGATTTCTAATCCTATTTGATTTCTTGCAATAGATGCATTAATTTCAATGTAGATGTTGATTTCTAATTATATATGATTTCTTGCACTAGATGCATTGATTTCAATGTAGATGATTTATAATCCTATTTGATTGCTAGAACTAAATCCATTGATTTCAATGTAGATGGAGATTTCTAATCCTATTTCATTTCTTGCACTAGATGCATTGATTTTAGTTTAGATGTTGGTTTTTAATCATATTTTCCTACTTGCACTAGATACATTGATTTGAGTGTAGATGTTGATTTCTAATCCTATTTTATTACTTGCATTAGATGCATTGATTTCATTATAGATGTTTTTTTCTAATCTTATTTGATTTCTTGCATTAGATGCATTGATTTCAGTGTATATGTTGATTTATGATTTGATATAATTGGATGTATGATGGTACACAAATTTTAAAGTGATTGGATTAATATTGTTTTATTTACCTTAGGAAGGTAAGGGACATTACTTGATGGATGCGAAGGTAAGACCTTCTTCGCTATTCTCAGGGAAGGTCCTGTTGGCGGCGTGAGTTATCGACCCGGTGGTGCGGTAAGTTACGCTTAGGATTGTGTCCCATTGATTTCAGTGTAAGCACAAAAATCATTTATTTTTGAGTTATATGAATTAAACCTACTAATATTGGAGAGCAAGAGAAACAAAGTATGATGTATACTACAACAGCTCGAGCTAAATATTTAGATGTTTTACAATTCCAACTTTCCTTTTCATATAATCGATATGAAAAGATGACAAAGCTAACAAGGGTGACAATAAAAATTAGTACAATAAGATAGTTTGAGATTGATCACAATGAAGACTATTTGTAATTGACTACATTCTTATTATTCACATCTTTTATCATTCAATACTATTACATTGTCACTTTGCATTCAAAATTTTTATTTCGTCATTTTTCATTATTAAAGTTATTTTACAATATTTATCATCTCAACAAAATGAGGTAAATAAGAAAATCTAAAATTAAAATGACTCGATAAATCTCAGACATATTTAACATATTTAAAATGGTTATGTTAATATTAGAAGTATTTACATATTATTGATAAAATTAATCACATGTTCCTCATATTGTCGATAGATTTTCCTTGGCCGCACACGACTGAAATCAGCCTAAATCCATCTTAAACTCTGGATCTATCAAGCAACAAGAGGGATCAAATCTCTCGAGGTGAAAACCTTTCCTCAAATTTTTCACTCAAAAAATAGGTTTGCACCTTGAGATATTTGAGCCTTCTAGACGCTTGATAGATCTGGAGTTAAGATGGATCTAGACTGGTATTTACAAACCCAGGCCCATACCAGTGTCACATGAGGAGTGTCAGATCGAATTTTCTTCTACGTGGATCCCTTCCTTCACCAGTGTTATTGTTTTCTTGTGATACCAAATATATTTTGCAATATGTTACCGATTGGAATAGGCGCCTTCAGCCAAGAAAATGTGTGGTGTTATTGTTCGGAAGCCAGGAGAAATGGCTACAAGCCAAAGTGGCGGTGGTGCTGTTGTTGAATATGAACAGGAGAGGTTATTTAAATCGATGAAGAGACATAAAAATGATTCGACCGAGACTCGACCCTTGGTCTATCAAACCCAGGGGCGACCTATTAGCCAATTGCAGAAGAGGGCGTTGGCTAAAATGCAGTTGAAAATCTTGTCCCCGCATTCAATGGGTTTATCTTGCCGGAGCCCAATTCCTTTGGTGTCTCCAGTCCTGATGTCGCCATTGGGAGGAGGAGATTGAAAACAAAACCCAGAAGAAGAAGGGCAGGTAATGATGTGTTTCCAATGAATGGGGGTTTGCAGTGTAATAATTTTTATAGAAATTTGTACGTGGATAACAATTTTTTTTAGACTTCAAAATGTGCATTCTTAAAACTTAAACATAAAAAAAAAATTGGGCCATGAAATTATTATTAAATCTAAAAATAACCCCTTTAAATCCACAATTTTATTTCTCCAAAAATATAAAAAAATTAACAAATTATATAATAATTTATTACATATCAAATCTAATACAGTTCCGAGCTCCAATTTAAGATGCTGGTTTAAAATTGAGACTTTAATCCGTTCCAAAATCAAAATAGCTTCTCATAAAAAAGATTTCAAGAATTATTCATTATTTCAGTACCAATCATTTCCAAAACATCAATTTTTCATTAATTAGTTTAGCGTTTTCCTTTCTCCATCCATAGCCTACTTAAAACACACGAGAACATGGAAAGATTAATGAGTAAAATAGTTCACTTAACGATGGTACTAACTTAACAGTTGGAAAAATCACCGAACTAAAAGTATAATTGCAATCAAAGTGAGGGAGAATATCAATGAAAGTGTACACTCATTGTCAACATGAGTTGAACATCATCCAGATACTCTCTTGATGGACAATGTTGTGTCTGTTCAAGCTTGCATAACAAGAATTGTACTTATGAATTCATCAAGGATTGAACATGTGTAGGCAAGTGACTTTGACACTTAGAATCTTATAAGAAGAAGTCTCGAACACAAAACATCAACCAATCATGAGGTGACCATGGGACGATACTTCATAGGATCCTCAATAGGCTCCAAAACTCATGTGTAGAAAAAAAATTTAGAGGGTGTTGATCACATCGTCAAAAGGCCCACAAGTATTTTAGTATTTCATCTCCTAGGGTTAAATTTTTGGATGTTAAAAATTTTCTCATTACTTCTTTATGATAAAATGGCATCAAGCCTCATTGTAAAATTGTCCAACGAAGGCACATAGTGATCACATCTCTTCCAATATATTTTCTACCACCATTCAAGCTAGTTAGTTTTCACCATGCATTTATACACTTTCATCACTTCCCATTTACTAATAGAAGGCAAGTTTCATTGCATCTCTATATTTTGGTTACAAATCTATATATCATTTCCTTCCCTTCATAAATTTGGATCAACAAGAGTGGAAGGTCCAAGCCTTTTTGACCTGACCTTCTCACTAAATTATGGTTCCATTATCCATGAGTTTGAGTTGAAGGGAAATAGAATCCACTCCATAGCAGTAACTCTAGCTTTTAGAGGAGGAAACAGTAGTGACATTCAAATGATATGCAAGGGTGAATGTCGTTCAGGTATTGTAAGGGCTTTAATAGTTTAGTTGCATGGGTTGTTAGGATTATTCAATTCTCAGGCTCTATGGACAGTGAACCACACAAAACGAGACCGATATCTATCTTGACTTGCTAGGATATCCTTGGGAAGATCAAGTCCTCATTCTAGTTTCAGTTTAGACAAATTTATCTCTCAAAGTCCTATGTCATCATTTGTGGGGGATATCTTGTCCTTTTATGTAGGGTTATTTTGTATGGTTTAATTAATGAGCTCTTGCAACTTTATTTGGTTGGATACTATATCCACTTGGAAGGGAATTCTTTTGGATAAATTCCTTTCACTTGTTTAGCTTTAACACGTTAGGAAGGAGAGTCATGTTTTAGGTTATTTCATTTCTTGCAGCTTGTCCCCAAGCATTCTCTATAGTTTGGTTTTATAAGCCACTCTCTAGTGTGGTCACCTTTGGTATGGTTGTCTGGTTTTTTAGTGTTTGTCCTCATGCCCCTACAATGACCATTTTCAGACCCCCTCCTCCCCTTACCAGTCTTTTCAAGAGGCACCTTGTTAGACATGCCACAATGCCACGACAAAGGATGAAGTCCCAATGAGGGTGTAGTAGTAGCAGGGGACTCGATCCTCATATTTGAGATGGTTTAGGTAGCTCACATGTTTGTGAACAAGCTTAGTAAGCTATTCAGGGCTTTCGAAAATATTCGCATAGTGGAGTCTAAGATCATTGGAGAGGGGCTGATATTTATCTGATTTTGAAATAAATGATGTTTCAACATATTGGGTGCTTAACATTAGAAGCACCACGGGCCGAAGAAACCAATAAATCTAGGCTATTCAAAATTATTGGAACACCAAGACCCCCATAGGGAAAGTGATGCAAGATAGATTATTTGCTTAGGAGAATTTGACTAACATCTTGAGATAGATTTAGAAGTGCATCCAATTCTTACACTCTCATGTGCTTAAAATTAGAGCTTATCTCACCCAATTGGAGTCACATGTCAATGGAAAGAAATCGTGGAGCTCAATTGGCCCGACTAGCAATATGGTACACATAAAGGTATCCATCTCGCCTTGCTAGTTTGATGCATTTGGATGAATTTCTCTCTTTGTTTTATTTTAGTCATGCTTTTTAATTCACAATGGCATCGTAGTTTCTTACCTATTTTATGGTTTTATATTCTAAGTGTAGGGAAAAATCTGTTTGACTATTTGTCTAGTGTTTTGAATTGGTTTAATGCATTTTGGACTCTTCTTATAGGACCTGGTGGTCATAATAGTTTCTAGTGATGACAATATGTCCCAAGGAGGATTGTTATTTCCTATAAATATTTGTGATATATTAATAGAAGGATGTTACTAATTCACAAAATTAATAATAATAAATAAATATAAAATTAATTAGTAAAATTTCCCGCCGGGGGTAAAGTAGACAGTGACAGGGTGTTCTATTAAGGCACTCCATGGTGTGAAGGTCACCGATTAAAAAATCCATGGGAAAAAATCTAGCCATGATAAGGGTTGGAGTGGCCCAGGCCAAGTGGAATCCCTAGGTGATTTTAACGGCTTTGATGCCCCTGGGTCTCAACTACTCAAGCCATAGGTTACATGTACTAGTCATCTCACAACTCACATAACCTAGTAAAAAAATCACAAAATTAATTTATATACTGAAATATAAAGTATATATATATATATATATATATATATATATATATATATATTATGCAAGCATAAAACTTTATATTACCAAAAATTCTTTACATAGAGTACAAGCAGATGTAAATAGTAGAATCTTGTGTTAAGACAAAGAGACGTTTGCAAAAATCTAATTATAATCTAAAAATCATTGGTGAGGGACCATCTACCCTTAATAGGGAAACCAAATGATCCCTTGGAGGGAAAAAAAAAAATTGAGATAGTTTAGAGCATATTCAATATGAAAATGGTGGTGTCTAGATGAATTGGAAAAACTAAGGTAACTATGCAAACAGAGAAAAGACAATAACATGAAAAGCCTAATGAGGGACCTGGTGATGTTTATTTCATGGTGCTAAAGTGTCATTAGGTTGGCGTTGCTTGGATTTGACTTTTCTATCCTACCACTACTACATGTACGGGGGTTTTAAGACAATATTTAGGATAATTTTTGAGTTAATTGTCTTAACTTGAGACAAAAAAAAACCTTTTTATTATCTTAAATATTGTCTTTAAGCGAGTGTCTCAAATTTTTGTATTAAAAAATTGTCTCTATGAAGACAATATAAAACACCTATTATTATTGTCTCTATAAAGAAACACAAGAATTCTTGTCTCTCTATAGATAATTTCATTTGTCTCTCTAGAGACAATTTCATTTTTATCTATCTAGAGACAACAATTGAGATTATAAACATGTTGTCTCTATAGAGACTATATGTCCATAAATCCAACTATTCTCTCTCTAGAGACGATATGAAAAAATATTTTAAAAAAATAAACAAACTCATTTTAAATGCTCTTTTAAGGTGGTTTCAACATTAAAAATTCCCAAATAGTGATTTTACTTACCTTAAATCTTTTTTCTTTATGGAAAAATAAAAATAAAAGAACAAATTCCAATTTTTTTAAGCTAGCAATAGTTGTAGTGTACGACACTATTTGAATACCTTCCAACCCACTCACTTGCTAGAACTAGACCTGGTGGAGCCCTATACCATGAATGTGGTGAGGAGGGAATGTTATGAGACCTTTTATTAGAAGCACTCGATGTCTTGGTGAACTATGTGGTTGGTCCATCAAAGAGTCTTGTTGGATGAACACGCTTATGACTACTAGGATATTCCCAAACATAGCCCTACTATGTTAAAAATTGTAAGGAGGATTTCTTAGCCTTAAATCCATAAAAAAATAAGAGTTTGGTATGCAATTGATGCTTCAAGCACATAAACAAGTATTGATCCATAGGCTAGGCAGTCAATGCTTTCCTTTCCTGGAGATAGATTGCTCTCTTGTCGGGATAATAGATAGTTGTTCGATAGAGAGACCAGACCTTCCTAGAGAGACTATATAACAAGAGCTCCATTGTTATCACACTTTCCATAATAAGATCATATGATTTTTCACATTAGTCAAATAAAGCTTATGAAATTCTTACCATCCTTGTAATCACGCTTGGTTTAAGCTAAGGTAAAAGATGGAAATAAGACTGGTTAATATTGTAATCACTAATAGTAAAGCCATTTTAAATCTCAATGAAAAATAAATTCCAAACTATTATAAAAAAATAAGACCTGATAGGCTGCTAATCAAGTTAATCTCATGTAACTATTTCAGACCAATATTTTTATTGAGGCTAAGCCTCCTCAATCTGAGAGGGCTCTCTCAAGGGTTTATGATTTTTGATAGAAATATAGATGGCTAACTCTATGTGGGGTAATCAGTAGATAAATGATAGAAACTGGTTGTAAATCACATTAGCAAGTGCACATTGGGCTTATGGAGTCATAATAGTTTCAGCAAAACCAAACAATCAACTTAGCATGGAAGTCAAGGCATATTAGAGTTCTAGTCCAGAGATATACATGTGAAACTTTAAAACACACAATGGGCTTGTTCATGAATGGAGTTGTTAAATAATCGATAAATTTTGTTATACCAAGAAGTGGCTAGATTTTGTCTTCAAAACTTCAAGAGATAGTTCCCCTTGAAAAATTATCATCTTTTAAATTTTTTATGATGATTATTATTCTTTGAGTTAATCTTCACTGTTGTTTCCCTTTTATCCTAAAGAACCTGCTATTTGCCAAGAGAAAGACTGCTTAAAAGCCCATTTACCCCTTCATTTTTCTCCTCCTTTCACTCATAAAAAAATTCCATTTTTCCCCTTTTCCTTTATAAAAATCCTCCAAAATATCTTCATTTGGTTTCCAAATCAGCCAAAATCCATTTTAAAACCTTTTACTCTCCCTTATTTGGTTTTAAATCCCCTTGTTTCCCCTACCGGAACCCTCAGATTGGCTTAAAAATCACTATTTTAGGCCTAAAAACACCCTTTCTACATATAAAGGTTTCTTAAGCCCCCGAGGGCTTAACTCCTGTAACCCTCTACCTCATAAGACCTTAAGCCCCGCAACTGGGTGCTAAAGGGCTTAAAACCCTTTCGCAAACCCGACTTTCCTTTGTATTTTAATAAAACCCAAAAGTTAAAATTTTCAATGAATATCGACCATTGATCATGTTAGATCAACAGCCCTGGGCCACCCGATCCCCTGCCTTACCTTTCCCTTTGCTCATATAACCCCGCTCCCTCTTTCAATCTTGACCGTCTGTCAGAAAAATCCGACGATCAAGATTAAGCCCGACAGTTTCTTGTCCCTTTTATCATTTTAACATTACCCACCCATTCCCTTAATCTTGACCATCCAATCATCGAATCTGACGGTCAGGATTTAACCTGATTTCCGCCTCACCATCTACCTTGCCTTCTCTTCTATTCCTCTCCCCGCTCCATTTTTTAATCTTGACCGTTCGTTGCGGAAGATCTAATGATCGGGATTAAACCTGATCTCACCTAGACCAACCCACTCTGCGACAAATAAATGTAGGCCCCACTGAACCCCTCGTCCGTGCAACTTCCTCCGTCGCATTTGTTCCGCACCGTCCGATCCACCTTCGATGATCCAACGGCTGATATCACATTTTGCATTTTTTTTTTGTGTCTGCAGTTTAATCCTGAAAAAAATGTGAAATGGGTGGTTTTCTAAATCCACGTGTCAGCAAGCATATCATATCGTGTTTTTTTGGCAAAATTTAAAAACTGCCCTAATGCCGCGCGAAAACCATTCTGGTTTTCCGCCTTACCACTTATCTCCGCAGCATTGAATTTTTTGTTTTAGATCTCGGTCGTCAATAGTTTTGATCCGACATCTCACATTATGTCCCAATCCCAATTCATCTTCCTCCATATAATCTCCCGAATGAGCCCATTAGTTGATCTCAGCCGTTGATTATTTTAATCTGACGGCCCATATTACATTGAAACCCCAAGCCATTGCCCCTCACCTCTGTTTCCAAAATATCCCACTGATTGATCCCAACCGTCAGATATTCTAATCTGATGGCTCTCATTACATTTTATCACCATTAATGTTTCCCCACCATATAACCTCCCAAATGATTTCATCAAGAGATCATAGTCGTTGATCAATCCAAATCGACAGCTCTGGCTTAACCTCGCGCCCAAACTGACCAGAGTAGTCTTAACCTATTTTTCACGGGATTTTCTTAACCTTTGTGTGTTTTTTGCAGGTTATAAAGGTTTTTCCACTGTTTTTAAATGAAATGAAAGGCCAAGGATGACAATCCACAGGCCACTATCCAAGAAGAAAGGGAATCTGCAGGGTTCAAATTATGATTTTTACCGTGCTTCATGAGCATTGGTGATGTCATAAAACCCTCTGCGCGCCTGCAACACAGCAAAAACATAGTAATACATCATTCAAACAAAGAGTATTAGTGTCAAAGGATAAAATCAAAGTAGAAATGAAGAATTAATGATTTTAAACATAGTTTTTAGGGATTAAGGCATAAATTCAACAATCAAAAGCCTAATCAACAGAGGTAAAGACAGTGTTAAAGGATAAAGACCATAAATGAAGATCAAGGCCTAATTAAGCCTAAAACATAGACAACGAGAAAATTAACATTGTTTTAAGGTAAAACAAAGGAATATCATCCAAAGGACACCTCAGAGCCTCATAAAAGGGGCTAATTGTATCCCCAGCTACCCAAAGAGCCACCTGCAGCTTTCATAAATCAAAAGAAGGCATAGTTATTTCCTAAACAGAAGATATTTTCCTAAAGACACCTAAACAGTTATTACCAAAGAGAGAAAAAATTCTAAACTATCAGTGAAGTTATTGTAAAAGATAAATAGGCCTCGAAGTCAATCTTTTTGCCCATTAAGCCTAAAAAGACAGAAACAAAGTAAATAAAGCAGAGTTGTAAATGAAATTCATTCCTGCCTTAAGCCTTGCATGTTTTTCAAGGCTAGGAGTTGCATTTAGTGTAGAATTAATTGCATTTCAATCCTAAACTCTCCCACCTCCTCATTTCTTCTATAAATACTTCTGAAGAAGATGAGAGGTGGTTTGGTTGGTCACTAGTTGTAATACTGAAACTCTCTGAAATAATACATAGTCTATCTGAAGTTGAAGAAGAAATTGAAGTCTTGGAAGCTTGGTGATGTAGTGACATGCTTGTTCTTGAGAAGGCTCTACCATTGGATTCATGAGCTTGGCTATTGGTGATGTATTATGAACTGTCTATTGTTTTTCCTGTTTTCATTTTGTTCCATAAATTCTTACTACAGTAGGATGAAAAGTGTAGGCTAAGAAATGACTCCTGGAAGCACCTTAGACCTGTTTATCCTTCACTGTTTTATGTTTTCTTCTGCTGAGGTATTTTAGAGTCTTTAATCTTTCTCTTTAGTCCTCATGCTTGTTTATTTCTCTAATAGTTCAAATAGTTGGTTCCAGCATGATTTATGGTTTTCCCTGCTTGTCTGTTGCCACTTGAAAGCTATTTTTGAAGTCTCCCTTTGAAGTACCATTGTTTACAGTTAGCCAAGGAGGTCTGTTTTGATCATACCCTTTGTCCCTGCTTGAAAAATTGTTTTAAAGGTCTTTATAGTTGTAATCATGGATGTGTTAGGTGTTCCCTCTTCTATGACTGCAATTATCAGTGAATCTTTCATGTTTTCTAACTCCTTTGAAATAAAATCTTTGAGGAAATAGGATGTGCTCCCGAATCTTAGATTTCATTTTAAAAGTTGTCTTGAAGTCATTATTTTCTTAAAGTGTGGTTTGTAGAATTCATGGTTAGCCCTGTCTATCAAATGCCTCTTTATGTTCAAGTTATGTTTTTAAGTTCCCTTTGTTGAGAATTCAATTTCTCTTTCCAAATCATTAATGTCCATCTCATTCACAAAACTAAAGGATCATGTGGCCAAGTTAGATTCGCCCTTTGATATCCCATATCCATTGATGAGCTTGTTACAAACCTCTTCTTGACTCCATTGCCCAATGAATCAAACACTTCTTCTTTCTATATGTACTACCTAGACCTTTCATGTTCTGCTGTACCAATTCAACCAAACACATAGTCAGTTTGTCTATGAAGGAAGTCATAGCATCAATGATGAATTATGAGTAACATAAGAAAAATCCACTGCATTAGAATAGTAAAAATATTTCATTAGAACAAAAGCACACTAGAACTCCTTATGAATCTTGAGTTGGCTAAGTGGAAAACTCTGTGTGAACTGAAAACAGTCACTTACATAAACATAGTATTTTTGCTAAAAAATTTCCAACCCTTAGAATTTTTTCTTCTTCACCTTTATAGATCATTTACAACATAGGATAACCTTATCCTCATCTAACTACATCAAATTCCTACTTTTTGACACCTTTCCTAACCATGTGACATGGTATTTATTACAAAATGACAGTTGCAAACCTAGTGAATAGTCCTATTACAAATAGGACTCAAACTCATTAACTCTACTCATAACAACCTTATCTAAGCTATATTACATCATTTTCCAACTGTATTCCCATGAGGTCGAATCCAGATGATAAGCTCCAACAATTTATGACCTCAATGCTGATCTCCTGCAAACTAGGAAACTGTCCCCTGTTTTCTAGGCTTAGGATTATTTGTGTTCTTAAGGCACTTTGACCACTATGAATTCATGATTTCGAAGCTATTTTCTGTCAAGAAATGAAATAACATATGCCAAAAATCATCCTTAAGTGCCAGCTGTACAAAATCACCATCAAACTGTCCAAAATAGCAAAAACAGACTTGCGTTACGAAAACAACACAATTTCGTAATGCTTTCGTAGTGCTTTATTTTAACTTATTTGCCTTCAAAATTTTGGTTTCCTTCCTTCAGGATCATCTGCATATTCACTTAACACATCCTCCCTAGAAATTTCAGGTCAAAATACACAAATCTTCCCTTCAAAAATTGATGAAAAAGGGTGAAAAAAGCTGCTACAACAGTTTCGTAGTGCATTTCACACTTTTTGCACTGTTTGCGCTACAAAACTGCTGAGTGAGCTGTTTTTTCTGGATTTCTTCAAAATTCAAACAAAAAATGTGCCAAAAATTCAGAAATTCACTAGTTTCATCAACACAAACAACCATATGAACTAAAAACACCATTTTTATGAGGTTTATTCTTCATTACCCATTTGATTTTGCCTTTGAATTTGTGATTTTGCAACTTTGTTTTTGAGTTCAATCTAAGACAGTTTCAGCTGCAGCTCCAAAACTCTCACTTGACCTCTTATTCTTCTATTACTGACTCTCAAGTGGTTATTGATTACCCTAACAAATTTAGCTTCTTTGATAGCTAGCACTGTCCACGTGAAAAACTATTCTACACCACTTGGAATCTCAGACCTAGATCCAATTTGGCCTTCCCATACTGACTTCATTCTCTCAAAACTTTGTTTTTTCAATGATGTGCTTTCTGGCCCTTTTTCTCATCATTGCAATCTCTTGGTTTGCTAGCTTCAATCTCTCCTTAAGAACTTGAAACTATGTCATGTGTTCCTTTCCCTACATTGTCTTGTTGGCTGCATGTTCCACTATTGATGATGAGAGATCAACCACCTCTTTAGGGACTCTGGATTTGTCAACAATTTCTTGGACCTCTTTATTTCCTTCTTGGAGTTTCTTTGCATGCCTAGTTAAAGGTTTCCTTCCTTGAAAAATAAAGGCTGTATTTTCACCCTCAAATTCAATTTTTTTAGCCGACTTAACTCTTTTCTGTTTGTGTTCATCTACTCTAATGAAATCAGCTTGCACAATGGATGATTCTTCTATATCAATTGCATGAAGTATGTCATATAAATTTCCTTTTATCAATGAGCTATCCTCTGTACCTGAAACAATTGTTTTTTTCTTAGATGCCACTACTTGGCTTCTTGTCCATCCCTTGATTTCCTGTTGGCTAGTAACTTGTTTTTGTTTTACCTCTTTGACATTTACTGACCTTTGTTTTGCAAGTGATGGAGTTGCTGCAACAAGAACTTGTGTTTTTTCTACTCTTTTCTAAACTTTACAAACCTCTTTGATCTTGCAACCACAGGCTGACTAGACTCTACTACTGGTGGTGAAGGAGTATTTTTAGTTTTAGGGTTTCTAGCTGGGGTTAGGGTTTCCATTTAAAATCCACTCATAAAAAAAAAGGAATACCAATCCCTTCTTATTTTCTGAAGCTCATTCAAAACCAATAACTTTATCAAACCATGGTGAAAGAGAGAGGTTTCACAACCATCAGACTTGGCTTATACTTTATCAGCCATTTTGGCAAGGCTCCTATGCAAGTAGAAAGGAAAATCTAGGGATATCATACTTGTGAAATGTAGAAGTAGCTTGAAATGATAAGTATAAACTTTATGGTACTTGCCTTCACATGTAAAGTATCTTTTAATGTTGAACGACAACTTGGCATAGGTGTCTTTGATACAACTTCTAGATATTTCATTATTCAGGTCCATATCTGCATATTCAGCTTTCATGAATTCCTTGCATGGTTCCATGTCAAACTTAAAACCTTTAAACCAAGTCTCTTTCCCCCTAGGTATTTCTGTCACAGAAGCAATGATCTCAGGTGTGACTAGCACATTTAACATCCCAATTTTTGTAGTTGTTCCACTAAAGTGTAAGGAAAACTCTTTAGACACCTAAGTGTGGCAACCCTACAGATTTTCACAAAACCGGAGACAACCTGCTTTGCTAAAAGCCTCCATCATTTTTTGATCCTCAACTATAGCGTTCACATTTTCAGGTTCATATCTTAGACAATGTCCCCTGCTGTGGACCTTCTTCTCCTCTGCCATGCTTCTTTGAAAACCTGTCAACTTCTCTTGAATCTGTAAAATAGCCTCGCTTGATTAGGATATGAATAGCCTCGCTTGATAATATGGAACAACCTCACTTGATTATGTTGAAGATAGCCTTGGTATAGAACAACCGTAGGCTTTAGCTTGACTGCTTCAGAGCTCAGACAATCATATGGAGGCAAATAAGAATGAGAATAACCCAATTAAGAAAGATTTTGAATTTTGAGATGTCATCTCGTAACTAAATGATGCCTCATCATGTCCTATCATGACTATGATGACTATGAAGTAGGTAGTTACATTGAATATGATAACAAACTGACTCCCCATACCATTTTCCTATCAATTTCTAATGGATTTTGACAGTTTTCATCTTAATTGACAAGATGGCTAAGAAATTGCGCTTTCGTCACACCCACTGTGCATTTTTTGCAATTTTCACTAAGAAAGTATTAGCGCTTTCGTAGCCCAAAAACTCTTTTTTTAACTAACGGCGCTACGAAACAAAGGATTCTTGGCTAATTATAGAGATTTAACCCGAAACTTAATGGAATGACCTCTAAATGAAAAAGGTGAGTATTTTATCTTGGAATGGACCTCTAAGGACTTTATTCGAACTCAAATAATGAACTTTAAACTTATAACAACTATGACCTACCCTTAACCAAACTTAAAATGACTTTCAAACCTATTTGAGACCATGATCAAAAACAGAGTTGACATAATGATGTTTTGAAATTTTTTTTGGGTGATAACAATGGGTCCACTTGGGATAGTGTGCCCCTGTGGTACACTAAGAACCAGTAGTTCCAGTGCTGCTATCCATTTTCTTGACCAAAACAGAAAAAACTTTGAAATCGCCAAGCTTCCTCCTCAAGCTCTAATGGCCTTCACCTCGGGCTCAAGCTCGCTGATTAAGCTTGTCATTATTAACAGAAAAAACTCATAAAATGGAATATGTACAATGACATGAATAATCAATCACATTTCAGGAAGAGTAATGCTTCAAAAACCTACCATTGACAGACCATCTAGCATATGGTTTTCCATCCATCTCCTACAGTATGTAATTATTATTTCCATGAAAAGCACCTATCTTGAAAGGACCCTTCCATAAGTTCTCAAACTTACAATGTTTTCCTTTCTCTTCAATTCTGGCCTCCCATTTTAGCACTTCATCTTGAATTTGAAAACTTTCTTCCTTTATCTTCTTATCAAATGTCTTCTTGATTATGTTTTGAGATTTTTGATTGCTATCATAAACCTCATTCCTCTTCTCTTTCAGAGCTATCAGCTGATTAATCCTCCTCTGGACTGCATTTGGTTCCTCTTCTAGCCCTTGAATCAGCTTCATGACAGGTACCCCTAGTGATGTAGGAAAAATAGCCTCAACGCCATATACCAATTCATAGGGCGAAGTTCCAATTGACCTCTTTGTGCATATCCTATCAGCCCATAAGGCATACTTCAGCTACAAATGCCAAGCCTTCTTATTCTCCCGCAACACCTTTTTAATGATAGAAATTGATCAGATTTTTAGACTTAAATGCCTGTGCATTATCAGTTATAATCTTCATGGGGCAACCAAATCTAGAAAATATATTATTTTCTAAGAAAGAAATAATCAAAGAATCATTTTTTTTCCTAGTTGGAATTGCTTCAATCCATTTGGTGAAGTATCCGGTCGTTGTAAGAATCCAGCGATGCTGACCGGATGATGATGGATGAATCTCCCCAATAAAATCTAGCCCCCATTTCTGGAATGACGCTTCTACATAGATAGGCATCAAAGGTAAAGGTACAAGCTTCTTCTTACCCTCAAAAATCTGGCATTCATGACATGAAGCAACCCTCTTGTAGACATCCTTAAACGTTGTATGCGAATAATACCCTGCTCTCATAATCTTGTTCACTGTCGCCTTCCAATAATGGTGACCTCCACAATCTCTTTTGTGGAACTCCTCAATTACTTTATCAACCTCCTCTTCCAGCAAACAATTCAGCAAAATGCTACCAGTATCCTTCCAAAACATATTTCTGTCAAATATAAAATATCTCAAAGGTTTCAGCTTAACAAACCTTGCTTTGGATTTTGTTAGATCAGCAGGTGTTTTATGGTGCTGTAGGACAAAAACAACCTCCTTGTACCAATCTGAAGTGATGTATTTTTCTTCAATTGGAACTAGTTCCTCTTCATCATCTGAAATTGCTGATATTTCTGCAATCAAATTTATGTCAAGATAGTCAAGTTTGACTGCGCCATCAGCTTTGCTAAGCCTTTCCCTTTGACCAATTTTTTTGGTTTAATTTTTATATCATACTCTAGCAACTTGACAATCCATTTCCCCCTCTTACCATCAGGGTCGGCTTGAGCAAGGATTTCTTTCACAACAGTATTAGGAACAAACGCCACAATATGAGAATGCAAAATATAAATTCTGAAATCCTTGATAGCCTTCACCAAAGCATAGACCTGCTTCTATAAGATATTATATTTCAGTTCAGAATTGGCTAATTTCCTACTAAAGAAAGAAATCGGCTGCTCAATACCTTGCTGTCCCTTTTGTAACAAAACTCCAGCAATAGTATTTTCTAATGCAAAAGTAAAAATCAGAAATTCCTTTGAGAAATATGGACAGATCAATATCGGTGCTTGTGTGAGTGCCCTTTTGATTTCCTCAAATGAGTGTCTTGATTCTGCTGTCGACTTAATATCAAATCCATTCTTCAACATCCTTGTTATGTCCTTCACAATCTCAGCAAAATTAGGAATAAATCGCCTTACAAAATTTACCTTTCCAAAGAAAGATTGAATCTCCTTCCTACTTCTTGGAAAATCCACCTTTTGAATTGCATTGACCTTGTTTGGATAAATCTTAATCCCATATTTAGAAATGATATGTCCAATTAATTTACTTGAAGTTAATTCAAAATACTTTTGGTGGGATTTAGACCGATGCCAAACCTTCTACATTTCAGCATAATTATTTCCAAGTGTTTCAAGTGATCTTCTTTCCTCCTTGAGAAGATTGTTATGTCATCAAGATACACAACCACCATCTTGTCCTTCTCTTCATAAAATGTGATGTCCAGTGCCCTCTGAAAGGTATCTCCTATATTCATGAGACAAAATGGCATCTTGGCATACATGAAAGTACCCCATGGTGTAGTAAAGGATATTTTTTCCTGATCATCAGGATGTACCAGAATCTGATTATAACCTGAAAATCCATCAAGCATAGACATTCTCTAAGAACCAACAATATTTTGCAAAATTTGGTCCATCTTTGGGAGGGGATAATTGTCCTTCAGGGAGGCTTTATTCAACTTTCTGAAGTCAATGCATATTTTGATTTCTCCACTCTTCTTCCTAACCGGAACCAAATTTGCAAAGCAATTAGAAAATCTGATAGGGACAATGATTTTAGCATCAAAACGTTTTTTAACCTCCTTCTCAATTAATGGCATGAGAAGTGGATTGATCCTCCTCAACTTCTGCTTGAAAGGATTTTCATTTTCCTTTATGGGAATAATATGTTGAATAATGGAGGGCTCATATTCTTTCAAATCAGCATAGTTCCAAGCAAAGACATCTATGAATATCTTCATCATTTCAACATATTTAAACTTCATATCAGCTGAAAATGTTTGAAAGTTTAATCATTATGGGCATAGCTATTGTACCAAGGTTACAACTCTCATCTTCTTCATCAACCAAATTCTACTGGAAAGGAGATCTCACTGGAGGATCAGGCTGCTGATTTTTATTCTCCCTTATTCTTTGCTGATTCTCAGGTCTCCTGAACTGAGGGTTTCTAAATTGAGGTTCATGTTGTGCAGGAGGAGCAAAGGTATTCCAAAGGGCTAATCTATCCATCAACTTTTCCATTGTTTTCCAACTTCTTCATCAACCAAATTTTGCTAGAAAGGAGGTCTCACTAGAGGATCAGGATGCTGATTTCTATTCTTCCTTAGTCTTTTTTGATTCTGAGTTCTCTTGAACTAAGGGTTTCTAAATTGAGGTTCATGTTGTGTAGGAGGAGTAGAGGTATTCCCAAGGGATATCTATCCATCAAATTTTCCATTTTTTTCATTATTGAATCCAGCTTATCCTGAGATGTAGAGAATGAAGGTTTCTCTTCTTCTTTCAACTTTGCCTTACCCATTTTTTATTTTTTAGCTTCTATCAAGTTAACCTCCACCTTCATTGCATCACTTTGCATTTCAGCAAGTGTAGGGGATTCTCTTTCTCTCAACAGTATGGAAAATTCATAGTCAAAAGCTTCAGCATACCTCATTTGAGCTAAGTCTTATGGTTTCAAATGAGCAGGAATAGAATCTAACACCTTATTTAACCTTTTTGAAAACATTTGGACAGATTCGTGAGCAGCTCTCTTCAAAGTACTATATTTAGTGAGGGCTTGTAATGGATTAGTTTTATTTCCCCATTTTCTTAGGAAAACATCTTCAAATTCAATCCAATTATGAATACTTCCAAGAGTAAGAGATTTATACCACTTCCTAACTTCACCAGTAAAAATATGAGCAAACAACCTCAACTTAACATCTTCATCATCAACCTCCTCCTTGTCTATAAAATCATTAAATTGATCCACATGTTCCTCTGCTGTAATGTCTTCATCACTTCCCTAGGTTTTGATTCTAGCAGCATATTTGCTAGGGAGGTCATGCAAGACAACTGGAAGAGTAGGAGGGGCATATCTAGCAGGTGCAGCAGGTGGATTTCCAGCCATGGTTAGAGGGACTGTAGTAGCTTTAGGAATGGTAGAAATGGAAGATGACAAACTACTATGAGGAGGACTATCTGGTCTTTGAAGGCCACTAACAATTCAGCTCCAATTTGGAAGAGGTAAACCAGCTTTAATTTTCAATAATACTTCAAAAGGGTCAAGCTCTTTCAATTTATCTAAAGACTCTCTTTCCAACAACAACTCAGAAGTAACAACGTCCCAAAAACTTTCTTTGTCTTCTTGTGTTACTAGGGCTGAGGTGTCAGTTCTTCTTTTATGCAAGTCTAAGATAATTTCAATTAGCTCTTTTTCACTTTCTGATCTAAACAAAACTTCATGAATTTTATCATCAACTCTTTTGTCTTTAGGACTTCTTGTTATTTCAGAGGACAAGGATTTCGAATGAGATGGAGTACCTGATATTTCTGAAATTCCTTAACTGCCTCTTGAAATGGTGTTTGGATTGTCCACGATAGTAGGTGGATATGGGTCAGGATTACTCCTTATGTATCTCCTTCTCGAAGCCACCTTTTCTCATATAAACAATAAATGGAGTCACCGAGGTAGACGCAGCCTCGAAAAACTTTCTGAGCTCCTGCTACCTTGAGAAGTTCAGCTTCAAAATCTCAAGAAAGTATAATCTTTAGATTCCTGGTAGATGCACCAAAATGTAATCACAAAAACAGACCTAATAGGCTGCTAATCAAGTTAATCTCATGTAACTATTTCAGACCAATATTTTTATTGAGGCTTAGCGTCCTCAACCTGAGGGGGCTCTCTCAAGGTTTTATGATTTTTGATAGAAATATAGATGGCTAACTCTATGTGGAGTAATCAGTAGATAAATGATAGAAAATGGTTGTAAATCACACTAGCAAGTGCACATTGGGCTCATGGAGTCATAATAGTTCAGCCTAAACCAAACAATAAACTTAGCATGGAAGTAAAGGCATATTAGAGTTCTAGTCCAGAGATATACATGTGAAACTTGAAAACACACAGTTAGTTTGTCTATGAAGGAAGTCAGAGCATCAATGATGAATTTTGAGTAACATAAGAAAACACCACTACAATAGAATATTAAAAATATGTCATTAGAACAAAATCACACTAGAAATTCTTATGAATCTTGAGTTGGCTAAGTGGAAAACTCTGTATTAAACTGAAAACAGTCACTTACATAAACACAAAATTTTTGTTAAAAAATGTCCAACCCTTAGCATTTCGACTTCTTCACCTTTATAGATAATTTACAACATAGGATAACCTTATCCTCATCTAGATACATCGAATTCCTACTTTTTAACACCTTGCCTAACCATGTGACATGGTATTTATTACAAAATGATAGCTACAAACCTAGTGAATAGTCCTATTACAAATAGGACTCAAACGCATTAACTCTACTCATAACAACCTTATCTAAGATAGATTACATCATTTTCCAACTGTATTCCCATGAGGTCGAATCCAGACGATAAGCTCCAGCACTTTATAACCTCAATGCTGACCTCCTGCAAACTAGGAAACTGTCCCCTGTTTTCTAGGCTTAGGATTCTTTGTGTTCTTCAGGAACTTTGACCACTATGAACACATGAATTCAAAGCTATTTTCTGTCAGGAACTGAAATAACATATGCCCAAAATCATCCTTAAGTGCCAGATGTACAAATTCACCATCAAACTGTCCAAAATTGCAAAAACAGACTTGCGCTACGAAAACAAGACAGTTTCGTAGCGCAGTCTTTTAACTTATTTTCCTTGAAAATTTTGGTTTCCTTCCTTTGGGATCATCTGTATATTCACTTAACACATCCTCCCCAGAAATTTCAGGTCAAAATACACAAATTTTTCCTTCAAAAATTGATGGAAAAGGGTGAAAAAAGCTGTTATAGCAGTTTCGTAGCGCATTTCACCCTTTTTGCACTGCTTGCGCTACAAAACTGTTGAGTGAGCAGTTTTGTCTAGATTTCTTCAAAATTCAAACCAAAAATGTGCCAAAACTTCAGAAATTCACTAGTTTCATCAAGAAAAATAGCCATATGAACTAAAAATACCATTTTTATGAGGTTTATTCTTCATTACCCATTTGATTTTGCCTTTGAATTTGTGATTTTGCACCTTTGTTTTTGAGTTCACTCTGAGACAGTTTCAGCTGTAGCTCCAAATCTCTCACTTGACCTCTCAGTCTTCTATTACTGGCTCTCAAGTGGTTATTGATTACCCTAACAAATTTACTTTCTTTGATAGCCGGCACTGTCCACGTGAAAAACTATTCTGCACCACTTGTAATCTTAGACCTACAACCAGTTTGGCCTTCCCTCTTGAGCTTAACTCTTTTCTGTTTGTGTTCATCTACTCCAATGAAATCAGCTTGCACAATGGGTGATTCTTCTATATCAATTACATGAAGGATGTCATCTAAGTTTCCTTTCATCACTGGTCTGTCATCTGTACCTGAAACAACTCTTTTTCCCTTTGATGCTATTGCTTGGCTTCTTGTCTTTCTCTGGATTTCTTGCTTGCTGGCCACTTCTTTTTGTTTTTCCTCTTTGACACTTTCTAACCTTTGTTTTGTAGGTGATGGAGTTTCTGCAATAAGCACCTATGTCTTCTCTGCTCTTTTCTCAAATTTTTTTCTTGGTTTCAACTTTACAAACCTCTTTGCTCTTGCAACCACAGGCTGACTAGACTCTGCTACTGGTGGTGAAGGAGTCTTTTTAGCTTTATGGTTTCTAGCTGGGGTTAAGGTTTCCATTTCAAATCCACTCATAAACAAAAAGGAAGACCAATCCCTACTTATTTTATGAAGCTCATTCAAAACCAATAACTTTATCAAACCATGGTGAAATAGAGGGGTTTCACAACCATCAGACTTGGCTTGTACTTTATCAGACATTTTGGAAAGGCTCCTATGCAAGTAAAAGGGCAAGTCTAATGATATCCTACCTATGAAATGCAGCAACAGCTTGAAATGATAAGTATAAACTTTATGGTACTTGCCTTCACATGTAAAGTATCTTTGAATGTTGAACAACAACTTGGCATAGGTGTCTTTGATACAGGTTCTAGGTATTTCATTATTCAGGTCCATATCTACATATTCAAGTTTCATGAATTCCTTGCATGGTTCCATGTCAAACTTAAAACCTTTAAATCAAGTCTTATGACCCCTATGTATTTCTGTCATAGAAACAATGATCTTAGGTGTGACTAGCACATTTAACATCCCAATTTTGGTAGTTGTTCCACTGAAGTGTAAGGCAAACTCTTTAGACACCTGAGTGTGGAAACCCTGCAGCTTTTCACAAAACTGGAGACAACCTTCTTTGTTAAAAGCCTCCATCACTGTTTGATCCCCAACTATAGCCTTCACATTTCAGGCTCATATCTTAGACAATGTCCCCCTATGTGGACCTTCTTCTCCTCTACCATGCTTCTTTGAAAACCTGTTAGCTTCTCTTGAATCTATAAAACAACCTCGCTTGATTAGGATATGAAGAGCCTCGCTTGATAATATGGAACAACCTCACTCAATTATGTTGAAGATAGCCTCGGTATAGAACAGCCATAGGCTTTAGCTTGACTGCTTTAGAGCTCAGACAGTGATATGGAGGAAAATGAGAATGAGAATAACCCAATTAAGCAAGATTTTGAATTTTGAGATGTCATCTCGTAACTAAATGATGCCTCATCATGTCCTATCATGACTATGATGACTATAAAGCAGGTAAGTACATTGAATCTGGTAACAAACTGACTCCCCATACCACTGTCCTATCAATTTCTAACGGATTTTGACAATTTTCATCATAATTGACAAGATGGCTAAGAAACTGCTCTTTCATCATGCCCATAGTGCATTTTTGCAATTTTTGCTACAAAAGTAGTAGTTCTTTCATAGTGCAAAACATCTTTTTTGAACTAAGGACGCTACGAAACAAAGGATTCTTGGCTAATTGCAGAGATTTAACCTGAAAATTAATGGTATGACATCTAAATGAAAAAGGCGAGTATTTGATCATGGAATGGACCTCTAAGGACTTTATTTGAACTCAAATGATGACCTTTAAACTTATAACAACTATGAACTACCCTTAACCAAAACTTAAAATGACTTTCAAACCTATTTGAGGCCATGATAAAAAAAAAGAGTTGACATAATGATGTTTTGAAATTTTTTTTGGGTGATAACAGTGGCTCCACTTGGTATAGTGTGCCCCTGTGGTACACTAAGAACCAGTAGTTCCAGTGCTGCTATCCATTTTCTTGACCAAAACAGAAAAAAATTTTGAAATCGCCAAGCTTCCTCCTCAGGCTCTAATGGCCTTCACCTCGGGATCAATCTTGTTGATTTAGCTTGTCATTATTAACAGAAAAAACTCATAAAATGAAATATGTACAATGACATGAATAAAGAATCATATTTTAGGAAGAGTAATGCTTCAAAAACCTACCATTGATAGGCCATCTAGCATATCATTTTCCATCCATCTCCTGCCGTATGCAAGTATTATTTCCATGAAAAGTAGCTATCTTGAAAGGACCGTTCCATAAGTTCTCAAACTTACCATGTTTTCCTTTCTCTTCAATTCTGGCCTCCCATTCCAGCACTTCATCTTGAATTTGAAAACTTTCTTCCTTGATAATCTGATCAAATGTCTTCTTGATTTTATTTTGTTTTGTGATTGTTGTTATATCATAAACCTCATTCCTCTTCTCTTGCGAGCTATCAAATTTGATTAATTCTCCTACGAATTTGCACATTTGATTCCTCTTTAGCCCTTGAATCAACTTCATGATAGGTAACCCTAGTGATGTAGGAAAAATAGCCTTAGCGCCATATACCAATTGATGGGGGTGAAGTTCCAATTGCACTCTTTACGCATATCCTATCGGCTATGGAGGCATACTTCACCTTGAAATGCGAGCCTTCTTATTCTCCCGAAACATATTTTTAATGATCCTTACAATGCTCTTGTTAGAAGATTCAGCAAGGCCATTTCGTTGTGGATAGTATGTAGTAGAATGCGCGAGATTAATATGATATTGATGACAGAAATTGATCAAATTTTTAGACTTAAATGCCTGTGCATTATCAGTTATAATCTTCATGGGGCAACTGTGGAGCGATAAAAAGGGTCTTTTTAACTCCTAATTACCTTCACATTAATTATCAACCCAGGGACGACTTTTTATTTCAAGAGTGTACTCAGTCTGAGGCGGCTATTTACTCAAGAGTAATGTTTTGCAATATAGTGCTTAAAATGCAAAAGTAAATGAAAGCTGGAAACAAAATCTAATTGGAACAACAAGAAATTGAAATGTTCTAAACTAAATCATTCACTCAAACAACCATCAATCGAGGATACAGTAGCAATAACTCATTCCTCTGGATATTGATGCAATTGAAATCAAACCGGAACAAGACAATCAATCTAGGAACGAGGAAGCAATAACCAATGTTCTCTACAGTCGACAGTCCTGCTTTAAAGAAATTAAAAGGAAATCGAAATTGAACTAAAGCTGCTATTGAAAGTAAACTAGGAAAACTCTTTAAAAGCACTCTTGCAATGAATCAACAGAAATGAACAGCAAAGCTTCATCTAACAAAAATGATTTATTAATGGAAAGGAATAGCAATGCTAAAATACTAGAATTAAAAAACAATCTTAAATGGAACCGAACAGCAAAACTAAGTCATTAGAAAGACACAGCAACTACAAATGTAATTGAATCAGCAACCTATCAGCATGAACATTAATCACAGTTATTGAAGCAACAGCAATCGTAGTTATAATTGAATAGTAACTTAATTGAACAACCATTGCAATTATAACTGAGAAGTAATTAAATGAACCATAGTCTTAATTAGATAGCGCAGCATTAGATCAGAATTATCAGCAGGACATTTCAAGTTATAATTAATAATTCTATCACTCACGCAATCCAATTATGATTTCAATATAACAAAGCAATTCTGTGAAATGTTCATAAACAAAAGATTACCGAACAAAACAATTTAAAGAAATGAAAAGGAAATCAAACCATCACACGGCAGCAATTGTAAAGATATGATACACAGCAGCAGCAGCGTACTCCACCAGAGGCTGGGCCCTTAGCCGCCAGCGGACGCTGCTGGGTTACTTCAGAATGAAAAGAATGAACAACAACTCCCAAATCATGTATTAATCAGCAAATTGTGGAATCATTACAACAGCAAAGGCTTGAGAATTATAGCATGCAACAATCCCTATCCTATCATGAATAATCCACCATCATTCTTCATCATTTTTCCATCATTTTTCATCCCCAAATCATCCCCATCTCTGATCTCTGTTTTCATTTAAATAGAGAGAGATCAGAGAGAAGTTACAATAAAGATAAGTATAACATGATTTCTATTACAAAATTGGATTTTTTCCAACCAATTGATAAACAATAAGATATATTTCCATCCATCTTTCAACAAGAGCAAGACGAATTTGGCTTTGCAGCTGAGATTTGGAGGACGGCCGCAACAACAAATCTCAGAAAATCGTGCTCAAAGAACCCTGCGTTTCTCTCAGTAAAAGCCGAATTTGGGCAAACCGTTCTTTAATAAAGTTAATTGGGTCCGTTCTGGACAAAACCCATGTTCCGGATTTTCCAGATTCTGCTTCATTTGCTCAAAATCTCAACCGCAAAACCGTCACTTCTTATTCCAGCGAATTTCTGAGTTGGCACTTTTAATGATCAAATCTTCAATCTGGAAATTATCTTGGAGGCTAAAAATGGTGAATAATGTTACAACTGATTTATTAAAACTATCATTGATAAAATAATTCATAATCATCAATTTATTAGAAATAAAGGAGAATAAATAACATTCATTCATAAGAGCATAAATCATTATAAAATGGATTTATGTAATAAATTATAATAAATGACATGATGAAGAATAATAGAAATGGGTGGAATAAGCGTTCAAAAGTGATAATAATAATGCTATATTAACGACCCAACATACCCCCACACTCAATATGTTGCATGTCCTCATGCAACCCAAAGACAAAACCCATGTGTTAACCAAGCAATAAAAAAATTTGTTCATCCTAGCTCATGAAATGGATAGGACAAATGAATTCTTCCTTAATTAATGAATATTCAAACTTAACGATTTTGATGAAGGCAGAACAATGAAGTCGCAGCAAAATATGATATAAGTCACAGCAACCTTCATTAACCATTTTCCCAAAAACTACAAACCAGCTTTTGTTGAAATGTTGCAAGTAAATTTATAATATATGAATGTCTCTATGATCCAAAAATTAGATCGTTTTGATGCACTGATCATGAGATATCAACAAAATGGCTGTAGGTGAGAGTGCATGATTTCCGAAATTTTATGAACCAATATTTCTTGAAATTGTCTGGGTTTGTATTAATGATACGTCTGCATTTCCCAAAAATCACAAGAATTGAGTTCATAGTTTTAAAAATATTATGGAAATCAATTTCTGCACTGAAATTGTATGCCTTAAATGAGAAAGAAAATTGAAAACATCCATCATGCGTAGCAATTCTTCCCCCTCTCTGAAAAATTAGCATGCCCTCATGCGATGCTAGAAAACAAATAGAGGTGGTTGCTACCAGCTGTTGAATTCTATGCTTGGTGTAAAACAACATGGAATAAGGGAGGTGTTGAGAAGGAATAAGAATAGCAATGGATGATAAAGAATATGAATGACATAGTCATAAGAAAGAAATGAATGAAAGCAACACTCCCCCAAACTGAAAGATGATATGCCGCTGAAAAAGGGGAAGTGGTAAAGATGTGGAATGAAGGATGATAAATAATGCTCAAAATGGACGTTTTTGAAATTCTCCTAAATTCGTAATAAATCAGAAAATTATGCGATTTTACCTCAAGTTTTACCTCCAAAAATGTGGAATGACATATATGTACTGGCAGGTGTTGAAGCTGATGTAGGCAGAGTTGGTGCTGAAAGTGATGCAAAAGGTAGAATCCAGGCAAGCACATCATCTCGAAAGAATTGTGCACGTTCGCGAGTTGCTCGAGCCTCTTCTGTTAGTTGCAATAGTGTGGTCATGCTATGAATAGAATTCTGCCCATACTTGTTGTTCTCCTGTAAACAAAGCACTATTTTGCATACAATGTTCCTGAATCCATAGTGTTAGTTTTGAATAGAAATAGATAAGATGCATGCAAAACTTTCAGTCAGAAAAACTTTTGTCAAATCAACAAGTTATGGCAGAGTGTAGTAATCATATCGCATGTTATCCCATAATGCATACATTTCCCCTCCAATTGGAAAAGGAATTCCATGACCATAAAGCGTATGAGAGGTGTTGTGCTGAGAGCAAGGCAAGGGAATGAACAATATTGCAGTAAATAAAGCAAAGTACACATATCAATGATAGGACAGCGAGAGTTATGGTTATAATGAGAGAAGAGTGTGTAAAGATAGTTATGAATAAAAGATAGGACGCTTTGGATTGATGATAAGTTATGAAAAAGAGAAAAAGGACAGCAATATGCCAAAAAAATGCTTTACTGACAGTATTCTAGCTGAAAATGATGCGATTGATCATAAAAAAAATTTCTCATGCATAAAGGTTCAAAACAGGGAAAATTAAGGAAATAACTTCTCTGATAAAAAGAAAAAAAAAAAATAAGAAAAGGGTATTATAGTAATAATTGACGATAAGATATAACTTCAATACCATAAGCAGAGCCTCTGCTGCCAGCAGGCGTCCATAGCCTCGGCAGGGTTGCTTTTTAACCCATATGAGCCAGAATCCTCAATTTATAACTAGAGAGTTACATTGTTGTTCTACAGAAGAGATCAGTGTGCTGGCGTGGTAACCAGATAACCACACTGCCATTCACTGGGATGTAGCAAAAGTGATCAGGCCGGCTCGTGATGAGACCTCCTGCTCCAAGGATAATTGGGCTATCCAATGGATCATAACCCTGGTGTGGTGACCATAATGGGAATGTCACTTTGTTACAGCCTTATGAACATGGTAGGCTGGCTTGTACTGAGACCCCCTATCCTCCATCTGCGAACAAAATTTTGTTATTATTACACATTTTTATGATAAAAAGAGGGAGGCTCAGTACTCCTTAAGAGCAAGGATGGTGGAAGAAGTTGAACATGTCAATAGAAAAAATATACCCATAATCTCATTTATTATAGACAGAGAAGATTATAATCCAGAAAGGTGGAACCAGCATGGTATTAAGATGATCAATCAATATCATGTTCAACAGAAAACAATGCAGTAAAGTAGTATATAAATAATTGAGTCCCTTTTGAAAATAAGCTATCATCAAGGAGCTATCCTATTAAAGATCATAACGTGAATTATATTAACTCGCTTCAATAGAATCCATAATTCTTGTCCTCATAAAAGTAGTGTACTTCATGCCATGAAGGGGAATCAGTAAAATGTGGTTGAGATGAACTAGGAATAATCCCACAAGAGGAAGGAAGGGTTGCTCCCGAAAATAATCCCAAAGTGTTGATTCTTTTGAAGGAACAACAAAAACACTCAAAAAGTGGTGTTCCTTGTAGGGAACAACAAAGGAAATGCACACAAAAAAGCAAAAATACACACAAAAAAATGTGAAAATGCAAATGTCGTTCCTTTGGAAAAAGGAACAGCAAAAACTAAAAGTGTCGTTCCTTTAGAAAAGGAACAGCAAAAACACAAGTGTCGTTCCTTTGGAAAAGGAACAGCAAAAATCAAAAGTGTCGAAGTGTTGTTCCATTCGAAAAGGAACAGCAAAACGTGAAAGTGCAGAAGTGCTGTTCCATTCGGAAAGGAACAACAAAATGGACAATCATAAAATGCAAACATGCAAAAAAAACAAATTAGCTGTTCACGGCATTGATGCTGAGGATGAGTTACACTTTGAATGAAGCAACACCTAAAACACAAAATATAAGAGAAATTAGAAAAGAAATAACAAAAAACAGTATGTAAATAAATAAATTAAGTTACAACAGCTATGATGTTATGTCAAAAAAATGATTTATTCGAAAAATGTTTTGGCAGCAAAGACATGACATGAATCTTCAAATGGAAATCAATTCTTCATTTCTTCTATTATGAATCCATTGGGTAATGAGTTGGATGAAATTCCTTTGTTTCATTTAAAATTTCTTTCAATAATCACTCGTCCATAAATTGACCTTCTTTATTTTTCCAGGACCTGCAAAAAACGAGTATCTACCTGCAATAAAACATTAAATCATGGAGAAATAGAGGTGCGCGGGCTCCCCTAATCCAATAATTATGAAAAAAATAACAAGTAGTTACTCTGTAGAACAAATCCACGGAGAAAATAACAAAGTAAAATTCATTTGTTACCTGCGGGAGAGCAGTGGCCAATCATGCTAACCTACAGTGTTTTAATCACAACTTCTTTGTTTTTCGTCAAAATTGAGTGATTCCAAAGCCAAACGAGAGCTAATTCAAAGGTTAATATCCAATAGCAACAGGTTTTAAAAATTTAATGATATGATATGTCAATTTTAGTTAGAACAACCTGCATAACGGAGTCATTTTCGATTACCCAGCTTAGACCAATAGTTGATATTTCAAGCATAAATTTTTTGATGTCAGATTGGAATGATTCAAATTGGAAATGAAAGTAGATTCATTTATTTATTTCCAATAGAAACAGGTTTTGAAGACAAGAAGAATTGATAGGTTAAATACTGTAAGGAACAGCCAAAAAGACATAGTTTTAATGGCGCTGATTTACGATATACAGTCAGTATTTTGATCATAACTTCCCCATACGATATCGAAAATGAGTGATTCCAATTGCCTTGTAAACTAGATTCATAGGGGAATCTACCATAGTAACAGGTTTTAAAAATTCAAACATTTAGGCCTCCAAAAACTGACTGTCCCAACTCTGTTTCTAAGCTGCCCGCTAGACACCCTGTGAATGTTTTGGTTCTAACTTTTTTGTTTCAAATCCAAATTGAGTGATTCAAATTGGGTTGGAAAGTAGAAATCAAGGGCTACTTAGGATAGAAACAGGTTTTAAAAATATTCACTTTTGGCCCCTCAAAACATGACTGTCCCGACTGTTTTTCTAGAAATTTCATCAAGCCCGCAAGCCAAAAAAAATGATATTCAAGCATTTTTTTCAAATTGGTGATAAAAATGAATATGAGTGTTTGTAGAACTATTATTTCCATTATAAGTCATCTACATACACAAATGAATTAAAAAATTATCACCAATGTTGATTTGATAGCGTGTTGCAACAAACAAACAACTATTTTTACAAAAAAAACAAAATGCATTTATTTATGTTCTTATTTTATTTTATTTTATTTTTTCACTAACCTACTTTGATTGAAATATGAATATGACTATGTATAGGAGTACTTCCAATGGAACCATTTTCGAAATAAGGCTTCAAATATGTACATACCCAAATTTGAAAAATGCATGTTGATAAAAATTAGGGTATGAGAAGCCAACTTCCCTTGAAAAGATGTTGTCAAAAATTGTGAAGTATAGAGTGATGCTGCAAAAAAGTGATGGAATGAAACCAATCTTCAATATATCCTTTACTTTCTTGATTTCCCATAGCCATCATATCATGAAGTTCTTGAGCTTTTAAAATGACTTGTTGATGCATACTAAAAGAAACCTCATTTTCTTCCATAACTTCTACAATTTTTGAATTTGAAACATTCTGAATCTCATTGTAAGTTTTCTCCATTGGTGCATGTGAGATAGAATGGGTGGGAAGGATGGGTAAATTTTTCAGTTCAACATTGTAAGCATGTTGTACTGGTTTATTGTGGTGAGGGTGTGGAATTAGTTGAGCAGGAAATTGTGTATGGAATGGAGCATTGTGATGATGTGTTTGGTTGGGTTGAGTGGATAAATTTGATATGCAAGCAGGATGTTGTGAAAGAGCTGGTGGAGAATATGGAGAATGTGCTTGTGCTACAAGATGAAGGAGAGTAGTCATGCAATCATAAGGTGAACCATGCCAAACTTGTAGATAAGATTGGTGGTTATATTGAAATTGACATGGCTGCCCTAGAACATGAGTATTCCATAATGGATTATGCAAGTAAGAGAATGGAGAAGAAGTGTTTTGAACCATACCCGTAGGCCATGATTTCCATGGTTTTGACCTTGTTGCAGCTTCCTCACCTCTTTGATATGATACTTCCATCCTAGATAAGGAAGAGTAACCATCTATGGGCTGCTCCTTTTGGTCATGAGGGAAAAACACTTCATCAAATTCTTCATTTTTATGAACCTGCAAAACGTCCAATTTTGAGCTTAGAGATCTAATAAAATCAACTTTAAAATTTTCAAATAAATCATTGATTTCAGCTCTTATGTCTCCTATTCTTGTAGCAGATTTGGAAAAGAAAGAACAAACATTTCTAGAATTCTTACCAGCCTTGGAGATTCCTCTTGAATACCTTATGCACAACTCACAAACATCATCATATGATAACTGAAAAACATCACCTTTTCCTATCAGATTTAAGAGTTCTAAAAATTCATCTTTGATTCCCTTAAGAAGGAGTGTTTTTAAGATCTCTTTTTCCAAATGCTTATGCTTTGATTTTTGAAGGTTATAATGAAATCGATCTACATAGTCCTCCAAACTTTCATCTTCCCCTTGTATCATACCGAAAATATCTTCATTGGATTTGCAATAGTCTTGGTACTTCTTCAAGAATATGTTTTTCATGTCCTCCCATGATTGGATGCAATTCCCACCTAGGCTCATGAACCATCGGAGAGCTGCTCCTTTTAGAGTAAGAGGAAACACTTTCAATCTTTGATCATTAGTACAACAATCATATCCTCTACAAAGTATTTCGAACTCAAATAAGAATGTATCTGGATCTTCATTTGCTAAACCATGAAAATTTGGTAAAGATGGGGGAATTATGTGCATTTGTGTCACTCCTCCTAGATCTTTGATAGGAAATTCAAAAGTAGAAACGTGAGCCATTTATTACCATAATATAAGATGTTTTTCATGTGTTTCTTCGAGGCTCCTTCTTCAAATGTTCCTGTCAATTAGTTAGTGAAATGGGTGGTGCTTACATCACCACTTGAGTGAAATCATGTGATTCGTTTTTTTAAAAATTTCTATATTTTTTCTAGTCATTCACACAAAAATTCAAACATCTATTTCTACACAAAAAATTAACAAATCTGCCGGAAAGCGGGCAGGGGAGAAGGGCTGTTACATGCTCCGTACGCAGGTTCTTACCTTCCGTTTTTAATACCCAATTCTCTCCTAGCAGGCACTCATCAGATTCACACTACTCTTTAGAAATGGCTACACTCTCCCCGGCAACGACGCCAAAATGTGGAGCGATAAAAAGGGTCTTTTTAACTCCTAATTACCTTCACATTAATTATCAACCCAGGGACGACTTTTTATTTCAAGAGTGTACTCAGTCTGAGGCGGCTATTTACTCAAGAGTAATGTTTTGCAGTATAGTGCTTAAAATGAAAAAGTAAATGAAAGATGGAAACAAAATCTAATTGGAACAGCAAGAAACTGAAATGTTCTAAACTAAATCATTCACTCAAACAACCATCAATCGAGGATATAGTAGCAATAACTCATTCCTCTGGATATTGATGCAATTGAAATCAAACCGGAACAAGACAATCAATCTAGGAACGAGGAAGCAATAACCAATGTTCTCTACAGTTGAGAGTCCTGCTTTAAAGCAATTAAAAGGAAATCGAAATTGAACTAAAGCTGTTATTGAAAGTAAACTAGGAAAACTCTTTAAAAGCACTCTTGCAATGAGTCAACAGAAATGAACAGCAAAGCTTCATCTAACAAAAAAGATTTATTAATGGAAAGGAATAGCAATGCTAAAATACTAGAATTAAACAACAATCTTAAATGGAACCGAACAGCAAAACTAAGTCATTAGAAAGACACGGAAACTATAAATGTAATTGAATCAGCAACCTATCAGCATGAACATTAATCACAGTTATTGAAGCAACAACAATCGTAGTTATAATTGAATAGTAACTTAATTGAACAACCATTGCAATTATAACTGAGCAGTAATTAAATGAACCATAGTCCTAATTAGATAGCGCAGCATTAGATCAGAATTATCAGCAGGACATTTCAAGTTATAATTAATAATTCTATCACTCACGCAATCCAATTATGATTTCAATATAACAAAGCAATTCTGCGAAATGTTCATAAACAAAAGATTACTGAACAAAACAATTTAAAGAAATGAAAAGGAAATCAAACCATCACATGGCAGCAATTGTAAAGATATGATACACAGCAGCAGCGTACTCCACCAGAGGCTGGGCACTTAGCCGCCAGCAGACGCTGCTGGGTTACTTCAGAATGAAAAGAATGAACAGCAACTCCCAAATCATGTATTAATCAGCAAATTGTGGAATCATTACAACAGCAAAGGCTTGAGAATTACAACATGCAACAATCCCTATCCTATCATGAATAATCCACCATCATTCTTCATCATTTTTCCATCATTTTTCATCCCCAAATCATCCCCAAATCATCCCCATCTCTGATCTCTGTTTTCATTTAAATAGAGAGAGATCAGAGAGCAGTTACAATAGAGATAACTACAACATGATTTCTATTACAAAATTGGATTTTTTTCCAACCAATTGATAAACAAGAAGATATATTTCCATCCAGCTTTCAACAAGAGCAAGACGAATTTGGCTTTGCAGCTGAGATTTGGAGGACGGCCGCAACAACAAATCTCAGAAAATCGTGCTCAAAGAACCCTGCGTTTTTCTCATTAAAAGCCGAATTTGGGCAAACCGCCCTTAACTAAAGTTAATTGGGTCCGTTCTGGACAAAACCCATGTTCCGGATTTTCCAGATTCTACTTCATTTGCTCGAAATCTCAACCGCAAAACCGTCACTTCTTATTCCAGCGAATTTCTGAGTTGGCACTTTTAATGATCAAATCTTCAATCTGGAAATTATCTTCGAGGCTAAAAATGGTGAATAATGTTACAACTGATTTATTAAAACTATCATTGATAAAATCATGCATAATCATCAATTTATTAGAAATAAAGGAGAATAAATAGCATTCATTCATAAGAGCATAAATCATTATAAAATGGATTTATGTAATAAATTATAATAAATGACATGATGAAGAATAATAGAAATGGGTGGAATAAGCATTCAAAAGTGATAATAATAATGGTATATTAACGACCCAACTAAAACCAAATCTAGACAAGATATTATTTCCTTTCAGAAAATAAATAATCATAGAATCATTTGTTTGGCCAGTTGGGATTGCTTCAATCCATTTGGTGAAGTAATCATCAGTCAGAAGAATCCAGCTGATGGTCGTAATTTCAAATGATGATGGATGAATCTCCCTAATAAAATCTATCCCCTCGCTTCGAATGGCACTTCTACATAGATAGGCATCAAAGGTAAAGGTAATAAGCTTCTTCTTACCCTCTAAAATCATGCTCATGATGTGAGACAACCCTCTTGTAGAAATCCTTAAACATCAGAGGCCACTAACACCTATTAGAATATTGTTCACTGTTGCCTTCCAATAATGGTGACATCCACAATATCCTTTGTGGAACTCCTTAATTACTTTATCAACCTCCTCTTACAACAAACAATTCAAAAAAATTCCGCTAGTATCCTTCCAAAATAGATTTCTGTCAAAAATAAATATCTCAAGGATTTTAGCTTAACAAACCTTGCTTTATACTTTGTTAGATCAGCAAGTGCTTTATGGTGCTATAGGAAAAAAACGACCTCCTTTTACCAATATGAAGTGATGTATTTTTCCTCAATAAGAACTAGTTCTTCTTCATCATCTGAAATTTCTGATATTTCTACAATCAAGTTTATGTCAAGATAGTCAAAGTTTGACTGCACCATCAGCTTTGCTAAGCCTTTCCCTTTGACCAATTTTGTTGGTTTAATTTATATATCATAATATAGCAATTTGGAAATCCATTTCCCCCTCTTACCATCAGGGTCGGCTTGAGTGATGATGTCTTTCACAACAGTATTAGGAACAAACGCCATAATATGAGAATGCAAAATATAAATTCTAAAATCTTTGATAGCCTTCACCAAGGCATAAGCTTGCTTCTCTAATATATTATACCTCAGCTCAAAGTTGGCTAACGTCCTACTAAAGGAAGAAATCGACTACTCAATACCTTGTTGTCCCTTTTGTAGCAGAACTCCAGCGATAGTATTCTCTGTTGCAAAAGTAAAAACCAAAAATTCCTTTGAGAAATATGGACTGATCAATACTGGTGCTTATGTGAATACCCTTTTGATTTCCTAAAATGAGTGTCTTGCTTCTGCTGTCCACTTAATATCAACTCCCTTCTTCAGCATCCTTGTTATGTCCTTCACAATCTCAGCAAAATTAGGAATAAATCGCCTTACAAAATTTACTTTTCCAAGGAAGATTGAATCTCCTTCCTACTTCTTGGAAAATCCACCTTCTGAATTGCATTGACCCTATTTGGATCAATCTTAATCCCATATTTAGAAATGATGTGTCCAAGTAATTTACCTGAAGTTAAAGAAAAAATACTTTTGGTGGGATTTAGAGAGATGCCAAACCTTCCACACTTCAGCAAAATTATTTCTAGGTCTTTCAAGTGATCTTCTTTCCTCCTTGAGAAGATTGTTATGTCATCAAGATAAACAACCAACATATTATCCTTCTCTTCAGAAAAAGCAATGTTAATTGTCCCCTGAAAGGTATCTACTGCATTCATGAGACCAAATGGAATCTTGGCATACATGAAAGTTCCCCATGGTGTAGTAAAGGCTGTTTTTTTCCTGATCATCAGTATATACAAGGATCTGATTATAACCTGAAAAACCATCAAGCATGGACATTCTTTGAGAACCAACAATAGTTTGCAAAATTTGGTCCATCTTTGGGAGGGGATAATTATCCTTCAGGGAAGCTTTATTCAAATTTCTGAAGTCAATGCAAATTCTGATTTCTCCACTCTTTTTCCTAACTGGAACCAAGTTCGCAAGACAATTTGACAATCCGATTGGGACAATGATTTTGGCATCAAAGAGTTTTTTGACCTCCTTCTCAATCAATGACATGAGAAGTGGATTAATCCTCCTGAACTTCTGCTTGAAAGGTTTTTCATTTTCTTTTATGGGAATAATATTCTCAACAATGGTGGGATCATATTCTTTCAAATCAGCATACTTCAGAAAAGACATCTATGAATCTCTTCATCATTTCAACATACTTAAACTTCATACTAGCTGAAAGAAAATTTGAAAGTTTAATCATTTTGGGCATAGCTATTGTACCAAGGTTAAAACTCTCAACTTCTTCATCATCAGCTTGTATCTTAGGGGATTTAAAAACATCATTCTGATCAAAAACAATTTCTAGAGGTATGAGTCCCTTTGGTATGGAATTGTTCTTTAGTTGCAAATCTTTAGAATTCCCTTTAGATTCATCCATGATGTTTTGCTAATCTACTTGTATATTTTCAAACTCTTCTTTCAGCTCAATAAATTTCTTCACTTGTTGATCATCCTCAAAAACTTGCCAATGAGTAATATTATCAAGGATGGCTGGTCTATGGCGAATCTCAACCTCATATTTTTCTATGGAATGCATAGGAATAATGAAAAGACTTGCAGAGACAGCAAGAGAATCAACAATGCAGTTTTGTTCTCTAGTTTTGACCATGAATGAATAGGCTTGAAATTTTTCTAACATGTCCAAAACCAAGTTCCTATATGCTCTCATCCTTGTATCTTTTGTTTGATAAACACCTTCAACCTATTTAATGACTAATTTTGATTCTCCAAAAACATAAATGTCTTGAGAATTCATTCTTTTCAAAAATTCTAGACCCAAAATCAAGGATTCATACTCAACCATGTTGTTCGTGCAATCAAAGTTCAGTTTATAGGAAAGGAAATTACTCTCATCACTTAGATTTTTAATCCAAATCCCTGCTCCTGCTCCTTATCTGCCTGCTAATCCATCAAAATGCAATGAACACCAACCTTCCACCTCCTTATCACTGACTTATTGATCTTATGTTTGCTAATTTTTCATACTACTGAATTTCAGAACTTTGATTTTCTGCTTTCCTCTCCTCTTCTGCTTCACTAGTCAACTCATTCAAAATAATAGCAGAACCAAGTTGGTATCGAAGAGCATAAATTGGAAAATTTTTGGGTTTGTCTTTTACTCACCATGTAGGCCCATTCTTGTCTCTCGATCTGATCTTCTTTGCTCCCCAAAAACGGGAATGGTAGCATAAGTAAGGTACATGTTGCATTGTACCTTTAATTTTTATTTGCCCGACATGACAACAACATACCAAACTTTGGTGGAATTTTACCTTTACTACGATGTCCATAAGCTGATCTTAGCGAGGAACTTGTGTTAGACCAACAAAGATCATGATTAAACCAATGCATTGAACTCTTTTCGCATTAGGGAATTTGAGGTCTAAAATGGGCCTCCTAAAGAAATTATAAAATAGTGGAAAGAATCAAATAATATTTGATGACATCGTCAAATTTTAGAGGAAAAACCGAAAAACTACTTTTTCAACTTATCTCCCAAAGTTTTTACTCAAATTTCAAGTGAGAGCACTTGTTGGATGCGAGGTAATTCCTCATCCGGGGAGTACCCATGTTGCATACTTTCGATGGGTTCTACTACGAAAAATAAAAATACATGAAACGTGATTGTAATCCGTTTTTTATTTATTTATGTATTTCTCATTTTCATGTAGCAAGGTTCATCGAAAGTATGCAGCATGGGTACTCCTTTGGATGAGGGAATTTCGCATCCAACAGTACTCGAAATTTGGTAAAACTGAGGAGATAAGTTGAAAATAGTTTTGTATTTTATTATTTTTTAATATGTTTACCTTTTTATTTAAAAAATGGTATATCATCCCCCGGGGGTTGACATCATCATCTTGAATCCTATTGGTTGTTATAAATTTATTTTTTGTACATTTTTCTTAGGAGGCCCATTTTAGACCTCAAAATTCCCTTAATATCGATACATGACAAGTCTTTATATGGCGTAGTTATTTCTAACCCCATTCTTTCCATGATTACTTTGGGCATAAGATTGTGAGAGGCCCCTGAATCCAACATAGCATTATGAAATGTCATGTCGTGAATGCTAAGGCTCACATAAAAATGAGGGACCTCCTCATTCTGTTCATCTTCTAGTCTTGGACCCAAATATATGGTTGGATGATCTTCTAATACATTCAATATATCAGCAGCTCCTGGTTGTGAATTTAACATTTTAACAATATTGCTTCTATATTCATCTACCTTGAGAATCTCACCAAAAGGGACTGATATTTTAATCTTAGAAATTTCATTCTCAAGGTTGAAAACAGAAACAGATTTTTCAGCTTCTTTGATAGGAGGAATAGCTGGTGTATCTTTCTTACATTCTGTGACCTTAAGAGCATCCTTCTTGCCATCAAAAACCTTAGGTATATCTTTCTTTGGCTAAGTTTTGTTTGCAATGATAGGCACATTTCTATTTCTGAGATTGTATTGTTTCTGCATCTCGAAAATAGCATGTTGATACCCCTTTAGATAATCTGATGTTTCCTCTTCATGATTTCTTTGGTTTGATTGATCACATTCTTCTTTTTTCAAGAAAATTCCAGACATTTCCTCATCAAAACAGTGAATAGACTCTTCAGGAATTTCAGTATCATCTTCTTCATCAACCAAGTTCTATTGGAAAGGAGATCTTACTGGAGGATCAGGCTGCTGATTTATGTTTTCCCTTGGCCTTTGCTGATTCTGAGGTCTCCTAAACTGAGGTTTCTAAATTGAGGTTCATGTTGTGTAGGAGGAGCAGAGGTATTCCCAAGAGCTAATCTATCCATCAACTTTTCCATTGTTTTCATCATTGAATCCAGCTTATCCTGCCAGGTAAAGGAGGAAGGCTTCTCTTCTTCTTTCATCTTAGTCTTACCCATTTTTGACTTTTTAGCTGCTATCAAGTTAACTTCCACCTTCACTGCATCACTTTGCATTTCAGCAAGTGTAGGGGATTCCCTTTCTCAGCAGTATGGAAAAATCATAGTCAAAAGCTTCAGCATACATCATTTGAGCTAAGGCTTGTGGTGGTTTCAAATGAGCAGGAATAGAGTTTAATACCTTATTAAACATTTTTGAAAAGTTTTTAATAGACTCATTAGCAGCTCTCTTCAAAGTACTATACTCGGTGAGGGCTTGTACTTGATTAGTTCTATTTCCCCATTTTCTCAGAAAACATCTTCAAACTCATTCCAATTATGAATAATTCTAGGAGTAAGGGCTTTCTACCACTTCCTAACCTCACCAGTAAAACTCTGAGAAAACAAACTCAACTTAACATCTTCATCATCAACCTCCTCCATGTCTATAAAATCATTAAATTGATCCACATGTTCTTCTGTTGTAATGTCTTCATCACTTCCCAAGTTTTGATTCTAGCAGCATATTTGCTAGGGAGATCATGTAAGACAGTTGGAAGAACAAGAGGGGCATATATAGCAGGTGCAACAGGTGGAGGGGTACATTTCCAGCCATGGTTAAAGGGACTGTAGTAGCTTTAGGGATGGCAGAAATAGAGGATGAAAAACTGCTCCGAGGAGGACTGTTTGGTCTTTGTGGTTCACTGATAATTGAACTCCAATTTGGAAGGGGAAAACTAGCTTTACTTTTCAACAATACTTCAAAAGGGTCAAGCTCTTTGAATTTATCTAAAGACTCTTTTTCCAACAATAGCTCAAAAGTAACAGCTTCCCAAAACTCTTCTTTGTCTTCCTGTGTTACTAGAGCTGAGGTATCAATACCTCTCTTATGCAAGTCTAAGATAATTTCAATTAGTTATTTTTCACTTTATGATCTAAACAAAACCTCCTGAATTTTATCATCAACTCTTTTATCTTCAGGACTTCTTAGAATTTTAGAGGACAAGGATTTCGAATGTGATGGAGTACCTAATATTTCAGAAATGCCTTACTGCCTTTGGAAATGGTGTTTGGATTGTCCATGATGGTAGGTGGATCTGGGTCAGGATTACTCCTCGTGTATCTCCTTCTCGAAGCCACCTTTAATCATATAAACTTTAAATGGAGTCACCAAGGTAGATGCAACCTCGAAAATATTTATGAGCTCCTGCTACCTTTAGAAGTTCAGCTTCAAAATCTTGGGAAAGTATAATCTTCAGACTCCCGGTAGACGCACCAAAATTTTATCACAAAATCATACCTGATAGGCTGCCAATCAAATAAATCTCATGTAACTGTTTCAAACCAATATTTTGATTGAGGCTTAGCCTCCTCAACCTGAGAGGGCTCTCTCAAGGGTTAATGATTTTTGATAGAAATATAGATGGCTAACTCTATGTGGGATAATAAGTAGATAAAAATGGATATTGGTTGTAACTCACATTAGCAAGTGCACATTGGGCTTATGGAGTCATAATAGCTTCAATAAAACCAAACAATCTACTTAGCATGGAATTCAAGGCATATCAGAGTTCTAGTCCAGAGATATACATGTGAAACTGTAAAACACACAGTCGGTTTGTCTATGAAGGAAGTCAGAGCATCAATGATGAATTTTGAGAAACATAAAAAAACACCACTGCAATAGGATAGTAAAAGGATGCCATTAGAACAAGAACACACTAGAACCCTTTATGAATCTTGAGTTGGCTAAGTAAAAAAAACTCTGTATTAAACTCAAAACTTGTCACTTACAATAAACACAGGAGTTTTGCTAAAAATGTCCAACCCTTAGTATTTCAACTTCTTCATCTTTTATAGATCATTAACAACATAGGATAACCTTATCCTGAGCTAAATACGTCAAATTTCTACTTTTTGACACCTTGCCTAACCATATGACATGGTATTTATTACAAAATGAGAGCTGCAAACCTAATGAACAATCCTATTACAAATAGGATTCAAACTCCTTAACTCTACTCATAACAACCTTATATAAAATAGATTACATCATTTTCCAACTGTATTCCCATAAGGTCGAATCTAGATGATAAGCTTCAACACTTTATGACCTCAATGCTAATCTCCAATAAACTAGGAAACTGTCCCCTGTTTTCTAGGCATAGGATTATTTGTTCTCTTGAGACACTTTGACTGTCATGAACCCATTACTTCGAGATTATTTGATGTTAGGAACTGAGTTAACACCTATCAAGAACCTCACCAAGTCCCAGATGTCCAAAACCACCATCAAACTCTTCAAAATAGCAGAAGTAGAACTGCGTTATGAAAACAACACAGTTTTGTAGCGCTTTTCATAGCACAACCTTTTTACCCTTTTACCTTCAAAAATTTGACTTATTTCTTCCAGATTTATCTTTATATTCACTTAACACAACTTCCCTAGAAATTTCAGGTCATAATACACACATTTTCCTTTCAAAAATTTATAAGAAAGGGTGAAAAAAGCTGCTACAACAGTTTCATAGCTTTTCACTCTTTTTGCACTGTTTGCTCTACGAAACTGCTAAGTGAGTAGTTTTGTCCAGATTTCTGCAAAATTCAAACCTAAAATGTGCCAAAATTTTAGAATACCACTGGTTTCATTAAAACAAACAGTCATATGAACTAAAAACACAATTTTCATGAGGTTTATTCTTCGTTTTCCATTTGATTTAGCTTTTGACTTTTTAAATAATTTGTCATTCTACACCTTTGTTTTTTAGCTCATCCTGAGTCAGTTTTAGTTGGAGCTCCAAATCCTCCACTTGATCTGTTAGTATTCTATTACTGTCTCTCAAGTGAGTATTGATTACTCTGACAAACTTTGCTTCCTTGATGGATGGAACTGTCCATGTGAAAAATTGTTCTGCACTGCTTGGAATTTCAGACCTAGAACCAGTTTGGCCTTCCCATTATGCCTTCATTCTTTTGAACTCTGTTTTCTCAATAATATGCTTTCTGGCCCTCTTTCTCATCATAGAAATCTCTTGATTTTCTAACCTCAATTTCTCCTCAAGATGTTGACACTCTGTCATTTCTTCCTTTTCCTTCATTATTCTGCTGGCTGCATGCTCCACTATTGGTGATGAGAGGTCAACCACCTCTTCAGGGACTTTAACTATTTCAATAGTTTCTTGGACCTCCTCGTTGCCTTCCTTGAGCTTCTTAGCATGCCTAGTTAAATGCTTCCTTGCTTGAAAGATAAAGGCTACATTTTCACCCTCAAATTCAAGTTTCTTTGCTGACTTAACTTTTTTCTGTTTGTGTTCATCAACTCCAATGAAATTATCTTGCATAATGGGTGACTATTCTATATCAATTGCATGAAGGATGTCATCTAAATTTCCCTTTATCATTGGGCTTTCCTCTGTACCTAAAACAAATATTTTTCCCTTTGATGCCACTACTTGGCTTCTTGTCACTCTCTTGATTTCTAGCTTACTGGAAATTTTCTTTTGTTTTTCATCTTTGCCACTTTTCGACCTCTGTTTTGCAAGTGATGGAGTTGCTACAACAAGAAATTGTGTCTTCTCTGTCCTTTTCTCAAGTTGTTTCCTTGGTTTCAACTTTACAAGCCTCTTTGATTTTGCAACCACAGGCTGACTAGACTCTGCTATTGGTGTTCAAGGAGTTCCTTTAGGTTTAGGGTTTCTAGCTGGGGTTAGGGTTTCCAGTTCAAAACCATTCATAAATAAAAAAGAAGAAAAATCCCTGCTTATTTTCTGAAGCTCATTCAACACCAATAACTTTATCAAACCATGGTGAAACAAAGATGTTTCACAACCATCAGACTTGGCTTGTACTTTATCTTCCATTTTGGCAAGGCTCCTATGCAAGTAAAAGGGAAAATCTAGTGATATCATACCTGTGAAATGCAGAAGTAGCTTGAAACGATTAGTATAAAATTTATGGTACCTGCCTTCACATGTAAAGTATCTTTGAATGTTGAACAATAGCTTGGCATAGGTGTCTTTGATACAACTTCTAGGTATTGCATTATTGAGGTCCATATCTTCATACTCAGGTTTCATGAATTCCTTGCATGGATCCATGTCAAACTTAAAACCTTTAAACCAAGTCTCTTGCCCCCTTTGTATTTCTGTCACAGAATCAATAATCTCAGGTATGACTGGCACATTTAACATCCCAATCTTGGTAGTTGTTCCAATGAAGTGTAAGGCAAATTCTTTAGACACCTGAGTGTGGCAACCTTGCATCTTTTCACAAAACCAGAGACAACCTGCTTTGCTAAAAGCCTCCATCACTGTTTGATCTTCAATTATAGCCTTCACATTTTCAGGCTCATATCTTAAGAAATTTCCCCCTCTGTGGACTTTCTTCTCCTCTGCCATGCTTCTATAGAAAAACTTGTCAGCTTCTCTTGAATCTGTAAAACAACCTCGCTTGATTAGAATATGAAACAACCTCACTGGATTATGAACAATCTCGCTTGAGAATATGGAATAGCCTCACTTGATTATGGTGAATATAGCCTTTGTATCGAATAACCATATGTTTAGCTTAACTGCTTCAGAGCTTAGACACTCGTATGGAGGCAAATGAAAACGAGAATGACCAAATTAGGCAAAGATTTGAATTTGAAATCTCATTTCATAACTGAAAGATGCCTCATTCATGCCCTATGACGATGATGATGACTGTGAGAAAGTACATTGAATTTGATAACTAACTGACTCACCATACCCCTATCCTATCATTCCCCAATGGATTTTGACAAATTCTGGCTCAATTGACAAGACTGCTAAGAAATCGCGTTTTTGTAGTGCTCACAGTGTATTTTTCGTAGTTTGCGCTACGAAAGTATCAGCACTTTCATAGCGCAAATCCTCTTTTTTGAACTAGCGGCACTACAAAATGGAGGATTCTTGGCTAATTGCAGAAATTTAACCCAAAACCTTATGGAATGACCCCTAAATGGAAAATGTGAGTATTTGATCATGGAATGGGCCTCTAAAGACTTTATTTGAATTCAATGGTGACCTTTAAACTTATAAAAACTCTAACCTACCCTTAACCAAAACCTAAAATGACTTTCAAACCCATTTTGAGACCATGATCAAAAACAGATTTGACACAATGATGTTTTGAAATTTTTTGGGTGATAACACATGGAAACAGAGCAATTATAGAAACTTGATACACCTACTGTTTCACCTGCAAAACAAAAACCAAATGTGAGAAAACCTGCAAAACAAGAGCCAACTGTGAGTAAAAATGGCAGAAAAAAGATTACAAGAAGCCAAACAGTGGCTAAGGGAAATTTAGAAGACATTCTGCATGCTATTGATATTGAGGAAACCCCCATATTCCAAGCTGAAGATATAGATGAGGGAGGAAATAAACTCAAGAAAGCCAAATAATCAAAGAAGTTAGAGTTTGAAGGTGAGGATGCAGGTTTCATGTTTCAGGCTAGGAAACCCATGACAAGACATTATAGAAAACTCTTGGAAAGTAGTAAAGAAGTTCAGAGGGTCATTGACACTGTCTAGCCACTACCAAGTATCATTGAATTATCATCACCTGCAAAATAAGATCCAGTCATCAAGAAAAAGAAAGGAAAGGAGAAAATTATTGAAAAAATAGAGATTGAGGTCCTTGAGGAGCAGTTGAAGTTAGAAAATCATGAAATAACAGTCTTGAAGAAAGAGGCAAGGAAACATAATGTCCAAAAATTGCAGTTTGATAGTGTGTCAAAGATCTTAGATGATACACAAAAACTAATCAAATGGACTCTGCCATTGAGGAAAGAGGTGAAGCATGTTAGAATAATGAACCTGCACTTGAAATCTAGCAACAGAAAACTAAAGGACCAAGTCAAAGACCTCCAAGAGCAGCTAGAATTGATCCATGAGGAGTTGGAGAAGAAAGGGTTAAAGATGACAATAGTTGAGGAACCCATAGCTCAACTCATCATTAATGAAGAGGAAACATCTCAAGGCTCTTAAGTTGAGTTTGATTATGTTTTAAGAGGTTAATGGCATTTTGAAAACCAAGTTTCTATAGCTGGAAGGTACCTTTTTGAGATAGGGTCAAAATATGGAAATTACACAGTTTTCCACAGTTTCGTAGCGTTTCCTAGGCTTGAAGCCAGGAAAATGTTACGAAAATTTTTGTAGCTATCTTTTTTCTTCTAAAACCACTTTTTGTAGCTTTCAAGGAGGGGAAATGCTAGTGATGATGTTTTAGGTCATGATGGACACTATGGAACAAAAAAGAAACAAAAAATTTGAGTTTAAAAGTCATTTTTTGGATGCTCAAAAGCACGCTACGAAACTGCTCTGTTTTCATAGCGAGCTGTTTTTAAAGGTTTCTGAGTAGTTTAAAAGCAGTTTTGAATAGGTGGACACATAAAATAGATCAAGGGAAATTGCCACCAAATATTTATGACTTTAATACCATGAAATGGAGACAAATCATCAGTTGAAGCCTTCGTTGAAGATAGGGTTCTGTTTTCCTGAAAAATAGGGTTTGTGTAATGTTCCAAATCTGAAAATCTGCAATGAATAAGATGTATAACGGTCTTGTTATGATTATTAAGATTAAAATATGCATAATAAATACATATAAATAATTTTTATCTACAACAACAACTGGTATTGCGTTTCATGATCTGAAAAGTGGGGAAAAAGGGTGTTTTATGCCCTAAAAAGGTTGTTTTCAGAAATGTGTGTGACAATAAGCAGGGGAAATGGCGGGATATGATAGCTTAGGTCATGAGGGACCTATGATACGAATTTAAGCTCAAAATAATGCTTCTAGCTATATTAAACAACTCCTCCTTTCCCGACTAGGCTAGAAAACATTGATTTCCTATGACTTTACTAAATAGAAATTTCTGAATACAGTGAAAGCGTAATTCCCACGAGGGTTTCTATAGAAAATGATAAAATAATACTAATATGCAACTTATATTGATCAAAAAATAGATACATGGATATTTAAAAGCTTATACAATAAAATGAGACACCTGACAAAGATTTCCGGCAAAATGCATGAATAACAAGTAGCACTGCAGATATAACGCAGTTACTACATATCTGTATTATACATGGCTGAATATGACATGAAATAACTGAATAATACAGAAATATGGCCAAAGGCCTCTCTAACAAACTCCCGGAGGGGAATGAGCACCTCCTCCTCAAAGACTAGCACAATATCAAAGGATGCAACACTGCTGCTCCCGCCTCTACATCAAGGATGCAATTTTCTGAAAGAGACTGCACTATGGCTGAGTATGGATGAATGGCCCCAAGCCAAGTTCTGAAATGAAGCTCAAATAAATCCCCTTTGATCCCTTAAGCAAGATGATCTCAAGAGAGGATGGAATTCTCGCACAGGAATTCCTTGCACTAAGTAGTGCAGCAACTCCGGCTAAACAGCTGAAGTATGCAATTGGTCTCTAGACCAAAATATCTGAATACATGGATGATCTCCCTTTGATGCTATGCCTTCCTTTTATCTTTAGTGAGGCTCCTCACTCTGGACCCCACACAATGTTGAGGTGACTTCTTCATGAAGCTTCCTCTTTCAAAACGGTGTTGCCCTAGCATGCTTCCCTCCTCTTTTGGTTGCATTGTTGACTTGGTCAACTAATCCACCTCCAATGCCTCTTTTCACACTAGAGATCTTCAATCTAGTTTACATATGTGTCTTAGGCTGATCCTTGTTCACATTGAGCTAGTTTACTTGAGTATTTCTTCCTCCTCAAGAATGGCTATTGACTTAGTCAAACTTGACTATGTCTCCATCTAAAATGTCCTTGTTCACACTTGGAAGTGTAAAACTAGCTCCTAAGGTGATCTCTTCCCTTACTAAGGTGGAATTTATTCATATTTTATTATTCATGGGCCTCCTTACCCTATTTCATTATATCACTTTTCATACCTATAGATGAAATTTGGAAGAAAAAGGAAGATTTTGGAATTTTCTCCATTATCAGGTAGTTTCGTAGCATGCTCCAGGCTTGAAGGCCAAAAAAAGCTACGAAACTTCCTGTAGGTGTCTTTTTTCTTTTAAAGTCAATTATTGAATGATTCAAGGAGTGGAATTCATGGTTTCAAAGTTTCATGACATGACGAAGGTGTTGGAACAGCAAAGAAGTCAAGAAGATTTATGGAAAAGCCATTTTTCCCATGCTACGAAAATTTTTGTACGTGATTGTTTTAGAAGTCAACTTCAAGTTTGATTTTAGAGCAAATGAAAATTTATTTTGGAAATATGAAAGAGGTTTTTATTCATAACAGGTCCATATAAAAAAAACTCTCTCAGTTTCTACAAATCCATCAGGGTTTGGAAATTATACACACATTGTTGAGGCCTATTTTCAGAATTTTCACTAACCAAATTTGTGAAAAATTTGTATAAATTCGACTTGGATGAGGTCCAGCTCAGCATCCACATGGCATAATGACACATCAGCACTCTAGTTCACTTAGAAAATTAGTTGGTTACAGTTGATAAGGGTTATTAAATTGATTTGTTGAACTATTAATGAAAGAAGAGTCCTTTTTGTATTCAAACTCTGCATAACAAAAATATCCCTAGGAAGTCTCCAAGTGATGGAATCATGTTTGAAATAGGTCTTTGAGGTGGGAATTAGAGGGGATTAAGGCGGAATATAATTTTTATGAGTCCTCACTCTATAAAGGAGATATTTTTAGAGTTAGAAAGGGTTGGGAGATGGTGACTTGACACTGCTACCATTGTAATTTTTGACATTAGTAATATAGATAGACTTTGTTTTTGCTTCACCTGAGATTCTTTGAATGTTTCAATGAGCTTATGTTTTATGTCTCTCTTTATCTTACTTATAGTATCTTGAGGTTGAATTACTCAGAATTCATGTCACACATGCTCCAAATTCCTTTCAGCATTGAGCTATTGAATATTTATGTGTGTTAGTATTGACCTTCCATTGAAATAGTAAAAGCCTCATCTTCCAGAAGTAGATTCATTTGTTACTAAATTCCTTCTTACTGACTCCATGAGCCTAATGGTAGTAAAATCTATTCCATTTCTCACCTGACACAACTTCTATTGTAATTATTTCATATTAGTAATAGACAAATAGTGACTATTTCTTGCTTCACCTGAGATTCTTGATATGTTTAAGTGAGTTTATTGTTTCTTTTATATCTTGCCTCTAGTATTTTTGATGTCAAATTACTCAGAATTCATGTGATACATTCTCTGTCTTCTTTTTGCATTGATTTACTGATCATTCCCATGTGTTAGTGTTGTTCTATCATTGAAATAGAAAAAGCCTAAGCTCATTAGTAGTGTCAAACCAGGAGGTAACTCCTCAAAATCAGAATGTGTATTAGCTGAAGAATGCACATGGATTTATACATGGAGGTGAGGCTATTGGGATTCATCTCCCAATGACTCTTGGCCTTCCTTATTTCCTAATATTAATTAATATACAATATTAAATATGCACACCCATTCATAGGATTAGGTGTCAACATTCCCCCCTTTAATCCGAAGGGATGTTGGTGAGTCCAAGCATCGATCTGAACTTTTCAAACTTTTCTCTTCCAAGTGCTTTGGTGAAGATGTCAGCAGCTTGCTCATTTGTGGAACAATGATGTAGATGAATGGTTTTGGCCTGAACATGATGTCGAATTAGATGGTACTTTGTATTGATGTGCTTTGTTCGATCATGGAACTTTGGGTTCTTGGCCAACTTTATTGCAGAAGTGTTGTCGATCATGAGTGGAGTGGAGTACATTTGTTTCATCTGCAAATCTTCCAGGATTTTTCGGAGCCACACAATTTCTTTTGTTGCTTCAGCTGCTGCCACATATTCTGCCTCGGTCGTGGAATCTGCTGGAACTGACTGTTTGCGTGATCTCCATGAGACAACTCCTGATCCAAGACTCATGGTGTAACCTGTAGTAGACACCCCTGTTTCTTTGTCGCCATCAAAGTATGAATCAGAGTATCCGATCAAGCTGAAGTTGCCTACCTGTGCATATTTGAGTCCAAAGTCTTGAGTCCCCTTCAAGTACCTTAGCACTCTTTTTGCAGCAGACCAATGTCCTTCACAAGGTTTTTGCATGAACCTTGAGAGGATTCCAACAGCAAATGAAATGTCAGGTCTGGTGGTGGTCGGATAGATAAGACTTCCTACAAGCTGTCTATACTTAGTTGCATCCTCAAATTCCTTCCCTTCAATAGATGTGAGCTTCAAGTTTTGTTCCATTGGAGTGCTTAAGGGATTACAGTCATTCATGCCAAATTTGTTCAAGAGATCTCCAATGTACTTATTTTGAGAAAGAAATATGAATTTAGGATGTTGAATTACTTCAATACCCAAATAGTAATGAACATGACTCAAATCAGTCATTTCAAAACCTTTCTTCAACTCTTTCTTCATGGATGCAATATAGCTCTCATTGTTTCCTGTTATCAAAAGGTCATCTACATATACCACAAGATATACAACTGTTTTTCCAACTTTCTTAACAAACAAAGTTGCATCATCAAGATCAAAATGTTTGAAATCAAGTTTCAGAAGATGCTCGGTCAATTTTTCATACCAGGCTCGTGGTGCTTGCTTGAGGCCATACAAGGATTTTACAAGTTTGCAAACTTTGTGTTCTTGACCCTTTATCACAAATCCTTCTGGCTGGGACATATAAAATTTCTCCTTTAGATCTCCATTCAAGAAGGTTGTTTTTACATCCATCTGATGGACTTTCCATCCACTCTGAGCTGCTAAGGCAAAGAGAGTCCGGATGGTGGTCCATTTTGCTGTGGGAGCAAAATTTTCTTCATAATCGACTCCTTCTTTCTGTGCGAATCCTTTTGCCACAAGCCCGGCCTTGTGCTTGTCAAGTGAGCCGTCTGCTTTGTACTTGTTCTTGTAGACCCACTTACAGCCAATTGGTTTCGTTCCCAAAGGTGGATCAACCAGCTTCCAAGTGCCATTCTTTATCAAGGCATCATACTCCTTTTGCATCGCTTCTTTCCATTCATCATGAGAAGCGGCTTCTTTGAAGGAAGTTGGTTCATGATCCGTAGACAAACTCAATTCACAGTTATAAGCAATATCCATATCAACAGGAGAATCAGAATTATCTACATCACCTTCGATTTCTTGAGTGGAACTTCTTGTTCCTGTTTTTCCAACCTCATCAGGATGAACATCCTCCAGTGTCTTTGTCAGCCATTTGGGAGGACCTTTCGGAGATGGCCCAGGCTGGTCACTTGACTGAGTTGGGATTGATTCAAGATTCAATCTCCCAATTCTGTCAATCACATCATCCAATGTGTCATCCGTGGTTGTCTCTTCATGTGGGGGAGAGTGTGGTTCAGGAAATGATTCCACAGTTTGATTCAATATCGGAATCCCCCCTTCAAGGTGTGGAATCACATTATCAAATTCTTTGAAAGACTTTGCATGTGTGAATCTATCCAGGCGATCAAGTTGCCGCTCAACAAACTTGTCACTCTTGGATGATTCAAGAAATATGACATCTCTTGCTATCACAAACTTCTTATTTGCTTCATCATAGAGACGATATCCTTTGGAGGTATTGGAGTACCCCAAGAAGATACATTTTCTGCTTATAGCACCAAGTTTGTTCCTTTGACCCTTGGGTATCAAGGCATAACAGGTGGACCCAAAGACCCTGAAATGCTTTACCGAAGGAATGTGGCCATGCCACATTTCAAAAGGAGTTTTGTTTCTAATTGAACTTGAAGGACACCTATTCTTTATGTAAAAAACACATAGAACTGCATCAGCCCAAAACATCAATTTTACATTCTTGAAAAATAACATGGAGCGAACCATATTTAAAATAGTTCTGTTCATTCTTTCAGCTACACCATTCTGTTGGGGATTATATGGCACAGTTGTTTGATGTTTGATTCCATGTCGACGAAGATAATTTTCAAATTCGTTTGAAGTGTATTCTTTTCCATTATCAGTACGTAGAGAGCCAATATGTGTTTGTGCATCATTTTCAATCCATGCATGAAAATTCTTGAAAGTTTGAAAAGCATCAGACTTATTCTTCAGTAAGTAAATCCAACACATTCCGGTGTAGTCATCAATAAATGTCATCATGTATTTGTTTCCACGCAGGCATGAAGCATAGGCATAGGTCATATAAATCGAATGAACAAGTTCAAGTTTCCTATGTGCTCTTGAGTGTGAATCATGAAATGGTCAGCTATGCTTTCCTAGAATACAAGCATCACATTCCTTAGGTTTTCTAGAATTGTATGCGGCCCATCAACACCATTTTCTTTCACATCCAACGGTTATCGCTTAGCTTAGAGCTTAAGTGTCCAAATCTAGCATGCCATAAAAGACTTGATGGAAATGTACCTTCATCATGATGTGAACCGAATGCAAAGTTTTGAGCATGGGCATATGAACCTTTCAGCTTCAAGAGTCTCCCTTCTTCTATTCCCTCCATGACAAGTGAGTGATCTGATGCTGATCTGACCTCTGCCTTGCCATCAAACAAGTGAACTGAGTGTCCTTGCTGCCGGATTTCGATCAGGGACAGCAAGTTTCTCTTCAACTCCGGGAGGTATAGAACCTCATGTAGGATATGATCAGAAGACCAGGCAGTTTAAGCCTGACTGTGCCAAGCCCTGATGGCTTGAGTTTGGATTTATCTGCGAAATATACTGCTCCATCAACTTTGTCAGTGAATTCTTCAAAAAAATCTTTTCTAAATGTCATGTGACATGTTGCTCCCGAATCTAGCAACCAATCATCTCTCCATGAAGTAAATGAAACATCAAATAGGTTTTCAGTTACTCCATTGTTACAATGTGCTAGAACATAGTGAGCGGATTCATGTGCTTTACCTTTGTCTTTGTCATTAGTTTTACCTTTGTCTTGATTTCTGTGCTGCTCAATTTTCTCCCATGGTGTTCTGCATTTGGATGCATCATGTCCATCTCTATTGCAACGTGTGCAATGAAGATTGGATTTGTCAGCTTGTCTGCCCCCCCTTTCTGTGAAGTTTCTTCTTCCTCTTCCTCTTCTGCCACCTCTTCCTCTGGATGAATCTGGAGCATGAATATTTTCTCTATGTGCCAAGTATGCAGCCTCTTCGGAAGATGAAGGGACTGTCATCTTCCCAAAAGCTTTCTCTCTTTCTGCAAACTTTTTCTCAAGTTTATCAAAGGTGATATGCTCAAAGTTTCCACTTGCTTGCAAAGACTCAAGATAATGTGAGTAAGTCGGATATAATGCCTTAACATATGCTATGAGAGATATGTCCGTTTTTACACCAGTGTTTTCAATGTCATGCATTATAGATCTTACTTCTGAAGCTAAAGCAAGGGGATCATCATTCTTCATTTCAAGACTGAACAGCTTAATCATCAATTGAACATTTTCTAATTCTGAATGTGAGTCATAGAGTTCTTTTAGCTTCTTTAAGGCTTCATAGGCATTTGAGAATGATGAAATATGGCGACTCACCTCTTCACTTACGGAGGCTGCAATCAAGGCATAGGCTTTGCAGTTCTTATTTTCCCAGATGGCAAGCTCTTTGTCTGAAGTGGGCTTTTCTGGTGGGTTTTCTTCTTGTCCTTCACAGATTCCTTTCCACAGCTCATTAAAAATGAGTGTGTGTTTAATCTTCCGAGACCATTCAAGATATTTCTCTTTGCCGGAGAGAACCACCCCAACAATTGAGATGAGAGAATGCATTAGATTGCTGAAAAAAAATCTTCTGAAGAGGAAAATTTTCTGCTATAAAAACTTTCAACTTTTGAAATCTGCTCAATTAAAGGGGCAAAAACTCTTGCTGGAAAAATACTCTGAGTTTAAAAAATTCTTTGCTGGAAACTAAATTCTGCACAAAAACTCTTGCTGAAGACTGAATTTAAATGGACAAAAAACTCTTTGCTAAGAGACTGAATTCTACACCAAAAATATATATATATATATTTTTTGTTTGGGGAAAAAATGTATTATATGGTTGGGGAGGGGCGGTATAATGTGAAGTGGAATGGTAGGAATGGTATTAAGTATGAGTGAAATAGTGGTATTGTATAATGAATGGAGGGGCGGAAATATATGGTGGATTGTAAATAGCGCTAGAGGGTGGTATAGAATATGAGAGGGGGGCGGTATTAAAAAATTGAAGGGTGTAAACAAAATATGGTATATGAGAGTGGGCGTGTGTTTTATAATACAACGCATACCATGATAATAAAACCATGTAATCACAATAAAACCAGCATTTAAATATAATGCATGGGCGGTATGGTTGACGTGATACCAAATGGACAGCGTTTCATATGACTGTGTTTTAAAAGTATGAATGGAATGCAATGACCGGCAGAGGTATTATAAACGCAGGTGTTGAGGGACGTATTATATGCAAAGGGCGATATAAAAATGGAAGGAGACAGCGTATTGAATAGTATTAAAACAACGATTCATGGTTTTTATGAACTCAACCCGAGCGTATTAAAATGACGTTGAAGCCACGCAGAGGCTGGGAGGTGGGGGTATGTAAGGCATGCGTGGTATATAAATGGAACCTGAGCGGTATTACCATATATGTGACAACGTATAAATGTTGACAGGGCAGCGTTCACAGATATATATAAATCGATAAATGGTATGACAATTATATAACATATGACAGTCAGACTGTATATACGTGGAGGGCGTATTAACAAGGGCGGGGAGGGAGCGATATATCACAGGTATATATGCTAGTGGAGAGTGATGAGGCGTGGAATAGCATGGAAGGGAGACAGAAGAGGAGCAAGAGATAGACAAAGTTAGGCAGAAGGGTGTAGCGGGGTCGTACCGCCGGAATGAAGGAGCGTGACAGCGGTAAGGAAATGGATGAGGGGGAGTGCGAAGCCGATGAGGAGGCCGAGGCCGTTACAAATTTTTGAATAGGACGGCACGACGCAGCCTCGGCACCTCCGTGCACGACGAGGAGCCTCAGCCTTCGTGAGCTACAAGAGCCGGAGCCGCAAATGTCGTACAACAGAGAAAAAAAAAATGCGTAATAATGTAAATTTAATTAAGAGCAGCAGAAAACTATTAATAAAAAATTGACTGAGCAAAGGAGAGGGAGTTACACCACAGGCAGAAATGCCAATAGTGGAGCTGGCTCTGATACCATGTCAAACTAGGAGGTAACTCCTCAAAATCAGAATGTGTATTAGCTGAAGGATGCACATGGATTTATACATGGAGGTGAGGCTATTGGGATTCATCTCCCAATGACTCTTGGCCTTCCTTATTTCCTAATATTAATTAATATACAATATTAAATATGCACACCCATCCATAGGATTAGGTGTCAACAAGTAGGAATGCTTGTCATTGATTTCCTTTACTGACTCCATAACCCAATGGTAGTTGAATCTTCCTTATTTTTCACCTGAAATCACATACAATAAACACTCATAGATTTATCCATCTATTTTAATACCTAATTGAGTAAATCCTTTGATAAGTTGAGAGAGCTCTGTCAGGCTGAAGAGGCTAATCCTCAATCAAAAGTGGTATGAAATAGTTACTCCAAATTGACCATTGAAGCAGCCCAACACGACTCAATTTGGTGATAACAGGTTGAAGGAACTAGACCCATTTGGAATTATGTTAATATGTAAAACTAGTGTCCCTCTACCTGATTGGAGTTCAATTGTGACTAGACAACAAAGACCAACCAGCCCTCCTCTTAACAGTTCCTCTTCCTCTACTACTGCTATCCCTAAAACTACCACAGTTCCAGTCATCATGGTAGGAAATGTGCCACCTCCACCTGCTAGGTATGCCCCTCTTGTTCTTCCATCTGTCCTAAATTCCCTTCCTAGCAAATATTCTGCTAGAATCAAAACTTGGGGAAGTGATGAAGAGATTACAGTTGAAGAGCATGTAGACTAGTTTAATGACTTTATATATAGGGAGGAGGTTGAACATGAGGATGTCAAGATGAGATTGTTTTCTCAGAGCTTTAATGGTGAAGTTAGGAAGTGTTTTAAAGCCCTTGTTGCAGGAAGCCTGCATAATTGGAATGAATTGAAGATATCTTCTTGAGGAAGTGGGGAAATAGAACCAACCCTGTACAAGCCATCACTAAGTATAATAGTTTGAAGAGAGATGTTGATGGATCTGTTCAAAAATTTTCAAAGAGATTTAACAAATTTTATGACTCCATCCCTGACCATCTAAAGCCTCTTCCAGGAGTATCTTAGCTGAGATATTATGAAGCCTTTTATTATGAATTTTCTATCCTGCTAAGAGAAAGAGAATCCCCTTCACTTGCTGAAATGAAAAATGATGCAGTGAAGGTGGAGGTCAATATGATAGCAGCAAAAAATTCCAAGATGGGAAAGACTAAGTTGAAAGAAGAAGATAAGCCTTCCACCTCAAATGATAAATTTGATTCCATGATGAAGACAATGGAAAAATTGATGGATAGGCTTGCCCTTGGGAATGCCTCTGCTCCTCCTGCACAACATGAGCCTCTATTTACAAATCCTATGTTCAGAAGACCTCAAAACTAGTAGAGACCAAGGGAAAATAGAAATCAGCCACTTGACCCTCAAGTAAGGCCTCCTTTTTAGAAAAACTTAGTTGATTAAGTGGATCAACCTGAAATACAAGAAGACTCAACTCATTGCTTAGATGAAAACATGTCAGGAATGTTTTTTACTAAGGAGGAACATGATGAGTCAGATCATGATGTAAATAAGGGTGATGACCCATCTGACTATCTTAAAGGATATCAACATGCAATCTTTGAGATGCAGAAACAATACAACCTCAAAAATAGAAATGTTCCAATTACTGCAAAGAAAACACAACCCAAGAAAGATGCCCCTAAAGCCGCTGAGGTTAGGAAAGATACACCACCTCCTCCTCCTGTCAAAGAGACTGAAAAATATGCTTCTATTTTTAGTTTGGAGAGTGAGATATCTAAGTTAAAAATCCCAGTACCTTTTGGAGAAATTCTTAAGGCGAATGAATATAGAAGATTGTGAAAATGATAAATTAGCAACCAGGAGCTGCTGATATTCTTAATGTTCAAGAAGATCATCCAACCATATACTTGGGACCAAGATTAGAGGATGAGCAGAATGAAGAGGTGCCTCCTTTTTATGTCAGCCTTAGTATTCATGACATGACATTGCATAATTCCATATTGGATTCAGGGGCCTCTCACAATATTATGCCCAAAGTGATCATGGAAAGGATGGGGTTTGAAATTACTAGACCATATAAGGATTTGTTTTTCTTTGATTCAAAAAGAGTACAGTGCATTGGTTTAATAAAAGATGTTGTTGTTGGTCTCACACAAGTCCCTACCAAGACAGTGGTCATGGACATTGTGGTAGCAGACATTCCACCTAATTTTGGCATGTTGTTATCAAGATCACGGGCAACAAATATCAAAGGTACAATGCAGAACGACCTAACTTATGCCACCATTCCTGTTTTTGGTGAGCAAAGGAGACTATACAGAGAAACAAGGATGGCTTACATGGTAAGTAGTAAAGAAAAACCTTAGAATTTTCCAATATATGTTGTTGATATTGAATTAGGCTCTGCTATTCTCTTCAATTAATTAACTAATGAAGCAAAAGATGAGAAGAAAGTAGAAATTCAGCAAACTGAAATTCAGGAAACAGAAAATTAGCAAATCAGTAAGGAGAAGGTAGAAGGTTGGTGGTTGTTACACTTTGAAGGATTAGCAGGAAGAGACGGGGTTGGAGCAGGAATTTGGATCACAACTCTAGAAGATGAAAGTAAGTTCTTTTTTTACAAACTGAATTTTGATTGCACAAATAACATGGCTGAGTATGAATCTTTATTTTTGGGCTTAGAAATTTTGAAAATAATGGGTGCCCAAAATATTTGTGTTTGTAGATATTATGAATTAGTTATTAAGCAAGTTGAGGGTGTATATCAAACTAAGAATGTGAGAATGAGGGCATGTAGAAATTTGATCATGGAGATGTTAAATAATTTTCAAGAATATTCATTTATTGTGAAGACTAGGGACAAAAACTCGGTAGCTAACTCCCAAGATGTCTCTCCAAGTCTATCTATCATTCCCGTAAATTCCACTGAAATATATGAGGTTGAAGTTCGCCATAGACCTAATATCCCTGACAACATTATCCATTGGCAAGTTTTTGAGGATGACCAGCAAGTAAAAAACTTTATAGAACTAAAAGAGGAGTTTGAAAGTACACAGGTAAATCAGCAAAACATGCTTGCTGAAACAAAGGGAAATTATTAATTATTACAACTGAAGAATAAATCTATACCCAAAGGTATCATACCCCTTGAGAAGATTTTTGATCAGAATGATGTGTTTAAGTCTCCTAGGATACAAGCTGATGATGAAGAGGTAGAAATTTGTAACCTTGGTACAGTATCAATGCCAAAAATGATTAAGCTTTCAAAGTTTCTTTCAGTTGACATGAGATAGAAATATATTGAGATGATGAAAATGTTCATAGATTTTTTTGTAGGGAGTTATGCTGATTTGAAGAAGTATGATCCTACTATCATTCAACATACCATTCCTATTAAGGAAAATGAAAAGTCTTTCAAGCAGAAATCGAGGAGGATTAATCCACTTCTCATGCCTCTAATTGAGAAGGAAATCAAGAAACTCTTTGATGCCAAAATTATTGTTCCAATCTGCATTGAATTCGTAAACTTGAACAAAGCCTCTCTGAAGAACAATTACCCTCTCCTAAAGATGGACCTAATTCTGCAGAACATTGTTGGTTCCCAAAGAATGTCAATGTTAGATGGTTTTTCAGGGTACAATCAGATACTTGTGCTTCAAGAAGATCAGGAGAAAACAACCTTTACCACACTGTTAGTTCCCCGTAATTTTTCATATTGGCAGAACAAATGTACATGGGTAACATCAAACCAATCTTTGGAGTCCTAGGACCTAGCCTTCATGGACTCAGAGAGGGCTCTCTCTATGTTTGTATGAAATATGTAACTTGTTAGCTTTTAGGGTTTTGATTTTAGGTTAGTTATAAGGATTAGGGTTTTTTTGTTTGGTTGGGTAGGTTGTCAAGAAAAAAAATAGAGCAGGAGAGGTTTAGACCATTGGGCTATGGAGTCTGCAAAAAGGTCTAGAAAGGTACAACAAAAGTTCAAGGGTGCTTCGGAGGGCAAGTATAACAAGGCCAAATGGATCTTCAAGGCTGATTGTAGTGAAGTGAACATTAAATTATGAAGAAAAATTAGGTGCAAAGGGTAGTTAAGAATCCTTTGACAAATACTTTAAAAAGAAGGGCCTTTAAGTTCACTATGCATAAAGAAATAATCAAAGATATGGCATACCATACTTCTTCTGACCAAACCCTAGTAAGTAAACACTAAGACAACAATCCAGTAAACCCTAGAGAGTAGGGAACTCCTAACCTCTCTAGCTATCTACCTTCAGAGAAAGAAAACATGCAAGATAACATATAGTAATGATCAAAGAGCAGGGAACTTCTATGATTCCTTAATCATACTACAAAGAACTTCAAAGAAACCACTCAAGATGGACAAAAGGACAGGGAAAACCATAAACCTCTTAAGCCAAACCCTAACTAGCAATACTTCGAATTAAAGACCTCAAAAACAATGTTTAAGTTATTCCAAAGGGCAGGGCTAACCATAAACCACTTTGGCATTGACTCCATTAAATCATCCTTGAGATAAACAAGCTGAGTGAGATTAGAGAGCAACTAAGAATTCTCTAAACTGACCAAGAAGAGGAAAACATGAAAGCAAAAGAAGCAGACAGACTTAATGTGCCTTTGAAAACATACCTTAAGCTAAAATTTATGTCCTAATGCAAGAGAAAGATGAGAAAAAATGAAAACATAAGAAGAAAAGTACAAAATGAGAAAGACATCACCATTAGACATGTTCGTGAATCCTGCAAAGTGCTTGTCTCATTGATATTCAGTTCAGAATCTTCATAATGCTTCCAAAGCCAAAAACTCCTCACAACTCAAATTTTATGAGGTTTTCCTCAAAAATCACCAACATCCAACCAACAAAATAAAATGAGGCCTCCATGCTCTATTTAACTTGCATTAGAGGGTCAAAACCCTAACTAGGGTTTTAGCAACTATTAATTACTCATAAATGTCATTTATGTCCAAAGAGACCATGCAAGGCCCAATTTGGGCAAGAAAAACTGACTTTGAGGCTCCTCAATAACTCCAAAATATCTTTAAGTGTGTTTTGTTGACTTTTTGGCAAGGGCGCAACACCTACACCACGCAAAATAGGTCATCTTGCAGCTGAGTTTTGAAGGTCTTCCTGGTGTCCGAATGAGCTATATGATAGCTCATTGGGAATATTGTCAAGTATACTTTCCAAAACGGCATTTGGCTTTCTTATTGGACTCCATTTACATACACAAAATCTAAATCTCCTAAGACTGCTCAGGCCACAACACCATCTCTGAAAACAGGGTAGAATGGTGAATGTTTTCATGTTTTTGACCCCTTTGGAGGACCAAATCTGCTCCAAATGATCTGAAATTTGGTGTATGTCATGTACTTGACAAGAGGAACCCAAAAATGTAAACCAATCCTCAAAATAATTCCCCAAAAAAGAGCGCAATGTCAGGGGTGCTGCAGCCTTGGCACTTTAAATTAGTCATGGTTTTGGGATGCCTGTAGGGGATGGGTCAGTCAGTTTGCCAAGTTTTTCTTTCTCTTTTTCCTCTTTGGTAGGTTAAAGAAAAAAGGCTCTATGTCCACCATTTCAGTGTCTTCAGTCTCACTATCATGTGTTTTGTTGTGATTAGTGCCATCAAGGCTCTTTGGGGCCACTATCAATGTCCTCACTGATATTTGCCTCATTGGCATCTTCTTCATTTACATTTGCACTAGTATCTTGGATTTCTGACCTATTGCCTTCTTCACTGCCTTCTTTTGCATTGTTGTTTGCCTCATTGACATCAGCCTCATTTTCCTCATCTGAACTGTTGTGTGCTTCACCATTATCTTCCTTACTGTCATCTTTGCCACTTTCTTCATTTGTATCCTCGTTGTCCTCAGAGCTCTTTGTTCCACTGCCATCATCATTACCATCATCATTTCTACTCATTTCTGCTTCATCTTCCTCATCTTCACTGATATATACCTCTTCATTGCTTGATTTCTTATGGCCCTTTCCCTCATTGATTATTTGATTTCTCATGCCTTTGAAACCCTAACACTTGATGTGAAACTGATATGAAGGAGGATAATGGAATGGTAGTTTTCTTGTGAATGAGATGAATGAGTGAGGGTGTAAATATGTGAGAATGAGGGATAAGCTGGCCACTTAAGGATAACCCTATGCTGACATGTTTATACTTTTTTTTTCCAACCCTAGGATTGGTGTTAGTGAGGTGGAGGGAAGGTAAATGAGATGACAATTTTTAGGCTAATGAAGGAATGGGTAAGTGAGGGGATCGAGTTCTTATGAATGAGATATTTCTATGGATAGCTTTGGTGAATGAGAAACCTCAAAATAGTGTGATCCCCTTTTTTATCACTGATATTCTTAGTATGCAGATGGAGAAATGTTTTGAACAGTGATGTTTAAGAATAAATTATAGGGTTTTCTCCTTAGGGTTTCCTTCCATTAACTGATGGAAAAAATGCTTGGAAATGGGTTGATGTGATGGTACTCAACCTTAAACATGCCTGGAGGACCTTCAACAAGAGTTTGGGAGTGAATTGAGTGCTTTTAGGGTTGAGGAGGCCCTTCTGGCCAAATGCGCAATGTTGAGGTGAACGATGAGTCGGGTCGGGCAAAGGCGCAGTGCCTTGTGGCAAGTGTGCAGTGCCAAGGTCTTTATTGGGCCTGTCGGGTGAATCGGGCAAGCACAAAGTGCCTTGCCAGGTGCGCAGCGCTAGGCAAAAATTTTCAAGTTTGTATCTAAGACCCAAATTTTCTCATCCCTTCGAAACTTTTGATTCTCTGTAAGGCACAAATGATTCTTCTGAAGTGGTCAGATGGGCTTGACCTTGTTTTTATTCCTTGAGGCATAAAAAGTTGGGTTTAGAAACTTTTTAGGGTGCTTACCCATCTTAGTATCTCCAACCTAGGCTCAACCCATCCTTTGCTTTGCAAGTGACTAAAAACCTTGAGTTTACCTTTCTCACTGATACTCTTTTCACCTTTGTTATGCATGTTTTATTTGATGAATTTGATCTTTATTTTGGTCAAGGAGGCATGATATGTTCCCTTTGACACCTTTATGATGTTTGCACACAACAACATCTTCACTTTCTTGATCATTCCTTTGCTTGTAGCCCAAAGTTGAACTTATCTCTTTTGCTCATTTAGGCAAGACAGTCCTTTAAAATAATTTTAGGACTTAGCCTGATAGAAGCTTCTTCAAAATCCTCTGTGGTTAACACTATGAAACTTAGCTTTTTCACCCTGGCTGGTAGTTTTAAGAAATTTGTGTTCCTTTTGATCCTGAAGATTTGACCTATTCATCTTGACACAACAACAGGCTTAAAAACATCTTTTGCTTCCTCCTTGGAGCTCAACATCATGTCTTTCATTTTACCTCCTCTAGCCACCTCTGATTTGCATGTGCTTGAAAACACTGATTTTGACCTTTCTCTTGCTATTGGCATGACAAGTTCACCTCTCACAAGTTGGAGATCTGATCACAGTGATATCTTCAAAAATATTTTTGCCTCCACCATGACACTCAACTTTGTCTTTTCCACTTTAACTAGCAGTTTTACACTGTTTGTATGCAGGGCTGCAAGAAGTCTTCATTGAGGAGAAGACCTCCTATCTTGCCAACTTTCTGCTGATAGACCCTTTATCATTCCTACAAAAGTGTGAAGCTTGTCTATTACCTCATGTTCAGACTCTAAAACTGAATGATAGTCTCCTTTGGAAATGGTGACCTTGGAGCACATGAAACCGTAATTGACCTAGTGGGGGGTTCTTTGACCTCTCTTTGACTAAAAATTGTCTTGGAATCCTCAAGTGTAAAAACAGAGTATTGACAAAGTGGTGTATTGAAGATCCAAAATCCAATGTACTTGATTTATATAAAGAGCCTACAAAGATAGTTTTGATACCATCAATGCTTGAGGAACTTGGTGAACATGGGAAGGAATAGGATTATAGGTAACCCTAGATGGAAAGTGGAGTTATGGGTAAGGGAAAAACAGAGGGATGAGGTCATAGGTAGGAAAAAAGGATGGAGATGAGTGGCACAAGCCCACGAGGAGCTTTTGAGGAGTGGCAGGGTGACCATGAAATGGAAAGCTAATGAAATAGTGAAAATTTTTCCATAAGGATAATGAAGGCAGTGAGATTTCTAAAACTCACAATGTTCAAAGAATGTTGTTTTTAGAAATCTAGAACCAATATTTAGTCATATACAGATAATGAAAAATACTGATGACTAACAGTGGCTCCACTTGGGGAGGGCAACTCCCTTTCAGGAGGTGTCCAGGACCTCAGAGTTCAGATCTTTGAGTTTTGAAGACCAGTACCATACTTGTACTTGGCAGATCTCTCTTCCTTCACTTGTTGATGTTCTCTTGAAGCTATGATCTCAAAAATTTGAAAAGACATGATTGTTTCAATGTTAGTTCTACCTACCCATCATACATTGCCTAACATTTTTTCTTCTTTTGGGTGCACTTGGACTGGAAAACCCTTGACATTATTTTCTTTTGAAAGCATAAAAAGCTATCTACTTGTACCCTTATAACTTCCAAGAGTTCAGATCAGGCTAATGAACTCTCTTATTCCCTACCTAGTCTACTCACCTCTCAAGATTAAGCTGTTTGACAGACTTTATTCTCTAACCTACTGACATGAAATTTAAAACATGGCCAAACCAGGATTAAACAATCTGATTTTCCATGGGCTATGGCATTTGGACAAGCTACACACAGAAATTATTTTTGTACAATAAAAAACTAGAACACTTGAGGGCTGCGATTCAAAATTGGCTATGCATCCCTCTCATTTCTCTCTGGTTCAGATTTATGCATTAAGAACCAACATCTCTTCCTAAACTAACTTACTGACAAGTAAATTTTTGTAATCTTTCAAAATTTTCATGCAACAAATTGGAATATTAAATTTTAATTATGTCATCTAGGAGATGAATAAAATGGGTAAAAGGCCCATGAGTAGGAATAAAATCCCTCATAGTGTGAAAGGGATCTATGGAGCAACTTTATTTTGCACCTTCCAGTGTGAAAAGGGGTAATTGCATGAGGACAACGTCAAGCTTGACCAAGTCAACAACATTGCCTAAGAGGTCTAGCTTGCATGTGAAGACAACACAGTTTGGGAGGGAGGAATATTATTTGTGGAAGAAACCCTAATGTGTGGGGTCCAGGGCAAAGAGGCATTCACTTTCATAAAAGGAGGAAGAGGCAGCCATAGTGAGACATCTTTGAGCATTTGATATTTTTCTATTCTGACTATTTGTAGCCTCCGGCTGTTCAACTGAGTTGCAATGTTGCTTAGCACGAGGGATTCCTATTTAGGATTTCCTCTCCTTCTTGAGAGGCCTCTTGAGGGATTGCACTTCATTTCTCCAAACCTTGGCTCAAGGCCAAAGCCACTACCATTATTCAATGCGTTATTTTCGCTGAAGTATAACGTAGTGTTGCTGGGTGTTGTAGTGGAGAGTTCCACAACACCTTTCCTTGGCTTATATTTCAGAGGAGGGAGCTCCTATTCCTCCGAGAGATCAGTGAAGGAGGTTTCAGAGCTGATTTGAATATCTTGGCACTAAGGCCAAGCATATCCCATCATAGATAGCGCTGTCCATTCTCCATACTGCGTTATTTCTGTAATATCCCAAATGAGGGATTTTCTGCTCCATCGGGAACATCTTAAGATGTTCCATTTTTCCTTCTTCAGTGAGACACTGCAAGTCCATTTCAGAGATTGAATGTTGGGGCATTTACAGGATATGTCTCCTTCAAAGAAGGGAGAGATCCTGAGGCTAGCTGGCCCTTCACAGACTTTGCCTATGGATATGCAATATTCCACCTCGGGGATTTCTGCCACAGGGTCCTTGAGGACGCTGTATAAGGAAGCTGCTGCATAAATAAGGCTAACGAACACTGGGATGCCCTAGAAAACATCTAAAATAGCTTCCATGCATAAAATGAGCTTAAATAAATGCATCTAGATGGGCTATTCATATCTCCCCAAACTAGATCTCTAAAATAGTGCTCAATGAGAGAGCTTACAACAATATACAAAACATAAATCTGGAACTCTGAAAATCTGAATGTATCATGAGAGGGTAAATATCACAGCCATCATATTATTATTATATCAGCAATATTATATATAAATTTCATGAGGAACAAAGCCCTCAAGCATTAGAACCAATCTCCAATGAATAGACAATGTAATGCCGGAGTAGCTGCAGCTACACAGAAATGCCAGAAAACCATAACTGCGCAGTCTCTATGAAAGTTGTAGCTATTGAATACATGAAAAATGATGATAGAGCTGAAGGAATACAAAGAAATGCCCATACATGAGAAAATGGGCTGAATATAGGATTTCTAGCCAATCTCAGGGAGATTGCTAGAAATGCCGGACAAAATACAATAGTGACAAATAAATTGTCACTGCAGCTGGAACCAATGAATATGAGGCTGTAGCTGATATGAAATAGTGATTCCCTCCTATTATTGATGTCCTCAAGGGAAAAGGGGCTGATCCCCTTTCACTCAAAGCACTCCTCTTGATGAGCACAAGAACCCCTCACAACACTGCCCTCATGGAATAACGCAGTTTCTCGAAGTGACTGCGCAGTGGGAGTTGGTGAATGAGTGGCCTGATGCCACAGATATGAAATATGCTCCAAAATTCTTCTCTACAGCTCCTCCAATGAAGAAATCTCTCCCCCACTGAAAAGGCAAGTAAGGAAGAACTCTTTGAGTTCCTCTGCTGCTACCCCAGCTACACAGCACCAACTTGCTACAGGAAAATGCTGCAATTGAAGGAGTAAGCTTGGCCAAATTCTAGAATGAGGAAATGCAGCTCAAATCCTCTCCTCCCATGAGGAAGAGGTGGGGGATCCCCATCGGGAACACCCCCAGTGCTCAAGAGAGCTGCAATCGTGCTAAACAGCCTGGATATGCAAGTCCTTGGCCTCACCACGAAATTTATGAATCAAGGAATAATCCAAATGAGTTGCTCCTTCGTTCTTATAAAGAAAATTAACTCTATTTCACCATAGGCCCCACAATTATGGTTTCCATTCACTTTTGAATGCTTTCCCTCCAAAAGCTGCGTTATCTTCTCAAGCAAGCCAACCCTCTACGGCAGCGCTGTTGACTTGGTCAAAGATGGCCAACTCTAGGTGATCCTCATCATGTTCACACCATTAGGTGTTTATTTCAGCTGCTTATTTATCCTCCTTTCACACAAGGAGTGTTATTTCATCATATAAAAGGGGCTAAGGTGTCTCCTTCCCCATTTTATTAAATAAAAATAAAATGTGTAACTATAATATTCCATTTTAGCTTGAAGCTGAAATTGGGAATATTACAGTCCTCCCCTCCCACATGTTGCTTGTCCTCAAGCAACTGCATAGAGAGAATACAATTTCTCCCCCTTCTTCTCTTGTGGCCTCCTCATCAACAATCTCCACCGCTGCTTAAGATATACTGCAATATAACTGTCCTCCAATGTCTCCTCCCAAGTATGCAAACCAGAATGGTGCACCTTACGGAAAGATAGAAGGTGTAGGTGGAAATCTCCTTTCCTAACCATGGCCTCCTCAAGGTAGGAGTGATGACATGCATGGGAAAATATAAGCCTACTAGTGAACTCCTCATCCATGCTATCATCCAAATGGAAATCTTGCCCTCGATTTTGCAATGTAATGGGGATGAATGGAGAGTTGTGCTGCTTCGTCATGTTAAGCTCTTCTCTCCCTCTGTAGTCAATATGGGGCTGCCTCTATCCTTGGGCTGAAATGGTATGGCCTCCAAGAGTGGCCCAAGCTACCCCATCAAAATATCCAGCCATGAAATGCCTCTGCAAATTCTCCAAGTGGTTTTCCCACAACAAGAGAAAAGTAATAGTATGGCAATCATGGTTTGCCCATGGTATCTCCTGCAAAATAGAACATTTGTAATGGGGAGAATAGTGCTCCCAATGGGCTGTCCCAATCATCTAAGTCACTCTCCAAATAGTGCTCCCTGTGAATAAATAAGCATCAACAATACAAGGTAGAATATTACCATGAAAACAAGCTGTCACAAGACAACTAGAGAGTGGGTCACTGCTCCTCTCATGGGACCAACACAGTGAGCCTCTTGCCTACATCAAGAATATACATAACAAGTGCCTCTCCCAGCCACTTTTTTGCTACCACACACATCTCAAAATATATGAGCATGAAAATATAAATTGGTGCCAATGGTGCACACCAAGGAGCATGTGGCTCCCTCCACAAACCACCATAAGAATGGTCCATTCTTCTGCTACAAGTCTACAAATACATCCTTGTACATTATGCAAGAAGGAATCAACTCTTCTTGACTCATCATGCTGCTCAAACAAGGAAGGAAAGTACAATACAAGATGTGAGATTATACCTTCTCCAATTTGTACTCGAGCTCTTGAGCTTGAAATGGCCCAACTAAAAATTTCCCATTACCCTCAATGAGTAGGGAAGTGGCTGTGAGGTTCTATCCACCATAATCAAGCGGCGCATATGCAACTTGTTAGGGTCCCGTGATTTGGCTGATTGGAAAACCAAATGACAGTGTAACATCAAACCAATCTTTGGAGCCCAAGGACCTAGCCTTCCTAGACTCAAAGAGGGGTCTCTCTATATGTGTAAGGGATATCTGTGTGTTTTCTTATTATGTTCTGATTTTAGGCTAGTTATGAAGTAAGTTTTTGGTTTTAGTTTTTAGGTTGTGAGGGATGAAACTGATCAAAGATATGGGATAGGTAACAAGATGTCAGATCAATTGGGCTATGGGGTCGAAAAGGTCAAGAAAGATATCAGATGATGATACGAGGCTGCTGCAAGGCCGATTTGATTCAAGGTAGAAAGGATCTTTGGGCAAAATGGAGTAAATGGAGATCAAGTTTGTGAACAACAAAGGATCTCAAGCATAACTAGTTTAATAACAGACATAAACATGGTAGGGCAAACCATTAATCATGCATAATGTAACTATAAGCTAATCAGTACATTGAAATAAACATTCAAGCCATGCATAGAGGTATATAACTCTCTAACTTCGGGAAATGGCTATCAGACTTTGGGGAAAACACTTAAGACAGACAAACAACTCAAAACACTATGCCAGAATGCCTAAACACGGTTCTTCAAGTCATTGGGCACTTTGAAAATAAGACTTGCATAGTTTTAGACAAAGGGTAGATCGAAACTAGGCCTCCTTGGTTCAACAAAATGATAATCTAATCAGTCAAAGAGATAATTTCATGGATGGAGCTATGGATAGCCATAGGTAAGCAGGGCGTACCGTAAATCATACTTAGCAATGCATAGAACTATGAATGAAACAAGCAACAATATCCTCAAGTTACTAAAGAGCAATTAAGAATTCTTTAATATGACTAAGGAGGAAGAAAACATGAAAGCTATGAAGAAACAGGAAATTTGAGGTGCCTCCAAGGGCATGTCTCAAATTTTTTCTCTACTGATCTATAGCAAGCAAGAAACATGTATTCATGAATGAAAACTAGAAGACAAAACAAAGAAAGAGACACTATACCATTCTACCAAGTCATGGAATCCAACAACAATCCTCCTTCATTCATCCAAGAACATCCAAGAGGCAATCCAAAAGCATGAGACAAGTATTTATTCCAAAGCTTATATGACCATATATTGCTTCTATCATCAATTTCAGCCTTTTTTACAATGAAAGCCTTTGGAATATATAGGCTCAAGTGAGGAAAACCTCTTAGTTCAATTTGCACTCTCATTGGCCTATTCAAAATATCTAAACTTGTCCTTGAGGCTTTGCAAATCCCAAGGCACAAAATATCTCATAAAATATCTAAAAAATGCTAAAAGAGGGAATTAAATTGACTTTTCATAACTTCTCATGTGCAAAAATAGCTAAACGCACATGAGGAAATATCAGTTTTTGAAGGTTCAAAATTTACAAAAATATTCAAAATTTACATCAGCAAAAGGTCTCCTGACTTGCCGGCAACATTTGGCAGCCTTCTCGATGTCAAAACGAGGCTCATGATAGCTCGTTGGAAATATCTAAGTGTCTACTTTCTGGAACAGCTGAAATTTTCCCAATCTGATGCCTAGAAGTCCTCCAAAACTGAACCTGTGTGTAAAAAACCAAAAATTACAGTCTGCTGATAGACCGGGCAGAGTGTGCAAAAAGTGAGCATTTTTTGCCATTTCGGGAAGAAAATGATCTCCAAATGTCCTGAAAATCACTGAATGTGTGCTCCTGAAATTATGGCATCCAATGATACCATTCTCCTCCTTTGACTATCCCCCAAACTGAAATGGCGAATTTCATGAGTTTTGACCAAAAACTCAAAAATGCCAAAAAACCAAAGTATGTCTAAATGTGCCCAAAATCGGTGAGTATGACCCTCAAGGGTTCTTAGCAATATGTTCTGAAGCAGTGGCAAAAATCTCAAGTCCTAATATGTCTTTCTTCATTTTCCGTGCCGGACGCTTCCCTTTAGCCTCCTTGAGCTTGTCTTGAGCAACCTTTAACTTGCGCCGGGCAAAGTGATTTAACTTTTTGTAATTCCTTGTCATTCTCCTTTGAAGGTATAAATCCCTTTTTTCCCTCTCCAATTTCTTCTCCAAATGGTCATTTACTCTCTCAAGCTATGCCTCGGAGGCATCTTGTTCTAGATGTGCTTCTGCAACACCAAACTGCCTCAAAAGTTCTTGAAATGTCTTCTTCAAACAAAACTCTGCCTTCTCTATCAATCATTGTTTGATCAAGGTAAAATTGGTTTCAAATTCTGTGTGAGATGCACTCCTTTTGGTTTAAGACCCTTGTTCTTGTTGGCAATATGATGCAGAGTGTTGTCCTTAATGGCAACCCACTGAATGAAGATGAAGACATGAGACAGTTGAAATGTGTTGTCCTTGATGGAAAACCACCTGATGAAGTTTGTCTTGACCTGATGGACTTGGAAATGATGTAAATCTGATATGAAATGATGTTTGTTAACAATATGATGAAGAGAGTTGTTCTTGAATGGCAACCCACCTGATGAAGATGATGGCAACTTACTTGATGAAGTTGTGCTTGATAGAATATGTCTTGATGAACCTATTTAAAGATGAAAATATGATGTATCTACAGAGAGTACAGAAGGTAATGAAGAAAGGAATTCAATATGTGCTAGATCTATGATGAAAAGAGTATGTCTCAAGGCATACACGGATTTGCCTAGGAGAAGTCGCGTATGCACGCGGTAAAGTACGTGCCAAGTCGTGTATGGGAAAAAGCGCTCATAAAGTGCAAAACTAGGGGTAACCACCATGGTATTGACCCATTGTATTGGGTAATGATTCGTCTAAATGACCCCGTCCAGGAATACCATTGGAAGTAATGTAGTTTTGGCTCATGGTATTGAAAAAGTGGCTCATGGTATTGAAAAAGGGTAAACCTATATAAGGAGAAGAAATTCATTGTGCAAATCATGAGTGTGGGTGCAAGATGTCTGAGCTTGAATGAATACTTCTCTGTGAAGTATATCTGTATGGAAAGGGTAAAGGCTTGATGATAGATCTGAATCTATGATGCACCAATGAAGAAAATGATGAAGAAGGGGATATAGATCTGAAATGTATTTGTATCTACTAGATCTGTTTATGGAGTGATTAGATCTGTGATGAGGCGAACATCTGTCTGAAGTAAAGGGTTGAATCTGAACTGAATATCTGATCTGAAGAAGTATGCTGCTCTATAATGGTTGAAAATCTATACGCTAGTTCGCCGCAGAGGAAGCGCGTATATACGCGGCTTCGCTGAAGAGAAAGCGCGTATGCGCAATGAAATGAGCTCTGTAATATGTACAGAGGTATACGCTGGTTTATGTGAAGGGAAGCGTGTATATACGCGACATCAGAGAAAGGAAAGCGCGTATGCAAACTAGGGTTTGCTGAAGTCTGTGGTAAGAAATGTCTGATCTGTTCTGCTGGTTTACTGATATCTGTCAGTGAGTTATATGTATCTGTTTCATGGTTGACTGTGCTTAAAAGTATGGAAAGGGTCCAGTCTAAAAATATGATGAAACGTGGCCTGCAAGTTGTGTTCTATTGAAGTTGTTGGATCCAGTGTGAAAATTGATGAAACGTGGTCCAAGGTGGTGCTGAGGGTTGTAGCCTTCAGTCAGGGGGTTGTAGCTCCCTTCCAGGTGAGGCTGGTAAACGAGATCGTGGGGTCGTAGCTCCCTTCCAGGAGAGGCTGGTAAACGAGTCAGGGGGTTGGAGCTCCCTTCCAGGAGAGGCTGGTAAACGAGCGCAGGTGGGTGCCTGCGTGCTGGTAGGAGTCTGCACCAGCACATATGTTGTAAGATGTTTTCTCTATAATAAACTATTGAAGGCTGAGCAACTGCAGCGGTGGTTTTCTCCCGACTTGGGTTTCCACCTAAAAATCCCGGTGTTCATGTGTGATGTTTTGTGTGATGGTTTATTCTGTTGTTGCTACACATGTTTACTATTAACTTAACATTAGATGATTGAATAGTGCAAAGAACTAAGTGAATAAATATCTGCATATTTAGATATCTGCTAATACGCGAGTTTCATGAAGGATATCCACGTATATACACGAGTTTACTAAAGGAAAGTAGCGTATGGGTTTTAAAGAGTGCAAAAGTAAAAAAGTTTTGAATATGCTGTAAATATTGATTCAACCCCCCCTCTCAGTATTTTTTCTATCAGCTCTTTCAAAATATTTCCTTTTCCCGCCTTTGTATACCAATCGCCCAATAGTTATAATGAGCACACAAATATCAAGATAAACACAGCTAAAGGTTGAAAAAGTAACAGGATAAGATGATAGGCTTATTTTGTCCGTGAGCTCAAAGACTTGTAGGAGTCAAACAAAAAACTCTTCTTTAACCAAAACACTACTCCTTTTTGGTATGCATGCCCATCAACAGTAAATTCAACACCATTGCTACTACCAAGCAAAGTGCATCTACACAAGCCAATGGTTATTGTGTAATAGGATAAGGTGACAGCACGCTATTGTGTTTTTGATGTGGTCATAAAAAGTCCTGTAGCATTCAAATAACAATAAAATCCTTTCAACCAAAGCACTGCCCTCCTTATACTTCATTGTTTCCTCATACCCCAGATTTTGATAATACCTCCAAGTGGTGATTTACAACTCCACACACTAAAGTTGGTTTTGTGGAGTAAAAGGAGACAACACAGTTTTTTCGCCCTTGTTTACCACATAGGAGACCTTTGAAAAGACAAAAACACTTATGGAATGAATACCGTTGTTCGAACTTAGGACTGTTGTTTTCACTAATTTTTAATTTCTTCCAAACCTGCTCCACCTTTCAAATCAAAACACGTTTGCAATCTTTGCTTGAGAGTTGGATCCACTTTGAAAATGATTTGGAGGCGTTTTAGAGGTCGGGGGCCGTAGGCGCGGCGTGTTTGAAAGAGAGAGAGTGTCGCACAATATGGGCTGTCAGTCACCCGTCGGGCCGACAGACCCACACCCATGCACGCTCGCGCGCCGTGTATCCCCTCGTGGAAATTGTGCCCTGAACGCACCGCACAAGTGTACAGGCATGCGGCGCGGTCAAAAAGCCCGAAAAATCATGTGTAACTATGTTTAAACCTTTTGGCGCGGGCCCGTTGATCAAAAGAGCTCAGAGTTTTGCTCGTGCTTTGGAGTTTACAAAATGAGTTTTCGAATCGTCCCTAACTCCTTTTTTAAATCAAAAAGCCGAAATACCTTTGAGTGTGACTTGAGAGGGTTTGGAAGGCTTCTCCTTTTTAAACCACTGCCTTGTCCATTTGAAATGAAACAACATGACTTTGAATGTGTTAAGAAGGGCCCACATTTTGAAAACTGTTGGTGAAAAAGGTCTGTGTATTTTAGCTGAACAGTTGTAAAGGTTATGACTCTTTCCAAGGGTCAACTCTATTCATTGTATTTTACACATTTGACAAGTGACTTCCGCTGATCGTTTAGGACCTTTAATGGTATTTTCAATCCTGGACAAACTACTCAGCAATGTACCAATGATGATGAGGCAACTCTAGTCATTCTGCAAGGAGGTAGATTTACCCTTTGAACCTTAAACTAATGTGTCTGCTCTGGATGCTTTAAAGGCGATAATGCCCTACTGTGAAAAGTATTTGACTGTCAAGTGTCTTTTAAGCTCATTTTCTGACTGTGGGTGCAAAAAATGCAGTTGCATTTTCTCATGCTCTACCCATCTCTTTCTTGGGAAAAACTGAACTCAAATTTTCCTTTGTCAACTTATGATGAGTAATCTGAAGGACATCCTCTTATGAGTAGGGAGATCAGTATCCTTTGAAACATAATCATCATCATTTGCCTGTGTAATGACCTGTCCCTTAATCATCAGCAAAATTGTTTTATTTGGGCTCCAGACTGCCTTTTTGAAAGAGACCCTGATAAGAGACAAGTTTAACCCTTTGGATTGCAGTGGTACCCCTGCTTTCCTTCTTGGTCTTTTACATCATTTCTCTGTTTCAACTATCTCTTACTATTCTTACCACTCATCTTTTGATCAGTCAAACCTTGAAATCAGTCACTGCTTTGGCCCTCTGCTTGTAGATGAAGGAGGCGCTCTTGACCCTCTGCTTATAGATGAAGGAGGTTCTTCAGTCTTCAAACCCTCTGCTTATAGATGAAGGAGGTTCTTAGCCATGTCATATCATTAGCCTCTTGACAGTGTTGTTTTTCATTTTACTATCCTTTCAGGCTTTGAATGTGGTCGCATGAGCTTGATGAAAAACTCTTTGCTCTGTAGCTGCATCCCAGGCTCAAGATCACATTGAGAAGCAACTGTCTCCTCATGTGGAGCCAAAAATTGTCTTCTGAGATGCTGGTATGTTTTTGTCCTTGGAAAGATCCATCAAACACTGTAAAACACCTAAAATTAGCTTGAGATTATGGTCTATGTATTTCTGAGACTTAAGGGTGTATTAGTGGCGCGACTTAGGGTTGTGACCAACCTCATTAGCAGAGTAGGAAGGTCCGTTATGACTGGTATATAGCAGATGGAGGTTTTTGGCTCTTTGATAGTTTTCCAAGGGTGAAATGCCTTAAAGCTCCACTTCCTAACTTAGGGGAGACTGTTTGAATGGATTTGGATGGTCTCATTAGAGCTGATGGGTAGACTAGTATGGCTGAGGCTAGGTAGGATTTGATAATGAGGTTTCATCTCATCATGGGCGAAATGAAAGGTAGGAGGGCGAAAAGGTTTTATGGGTGTTTTCCCAGCTTGGTAAATTTGACAAATTTTAGATCAGCTGTTGGAAAACTTGGCTGTTAGAACTAGTCATCACCAACAAGTAAAAAATATTGATGACTAACACATCTCTCCTAATGCTGATAGGTGCCATGATGAAAGCCCTCCAAGTGAACTCCTCTAGCCAATCAAAGTATGCATCCAAGTGCATAGCTAGGAAGTCCTCATGTGCTGCATGCAAATAATTTCTCCTTGAGACTAGAAAATCTAGCCAAGAAGAGTTTTCCATAACAATAGATGACCATAGCATAAACCATGTATTTTTCATAATCCTCCTGGTCATCAAGAATCATGCATGCATCAAGATCCTGGGACCTCTCAACCCAAGCTGAGTCCTCCAACGTGGATCAATCCTCCACATAGACAGCGTTGGTAATCTGCAATAAAGTGCTCCCATCATGTTGCTGCCTATTACCTTGACATCCCCTCATGCCAAAGTCATACTCCAAGGTTGCTGCCATGCCATATTGCAGCTTCTCATGCTCAAATAGAAATAGGGATATCTGAAAATGAGCCTCCCATGAGAGACTATCACCTCCAAAGAATCTCCTGATCCTAGGCAATGTGAGCATGAGTGGCCTCCATCTACTCCAATGCATGGAAGAGCTCTCCCCCAAAGGAAGTAATCCCTTTTCACCAAATCCATGGAGCAAATATCCTACATCATAAAGATGCTATCCTCCATCCATGCAGCAACTCTATATGCACAATAAAGCTGATGAAGAGGGGTGATACTGAAAATGAGAGACTATATATCTCCTTCTTGAGTTTACCCCAAACCCTCTGCACTGTGTTGGATTCCTCTAGTGTCTCCACCCCTCTGGAATCCATGAGTGGTGAACCAAATGGAATGATTCCTCTCATCATCTCAAGATCATGTCACCCCCAATAGTGGAAAACCTCCAAAAGTGAGACATCAAAATAGGAAGTGGACTGAATACATGAGAGGAATGAATGGTCCTCTCTCTCTACTGCGCAGTGCAGTCCTTCTCCCATGTGAAGAAAATCTTTGAAAATAGATAGGGGTGAATTTCCATCATCCCTTCATGCCGATCCTTATGCTTTTCTTCTTCTTCCAATGGTGCAGCGCTGTATGCACCTCCTCCCTACCAACATGTGAGTGTGTTTCCTCCTGAATATGAGGCCTTGAGCCTTGGCCTCCCCTTGAAAGAAATGTCTCCACACCCTCAAAAATGGAAGAGTTCCCTTCATATAATGGGGGTCTTGCCTCTAGCAAGCCAATCTCCTAATTTACTCCCCCTCTAGAAATATGGAATGATCATTGTTTCATGGTTCCCCTCCATGCATGCAAAGCATTTGAAGTTTTGTCACACCATGTTTCACATTGGTTTTCATCAATCCCCTTTGCAAAATTTTTTGTGACTGCAACATATGATCTCTCATTTGCATGAGAACATGAAATAGAACTCTGAAATCAATCATCATGAATAATACCTTTGATTTTGCAGCGCTTCTCCTCCAAATGCCTCAACTCTTTCCATCCATCCTTCTTGCAGTAGCTATGGGAAATGTATTGCACTGTGGATCTGCATGTGTGGCCGAATGCTCAAAGCCTCCATGAAATAGCTAGGATTTTTTCCACGAATAACCTTTTCGCAACTTTAGAGATCTATTCTTTTCAAAGAAATCTTCACTAGTACTAATGGTCCTGGGGTGCAAAGAAGGGAAACCTCTCTTCTTGTTTCCTTTGTCAATCTCCTCTCCTTGGAGATAAGCTCTCTTTGTCGATGGCAATCGATCTTGGGTATTAGGATGAGCAAGATCAAAGTTTGTTACCACCTGTAATATCCAAAATGAGGATTTTTGAAAGCTCTTACTCCGTGAAATATCTTAAGATATTCCAATTCCTTCTTCAGCGAGACATCGCAAGTCCATTTCAGAGATTGAATATTGGGGCATTTATAGGATATGACTCCTTCCAAAGAAGGGATATATTGTGAGGCTAGCTGGCCCTTCACAGACTCTGTCTATGGATATGCAATATTCCACCTCGGGAATTTCTGCTACAGGGTCCTGAAGGACGCTGTATAAGGAAGTTGCTACAAAAATAATACAAGTCTATCCAATGTTGGGATGCCCTAGAAAACTTATAATATAACTCCCCTACATAAAATGAGCTTAAAGAAATGATTCTAGTTGGGTTATTCAAATCTCCCCAATCTAGGTCTCTATAACAATGCTCAATGAAAGAGCTTATAGAAATATGCAAAACATAAATCCAGAACTCTCCAAATCTGAATGTATCATGAGAGGGTAAATATCACATCCATCATATTATTATTATATCAGAAATAATATACAGAAATATCATGAGGAACTAAGCCCTCAAGCACTAGAACCAATCTCCAATGAATAGACAATGTAATGTCGGAGTAGCTGCAGCTACACAGAAATGCCGGAAAACCATAAATGCACATTATCTATGAGAGATGCAGCTATTGAATACATAAAAAATGATGATATATTTGGAGGAATACAAATAAATTCCCATACATGATAAAATTGGTTGAATATACCCTAGCCAATCTCAGCACATTTGTTGTAAATGCTGACAGATGATAATAACAGACAAATAAATTGTCACCTACAACAGGAACCACCATGAGGTCGTGGATGATCTGAAATAATGATGCAAGCATGAGATTGAAGTCCTCAAGGGAGGCATGATCCCCTTCTACCCAAAGCACTCCTCCCGATGAGCCGAGCACAAGAACTGCCAACACTCTGCCTCATGGAATATCAGTCATGGACTGTGGCAAAGTGAGTTGGTGAATGAGTGTCTTACGCGCGTATCTGAACATGCTCCAAGAGCCTTTCCGCCACCCTCCACCAAACCCTTCCATCGAAAGGTAAGTAAAGAAGAACTCTATGAGTTCCTCTGGCCACCCGAGCTACACACCAACCGCCACAGAAAATATTGCAAATCGAAAGAGGTGCTGACAATTTTGGATTGAGGAAATGCAACAAATCCTCTCCTCCCATGAGGAAGAGTTGGGGGATCCCCACCGGGAACACCCCCAGTGCTCAAGAGAACTTCAATCCTGCTAAACAGCCCGGATATGCAAGTCCTTGGCCTCACCACGAAATTTCTGAATCAAGGAATAATCCAAATGAGCTTCTCCTTCGTTCTTATAAAGCAAATGAACTCTCTTTCACCATAGGCCCCACAATTAGGGTTTCCATTCACTTTTGAATGCTTTCCCTCCAAAAGCTACGTTATCTTCTCAAGCAAGCCAACCCTCTAAGGCAACGTTGTTGACTTGGTCAAAGATGGCCAACTCAAGGTGATCCTCATCATGTTCACACCATTAGGTGTTTATTTCAGTTGCTTATTTATCCTCCTTTCACACAAGGAGTGTTATTTCTTCATATAAAAGGGGCTAAGGTGTCTCCTTCCCCATTTTATTAAATAAAAATAAAATGTATAACTATAATATTCCATTTTAGCTTGAAGCTAAAATTGGGAATATTACAATTTCAGTGAGTACCTACAGCAAGGGTTTGCACTAGCTTCTTGGAGGGCAAGATATTCAGTGCCAGGATCAGCCGTTCACTTGAGAGATCCATTGGAGGAGGTTTATTTTAGATTGAGCATCATCTTTAGCCATCTCCATGTATTTCCAGTATTGAGTTACAATTGCTACCTAGCAACTCTGACGTTTCTACAGATTTGCCATTTTCATGTATATTGTAGCCAATCCTTCCAAGGATTGTGTATTATTGTTGTATTAGTGTTTTCAGGGGTTTAGAGCTTTCTCCCCCTCATTTATTTGAGCTGATATTGTCATATCATCCTATTATCATTTTGTATGTTGCAGTATCTCCTATAAACTGCATTATTTTAGCTAGGGCTTTTCACATGTAGCAGTGCTCTTGCATTTTATTGTACATGTTCTATTGAGGCTTTCATTTCCTAGCTTGAGTGACTAATTCCTCAAACAATTGTACTCTTTTGCTGCTATATTATATACTTGTTGGCTATTTACATCTTCATGTACTCAGGCTTACCATAATAACGCTGTCATTCCATTTTATGAGCATACATTGCTGTAGTCCCTTCATCGGGCATTTTTTAAGGACAAATAGGTGTGGGAGATCTGTTTAAGTACCCTAGAAGGATTTATTTGGAGCCTCCTCTTGGATTCAAGTCTTAGATGCATTGATCTAAGGGATCCAGGTCCTAGTTTTAATTCCTGTAGCAGCCATCACTGGAAAATGCGTTTTCCAGTCATGCCTTGCTAGCTGTTCCAGATTCGGAATATTACAGTGGTATCAGAGCTGATTTCTTGGCTCAGCCTGTGAGTCTAAGCCCAAGAAGATCAGAATATTGAAGAGGATGCATTTTATCTCATCATATTTCAGATCCATGAAGAATCTTCCCAAGGAGGATAAGCAGAAAGAAGAGGAAGAACCATGCACTTCCTATTCTCATCAAGAAGGAGACAAAGAAATAAGCAGGAAAGAGACTCCATCTTTTGGAGAAGGAAAAGGGATAAGCTTACAAAGCTTCTTCCTAAATCTGTACATAACATTCATGAGGATTTCAAGAAGATCTGGAGGGATATGTATGAAGAATCTCCAAGAGAGTTTGAATCTAAAGCAAACTCTAGAATTGAGGAGTGTGAGCAAGCAACTGCACATCCTAATACACAACGCAGTCACATGCCCAGGATTTTCGCAAGAGAGATGGAAAGAGAAGAAGAGGTTGCTAGGAGGGAAAGCCTTAGTGATTCCTTGAAAGGGTATGAGTCTCAAACTCAGAAATTCCGAGAGCATCTCAGTTTTTCAGAGTTTTGCAAGATGAAGGTGAAAGGAAGAGAGAAACAGGATAGATTTCATCTGTCTACCTTCGAAGGTTCACCTGTATGTTCAACCAAAGCTTGGGTGGAGGATTTAGATACCTTCTTTTAGCAGCACCACATTCTTGAAGATGAAGCCATTAGGGTTGCAGCACTGTATATGAGAGGTAAGGCTTATGCCTGGTGTATCTTTGAATCTTTTTCTTTGAGAAATGTAAATATTGCATCTTATGAAAATTTCACTAAGGCATTAGTGAAAAGATTTGATAAAACGATTCATGAGACACACATGGTGGGAGTAAACAAGAAAAATCAAGCAAAACCCTTGCATGAAAAATTTCACCATACTTTGCCGGAAGAGGAACTTCCATCTCACACCTTTGAGCAAGGGAGCATGTGTAGATCTCTTTTTCAAAAAGGGATCCACCGAGGGTTGCCCATTCATGTTGCGCAGATTGAGGGCAACAACGTTGTTTCACTTCCAGAGAGTATCTAGCACTTCATGCAGAGGAAGGAGGAGCCCTTGCTCCAAATATAGGGATGCTTGCATCTTTGCAAGGAAGTCCCCAGGATCTCATGTGTAGAGATCAAGGCACAACTCATGTTTTACATGTGCCATTGTTGAGGAGGTGTAGAACCATGGAGACACAAGAAGAAGGTAGGGAGGAGACCCAGCATCATGAGATGAGGAGTACACATCCCTATTCATTTATGGATGTTGATGCACCTAAGGAGGTGATTGGATTGCGCAGTGGAAGCATGGAGAGCTTTCTCCATTCATCTATTCAGTCATATCTTGTTGAGGATTTCTCATTGCATGGAGACATTTTTCTGGGGAGACCACTGGCTCAACAGAGGAGGATGGATGCTTCACATGTTGGGGCACACTCATGGATTTTAGAAGGGTGGAGACCTTGGTAGAGCTTGATACGGCACTGGGAGTCTGGGGTAGACTCAAGGAGAGAGGGAGCATTCCCTCAACATCATCAGTACCCACTTCCATTTCATATTCTGCATTGTGGCAGAAGCAGCAGGGGAAGGACAGCAACCTTCCAACTTGCATCTTTAATATGGGAGATGTCAAAGAGGATGGTGACCATATGACAGATTCTCTTCATGAGAGATCATCAGCGTTGTCACTATGGAGGATAGATCCATATTGGAACTCCCAGCTGTTGTTGGATTATTCTAAGGATATTTTTACTTGCATGATATTAGATGGCCAGTTGCATGAGGAGGGATACTCAGTTGAAGATGGGGTCATATTTTATCATGGTAGGATCTTCTTTCCTGGAGCTTCCAAGCTCAAGGAGAAGTTGCTACAAGCAGCTCAAGAGGATTTCCTTTTCAGTCCCACTTGTTCTATGAGAGCATACCACACCATCATGGAGGGTTATTTTTGGAAGGGCATTGAGGAGGAGATATACCAGCATATGTAGAGATTCATGGATCAGATGCAAATGGAGGAGAGACATGAATCTTTGGAGGAGTTAATACAACCACCTCTTTTATATTTGAGGATGAGAGGAGACTCATCTATGAGCCACTCGATTTGTATATGTAGAAAGTATGGTAAGGGTATTCATTGTTGTTTACATGAGCATTTATATGATGTATGTATATTTCCCTTAACCATACATGTGCAGGATGATGCTCCAAGGAGGAGCAATCTTTTTTCTATACCATATGGTTTAGATGAGGCCATGAGCATGATTGATGGCCATTCCCTAGGAGGACTTGGGGAATAGATATATCATGGAGGACATGTTATTTTTACACCTTGCATCATTCACTTCCTCCATACTTATGAGGAGATTGGAGCAACAGGAAAGTGGTTGAGAGGCCACTCATTTTATCATTCTCTATTGCAGTTGAGGGTCAAGATGGTTGCATTTGAGGGACCATTGTCCTTCTCATTTCTTGCATATGGCAGCAAGCATGATTCTTATCTTTTCTCCCTATGGCTCTACTATTTCTGTTCTTATGAGGAGCTTGCTTGGGAGAGAGACACATTGTGTGGATGTGTCCTTTGAGGGAGAAATTCCTCACACTATTTGCACTATATGTTCTAAGGGGAGCATGGGATATGGTATGGTCACCTTGACATCACATTTGTTTCCTTACGAGGTGAGCCATATGATGGATGTGATGCCATATGATGATAACTTCCAGCTCATCATATATGGAATGATTTGGGCCAGCTTGATTTGCAGCGTTGGGGGAGAGATCTTTGGAGGTCTAGTCCTCATTTTTCCACTTGAGGGCAAACTCATTGCAGCCCATAAACAACCAACACTCTACACTTATCTTAAGTGGAGAGATGGACAGCGTGGGGTAGGCTACATTGTCTACCATGAGCAGATTTTCATCTCACCTACTTTGCCGGAGCCAAAGGTGGAGGACAGTTTCCAGGAGTTGCCTAGTTGGAAGGTGACTCATTTTGCATGGCTCATAGCTTGGAGATGGAGGATCCATATGGGAAATATAGTTCTCATTATATTTCAGATCCCATTCTTCAAAGGCACCTCTAGACATCACTTTTTTATCCTCTTGAGTATCTCACCTGTACATGATGATGGCTTGATAGCTCACTTACATGCTAAGGAGGAGCATTCTGGAGACTTGATTGATGAGATAGCATCACTTCACTTGGAGGATATCATCATATAGGGATTCTACAGGGAGAGGAGAAAATAATTCAGTCTATCCTTGCACTTGCTTGAGGACAAGCAATCTTTGAGAGGGGAGGACTGTAATATTCCAAAATTTGCATGCAGCAAATTGGAATATTAAATTTTACTTATGTCATCTAAGATATGAATAAAATGGGTATAAGGCCCATGAGTAGGAATAAAATCCCTCATATTGTGAAATGGATCTATGGAGTAGCTTTATTTTGCACCTTCCAGTGTGAAAAGGGGCAATTGCATGAGGACAAGGTCAAGTTTGACCAAGTCAACAACGTTGCCTAAGAGGTGTAGCTTGCATGTGAAGTCAGTGCACTTTGAGAGGGAGGAATATTATTTGTGGAAGAATCCCTAATGTGTGGGGTCCAGGGAAAAGAGGCATTCACTTGCATAAAAGGATTAAGAGGCAGCCATAGTGAGATATCTTTGAGCATTTGATATTTGTCTGTTCAGACTATTTGCAGTCTCCGGCTGTTTAGCTGAGTTGCAGTGCTGCTTAGCAGGAGGGATTCCTGTTTAGGATTTCCTCTCCTTCTTGAGAGGCCTCGTAAGGGATTTCACTTAATTTCTCCACATCTTGGCTCAAGGCCAAAGCCACTACCACCAGTCACTGCGTTATTTATGCTGAAGTATAACGTAGTGTTGTTGGGTGTTGCAGTGGAGGGTTCCACAACACCTTTCCTTGGCTTATCTTTCAGAGGAGGGAGCTCCTATTCCTCTGGGAGATCAGTGAAGGAGGTTTCAGATCTGATTTTCATATCTTGGCATCAAGGCCAAGCATCTCCCATCATAGACAGTGCAGTCCATTCTCCATACTGCGTTATTTCAGTGAGTACCTGCAGCAGGGGTTTGCACCAGCTTCTTATAGGGCAAGATATTCAATACCAGGATCAGCCTTGCACTTGAGATATCCATTGAAGGAGGTTTATTTCAGATTGAGCATCATCTTTAGCCATCTCCATGTATTTCCAGTATTGAGTTGCAGCTGCTACCCAGCAACTTCGACATTTCTGCAGATTTTCCATTTTCATGTATATTGTAGCCAATCCTTCCAAGGATTGTGTGTTATTGCTGTATTAGTGTTTTCAGGGGTTGAGAGCTTTCTCCCCCTCATTTGTTTGAGCTGATATTGTCATATCATCATATTATCATTTTGTATGTTCCAGTATCTCCTATAAACTGCGTTGTTTTAGCCAGGGCTTTTCACATGTAGCAGTGCTCTTGCATTTTCTTGTACATGTTCTATTGAGGCTTTCATCACCTAGATTTTACTCTTTTGCTGCTATATTATATAATTGTTGGCTATTTACATCTTCATGTACTCATGCTTACCATAATAACGCTGTCAATCCATTTTATGAGCATACATTGTTGCAGTCCCTTCATCGGGCATTTTCTAAGGACAACTAGGTGTGGGAGATTTGTTTAACCACCCTAGAATGATTTCTTTGGAGTCTCCTCTTGGATTCAAGTATTAGATGCATTGATATAAGGGATCCAAGTCCTAGTTTCAATTCCTGTAGCAGCCATTACTGGAAAATGCATTTTCCAGTCATGCCTTGCTAGCTGTTCTAGATTTGGAATATTACAAGCTTAAATGGTTTGACAAGTTTCCTTTTACTAACCTATTAGCAGAAATTTAAAACATGTTTAGTCATGATTAGGCCAGATGACTGAACAAGACTTTCTCTTCTCAGCAAGTAGTGGCCTTTGGGCTTGCATACTTTTGACAATACTCTTTTTTGGGTATGGGGTTGTACCTATTCTTTTCCCTGCCCTCTTTTTTTCTTCTTTCCTTTGTTTTTGTGTTTTCATTTTTCAGTTAAAAAGAATTTGAAACTAAAGCTAGAAATATTCTCATGGTACTGAGCTTATTTTCATACCTATCTATCCTAATATAACTTACATATGATATATGTTCATTTGGTGAACACCCTTTTCCTATATAACTAGTCAAGTAGATGATTCCATGAGTGATATTTGTTTAGATCTTTGAGTGTGTTGAAAAAATCAAAAGGCCACTCCCACCTCACTTGTTTTTGAGTAGTAGTGCCTAAAATTTTCTTTAAAATCTGCATCAAAATGCTCTTGACATATTTTACTCCCTCTTCAAATGTTTCTAAGAAAAAAAAGAAGGGATCTTGAAACAATACCTGGCTTAGAGGATTTGAGAAATAAGCTTCATTAAGGATCACTCTTTCCTCCACTTAGCTAATCTTGGGACTCTTTTGGGAAATAAAATCTTCCTCTTCCTCATGATCATCTATACTGGAAGCCTCATCATATATTCCAATTTTGTCTTCTAGAAAACCTGATATGATTGGATTGAGTGGACTGAATTCTGGGTGAAATCCATCATGTTGATGAGAAGGAGTGGTATTTGGCAATAAATCTTATTGATAAGGAAGTGCAGCAACTCTCATATGATTATCAATTTCCAAGCCTTCATCTGCAATTTTAAATTCAATGGAACTTGGTGGCTGCAAATCCGGAGCTAAGGAATATTTTATGTCGCAAATGATTTCCTCAACCATTTTAGGAAAAGGCTTCTTATTAACAACTTGCTCAAGGAGTTCATTATGTTCTACAACCTCAACATCAAAATTGAAAGATTGTTGATTTCCAATCACATGAAAGTTATTTCTAATGGACTGAAATGAAGTAGAACAAAGAGTTAGAGATCCTTCACTTACTTCCAAATTTTCTAGAATTTCTTCATCAGTGTCAAAGCTGATATGTATTGGCTAATCACTATTTTCAAGTTAATGAAACTGAAATTCCTCCCACAAACCAACTGTTGATTGCTCTGCAATATTAGCTTCTATTTGGATAACATCATCATCATACTGATCAAACTTTTGAAAATCATCAAAATAATTAATGCCACCAATCAAACATATTGGATTATCATATTGTTTTTCTTCGGATTGATCTACACATCTGTTTTCTGATCTGTGGTAGCTGGGGTTAGAAGGAAAATAACTAGAAATGTTTTTTTCACATGAAGGTTTAGAGGAAGGCTACATATTTAGAATCTGATTTATTTCCTCTTCAGTTAAAAGAAGAGGCATTTTTCTCTTTCTTTGGATAGAGCTACAGTCGTTCTCTTTTTCTTGTGAAGGATGATTCTGAGGCTGAATGTCTTCTTGAGCCTCTCCTAGAAGAGATGGTAAGTCATCACTTATGCCTTAAGAGAGATCCTGTGGATCCTCCTTTATTTCCTGATTGATTTCATCCTCAACCCACTCCTCTTGGCTGTCATGATAGCTATCTTGAGTATGAAATGCATGAATTTCCTCTAATAGATCTTCAGGATGCCAATTTCCTAAATCTTCATCAATATTTGCAAGGTGTTGTATGAGATCTTCAGATTAATCACAACAATTTTCAGCTAATGATAAAGATGAAAAATTTTCTTTATAATGTACATAAACCACCTTGTGAAAATCCTTTAAAGAAAACAAACTACAAGGATCTAGGCCTTCATACCATTTCCTTGCTTTTCCTTCTAATGTCCCCATGAAAATTTTCATGAGGCAGTCCTCATGCCATTCAAATTTTAACCTCCATACATGTATATGAAATTTGAAGAGATGTAACAAAGGGTTGTCACACTTTTCATCTTGAAACATAGGAAGATTTGTGTACCAATCTATCTGTGGCATTTTGTGTGGGAATCTAGGGATGTGATCTCTGTTCATCGGAGCATATCTCTGTTGTATCATTGGATCCATGTTTGTAAATCAAAAAGGGTCAATACATCTTTTAAACCAGTCTACAGTTCTCTACCAGTGGATTCTTTAGGTCTATTGAGAGTTGTGGAGTTGCCAGGTGGAAGATTTCAACTTTGCTTTCCACCATCAGCAATATTAGGATTGATTAATTCATTCCTCAGGGAATCTGTGAGAACTAGTGGGGACAAAAGGGCTACTGAAGACCAGCGGAGTCACCAGGTGGATGATGTTTACTGTTTTAAGGATGTACTTGTTGTCCACCATCAACAATTGAATAACAATCTAAGGATGTTTGTGGGTTTTCTGAGGTCCTAAGGAAAACTTAGATTGTCACTGACTCAGAAGGTCCCACCGTGATCACCATTATGTTAGTTCCCCGTAATTTATCAGATTGGTAGAACAAATGTATAGGGGTAACATCAAACCAGTCTTTGGAGTCCTCGGACCTAGCCTTCCTGGACTCAGAGAGGTCTCTCTCTATGTTTGTATGAAAGATGTAAATTGATAGCTTTTAGGGTTTTGATTTTAGGCTAGTTATAAGGATTAGGGTTTGTTTGTTTGTTTGGGTAGGTTTTCAAGAAAAACAGATAGAGTAGGAGAGGTTTCGACCATTGGGTTATGGAGTCTACAAAAAGGTATAGAAAGGTACAACAAAAGTTCAAGGGTGCTTAAGAGGGTAAGTATAATAAGGCCAAATGGATCTTCAAGGCTAATGTGAGTGAAGTGAACATTAAATTGTGAACAAAAATAGGTGCAAAGGGAAGTTAAGAATGCTTTGAAAAATACTTTAACAAGAAGGGCCTTTAAGATCACTATGCATAACGAAATAATCAAAGACAGGGCATACCATACTTCTTCTGACCAAACCCTAGCAATTAAACACTAAGACAGCAATCCAGTAAACCCTAGAGAGTAGGGAACTCCTAACCTCTCCAACTAGCTACCTTCAAAGAGAGAAAACATGAAAGATAACATATATTAATGATCAAAGAGCAGGGAACTCCTAAGATTCCTTAATCATACTACAAAGAACTTCAAAGCAATCACTCAAGATGGAAAAAAGGGAAGGGAAAACCATAAACCTCTTCGTTCAAACCCTAACTAGAAATAATTCGAAGTAAAGACCTCAAAAACAATGTTTAAGTGATTCCAAAGGGCATGGCTACCATAAACCACTTTGGCACTGACTCCATTAAATCATCCTTTAGATAAACAAGTTGAGTGAGATTAGAGAGAAACTAAGAATTCTCTAAACTGACCAAGCAGTGGAAAACATGAAATCAAAAGAAGCAACAGACTTAATGTGCCTTTGACAACATATCTTAAGCTAAACTTTATGTCCTAATGCAAGAGAAATATGAGACAAAATGAAAACATAAGAAGAAAAGTACAAAATGAGAAAGACATCACCATTAGCCATGTTCATGAATCTTGCAAAGTTCTTGTCTCATTGATATTCAGTTCAGAATCTTCACAATGCTTCTAAGACCAAAAACTCCTCACAACTCAAAGTCCATGAGGTTTTCCTCAAAAATCACCAACATCCAACCAACAAAATACAATGAGGCCTCCATGCTCTATTTAACTTGCATTGGAGGGTCAAAACCCTAACTAGGGTTTTAGCAACTATTAATTACTCATAAATGTCATTTATGCCCAAAGAGACCATGCAAGGCCCAAGGCACAAAATATCTAATTCAATAAATGGAAAATAACTCCTCCACCAACTTTGGGCAAGAAAAACCGAATTGAGGCTCCTAAATAACTCCAAAATATATTTAAGTGTGTTTTGTTGAATTTTTTGTAGGGGATGCGGCCACGAGAGGTCCAAGGGCGCGGTGCTTGCACCAGAGAAAAATATGTCACCTTGTAAAGGCTGCGTTTTGAAGGCCTTCTAGGTGTCCAAATGAGCTCTATGATAGCTCGTGGAAAGCTTGTCAAATATACTAGTATACTTACCAAAATGGCCTTTAGTTTTATAATTGGACTCCATTTAGTGGCTCAAAAATTAAATCTCCCAAGACTGCTTGGGTGTAGCGCCATCTCTAAAAACAAGGGAGAATAGTGATTTTCATGTTTTTACCCTTTTGGAGGACCAAATCTGCTCCAAATGATCTAAAATTTTGTGTGTGTGATGTACTTGGAAATATGAACCCAAAAATGTAAACCACTCCTCAAGAAAGTGCCCCAAAAGATAGCGCAATGCCCCTGGCGCTGCGACCTTGGCACTTTAAATCAGTCAAAAACCAAAATTTCTAAAAACTTGCCAAAATTTGAAATTGTCTTGCTCATGGTGTTTGGGATGCCTATAGGGGATGGGTCAGCTAGCTTGCCAAGTTTTTATTTCTATTTTTCCTATTTGGTAGGTTAAAGGAAAAAGGCTCAATTTCCACCATTTCAGTGTCTTCAGTCTCACTATCATGTGTTATGCTGTGATCAGTGCCATCAAGGCTCTTTGGGGCTATTAGGGTCCTATAATAATAGGGTTCATAAAATTTTGAATTGAATTTTATAATTCTTGTAAATATGTACATATCTTGCTTTCTGTAAGTTGTTTTCCCATATTTTGAAAAAATGAAAAATAATAAAAAATCAAAAGGAGGGTAAAAAGTCCTAAAAGAAAAATCAAAGGACTTAGAAAAATATAAAACCCAAAAGGAAAGATAAATAAAACCTGAAAGTGAGAAAGTCCAAATGCCACTAATTTTACTTTTTACTGCAAAAATAATGATTATGGGCAAAGTGTCAATAAATGCCATAATCCATAATTAGTTAAATAGTTTAATCTTAACTGTTCATGTTTCAATTTCATGTTTTAGATAGATAATAAAGATTTGTCAAACAGTTTAAACTTGAAAAATCAGTAGATAGGTAGAGAATAATGAGGAGATCAATAGTTTAATCTGAGCCCTCAAATGAAATAAGGTAGATTTAGATAGTTTTATACTTTGAAAGAAAATGTTTAAGTTTGCAAGCCTAAATGCACCTGCAAAATGAAGAAAAAATGTTAGAAATACAAGATTGGGTAAGCAGAAAGCAGTGGAGAAATCATGTAAATAATACATCATCAGGAAAAATCACTAATTTCCCCTCCCCCATGAGTGTTCAGTATTCTAAGCTATCAGTCAAAGAGGCTCAGAGCATTTCTCTGACTTTTGTTGGGACCGGAACCAAGGCTCTATGACAGGTTAGTTAAAAATATTGAGTTCTTATGTTAAATTCTCATTTATCCTTCATTCATGTATTAAAACCCCTTTTTCCTAAGTAAAAACACATTCTTGCTAAGTAAAATTTAACCTTAGAGTAATTAAATTCATTCCTTCATAGGCATTCATAAAAACCCACAAAGTTACATTTATCCTAGTAAAATGTAACCCAAGAGTAATTAACTTCATTCCTTCATAAGAATTCATAAAAACCCACAAAGTTACATTTATCCTAAGTATTAATGAAAGAAATATGAAAATGAGAAATGCTTGATTTTGAACTATACTTAGAGATAATATGTATTTTGTTTTACATTTCACTCCCCTCTCATATTAACTTTTAACATATTTTATTTAATTTGTAAGAAATACCTTTTCCTAGTTATTAATTTCATTACATCTAAATATCCCAAAAAACCCACTATTATAAACTTTTGAGCAAACTATATTATCCCATGTGCATAAATGAAAAACCCAAGATATAAAACCCTTTGGTCTAAAAGATTATCATTATTCAAATATCCCGCCCTATAGTTTTTAAACTATCGAAAATGGTTGAAAACTATATAAATACAATGTATAAACCCGCCCGCTTATGTTTTATTAAAAACATTTAACAAATGTTTTAAATAAAGACATTAACCCCACCATATATATATATATATATATATATATATATATAAGGCTTAAAAAACCTTTGCTTAATAGGGTACATTCTGCAACAAAATGATATCCCGCTCGCTTAATAAAAAAGGTGCACATTGCATATATGTTTTAAACATATACTCCTTGATTATATTATAAAGGTTTAGACATATATTAAACCCTTTCGATACATTTGATCCATCCCGGTCCCACCTTTCCATCCCAACGCAGCTCCTGAAGCAATCCTCACCGTTCGCATTAACATCTCAGATTCGATGGTTGATGAGCGATATCGCGTAAACAACATGCCCGGCTGCTCCAATGCAAAAGCCTCACGAAATGGCCAGTTTTCTGCTGACCCCTCCCCTCCATGTGGCCCCTCCTGATTCGATCGCATGAGTTTGGTTTAAAATTGCTTACCACTTATACTCTACGCGATAAACCGCCGGTTTTATGCGCCTTTGTAATTCTGAAACCGCTTCTCGCTTGATGCGACCTGTAATTAATGCCAAGGGTTAATACAATCAAAATATTTAATTAAACCTTTGTATATGCATTTTTCCACTTATATGTCGCGTTTAACCAGTATTTTTGCCCTCCCGACTGTGTAAAGCTGCAAAAATCCCTGATAGCCATTTTCTGCCATCTTTACACCTAAAACTTGCAAACCTTTGCCCAAGAAGCCTATAAAAGACTGCTGAGGAGCTATATCACTCCAGTTCAACCACTGAAGATATCAATTCAACAAGAAACCTCAGAAACCTCTCCGAAAAACAAATACCTGCAGCATACCGGGTATTTTTCTCAAAATTTAACCTACATTCAAATTTAAAAACCTTTTAAAAGAAAGAAAAACGTCCTAAAATTAAGAAATTGATTAAATTCAATTGCTCAAAAGTCCCACAAATAGGCAAAACCCTGGCAAAATTTTTCTAGGAACCCTAGAATCCGCTGCGCACCATTTTCAAAGAAAATTATCATTTCTTCATAGTTTTTGATCAATTTCAAGCTTTAAAAGGCCAGAAAATCTTCTACAGGTGCCCTATATCTTCTAAAAAACCTTTTTCATCAGATTTTTAGCCCAATTTGCAGTCAAAAGACTCATAAAACCCTTGTTTTCTGGTTTAGACCAATTTTTAGCCTCAAAACTTCATTTGAGAGACCTAATTGAGCATAAAATCCAAAGGAACATTCTGTTTTGCTGAATTTGCCTAATCGAGCCTCTGTTATAGTAAAATTGCCTCTACAAACAGTTTAAACTTGTAGAATCCAAACAAAATGCCTAAAAAACAGAGTGGAAACAAATCTGAAGGTTCCGACTCCTAAAGCTACTCCTGTCGTGACTCCAAATACTACAATTGTAGTCAACCCATTACAACCCCCAGTTGTTGATATTGACCATATTCCCTTAGCTGATTTGACTACAAAATAGTTGATCCTATAGTTGGGTTCAATTTATTAGATATCCACAACTGGTGTTTTGAAAAATCCCTAGATGATCAAGAATATGTTCATATTTGGGAATCCAATTTTCCCAAATATGTAGTCCCCCTGACTCACCCTTGTCAAGAAATTATCAGACTATGTCATCAGTACTACATTCCTAAACAAAGAGCTATTGTAAATGCAAACAAAGAGGTCCTATTTACCATTACTACAGAGTCAATAAACCAAATTTTTCAGCTTCAACCAGACCCCCAAGCAGTCCCATTGTCTATTAAAGCCCTCACTAAGTTATACATTAACTTAGAATTTCCTAAAAATTTTATGATTTTACAAAATTTCATGCCTCTACATGTTGTAATTCCAAAATTAAACCCTCAATATTCAACTACCAAGTTCCCTGAAGGTTCAAGGCATGTAATCTCCATGCTTTCCTTCGTATTTGAGTATTTCACTGATGAGCATACTGATTATTCTATCCCAGGATTTGTGTCCACCTTTTCTCCAGGACAACCACCTTCAGTTGTATTTGACTATGCTGGTTTTATAGCTGATAGCATTCACTATCAATTGACTAATTTGTAGCCAGAAGAAGTATTTAGATATACCTCCTATCTTTTCCACTTGTTTCTATTCTTTCAATCAGAGAGCTTTCCAATTTCACTTCAAAAGTTGGATATAGAAGGAAAACCTCTATCAGCTGTCTTTTGGACATCTATACTCAGAAAAGAAGGCACATGATTCAATTATTAAGAGTTTGCAAAGTTGTTTGTACATCCATTGACCACCATCTTGACAAAAATAGAGCAGCCTAGAATCGGTGAGGAAATGAAGAGAATATTGCAGCTATTAGAGCAAAGCAAAGTAGGTGATTGGTATTTGTATGAGAAATTCACTGAAATCATAGTTTTTGGTTCTAACTTGTTGCCTTACAAGTTACCAAAGAATCCATCAATGAGGATCTTTGCCTTAGAATACATTAGGAAAATCCTAAATTCAAATTCAATTGATTTTATGACAGCCAAGAAAAAGACCCAATTTAAACTCAAAAATAAAATTGGGCCTTTCATATGTAATCAAAGAGATGAAGAAAAGGAAGCAGCAAGTCAATTATTGGAATACAAATTAGAAGAAATCTTCCCAGGGAATTATGATCCACAAGGGATCTTAAGTAAACTAAGGGTAAAATGTAAATTGGCACCCTTTATCCATGAGTCAAAGCCATAAATAGATAATTTTGCTAATCAAATTGAGTGGGTTGAAAATACTTTAACATAGGCAGTAAACCAAAGGAATACTAGTCACCCTTTCGAAGTTTCCAAATAGCTAGAGACATCCACTAAAAGAATCAGAGAAGAAGGAGCTTATACTACAGAGACTACAATAGAGACAAAGTTTAAAATCATTTACAATAAGAGGCCAAAACTGGATACAACAGCTAAAGGTAAAGTAATAATAGATGTTGAAGAAACACAACCTTTGAATACCAACATTGCACAGACAGAGACCAATGTAGCCACTGTAATCATCAGTGAGCCAAATCAGAATGAAGAAAAATTTAATAATGAAGATGCACAGATAATGGAAATGAAACAAATTAAGGAGGATTCTTCCTCACATTCAGCTGAGGAGAAGGATTTGGCTATTAAGGAAAAATACAAGAAAATCAAATTGAAGAATGAGGAAATCAAAACTGAAATATATTCTTATTTTTTGAAGCAAAAGCCAGGTAACCAAAACAGATTCCTATCAAAATTTGATTATTCAACTCAAAAATTGATTATGTTAGTTTTACAACCCACTGTACCAGTGCCAAAGACAATGGCTGACTATAAAAAAGTTGATATGGAAGTAGCCACAGATGAAATCCATGAGTTGGATCAGATTGAATTTCACAGGAAAACATCAAAGATGCTCTATTCCACAGTTACCACAAAAGCTATGAGTGCTCATAGGCTTCAAAATACCATTTCTAATATGCAGGACCAAATGAAGATGGATAAAATTCATTATATTCAAAGGATCTAAGGATAAAAGCCTCAGAAGAGTTAGTATTGTAGGTAGGATATGATCCTACAAACATCAAAGCAGCTGAAGCATTGGTTAAAAAGAAAAATGAGGACATAGCTACCTTGAGGAAACAAATCAAACTTCCTCAAGGAGAGCATCCTCAAACAAAGGAAGTTTTACAGGATCAAAAGGAGAAAGATGAAATGATGAGCTTGATACTTCAACTGACAGCTCAAATCAAGGAAATGGAAGTAAAAATGGACCAAGTTGTCCAAGAAAAGGAGATAGTTAAGGAACCAGTCATTTTCACTGTTATCCCAGTCATCACTACAACAGTGCTTTCTACTTTAGGAGAAAAATTAGCACCCAAAGAGCCACTGGCCACTGCAGTGCCAGTGACATCTTCAACAACTTCAGTAATTGAATCTTCTACAGCAGTGTTTCCACCTACAGATGAGAGAAGTAAAATATTAAAAGCAATGGAGGAGATGTCCTTGAAGACCAATGAAATCAATATATTGACCAAGATAATTTAAAATCTTGAGAAGAAAAGAAAATCAACTCACATAGATGCTAAAATACATGAGCAAAATGCCCACAGATTGAGTGAAGAGGTAAAGAAGCTCCATAAAGAATTAACTCTCAAGGATTAAATATCATATATTAAAAATTACCTATGGAATAATGTAATTGAAGCCATCATGATGTTTGGACTTCAATTCAAGTAATTTTTGAGCAGAGAGAGTTACTATTGGCAGCATAAGTAGAGATCCAAAAGACACAAGAAGAATTGGAAGATAAACCAGAACAAGCTGTAAGGTTAATAAATTTCCTCAACAGCAAGAATAGACAACAACTTGAAGAATTAAAGATCAATGACAGGACAACCACAATCCTAGAAATTAGGAAATTCACCACCAAAATAAATCTAATGAGGCAACTTGAAGAGAAATGCGAAGGAATGAATACTGTTGTCACTAGATTCGTGGTTAAATTCACTAATATGAGGCAAAAGGGAATTCCTAATATCATGGTGATCAATGATAACTTAATGCCTCAGAATGATTATTGAAAAAAGATAAGAGGACATGCCAAAGAGTACTTGAACAAGCCCGTAGGCCAAGGTATTCCCACAGGAAAAGTATTGTTAAAAAGTTTTGAAGATTTGTTTTATTTGTAGTATGAAATCAAACATTTGTTTGTCATCAAGCCCACATTTTCCAGTTACACTGAGGCTGATGAGAATTTTAGAAAACTTAAGAATATTAGAATTCCTAAAAATGAGGAGTGGCAAGCATTGACTGATTTGCTATGAAGAAAGAAAGGAAAACAAATGAATAAGAAAAAATATGTTTACTGATTTCACAGTCAAAACAGATTTTCACAACAGAATGCAATCTTACTGAAGGTTAAAAAGTATCCGAAGTGAATGAGTATCAGTGAGAAAGAATATCAACGAGAAAGAGTGTCACTGAAGGCAAGTTAGATTCTAAAAATATCTAAAAATCCAGCAGAGAGGACACATAAGCAACCAACTTCTTCTTATCTTAAAATAGTTTCTATTTATTTTGAATAAAATAGGACAATTTGCTAATTTGTTGAGCAAGTTGTCACTATTATTGTTGTAAGATATTTAATTTTCCTAAGTTAATTCCTAGAAGTCATCTAGGATATTTTAAATACTTCACTCTTTGAAGTATTTTAGTGTGGAATAAAATTGTTGAAGATTACTATAGATATTTTGTTGACTTGAAGGCTTTGGATTTTGATTTTAAGTAGCAGACTAGATCACTGATTTGGCATCATACTTCAGGATCCCTGTGATAAGCTATCTAGAGTGAAGTACTCTCTTAAAATTTTCATTGTTATCTTCTTTTGTTTCATGCATACATCTAAGTTTTAATTCTAAATCTGAATGTATAACTAGGAGTATTACTACAGGACATCTTAATAGCACCCTGTTTTTAACTAGTTATTATTTCTTTGTTTTCTTCTGATTTCCAGTGTATGGAATTCTTAATTGCTCCCTCTACCATTTGACCCCTATCTTCTACTTCCATTTTCCGGATCAAAGGATCCTTAAGTGCCCTTTATCCCAATCATACCATCTCAAAAACCAATTTTTCCATGATCTCCAAGCGTTATCTACCTTGCCCTGTAGACATTTGACCATTTAGGCCTTGATCCCAGTTCTGTTAGCTTGACTTAGACTCCATAGCCCAATGGACAAATAGATTTCCCTCTATCTACACTCCAAGTGAAATTTTCCCACCAAATCCAACAAAACAAATCCAAATCTGCACTTTAATAACTAGCCTAATATTCAAAACTAAAACAAATTTAAACTTGAAAGAGAGAGCCCTCTCTAAACCCTAGGAAGGCTAGATCCTAGAGTTTGAAGTAGGTTTGTGGTTACCTCTAGTATTCTTTTAATAAAAACCAAAATCCCACAACTTAAGAATTTACTGGAGTGATAACATTACTGGTGCCCATACTAGGGAAATAACCAGTCCTCAGTCATAAAATTAGTCTTAAAGGAATCATTTAAATTATCCTTCTACTTTAAGGTTGCTTTTATAGGTTGTGGGTATTGAAAAATTGTAATTATGGTTTCTAGGAAAACCTACTATACCAGGTCTAACACATATCCTAAGGATGTTGTTATAGTAGATAACCCAAACTGAATTGGTAAAAAGAGAAAACAAACAGAAAATTTAGAGGCTGAAATCTCATTGATAAGAGTCAATTCATTACCCAGTGAATTAGAAAGTCTGCAAGATATTGATTTTGATCTGAAATTTGAGCATTACTTATTTAAAAGTAAATCTGAAAATGATTTTAAAATGGTTGTATTAGATCCTACTTTTATTTCATTTTTGAATGAAAAACAGAAATATATTGCAGTAAATTTTAGATCTAAGAAAGCTAAATATCAGACCAAAGTTGAGGAAATTAATGTTACTATTCTAAAGGATATTGATGAAGCTATTGAATTATCTCATTTATTGACTTATGCAAACAGACCTTCAGCTTCCCAACTACATACTACAATAATTCCAGCTAGAGATTCATCTCTTTATGTTGTCACATCATTCACAAATTCTACTAGCAGCTCATCTACATATCCATTTATCTCTAAACTACCTCTACAACCCAGAGTGTTATTTCCACCAATCACTTCATCCACTATATCCATTAGTTCACCTTTTTATTTCTTAAAGACATCATCCTCATTTCCCAGCACTTCAAGTACCATCTATAGTTCATCTACTATCATTTCCAACACAGCTCCAAGCAGTTCTACCTTACCTCCTAGTCAATCAAAGCTTCAAGTTATGGCTGCTAGATATGCTCCCCTTGTCCTACCACAGCAACTTCATGATATGCCACAAGACTATAAAAAAAAATACCGTTGTTTGATGGCACTACTCAATATTCTGCTCAACCACACATTACTAAGATGAAAGACTTCTTTGAAATTTATGAAATTGATGATTCAGATGTTCAAATGAGATTGTTTTCTCAAATAATATGGATAGAAGACTTCAGTGGGATAACCAAAAACAGATTAGAGATCCTAATTTTAGAAAAAAAATATAAATTCTGGAAAAGGAAAAGAAACATCCCTAGACCAAACATTTAGGCCACCATTCCAAGAGAACTATGCTAAAAGTTCTTAGAATAATAATGATGATGAGGAAGATACTATTAATCTAATGGGAATTTATGACAACAATACTATTTTCCTTACTCAGGAAGATCAGGAATTGTTTGAACTTCAACAGCTTAAATTAGATTCTAGTGAATCCTTTGATTATAAGCAAGGTTATGACTATGCAATAAATGAAATACATAGCCAGTATAACCTTAGAAACAAGAAAAATAATGAGTCTTCTACTAAGAAAACTTCCCAAACTCAAAATTAGAAAACAGTAGAAGCCCCTAAAACAAAAGTTCTACAAATTCTCCCTAGGGAAAATAAACAAAACTCAAATTCCTCCCAAAACATTTCTAGTCCTAAGAAAGCATCAGGCCCTAAAATTGTTTATATTACTGATGAAGTTGCTCAAGCTCCAAAAGATTCTAAAAAAACTACTGCTACTAAAGCTTATAATTCTGTAAAAACAACAAATTTAGATGCCAAAAAACCTTTTGCTGATCCTAAAACTGTAGACCCAAAGATTGTTACTTCAAAGACATCTACTGAAAATTCTAAATCAGAAAGAACATCTACTGCTTCACAAAAAATCCCTGAAAAGAAAGTTAGAAGTAGTAAAACACAAGAAACACAAACAGAGAATCCTAAAACAATTGAAAATGAAAAAACAACTGTAGAAAAGCAAGACAAACCAACACAAACTACAGTTACCAAAGAAACACTGATTCAAATCAGTAAAGCTTAACCTGCATTCTACATACAATCAAAAATTACAAAACTTAAAATACCAATTCCCTTAACTGAATTGGTAAAAAATGACTTATATAAATCAACCATAACTAAAACATTAAATATGAATGATGGAGAAGACTGCATAAATCTAAATGTTGATCATCCAGAGTTGATTTTTGGCCCAGATGTAAATGGAAAACATGTAGATGGTGCAGTTCCTCCATTTTATATCAGTCTCACTATTCATGATCAAATTCTACATAACACAATGCTAGATTCAGGAGCTTCCCATAACTTAATTCCAAAAGCCATCTTGGAAACTCTGAATCTAGAAATTACAAGGTCATACAAAGATTTGTTTTCTTTTGATTCCAGTAAAGTTAAATGCTTAGGTTTAATTAAGGATTTGTGTGTAACACTAGTTCAATACCCTGATAAGAGTATATTAATGGACATTGTAGTAGCTGATATCCCACCAAAATATGGTATGCTACTTTCTCGCTCATGGGGAGCAAAGTTGCAGGGATCTCTACAATTGGACATGTCTTATGCTACTATCTCGGTGTTTGGCCAACCTAAAAAGTTATATAGGGAAACATTAATGAAGTACATGGTCAGTAGTGTTGAAAGATCTATAAACTACCCAATTTAATCTACACCAATTGACCTTGATTCTTTCATCCTATGTAACTCTGTAACAAATGAAATCCAAACTGAACTAGTAGATAAAAAGTGAGTACCAAACAATGATAAAATTTTTCATGAATCTCAATGGCACTTAGACTTTGATGGTTCAGTGAATAAGTTAGGTGCAGGAGCAGGAGTTTGGATAAAAAATATGGAGACCAATCATTCTGAAGGTCATGCTTTCAGGCTAAATTTCAAATGTACAAAAAATATGGCTGAGTATGAAGCCCTTATCCTAGGACTCCAAATCATTAGAAACTTAGGAGGAAAAAGAATTTTAATCATGGGAGATTTAGATTTGATCATAAAACAAGTAAATGGAGTTTATTCTATTTACAATCCTAGACTAAGCAGATATAGATACACTGTCATAGATTTAACTGATGATTTATTGAAATGTAAGTTTGTTGTCATACCTAGAAAACAAAATATATAAGCTCATTGTCTTGCAAATTTTACTAGTACATGCAATTTACAATTTCAACCTAATCACAGATATACTGCTGAAGTCAAACATAGGCCAATAATTCCAGATAATATTAAGTATTGGTAGGTTTTTTCTTAGGATGAACATATTTACAAGTTTATGAACAATGAAGGAGAATTTCAGAATTGTATTATAGATACAGATTGTACAATAAATCATGATTTGGATTGTGAAATAGATTTAAATGAATTAGATGTAAATAAAATAAAGTTTGATAAACCCACTAGATTTAGTCAAGTTGACATAGATAGCTTAGAGAAATTAGATATTGAATAAATTATTGAAGATGAATCAGATATAGTGAATCTTAAGGATAATTTTTTACCTAAAGGTTTAACTCCCTTAGAGGATATTTTTTACTCTAATGATGTAGCTAGAAAACCAAAAATGGAGCCAGTAAGATCTGACATAGAAGAGTGTAACATTGGTACAGAATCAAAACCAAAGATAATCAAACTGTCCAAAATTTTACCTCAACAAGAAAAGGATAAATATATTGAGCTTTTAAAGGAATATCAAGATGTGTTTTCTTGGAGTTATGAAGATTTAAAATCTTATGATACAAACATAATCCAACATAAAATTCCAATAAAAGAAGATCAAAAGACATTCAAACAAAAGTTGAGAAGGACTAACCCTGTGCTATTACCTTTGATTGAAAAAGAAGTTAAAAGAATATATGATGCCTAGATCATTGCACCAATCAGATATTCTGATTGGGTTTCAAACTTAGTTCCTACAAGAAAGGAAACAGGAGAAATTAGATTGTGTGTGGACTTTAGAAATCTTAACAAAGTATCCTTGAAGGATAATTACCCTTTACCTAAAATGGACCACATATTACAAAGGGTGGTAGGTTCTTCAAGGATTTCATTGTTAGATGGTTTTTCAGGATACAACCAGATCCTAGTTCAAGAAGAATACCAAGCTAAAACAACATTTACTACTCCTTGGGGCACTTTTATGTATGTAAAAATGCCCTTTGGAATAATGAATGCAGGAGAAACCTTTCAAAGGGCTATGGACATAGAATTTTCAAAGGAAATACATGAGTTCTTAGTAATTTACTTAGATGACATTACTATGTTTACCAAAACAAATAATGAACACTTGGATCATTTGAGACAAGTTTTTATTATGTGTAGGAAATATGGCATCTCTTTAAATCCTAAGAAAAGTCTATTTGGACTAGAAGAAGGTAAGTTACTTGGACATATAATCTGAAAAGAAGGAATTAGGATAGATATTGCTAGGATAGAAGCAATTCTGAACATCAACCCACCAAGAAACATCAAAGAATTACAAGATTTTTTAGGTAAGATAATTTTTTTAAGAAGATTTATATCTAATTTAGCTGAAATAATTAGAGAATAGAATAATATGCTAAAAAAAATTTAGTTCTTAGATGGAGTGTTGAGGCTAAACAACCATTTAACTCTATCAAACAAACCTTAACTAAAAATCCAGTCCTAATAAGTCCCGATTTTAAGAAATATTTCATGATTTTTTCATTTTCTTCAGAACACACCATTGCTACAGTCTTACTGCAGAAAAATGATCAAGGATTTGAACAACCCATAGATTTTTTTCAATAAAGCCGTTAGAGATACCCCTTTAAAGTACAAAATTATGTAAAAACAAGCTTTAGCCTTGGTTAAGGCCATTAAATACTTCAGAGTTTATATTCTCTACTCACACATTATTGCCTATGTCCCAAATTTTGTAGTTAAATACATTCTTACTCAGGATGGTCCTGATGGAAGAAGAGGTAAGTGGATTGGCACTATATTGGAATATGACATAGAGATAAAACCCACCAAGCTCATTAAAGGTCAAGGATTAGCCAGACTTATGGCTGAATCAAATTGTAATGCCCTAGATATAAACTTTATTGCTCAAGTATATGATTAGGAAGAGATGGCGATTCCATCAATCAGTGAGGCCTTTTCACACTCCCCTTTGTATACAGATATCATATTTGTATTCCAAAACTTACAAGCTCCTCCTGGATTGTCAAGAAACAAAGCTAGATTTTTAAAACTTAAAGTAGTAATATTTTGTATCTTAGATAATGTACTTTTTTGGAGAGATCATAGTGGGATTTTATTAAATTGTTTACTAAAGGAAGAAGCTGACAAAATACTTGAAGAATTTCATGCAGGTGACTGTGGAGGACATTTATACTGGAAATCTACTACTGACAAGATCTTGAGAGCTAGTTTTTATTGGCCTACCTTGTTTGATGATGTCAAAAAATATGTTACTTCATGTCATAAGTGCCAAATTTAGGGTAAGAAGAAATTATTACCCCTCCATTTAAAGCCAATTTAAACTGAAATTCCATTTCAACAATGGGGATTATACTTCATTGGTGAAATTCACCCCCCCCCGCCCCCTTCAGGCCGACATCAGTGGATTTTGACAACCACTGATTATTTTACCAAGTGGATTGAATCCATACCTTCCAGACAATCCACTGATACTGTCATTATTTCCTTCCTAGAAAACAACATCCTTTCAAGATTTGGGTGCCCTCAAAAGATAATTACTGATAATGCAGCAACATTCAAATCCAAGAAAATGATTGAATTTTTCCACAAATATCATATTACCCTAGGCCACTCTACTGCATATTACCCCCAAGGTAATGGCCTAGCTGAATCCTCAAACAAAAGCCTAGTAAATATCATCAAAAAATTACTTGAAGACAATAAAAAGACTTGGCATAAAAAGTTAGTCAATGCCTTATGGGTAGATAGACTTACTACTAAGAAATCCATTGGTGCTTCACCTTACCAACTAGTTTTGGAATGGATGTTGTTTTTCCTTCCTCCGTAGGTGTACCAGTGATGAAAATGATCCAAGAATTACAGGTGACATCCAAAGAAGGATAAATCAAACTATTCACTTGCAACAAACAAGGGAAGAAGTTATGTCAAATCTCAAGTAATTGAGGATAAGATCAAGAAAATCTATGATAAAAAGACTAAAGAGGATGATTTTTATATAGGAGATAAAGTGTTAAAATGGGATTCTAGAAGAGAATACAAAGGAAAACATGGAAAAATTGATTTTCTATGGAAAGGACCTTATGTAATTTATGGATATAGAGGTAATAATTCTTTCTTTCTCAAAGAATTAGATGGAACAGATTTGCAAGAAGGGCCATTTAATGGCAGAATGCTGAAGCACTACTACTCACCTAAGTTAACCAATAGTTAGTTTTTATTCACTTTGATCATTGTACATATACATTGAAAAGTTTAGATTGGATTGGATGTTTCCTTAGTAAATTTGAAGCTCGAATAGAAGGCTCTAAGCTTTGAGAAGTAAATATCATAAATATGAATAAGTTGCAGATATCAGAAGACATTTGCAGGATCATCACAGTCAAATGTCAAAGGCTACTAGTCTCAGAGTTCTTGATATTTCACCAGGAAATGTCATCCCCATGTGGAGCCACTGTTAGGGTCCTATAATAATAGGGTTCATAAAATTTTGAATTGACTTTGATAAGTCTTGTAAATATGTACATACCTTGCTTTCTACAAGTTGTTTTCCCATATTTTGAAAAAATGAAAAATAATAAAAAATAAAAAAGAGGGTAAAAAGTCCTAAAAGAAAAATCAAAGGACTTAGAAAAATATAAACCCCAAAAGAAAAGAGAAATAAAACCTGAAAGTAAGCAAGTCCAAATGCCACTGCTTTTACTTTTTACTGCAAAAATAATGATTATGTGCAAAGTGTCAATAAATGCCATAATCCATGATTAGTTAAATAGTTTAATCTTAACTGTTCATGTTTCAATTTCATGTTTTAGATAGAGAATAAAGATTTGTCAAACAGTTTAAACTTGACAAATCAGTAGATAGGTAGAGAATAATGAGGAGCTCAACAGTTTAATCTGAGCCCTCGGATGAAATAAGGTAGATTTAGATAGTTTTATGCTTTGAAATAAAATGTTTTAAGGTTGCAAGCCTAAATGCACCTACAAAATGAAGAAAAAATGTTAGAAATACAAGATTGGGTAGGTAGAAAGTAGTGGAGAAATCATGTAAATAATAAATCATCAGGAAAAATCACTAATTTCCCCTCCCCCATGAGTGTCCAGTATTCTAAGCTATTAGTCAAATAGGCTCAGAGCATTTCTCTGACTTTTTTTGGGATTGGACCCAAGGCTCTATGACTGGTTAGTTAAAAATATTAAGTTCTTATGTTAGATCCTCATTTATCATCATTTATCCTTCATTCATGTATTAAAACCCCTTTTTCCTAAGTAAAAACACATTCTTACTTAGTAAAATGTAACCCTAGAGTAATTAACTTCATTCCTTCATAAGCATTCATAAAAACCCACAAAGTTACATTTATCCTAAGTATTAATGAAAGAAATATGAAAATGAGAAATGCTTGATTTTGTACTATACTTAGAGATAATATGTATTTTGTTTTACATTTCACTCCCCTCTCATATTAACTTTTAACATATTTTATTAAATCCCTAAGAAGTACCTTTTTCTAGTTATTAATTTCATTATATCTAAATATCCCAAAAACCCACTATTATAAACTTTTGACCAAAGTATATTATCCCATGTGCATAAATGAAAAACCCAAGATATAAAACCCTTTGATCTAAAAGATTATCGTTATTCAAATATCCCGCCCTATAGTTTTTAAACTATCGAAAATGGTTGAAAACTATATAAATACAATTTATAAACTCGCCCGCTTATGTTTTATTAAAAACATTTAACAAATGTTTTAAATAAAGACATTAACCCGGCCATATATATATATATATATATACACACACCAATGAATAAGGCTTAAAAAACCTTGTTTAATAAGCACCTTTGCAATAAACATTTATCCCGCTGCTATAAATAAATAAAACATTGCATATATGTTTTAAACCTATACTCCTCGATTATATTATAAAGGTTTAGACATATATTAAACCCTTCCGATACATTTGATCCATCCCGGTCCCACCTTTCCATCCCGATGCAGCTCTCGAAGCAATCCTCACCGTTCCCATTAACACCTCAGATCCGATGGTTGAGGAGCGATATCGTGTAAACAACATGCTTGACTGCTCCAATGAAAAATCCACACGAAATGACTGGTTTTCCGCTGGCCGCTCCCCTCCATGTGGCCCCTCCTAATTCGATCACGTGATTTTGGTTTAAAACTTTTTACCACTTAAACTCTATGCGATAAACCACCGGTTTTATGCGCCTTTGTAATTCTGAAACTGCTTCTTGCCTGATGTGACCTGTAATTAATGCCAAGGGTTAATACAATCAAAATATTTAATTAAACCTTTGTATATTCATTTTCCACCTATATGTTGCGTTTAACCAGTGTTTTTGCCCTCTCGACTGTGTAAAGCTGCAAAAAGCCCTGATAGCCATTTTCTGCCATCTTTACACCTAAAACTTGCAAACCTTTGCCCAAGAAGCTTGTAAAAGACTGCTAAGGAGCTATATCGCTCCAGTTCATACACTGAAGATATCAATTCAACAAGAAACCTCAGAAACCTCTCCGGAAAACAAATACCTACGACATACCAGGTATTTTTCTCAGAATTTAACCTGCAGTCAAATTTAAAAACCTTTTAAAAGAAAGAAAAGCATCCTAAAATTGAGAAATTGATTAAATTCAATTGCCCAAAAGTCCCAAAAACAGGCAAAACCTTGGAAATTTTTTTCCAGGAAATCTAGAATTCGCTGCGCACCATTTTCAAACACAATTATCATTTCTTCACAGTTTTTGATCAATTTCAAGCTTTAAAAGGCCAAAAAATCCTCTGCAGGTGCCCTATATCTTCTAAAAAAACTTTTTCATCAGAGTTTTAGCCCAATTTGCAGTCAAAATACTCAGAAAACCCCTATTTTCTGTTTTAGACCAGTTTTTAGCCTCAGAACTTCATTTGAGAGAACTAATTGAGCATAAAATCCAAAGGGACATTCTATTTTGCTGAATTTGCCTAATCAAGCCTCTGTTATAGTAAAATTGCCTCTGCAAACAGTTTAAACTTGTAAAAGCCAATCAAAATGCCTAAAAAACAGAGTGGAAACAAATCTGAAGGTTCTAAGACTCCTAAAGCTACTCTTGCCATGACTCCAAATACTGCAATTGTAGTCAACCCATTAAAACCCCTAGTTGTTGATATTGAGCATAGTCCCTTAGCTGATAGATTACAAAATAGCTGATCCTATAGTTGAGTTCAATCTATTAGATATCCACAACTGGTGTTTTGAAAAATCCCTAGATGATCAAGAAGATGTTCATATTTGGGAATCCAATTTTCCCAAATATGTAGTCCCCCTGACTTGCCCTTGTCAAGAAATTATCAGACTATGTCATCATTACTACATTCCTAAACAAAGAGCTATTTTCAATGCAAAAAAAGAGGTCCTATTTACCATTACTGCAGAGTCAATAAACGAAATGTTGTAGCTTCAACCAGACCCCCAAGCAGTCCCATTGTCTATTGAAGCGCTCACTAAGTTATACATTAGCTTAGAATTTCCTAAAAGGTTTATGATTTTCCAGACTTTCATGCCTCTGCATGTTGAAATTCCAAAATTAAACCCTCCATATTCAACTGCCAAGTTCCCTGAAGGTTCAAGGTATGTAATCTCCATGCTTTCCTTCATACTTGGGTATTTCACTGATGAGCATACTGATGATTCTATCCTAGGATTTTTGTCCACCTTTTCTCTAGGACAACCACCTTTAGTTGTATTTGACTATGCTGGTTTTATAGCTGATAGCATTCACTATCAATTGACTAATTTGCAGCTGGAAGGAGTATTTAGATATACCTCCTATCCTTTCCACTTTTTTCTATTCTTCCAATCAGAGAGTTTTCCAATTTCACTCCAGAAGTTGGATATAGAAGGTGTTATCACCTGATCTGGACCTCAGGCTGAAAAAGGGAAATCAGGGTAACATCTAAACCATGCTCAGCCTTGTAGCTAGCCCTACAAGGACAGGAGAGGGCTCTCTCCATGAAATATATTCAACAAAGTACAATTATGAACTGATTTTAGGCTAGGTATAAGAATGGAAAACTGTTTAAATGAAATGAATGAATATTTTAGGGATGTATGGGACAAAAGGGATAGTTTTGAAACTGGGGAATTAAATCAGGATATAGGGTATTTCATGGGGCAAGGTAGGCAGGAAATTTTAGCATTTAAAGTTTAAATAATGATGAGATGGTAATGCTGGTGAGAAGCTGAAAAGGGCATAGGAGATGGATCCTTTTCAAACAGAAGAAAAACACAGAGTATTGAATGATTTCCCAAGGCAGAGCATTAAAATGGATTCTACCTATCTATCTTGAAAGCATTCAACCAGAAATGTTTATGAATGAATGGTACACATAACAATTTACATATGAACACAAAAGAGAGAACAAATGCTAAATTCCATACAACATGGATCCCACAACAAGAGCCGCATCTCTTATTAATTCCATGTCCAAAACTATTACAATGGAGCTGCAGCGTTCTCCTTGATTTGACACACTATTCCCCCCCCTACTTCTGAGTTACTGACCGCTTTACAAATGATTTACAATTACATTAAATAGAATGAAATGTGGGAACATAGATCCACAGAAAAAGGGAGTTGTTTTACTAACTTAGAACTGAAACCCAAAGATAGACAAAAGAACCAACAATCTACCTAAAGAAGGAACAACATTACATTTGACCACTTTGGCAGATTCATAGTTACGTTGTTGAATGAAAAATAGGCAATTTGAGGAGCAGATCCCTATTTTTTCTGCTGCTGTAGAAATCTCTGTTTTATATTAGCTCTCGGCCTTTGACTGTCACTTTTCTTCCATTATTACTTTCTTGAAGACAAATCCACCTTTGAAGAAAACGCCTTTAAAATGAATTAAAATTAGATTATGCCTTTAGTGAAGGAAATACTTCTTTTAAGTGAATAGGAGTGAAAGGAAAGGAGGTGGGGTCCATATGGTAATCGCAATCGGAAGATCGTGGAGGGGACATACAGTGGATAACTATGATTTAAAAATATCGATGTGATGGTATAATTGCAATCGGGGTTGGAGCAGGAAAGGGAGTAGATGTATTGGGACGAGGCAAAACCTCCGATGCGATTGGCATAGGTCCGATAGGGAAATACAATAAAACAGTGAAAGAATCCCTTTAAAACATACGAGAAATGGTTTTCCGCTTTTACAAAGGGAAAGGACCAAATTCCACTTGAAAGGGGGAAGGGATCAAGGTGGGACCGAGAGATATAATCGCAATCGGAATCGGGCTTGGGAGCGGGGCCAAGTGTATTACACCGCAGGATTTTCCTGATGCGATTGGGAATAGGCAATGAGGGGGAAGGCCTTTGGTAAAACAAAACAAAATAAAATTTGTTTTTACAAAGAGAAGGGCCATATTATTATGAGTGAGGTGGAAGTATTATGTGGTGGGACAGAAGGTCCATCGGCATCGGGAGATTGGGGAAGGGCGGGGCAAAGTGTAATATGAAAACGCCGATTGCGATGATTCGATTGCATACGGGCCATCCGATTGAAGGGAGCGATTGACGGCATAAGTATAATCGGGAGTATGCCATCGGGAGGGACTCAATTGGAAGGGATGATTTTGAAAGCACCGATTGCATACGGGCCGTCGGATCATTGATCAGATCGATGGTTAGGATGAATTCGGGCGGGGTTCAATTGGAAGGGACTTAATACAGTCGCATCGGAGTTTTGCCATGGGCCAATCGGGGTGCGCATAAATATGGTGCGATTGCGATGGAAAGGGAAGGGAATTTGGGTCGGCAGGGTTTTACAACGTAAAAATTTAAACTTTGTTATAAAGTTTAAAGGGTCATGCGGGGGAAGTGGTTTGATTATTTCGATTGCGATGGGGGGGTATTTATCATATAAAACTTTAACTTTATTATAAAGTTAAAAGGTATGGAGGGGAAGTGGTTAATAAATCGCATATGTATTTTTAGATATTTTAATAATGCGATTTGCCATCGGATGGGTAAAAGGGATTTTATAAAATAAAATATTAAACTTTAATAATATAAAGTTTAGGAAAAAATGGGAAAAGGGGTTGGTTTAGGGTATAGAGGAATTTTTTCACTTAGGCATAAATTTCAATCTAGGAGTCAATTTTGAGTGTAGTATACCGATGGAAAGCTCTTTCCGAGCTCTTTTTGATGAACATACTTAGAACATGATTTGACGCTGAACATGCTGTGGAAAACTTATTTGAAAGGTAGGGTGATGACTTTGTGGAGATAGCAGCTTCTTGAAATGTGACTTATTACATATGCTGACATAAAATTACATAATAAATGATAATAAATGCAAAGTATCATGTTTTGGTGAAAATTACATCAAGCTGAATAAAACATTTCTTTGATCTTCCCAGGTGCTGTGACTTTGAGTTTATTGACTTCCTCATGACCTTGCTGATATTTATTGACACTTGACTCATTAATTTGACCATGGTGAAATCCTAGAACCTAATGAGACCCATCCTCTGACCCATTAACATGACTCACAAAGTGAAAATAACTCATGACTAAAGACCATAGAGAGGAGAATCAACAAGTTTCTCATGAGGGAAAACCGACGAAAAATCACTACCATCAATGCATCCATGACCTAATGGAATGGTGAAATTTATTGGTATGGGACTCCTAATATGCAAATGCAAAAGAAAAATTTTGATCACTGATGGTAGTATTACTAGATTGACACTAACATTGGCTCCAATGGGGATGGTAGCTCCTTGGAGGTGCGAAGAACACCGTAGACCAAGTAGCATTATCCATTGGGCATGGAGTGAAAAATACTGAAAAATGACACTATGCAGACTAACTCAGACTCAGGACTAAGACTGAAAACTAAAATAAAACCAAACCATACACATATCATCCGAGTTTTATAGCCTTCACCTCGGGCCCCAAACTTCTGTGTACTTGAACTCTGACCAAAAATAACATGGTATATACAATGATGATGACATAGTTTCTGATCCATTATCTTCAACAATGATAGTGCTTTAAAAGCCTACCATTCACTGCTCCTCTAGGGCAATCTTATCCATCCATTTATGAAAGCAAGAAGGCATTATGTCCCCTGTATGCTGAAATCCTGTATGGTCCTTTCCAAAGGTTGTTGAACTTACCATTCTTCTCTTTTTCCTCATTTCTTGCATCCCATTTCAACACCACATCATCTAGCTAAAACCTTTCTGCTTTGGTCTTTCGGTCATAAATCTTCTTTATCTTCTCCTGCAACTGAATAACATTCTGTGACACTTCCTCTCTTGTTTGCTGAAGGTGGATCATCTGATTGATCCTTCATTGATTGTCATCATCTTCACTACCAACTTCTTGTAATAATCTCATAACTGGAACTATAAGAGATGTAGGAAAAACATCATCAGTACCATAAACCAGCTCAAAAGGTGACATACCTATGGATTTCTTGCTACTAACTCTGTCTGCCCACAATGTGTTGATGAGCCTTCGATGCAAGTTTATTTTGTTTGCCTCCATCATTTTCTTGATTATATTTATCAGAGATTTGTTCGATGATTCTGCCAGGCCATTGCCTTGTGGATAATACGCTGTTGAATGACCCAACACTATATTATATTTGTCGCAGAAATCCAGCATCTTCCTAGACTTGAACGGTGCTGCATTATCTGTTATAATTTTGTGAGGGCAGCCAAAATGAGATAAAATATTCTACTCTAAAAATTGAATAATTACCATATCAGTTGCCTGCCTTGCTGGGACGGCCTCGATCCATTTAGTAAAGTAAACTGTTCCTGTCAGGATCCATCGATGCTGTGTTGATGACGCGGGATGGAATTCTCCTATGAAATCGAGTCCCCACTGTTGAAAGGGAGCGTTTACTGAAACTAGTTTCAAAGGAAGGGTAAGAAATTTCTTCTTCCCTTGGAAAATTTGACATTCGTGATAACTCATCACTGTTTTATACAAATCTGAAAATAACGTGGGCCAATAATATCTTGCTCTCAACACTTTGTTAGCTATAGTCTTCCAAAACAAATGACCACCACAATCACCTTTATGAAAGTCATGCATTACCTTCTAAGCTTCTTCTTCAACCAAACAATTGAGCAGAAAACCTCCTGGATCTTTCCAATAAAGAGCACTGTTTAAAATACAATATTTAGCAGATTTAAGTTTCAGTGATCTACCTTTTCTTTTAGACATTCCTGGAGGTGGTGAAAGGTGCTGAAGGACATAAACAATATCTGAATACCATGGGGATTGTATAAAAATATCTGAAATTGGAACAAGAAAACCTTCATCTTCATCCTCTGACATTGCTGTTATGAGGTTTATATCCAGGGCACACAGATTTGATTGGGCCATTAATTTTGCCAATCCTTGTCCTTTGATCAACTTCGTGGGTTTGACCTCAAAATTGTACTCCAACATAGCTGCTATCCATTTACCTCTTCGACCTTCGGGATCAATTTGCATCAACACATCCTTCACTACTGCATTAGGAAAATACGCTGTAGTATGTGAATGCAGAATATAGACCCTAAAATCCTTCAGTGCCTTTATAAGAGCCAATGCTTGTTTCTAAATAATATTATACCTCAAAGCAGCATCTCTAATAGTCCTACTGAAAAAGGAAATTGGATTTTCAATCTGATCTCTCTTTTGCATCAAAACATTAACCATAGTATACTTCGATGAAAATGAAAAAATAATAAAATCTTGAGTATAGTCGGGACTAATCAAGACTGGGGCATTGGACAAAGCAAAATTTACCAGATTAAATGACTTGATAGCTTCCTCACTCCATTTGACAGTGCTATCCTTCTTCAACATGTTAGTCATTTCTCTTAAATGTTCAGCCAAATTGGGTATAAATCTGCGCAAGAAGTTCATCTTACCATTGAATGCTTGAATCTCCTTTTTGTTCTGTGGAAGGTGTTGGAGTTCCCATGTTTTGGAAAGTTTGGCAATACCAAAAGATGAGACAACATTAAAGCCACTTTCAGACCTTAGGATATAGCCTTCCTAGGTCCAGAGAGGGATCTCTCTATATAGGCAAAGGTATATGTCTTTGAAGTTCAGTTTTAAGGCTTCTAGGCTAGTTATAGGTGCAAGGTTTGTTTGTTTGGTTGTTGGAAAACTGGAAGGAAAGGTACAATATGAGACAAAGGATGAGAAAAGAGGATTTTAGGCAAAGGTGAGATATTTCAGAGAACACTCGAGACCATTGGGCAATGGGGTCAGGAAAGGGTTTACTTGCTATTCAGTATTCAAGGCTTTCAATTGGGCTAGTCATCTAAAGCATTGGATCTTAAAGATGATAGTGTGGTATGAAATGATGAGGAAAAAAGGTGAATGACAAGGAAACCTCCAAGGTGACCACTTAGGAAATAGATCTAGGGACAGGACATGCCATTAGACACCTGTGATCCACCTCCTAAAAGGTTAACTCTTCAGACAAAGGAAACATTAAATATTTAAACAAAAAGGTGAAGGTTTGAGATCAGCGAAAGGCTTTGAACTTTCATTGCTTCGGAATCCAACTTAAGGCAACTTAGAAAGGTTCAATTGATTGAAAAATACCCTAGTGAGACAGAATCAACATTCTGAACTCCCAGTATCCCAATTCTTTCAATTAAAACCCAACAAGAACATTCCAGAAATGTATTCAATAATCACACCAAATAAAGGCAAAGAATATTAGCTACTAAACCAAAGGAATTAGCTCAACCCAATACTCAAATACCACAATCCAAGCTGCTCAAGGGAGAGTGGAGAAGTCAGGTACCATGTGAGAGGGTATATCCTAAACCGTATTGATGTGTACTGCAGGAACAAAACATAATGAATACAAAGAAAACAGAGACAAAGTGAGAAAACATCACCACGTTTTAAATCAGATCCAAAGAAATAAAGCTAAGTCATATTAAAGATAACACCAAAATGTACAACATTTTCCATTAAACCTTGATATTCAGTCTGAAATCATCTCCTCAGCCTATTGTACAATTATGCACACAGAACTATATCTCAAGAGAAACAACTTACAATCCACGGTTATCCAAACAACAAGCTTTAAAATGTATTTTTATTGAGTTTTATAGATAAAGAGAGGTAGAGGAGGTAGATGAAACACTAAATGAAATATTAAAATAGAAATAAAATAAGAGGGCTCGAGGCCCATTCTGTCTTAATTTCGATGCATTGATTTTCAGTACTCTTTGGATGAAAGAGTGGTCTTTGACAGGCTGACATTAATTTCTGGGTATGTTCTTTGATGTACTTTCAGCTGCAGCACTCTGTAGTAATCTGGTGATAAGAAAAATGTAGATAAATGACTTTGAGGTCTGCCATACTGCATAAAAAATGCTCTGGTAGCATTAGGACTTCTGTCAGGGTGGAAATCTTCTCAAGAACACACAGAACAGAGACAAGAGAATTTGGTTTTATCTCTTGGGAGGAACTTCATTGAAGTGAAACACCATTAATATGGTGGTTTTCTGCGTTAGGGCCTTAGGCTCTAGAAAGAATCATAGTGTCTTCAATCCGCACATTTTCCTTTTAACACTAGGTCGAGGTTAAAATCTTCAATTACGTGCATTAAACTCTATTTATCCATCGATACTCTTTGCCCCTCAAGGAAGCCATCCATCCGTATCAGACTGTAGCTTGGCTCCCCATGACCTCGATAGCAACATTCCATACTTAGGTGGCACATCTGCCACCACAAGATCCATAACCATAGATTTTGTTGGAATCTGGGTTAGGTTCACACACATGTCTTTGATTAGGCCAAGGCACTTTACTCTGCTAGAGTCAAATGAATATAAATATTTATAAGGATGGGTTATCTCTAGGCCTAACCTCTCCATAACTACCTTAGGCATTAGGTTTTGTGATGCCCCAGAGTCGTGCATTGCGTTGTGAAGGATCTTGTCCTGGATATTGAGGCTGATATAAAAAGGAGGTACTACCCCTTCCTGAAACTTCCCTTCTACCCTTGGACCAAATAGAAGCGCTGGTTGATCATCACTTAGATTGACAGTGTCACTATTTTCACCTAGATTTAAAGCTTTTAAAATTTGGCCCTTATATACATCCTGAGTGGCCAGCTCAGAGAGTGGGACAGAGACTTTAATTTTAGCAATCTCACTCTCCAAATTGAAGGGATATTGACTCTTTCTAAGACTCAACTCTGTCTTGTTAGTCACTACGGCGGCGTAACCGCCGTGCCGATTCTCACCAAGGTACAATGCTTCGCAAATCGTTTTATCGTGGCACCTGACAGCTCGTGCATAGTGCTGCCAGTTGGTTGACTTTGCTTCATCGCATTTTGGTCGTTGATTCTCTTTGTTCTTCCCCTTAACTCTCAATTTTTGATTTGCTACTTTCAAAGAGCCACTTTAGAAGTTTGCCCGTGCCTTTTTCTAATGGGTACCCAAGTTTTGGGTTTGGAGGTTATGTCTAAGCCTTTTTTTTTTTTTTGCTTCTAAGTTCATTCTGTTCTCTGACCCGCATGATGGCATTTTCAAATCCGAGCCTATAATCCTCAGATTCTAATATTTCCTCATCCCAATATGAGGGTGAGGACTAACTTTCTTCTGTGGAACAATTGTGGATTGAGTTTTTTATTTTAAACATATTTATTGTGTTTCCCTCGGACTCTTCTATTATCCCCTCATCTTCATCAAGGAAGTTCTCTTGAAATAGGGGTATGACTTGCTGGTCAGAGTGTCTCTGTCTATTTGGAGGGGTGTTTCTTCTAAAGTTCTGGTTCTGGTTATGGTTTTGGTTTCTGTTCTGATTTCCAACTGTAACAACCATCTTTTCCATCATTTGCTGTAGCCTTTCCATGTTTTTGGCTAGACTGTCATACTTGGGATCGGATGTGGAAGTTGATGTGTCATCCCTATATGTTACCCTTTTCTCAGCCCTCATTCTGGATTTCTTCTCAATCAGGTTAGCCTCAACACTCACTGCTCCATTTTTCATGTCTTCCAATGTGTTGTAATCTCTCTCCCTAAGCTGGTAGGCGATGTCAGCATCAAAGCCTTCAGGGTATTTCACGAAAGCCATACCTTGGGGAGGTTTCATATGTGGAGGAAGAGCGTTATAAACTCTCTTAAACCTTGTAGAGTATTCATGGACACTCTCTCCTACGTTTCTTTTAAGATTTTTGTATTCTGCTAAGATTTGGAGAGGGTTGGTCTTGAATTCCCATTTTTTTATGAAGGACTGTTATAAAGATGGAAGACTAGGGATACTATTAGGAGGTAGGCCTTTAAACCACTTCTTCACATCACCTCCTAAACTCTGGGCAAATATTCTCATCTTGACTGTCTCATCATCTATCTCCATATAGTCAAAGGAATCTTCCATCCTATCTACATGGTGCTGAGCCGTGGTAGACTCTTTTGCAGTGAAATGTGGGATTTTTGATTGATAATTATTGGGTAAAGGCACTAGAGGCTGGGGTAGCACCAGAGGTGCATACTAGGCTGCCATAATGATGTTCTGAGGAGGTAAAGGATTGGCTTGAGCAACAAGTAAGTGGATGACAGGAATACTAGGACTAGCAACACTCTGTTGAGTTGATTTAGGATGATAGAGCCCCAAGTTTTGAATGAAATGAATGTCAGGAGGAGTAGATGGGGGAGTTTCTCTATTCCTAATGTGTTGACCGCTGTGAGATGGTGAACCAGGGAGCTCAAGGTCGGACTGGTCTAGAACACTGAATGACCTATTTCTAGGTAAACGGCTTGGTAAGTCTAGGTCAAAAAGAGGGTCTGATAGAGTTGTAAAGTCTTCTAGTGAAGGGTTAGCTCTATGGATATGTCTGGAAATAGTCGGTCTTGTAGGTGTAGGAGATTTCCATAGAATTCTCTAAGGGTTATCAACTATTTCAGGTGGGTTTGGGTTAGGATGAGCTCTTGTGTGAATGGTTCTTGAAGCCAGAATGCTGTCTTCAAACAGAACAACTTAATCCTACCTGTTACTTCTAATATGGCTGATGTTGTTATGGACTCTGGTCTCCCAGTGGAGTCCTATGTAAACCAAGATAATCAGCAGGCCTACTAATCACCAGTGGGGTCTTTAATCATTAAGGAACTATGGAGTTGCCAGGTGGAAGTTTTAAAATGTTTCAAGGAGGTATACTATCCACCACAGTGATTAACCACCAAACTAAGGCTACTATGGTCTTCTTTGAGTCTGTGAAGTTTTTAAAGGTGTGTTTACTCAAATTTCCCCAGCGGAGTCGCCATGATGTTGGAGTTCCCATGTTTTGGAAAGTTTGGCAATACTAAAAGATGAGACAACATCAGAACCACTTTTAGACCTTAGGATCTAGCCCTCCTAGGTCCATAGAGGGAGCTCTCTATATAGGCAAAGGTATATGTCTTTGAAGTTCAGTTTTAAGGTCTTTAGGCTAGTTATAGGCACAAGGTTTGTTTGTTTTGTTTGTTTGTTTGGTTGTTGGGAAACTAGAAGGAAAGGTCCAATACAAGACAAAGGATGAGCAAAGAGGATTTTAGGAAAAGGCGATATATTTCAGAGAACACTTGAGACCATTGGGCAATGGAGTTAGGAAAGGGTTTACTTGCTATTCAGTATTCAAGGCTTTTAATTGGGCTAGTCATCTAAAGCATTGGATCTTAAAGATGATAGTGTGGTATGAAATGATGAGGAAAAAAGGTGAATGACAAGGAAACCTCCAAGGTGACCACTTAGGAAACATATCTAGGGATAGGACATGCCATTAGACACCTGTGATCCACCTCCTAAAAGGTTAACTCTTTAGACAAAGGAAACATTAAAGATTTAAACACAAAGGGGAAGGCCTGAGATCAGGGAAAGGCTTTGAACTTTCAATGCTTTGGCATCCAACTTAAGGGAACTCAGAAAGGTTCAATTGATTGAAAAAGACCCTAGTGAGACAGAATCAACATTATGAACTCCCAGTATCCCAATTCTTTCAATTAAAACCCAACAAGAACATCTAAGAATAGATTCACTAATTCATACATCAGCTAGCAGTAAATATTAGCTACTACACTGGTTAAATTAACTTGAATCAATACTCGGATAACACAATCAGAAGAAAAAATCGAAGGTAGGGAGAGTAGAAGCTTAGGGTACCATGCGAGGGTATATCCTAAACTATATTTTTGATGCGTACCACAGGAACGAAACATAATTAATTACAGAAGGAAAACAGAGACAAAGTGAGAAAACATCACCGCTGCTTTAAATCAGGATCCAAAGAAATGGGCTTGTCATATTAAAGAGAAACACCAGTAATGTAAAACATTGTCCAAAAACTTGATATTTAGTCTGAAAACATCTCCTCAGCCTATCTTACAAATTTACACAGAGAACTATATCTCAAGAGAAACAACTTACAATTCACAGATATCCGATCAACAACAACAACAATGTTTTCTCATGAGTTTTATATCTGAAAGAGAGGTAGAGGAGGTAGATGAAACACTAAATGAAACATTAAAACAGAGTAGAAGAAGAGGGACGAGGCCCATTCTGTCTTAATATCTATGCATTGATTTTTGGTACTCTTTGGGTGAAAGAGTGGTCTTCGACAGGCTGAAATTTACTCCAGGTATGTTCTTGATGTACTTTGGTTGCAGTACCCTATTTTACTCTGGTGAATAAACAAAAAGGCACATAAATGACTTTGAGGTCTGCCATACTGCATAAAAAATGCTCTGGTAGCATTAGGACCATTATGTTAGGGTGGAAATCTTCTAAGGAACACGATGTAGAATAGAGTAAATATGGGTACTGTGTCCTTTCTCAGGAGGAAACTTCTGCTGATGTGAAACACTATCAATATGGTTTTCTGTGTGTTAGGCCTCTTTAGGCCTTCTGTGTTAATCATAAGGTCTCCAATCTGGTACATTTTCCTTTTAAACACTGGGTCAGTGCTTAAAATCTTCAATTACAGGCATTAAACTCTTTGATTATCCACTGATACTCTTTGCTGCTTCGTGACTGTCTCTGTCTGTGAAGTTTAAGATTTAATGATGTTGGAAAGGTTTTACAGAGTTAAAATCTATTCTTTAATGAAAAATTATGCTCTAGGCACCTTCCCAGGCGTTTCTTTGTAATATCAGGCTCTGAAAATGGTCTTTTTGCATTCTGTGTCACTATAACAGTGACTGTGAACAATGGCGGTTTCCACTACCTGTACCCTGAAAAAACACACAAATATGTTAAGAAATCCATGCACGGGGGAGGACGGATGTAATGGAAGGTTGTGAGGATGACAACGCAACATGGATGAAAATGGTGGATTCAGTGAAAGATGCCTGCAACATGTTGTGAAACGGTGGAAAATGCAGCTGATGGAGGTTTGGTGTAGGAATGACCATGGACCGTTCGATCAGATCCAGAGGTGATAATCAACGGTGAATATTGAATAATGGGATGGTTTATGAAGTCGGGCAGAATGTAACAAACTTTAATGTAAAACCTTAAAGTTTTAAGGTTAGCGGAATGATATAATGTTTAATGAAAAACATAAGGTTGGGTCCTTCGAATCGAAATACAAAGGAAATGCATGTAAACATATGAAATGGGTTTAATATGGTGGGACCTGGTCATGGGCAAAGGGAAATTTGATCAGGACCGTCAGATCTCAGGAGGAGATTGACAGTTGTGATGATTCGATGCAATGCTGGGGTCACACGGTGAATCAAATGTGAATGGAGCGTGAGATGCAATGAGGGTCGTTGATCTATACAGATCAATGGTCGAGATATGTTAATGAACATTCGAAGGCGGGAAGTGGGGAAGTGGTTTTGGGATACAAAAACGCTATTTTCGTGCGGTGAAAAGGTAGGAAGGCAGCTTTCGCTTTTTGAAAGCGATATGGATCTCTAGCTGACACGTGGCTTCAGAAAACCACCCATATCGCGTAATTTCTGACTGTTAAACGCCGGACACAAAAACTGCGTGATATTGTTGAGGGCCATTGGATTTGGGCCCGTGAGATCCAATGGTGATGGAGGAGCGCGATACGAGGAAAGTGCGTGGACAAAAAAGCGGGGGCCAACAGACGGCGGTTTAGTTGTGGACCGTCCGATTGGTGTGATGGATGACTAAGATCTGGAGAGAGAACACAGAAGGAGGATATGGTAGTGGGCAGGAGGAATATAGGCTGTTGGATCCAAAGGATTGGATGGTGGAGTTCCAATTGGAGGGAGAGCGATGGAGGGCAGAACTCTGATGGACGATGGTTGTGATTGGCTCTGGACCGTTAGATCTACGGGGGATCGACGGCTATGATTGGATCAGAGAGTGACCAATCGGGGAAGCGGGGCGGAGCAAGAAGGAATCTAGGCCATAGGATCAGAATGGGTGGACGGCTCAGATTGAATTGGGGATTGGCCAATCGGGGCATCAGAAGGGCGACATAATAAAAAGTTCCGATTGGCGACGAAGGCAGTGTTGCGATGGCTGTCGGATTGAACTGTGAATCGACGGTGGAGATGGACATCGGAAGGTTATAGCGGAGTGTGATTGGGGCGCGATGGAATGGGCGTGGGCCGTTATATCTTTCCAGATCAACGGCGGAGATCATTTCAAAAGGCCGACAGACTTAACACTCTCGCATCGGAGATTTTCTGTTTTACAAGGGAAAAGCACTCCGCTCCAACTCTCCGATGCGATTAGTGCCCTATGACCTTGCACTTGGTCTTAGCGCTTGGGCGTATGGAGGGGAAGTGGTTAGGGGCTAGCCGAAAGGGGCTTAGCCTGTCATATGGTAAAATATGTGTTTTTTAGCCAAAAAACAGAGTTTTTAAGGCTGAACAGAGGTTTCGGCAGGGGAATAAAGGGGTTTCAAAACTAGCTGAAGGGATTTCACTTGGTTTAAAAAGATGAAAAAGATGGTTTGGGAGACTTAGGAGGGATTTTTGGGGTTAAAGGGAAACTTTGAAAAGGGGATAAAAGGGTTAAAATGGGGAAATTTGTAGAGATACAAGGGGCAGATGAAGGCCTTTCTGAGCATAATTTTTTCACAGGAAGTGAGGCTTTTTGGATGGAAAAGAAGTGAAGATATTTTCAAAGGCAAAGGACACACAAAGGTTTCAAGGATGAGAGATTTTCATAGGAAATGTATCTCTTGAAGGATCAAAAAACAATTTAGCCACCTGTTTGCTTGCCAAAAAATTCATAGGTGTCTAATGGAAGGTCTATGTGCTGAATTTCCTCCACGCTAGATGGATCGATACGGATACCATCTTTAGAAATGATATGCCCTAGAAACTTGCCTTCATCCATGGAAAAAATTCTCTTCTTGGGATTGAGATAAATCCCAAACTTTCTGCATCGCTGAAACACAACCCTCAGATGGTGCAAATGCTCATCATCAGAACCAGAAAATATTGTCAGATCATCCAAATAAACAACAAGAAAAACATCTTTTTCATTGGCAAAAGAAATGTCCATTGCTCGCTGGAAAGTAGCTCTAGCGTTCTTTAGTGCGAATGGCATTTTGGCATACTGGAAGGTTCCCCAGGGTGTTGTAAAGGCAATTTTGTCTTGGTCTTTCTCATGCACCAAGATCTGATTGTAGCTTGAGTAGCCATCAAGTAGTGACATCCTAGATGCTCCAACTAATCTCTATAGAATATGGTCCATCTTCGGAAGTTGATAATTATCCTTTAAGGATGCTTTATTCAAATTCCGAAAATCTATTCACAATCTTATCTCTCCTGTCTTCTTACGTACCGGGACCAAATTTGAAATCCAATCAGAAAATCTAATGGGGAATATGATACCAGCTTTGTATAATATGTTTAGCCATTTTTTGATGGATGGCAGCAGCTTCGGATTGATTCTTCTCAGCTTCTGTCTAAATGGCTTCTGATCCAGCTTGATGGGAATAGTATGCTGAATTATGTTTTTTTCATATACCTTCAAATCTGAATAATCCCATGCAAACACATCAGAAAATTCATAAAGAAATTTAACATACTTTTCCTTTACCTCAGGGGAAAATGCCTTTGACAACTTCACAAACTTGGGATTTTCAGTTGTTCCAATATTCACATCTTCGAATCATTTCTCAGTAGGCACCAAAATTTGTTTCTTGGCAACATCATTCTGATAAAAAATCTCCTCTAAAGGTATGAGACCTCTAGGAATTTCATTATCTTTCAGCTGTAATATGTCCATCTGATTTGTTTCAATTTCTTGATCATAAATCCCATACTCACCTTCTATGGGAGTATCTTTGAATTTTCCATCACTCTGCAAAAAAGCATTGATCTCATTGTCATCCCAAAACACTTGCCAATACCTTAAATTGTTAGGAACAACAGGCCTATGTTTGACATAAATATCAAACTTGTTGCTGGAGTTCATTGGAATTTTCAAGTTGCTTGCTATAGTGGCAAGAGAATCAGCAATAATGTTCTGCATTCTGGGTACTACTGTCAAAGTGTAATCATGAAATGTCTTCAAGATATCCAGGACTGAGTTTCTGTAAGCCCTCAATCGTGGATTCTTTGCTTGGTACTCTCCTTTAACCTGTTTGATTATCAGCTCTGAATCTCCATATACAGAAATCCTCTTTGCATTTAACTTCTTCAAAATTTTCAGACCTGCAATCAAAGCTTCATACTCCACTTCATTGTTAGAGCAGTCAAAAGCCAACTTATAAGCACATACTCTAACATTGCTGGGAACTTTTTCAGGCTAGAAAACAGGGCTCCGAATCCATATTCCAATACCAGCTCTGTTCTTACCAACATCTCCATCAAAGTTTGTGCTCCAAAGGCCTTCTTCTTCTTCTTGTAGATGCTGAAATTTTTCATATTTTTCCACTTTATCTTGACTGATTTATGCATCTTTCTGCTGTCCACTGTCCTTTTGTTTCTGGCAGGCAGGAGGCTTGGAAGTGCTTTTTTCTTTATCTTTTTCCTGTTTAAGAACTTCTCTGAAATTCTTTGAAATTTCAGGTATTTCATCTACTTGTACCAACTGAAAATTTTCATCATTAAAACCACCATCTGAATATAATACAAAGGATTCTAAATCTATGTGAACTGCAATGATGGGATGATTTACTGGCTTCTCTTTGCTAGTGATCATATATTTCATTTTCTTCTCCCTATATAGTTTTCTCAACTGACCAAACACGGGGATAGTGGCATAATAGAAGTCAAGCTACATGGTTCCTTTAAGTTTTGCACCCCAAGATCTTAATAGAAGCATTCCAAACCATGGTGGGACATCGGCAACAACTACATCCATCAAGAAATTCTTGGCTGGGATTTGATCTAAAGAAACTACCAAATCTTTAATAAGACCAATACAATGGACCCTACCTGAGTCAAAAGAATACAAGTCATGATATTTACGGGTGATATCAAGTCCTAACTTCTCCATGATGGCCTTGGGCATCAAATTATGTGAGGCTCCGGAGTCCAACATAGCATTATGCAAGATGAACTCATGTAATCTAAGACTCAGGTAAAAGGGAGGGATTTCACTTTCTTCAGATTTATCTTCCGTGGTTGGACCAAAGTTGAGTTCAAGATAATCATCTTCAACATTCACCATATCTGATACAGAGTCTATTTGCAAAATTCTAGACACCTGACTTTTATAAGTGCTATTTTTCACCAACTCAGTCAAGGGCATAGACACTTTTAGCTTAGAAATTTCATTTTCTAAGTTAAAGGAAGGGAATTTTTCTACCTATTTATCTGGAGGATATTTCTTCTCTGCTTGCTCCTTTGCTGTGCTCTGCTGGTTCTTTTCAACCGCTATATTGATCGCTGAAGGTGTTTTGCTGGAGGAAGGGTTGTCCGGCTCTTTCCCTTTCTTCTGAGAATCATTCTTCATTTGGAGCTCTTTTCTCCTCTGAATGGGACTGATCGGAACATCTCTATTCCTCAAAGAATACTGCTTTTGTTGAGCCGATAAAGTGTTCATGTACCCTCTTTGATAATCATTGGACTCTTCTTCTAACCTTGCATCATTAGCTAAAATGAAATTTTCGTCCTTTTGAATGTCTGCAGTCGCTGTGTATTCTTCATCTTCAGTGAGAAAAATTGGCGAGCCATTTGTAGTGAGGAAATGATTGGCTTCAATCAGAGGATCATCATCATCTGTGTCTGTTCCTTGAACACAATTCTGCTCCAATGGATTTTTGATCTGCTGTTGTGGTGCCGCTTGGTCCTATGTTCTCTGTTCTCCTTGCTTAATTCTGAATTGCAGCTACTGTCCTCTGAAATTCAGATTCCTTATTTGAGGTCCAGGTCTATCTGAAATGGTCAATCGATCAACCATCTTTTCAACTATTCGGATCAAAGTGTCCATTTTTTTGTCTAAAGGAGAGGCTTCTTCTTTCACCATGACTCTTTTTTCAGCTCTAGTCTGTGCCCTCTTGGCTAGAAAATTAGCTTCTATGCTTACAGCTATCTTCTGTATGTATTCAAGTGTGGTGGGATCTCTTTCTCGCAGTTGATATGCCATATCAACATCGAAACCATCTGGAAATTTAAGCAATGCTAACTCGAAAGGAGGTTTTAGTTTAGCTGGAATAGCATTGTATACAACATTGAATCTTAGACAATAATCCTGTACAGTTTCACCCACATTTCTCTTAATATTCTCATATTCAAACAAAATTGGAGTGGGTTTTTCTTTACCTCCCACCGGTCTAAAAAATGTGTGTGTAACTCCTGTAAAGTGCGAATAGAGCCTGTTGGTAAGGCTCTTAACCACTTTCTAACTTCACCTCCAAAGCTTTAGACAAACAACCTTGTAGTTACATTCTCTGCCTCTACCTCATGAAGATACAAAAAGTCATTCATCTTATCAACATGCTGCTGGGCTATAATGATCTGAGTGGCATCAAAGATAGGAATTTTAATTTGGTAATCAGCAGGCATATCATTCAGAACCTGAGGTAAAACCAGGGGTGCATACTGGGCAGCCATGACTCTAGGTGGATTTACAACAGTGTTTGTAGTACAAGGATTCAAGGGAGGTGTTGATGGGGGAGATGAAAGCTGAGAATTGACTGATGGGAATGCTGATGAATTAGGAGGAGGAAATGCTGTTCCTGATGACTCTGAAGGCTCAGGGATATTAGTTACAGTGATAGATGACTGAGGGTAATTCAAAATATAATCATCAATTGATGTATTTTCTCTTTGAACTTCAATATCTACAAGAAATTCTGGATCTAAAACTGTGTCATCAAGTGTAGTTTTAGACTTATTTCTAAACAAAGAAAGCTAAAAAATCTCATCAAAAGAAAGATCTTCTACAAAAAACCACTCACTGGGCCAGGTATGGGATCTGAAAATAGGTTGAGGACTTAGTGATCCTTCTTGTCTTCTGACAATTCTTGGGATAAGATTAGGATTTTAAAATATAGGGGAAGGATTATGATCTGGATTAGCCCTTGTGTATCTTCTTGAAGCCAGTGTGTTTAAATTTCTACTATACAATATTTATTTCATCCTGGCAGGCTCTGAACATCATCTTCCAGAATCCAGGAAATTACAAGGAAAAATATTACTGGGGCAATCTGTATTTATACTTTGATACCAAAAATATATTATGACTTTGGAACATTTGGAATAAATGCTTGTAATTGTATTCCTTTCCCGAAGTGCTTTAACAATGTTCGCCTTGCAATAATATTCAAAGCTCTCAAGCTAATCTTTAACGTTTAATGTGATATAGAGGAACACATTAAAAATACCGAGCAACCTTACTCTAGTCGTAATATAAAATTTTTATAACAATGGCGTGATTCCTTTAAAAAAAAACACCAAACTTCGAACTTATAACATAAAGCCATTTAACGCGACAAACATTTCATTCAACGGGCCCCCACTATTTCACCTTTTTATAAATCAAATAAACATTTAAATAACGTAAAACCACTGAATCATACCTCGAGTTATTGCTCGTGCACTTAAATACGTAATTTCCGTCAGATCTAAGACTCTCCAGATCGGACGATCCTCATCAATTTCGCGTTTTTTCAAAGGCTGAAGTTTAACACATGAAAATTGCGTGATATGGGTGGTATTTGGGTGATGACATGCCCAAATATTACTAGATCGCGTTTTTTTGGCATGGTTTTTCTCTGGGCCAAAAGCAGCGTGACAAAGGCAATTTTGGTTTCTGAAACCTGTTGGTGGTAAATGAACTGTGCTTTAACTGTGGTTTGGAACTTTGGTTTGGTGCTTAACTCCTCGCGTTAACTTCAATGGCTGGGTCCCACTTAATATTACTTCTCTGGTAAAGAATAAAGCTCTTTACTTTCAATAACAGAGATTTTCTAAAGGCTTGTCACGTTCAATGTAACCAAGGTTTAACCTTAGACAAAAGTTTCAATTTTCTTCTTTCGCATAGGGCCTGACTATGATTTGTTCTTCTACTTGGCCTCTGCTCAACCTCCTTCAAAATAGAATAAACACATTCAATTTGAGTGCTGAGAACATAAGCTCGAAGACAGTTAGATCACACTTCCCCAGTGGAGTCACCAGAAATGTTATCACCTGATCTGGAACTTAGGCTGAAAAAGGGAAATCAGGGTAACATCTAAACCACTCTTAGCCTTGTAGCTAGCCCTACAAGGACAGGAGAGGGCTCTCTCCATGAAAGATATTCAACAAAGTACAATTATGAACTGATTTTAGGCTAGGTATAAGAATGGAAAACTGTTTAAATGAAATGAATGAATATTTTAGGGATGTATGGGACAAAAGGGACAGTTTTGAAACTGGGGAATTAAATCAGGATACAGGGTATTTCATGGGGCAAGGAAGGCAGGAAATTTTAGCATTTAAATTTTAAATAATGATGAGATGGTAAGACTGGTGAGGAGCTGAAAAGGGCATAGGAGATGGATCCTTTTCAAACAGAAGAAAAACACAGAGTATTGAATGATTTCCCAAGGCAGAGCATTAAAATGGATTCTACCTTTCTATCTTGAAAGCATTCAAATATAATGTTTATGAATGCATGGTACACATAACAATTTACATATGAACACAAAAGAGAGAACAAATGCTAAATTTCATACCACATGGATCCCACAAATCAAAGCTGCATCTCTTATTAATTCCTTGTCCAAAATTGTTACAATGGAGCACAGAGCGTTCTCCTTGATTTTCCACACTATTCCTCTACTTTTGAGTTACTGACCGCTTTACAAATGATTTACAATTACATTAAATAGACTGAAATGTGGGAACATAGATCCACAGAAAAAGGGAATTGTTTTACTAACTCAGAATTGAAACCCAAAGATAGGAAAAAGAGCCAACAATCTACCTAAAGAAGGAACAAAATTACATTTGACCAGTTTGGCAGATTCACAGTTATGCTGTTGAAAGAAAAATAGGCAATTTGAGGAGTAGATCCCTATTTTTTCTGTTGCTGTAGAAATATCTATTTTATATTAGCTCTCGGCCTTTGACTGTCACTTTTCTTTCCATTATTACTCTCTTGAAGACAAATCCACCTTTGAAGAAAACACCTTTAAAATGAATTAAAATGAAATTATGCCTTTAGTGAAGGAAATACTCCTTTTAAGTGAATAGGAGCCAAAGGAAAGGAGGTGGGGTCCATATGGTAATCACAATTGGAATATTTTGGAGGGGAAATATAGTGGATAACTGCGATTTAAAAATATCCATGCGATGGTATAATCACAATCTGGGTCGGAGAGGGAAAGGGAGTATATGTATTGGGACGAGGCAAAACCTCCGATGTGATTGGCATAGGTTCGATAGGGAAATACAATAAAACATCAGAAGAATCCCTTTAAAACATGCGAGAAATGGTTTTCCGCTTTTTACAAAGGGAAAGGACCAAATTCCACTTGAAAGGGGGAAGGGATCAAGGTGGGACTAGGAGATATAATCACAATCGGAATCGGGCTTGGGAGCGGGGCCAAGTGTATTACACCGCAGGATTTTCCTGATGCGATTGGGAATAGGCAATGAGGGGGAAGGCCTTTGGTAAAACAAAATAAAATAAGATTTGATTTTTACAAAGGGAAGGGTCATATTATTATGAATGAGGTGGAAGTATTATGTGGTGGGACCGAAGGTCCATCGACATCGGGAGATTGGAGAAGAGCAGGGCAAAGTGTAATATGAAAACGCCGATTGTGATGATCCGATCGCATATGGGCCGTCCGATTGAAGGGAGTGATCGATGACGGAACTATAATCGGGAGTATGCCATCGAGAGGGACTCAATCAGAGGGGATGATTTTGAAAGCGCCGATTGCATACGGGCCGTCTGATCGTTGATCGGATTGACGATCAGGATGACTTCGAGCAGGGTTCAATCGGAAGAGACTTAATACAGTCGCATCGGAGTTTTGCCATGGGCCAATCAGGGTGCGCATAAATATGGTGTGATTGCGATGGAAAGGGAAGCGAGTTTGGGTCGGCAGGGTTTTACAACGTAAAACTTTAAACTTTGTTATAAATTTTAAAGGGTCATGCGGGTGAAGTGGTTTAATTATTTCAATTTCGACGGGAGGGGATTTATCATATAAAACTTTAACTTTATTATAAAGTTAAAAGGTATGGAGGGGAAGTGGTTAATAAATCACATATGTATTTTTAGAGATTTTAATAATGCGATTTTCCATCGGATGGGGAAAAAGGGATTTTATAAAAGAAAATATTAAACTTTAATAATATAAAGTTTAGGAAGAAATGGGAAAAGGGTTGGTTTAGGGTATAGAGGATGTTTTTCACTTAGGCATAAATTTCAATCGAGGAGTCAGTTTTGAGAGTGTAGTATACCGCTGGAAATCTCTTTCCGGGCTCTTTATGATGAACATACTTAGAACATGATTTTACACTGAACATGCTGTGGAAAACGTCTCTGAAAAGTAGGGTGATGACTTTGTGGAGATGGCAGCTTCTTGAAATGTGACTTATTACATATGCTGACATAAAATTACATAATAAATGATAATAAATGCAAAGTATCATGTTTTCACCTCAAAAAAAAGGTTTTGAGGTGAAAATTACATCAAGCTGAATAAAAAATTTCTTCGATCTTCCCAGGTGTTGTGACCTTGAGTTTATTGACTTCCTCATGACCTTGCTGATATTTATTGACACTTGACTCATTAATTTGACCATGGTGAAATCCTATAACCTAATGAGACCCATCCTATGACCCATTAACATGACTCACAAAGTGAAAGTAACTCATGACTAAAGACCATAGAGAGAAGAATCAACAAGTTTCTCATGAGGGAAAAATGACGAAAAATCACTACCATCAATGAATCCATGACCTAATGGAATGGTGAAATTTATTGGTATGGGACTCCTAATATGCAAATGCAAAAGAGAAATTTTGATCACTGATGGAAGTATTACTAGACTGACACTAGCAGAAGGAAAACCTCTATCAATTATCTTCTGGACATCTATACTCAGAAAATAAGGAACAAAATTCAATTATTCAGAGTTTGCAGAGTTGTTTGTACATCCATTGACCACCATTTTGACAAAAACAGAGCAGCTTAGAATCAGTGAGGAAATGAAAAGAACATTGCAGCTATCAGAGAAAATCAAAGTAGGTGATTGGTATTTGTATGAGAAATTCACTGAAATCAGAGTTTTTGGTTCTAACTTGTTGCCCTACAAGTTACCTAAGCATCCATCTATGAGGATCTTTGCCTTAGAGTACATTAGGTAGATCCTGAATTTAGATTCAATTAATTTTATGACAGCCAAGAAAAAGACCCAATTTAAACTCAAAAATCAAATTGGGCCTTTCATATGTAATCAAAGAGATGCAGAAAAGGAAGCAACAAGTTAATTACTGGAATACAAATTAGAAGAAATCTTCCCATGGAATTACGATCCACAAAGGATTTTAAGTAAACTAAGGGTAAAATGTAAATTGACACCCTTTATCCATGAGTCAAAGCCAGAAATAGAGATGTTTGCTAATCAAATTGAGTGGGTTGAAAATAATTTAATAGAGACAGTAAACCAAAGGAATACTAGTCACCCTTTGGATGCTGCCAAATAGCCAGAGACCTCCACTAAGAGAATCAGAGAAGAAGGAGCTTATACTGCAGAGGCTACAATAGAGGCAAAGTTTAAAATCATTTACAATGAGAGGCCAAAACTAGATACAACAGCTAAATGCAAAGTAACAATAGATGTTGAAGACACACAGACCTTGAATACCAACACTGCACAGATAGATACTAATGTAGCCACTGTAATCATCAGTGAGCCAAATCAGAATCAAGAACAATTGAATAATGAAGATGCACAGATAATGGAAAGGCAACAAATTATGGAGGCTTCTTCCTCACATTCAACTGAGGAGAAGGATTTAGATATTAAGGAAAAATACAAGAAAATCAAATTGAAGAATGAGGAAATAAAAAATAAAATATATTCTCAGTTTTTGAAGCAAAAGCCAGGTAACCAAAACAAATTTCTATAATAATTTGATTATTCAACTCAAAAATTGATTATGTCAATTTTATAGCCCACTGTACCAGTTCCAAAGACAGTGGCTGACTATAAAAAAGTTGATATGGAAGTAGCCACAGATAAAATCCATGAGTTGGATCAGATTGAATTTCAGAGGAAAACATCAGAGATGCTCCATTCCACAATGACCACAAAAGCAATGAGGGCTCATAGACTTCAAAATACCATTTCTAATATGCAGGAGCAAATGAAGATGGATAAAGCTTCATTATATGCAAAGGATCTATGGATAAAGGCCTTAGAAGATTTAGTATTGCAGGTAGGATATGATCCTACAAACATCAAAGCAGCTGAAGCATTGGTTAAAAAGAAAAATGAGGACATAGATGCCTTGAGGAAATAGCTCAAGCTTCCTCAAGGAGAGCATCCTAAAAAAAAGGAAGTTTTGCAGGATCAAAAGGAGAAAGATGAAATGTTGAGCTTGATACTTCAACTCACTACTCAAATTAAGGAGATGGAAGTACAAATGGACCAAGTTGTCCAAGAAAAGGAGATATTTAAGGAACCAGTCATTACCACTATCATTCCAGTCATTACAGTAGAAGTGCCATCAACTTTAGGAGAAAAGTTGGCACCCAAAGAGACACTGGCCACTGCAGTGCCTGTGAATTCTTCAATAACTTCATTAACTGCAACTTCTACAACAGTGTTGCCACCTACAGATGAGAGTAGTCAACTAGTAAAATCAATGGAGGAGATGTCCTTGAAGACCAATGAAATCAATATATTGACCAAGATAATTGAAAAGCTTGAGAAGACAAGCAAATCAGATTAGATAGATGCTAAAATACATGAGAAACATGCTCATAGATTGAGTGAAGAGATAAAGGAGCTCCAGAAAGGATTAACTCTCAAGGATCAAATATCATATATTAAAAATTACCTATGGAATAATGTAATTGAAGCCATTCATGATGTTTGGCCATCAATTCAAGTAATTTTTGAGTAGAGAGAGTTACTGTTGGTAGCTCAGGCACAAATCCAAAAGACACAAGAAGAATTGGTAGATAAACTAGAACAGGTTGTAAGGTTAATAAATTTCCTCAACAGCAAGAATAGATAGCAACTTAAAGAATTGAAAATAAATGACACGACAGCGACAATCCTAGAAATTAGGAAAGTAACCACCAAAAGAAATTTGATGAGGCAGCTTTAGGAGAAATGTGAAGGAATGAATACTTTTGTCACTAGATTCATGGTCAAATTCACCAATTTAAGGAAAAAGGGACTTCCTGATATCATGGTGATCAATGATAAGTTAATGCCTCAGAATGATTATGACAAAAAGATAAGAGAACATGCTAAAGAATAGGTGAACAAGCCAACAGGCCAAGGTATTCCCACAGGAAAAGTATTGCTAAAAAGTTTTGATGATTTGTTTTATTTGTAGTATGAAATCAAACATTTTTTTGTCATCAAACCCACATTTTCTAGGTACACTGAGGCTGATGAGAATTTTAGGGAACTCAAGAATACTAGAATTCCTAAAAATGAGGAGTGGTAGGCATTGACTAATTTGCTATAAAAAATGAAAGGCAAACAAATGAAGAAGAATTTTTTTTTTTGCTGATTTCACAGTCAAAATAGATTTTTATTACAGAAACCAATTTTATTGAAGGTTAAAGAGTATCATAAGTGAAAGAGTATCAGTGAGAAAGAATATCAGCGAGGACACATAAGCAGCCAACTGCTTCTTATCTTAAAACAATTTCTATTTATCTTGAATAAAATAGGACAACTTGCTAATTTGTTGAGCAAGCTGTCACTATTATTGTTGTAAGATATTTAATTTTCCTAAGTTAACTCCTATAAGTCATCTAGGATATTTTTTAAGACATTTTATATAAATACTTAACTCTTTGAAGTATTTTGGGTGGAATAAAATTGCTGTAGATTACTATATATATTTTGTTGACTTGAAGGCTTTGGATTTCGAATTTGAGTAGCAGATTGGATCACCTTTTTAGAACCATACTTCAGGATCCCTGTGATAAGCTATCTGGAGTGAAGTACTCTCTTTAAAATTGTCATTTTTATCTTCTTTTGTTTCATGCATACATTTGTGTTTTAATTCTAAATCTGAATGTATAACTAGGAGTATTACTACATGACATGTTAATAGCACCCTGTTTTTAACTAGTTATCATTTCTTTGTTTTCTTCTGATTTCCGGCGTAGGGAACCTTTAATTTCTCCCTCTCTCTTTTGACCTTTATCTTCTACTTTCCTTTTCCGTATTTTAGGATTCTTAAGTGCCCTGTATCCGGATCATAACATCTCAAAAACCAATTTTCCATGATCTCCAAGGATTATCTACCTTGCCTTGCAGACATTTGACCTTTTAGGCCTTGATCCTAGTTCTGTTAGCTTGAATTAGACTCCATAGCCCAATGGACAAGTAGATTTCCCTCTATCTACCCTCCAAGTGAAATTTTCCCACCAAATCCAACAAAACCAAACCAAATTGCACTTTAATAACTAGCCTAATATTCAAAACTAAAAAAAAGTTAAACTTTAAAGAGAGAGCCCTCTCTTAACTCTAGGAAGGCTAGATCCTAGAGTTTGAAGTAGGTTTGTGGTTACCTCTAGTATTATTTGAATAAAAACCAAAATACCACAACTTAAGAATTTAATGGAATGATAACAGGGGCCACTGTCAATGTCCACACTGATATTTGCCTCATTGGCATCTTCTTCATTTACATTTGCACTAGTATCTTGGCTTTCTGACCTATTTCCTTATTCACTGCCTTCTTATGCACTGTTGTTTGCCTCATTGATATTAGCCTCATTTTCCTCATCTTCACTACTGTGTGCTTCACCATTATCTCCCTTACTGGCATCTTTGCCACTTTCTTCATTTGTATCCTCACTGTCCTCAGGGCTCTTTGTTCCACTGCCATCATCATTACCATTATCATTTCTACTTCTTTATGCTTCATCTTCCTCATCTTAACTGATATCTACCTCTTCATTGCTTGACTGATCATTGCTTGATTTCTTATGGCCCTTTCCCTCATTTATTATTTGATTACTCATGCCTTTGAAACCCTATCACTTGACGTGAAACTGATATGAAGGAGGATAATGGAATGGAAGTTTTCTTATGAATGAGATGAATGAGTGAGGGTGTAAATATGTGAGAATAAGGGATAATCTGACCACTTAAGGATAACCCTCTGTTGACATGTTTATACTTTGTTTTTCCAACCCTAGGATTGATTTGCAATGAGGTGGAGGGAAGGTAAATGAGATGACATTTTTTAGGCTAATGAAGGCATGGGTAACTGAGGGGATTGAGTGCTTATGAATGAGATAGGTCTATGGATAGCTTGGGTGAACGAAAAACCTCCAAACAGTGTGATCCCATTTTTTATCACTGATATTCTTAGTATGCAGATGGAGAAATGTTTTGAACAATGATGTTTAAGCATAAAATATAGGGTTTTCTCCTTAGGGTTTTCTTCCATTAACTGATTGAAAAAATTCTTGGAAATGGGTTGATGTGATGGTACTCAACCTTCAACATGCCTGGAGGACCTTCAACAAGAGTTTGGGAGTGAATTGAGTGCTTTTAGGCTAAGGAGGCCTGCCACAAATGCTACTGCTGAGGTAAATGATGAGTTCTGCTCGCAAAGGCACAAGTCACTGTGTTAAAGTGACACCCGCCAAGGCTCGGCCGAGGCCTGTCGTGTGAATTCTGCAAGCATGCACGTCTTAGTTCAGTATTACTAACGCATTAATAAAATTCACAGAAAATGATGTATTTATAGCAATTGTGCAAAAATTTTCAAGTTTTCTCTCAAGACTCAAATTTTCTCATCCCTTTGAAACTTTTAATTCTCTGTAAGGCACCAATGATTCTTCTGAAATGTTCAGATGGGCTTGAACTTGTTTTTATTCCTTGAGGTATGAAAAGTTGAGTTTGGAAACTTTTTAGGGTGCTTACCCATATTAGTATCTCCAACATAAGCTCAATCTATCCTGTTCTTTGCAAGTGACCTAAATTGGAGTTTTCCTTTTCTCACTGATACTCTTTATGCCTTTCTTCTGTAGGTTTTCTTTGATGAATTTGATCTTTATTTTGGTCAAGGAGGCATGATATGTTCCCTTTGACACCTCTGTGATGTTTTCACACAACAACAACTTGAATTTCTTGATCATTCCTTTGCTTGCAGCATGAAGTTGAACTTATCTCTTTTCACTATTTAAAGAAAGCACCGTATGGGCTTCCTTAAAATATTTTAAATTTAGCCGATAGCAATGGTTGGAACGGGGTCTCCTAACAAGATACGAAACTGGTCCATTTTGAATATTTTTTATTATATTTAGCCTATCATAGGGGTTTTGGGTTGGGTCAAAGCCCCGAATGCATTGTAACGGGTCAAAGGGTAAACTAGGGGTCTGAAAACCATGGGTTGCGGACCATAGGAAAGTTGAGGCTAGATTGTTATAAACAGAGATGCATTTTGTATTGTAAAGGATAAGAAATGATGAGATATTGATGCGAATTGTGATTTAAGCTATCCATTTGGGTTTTGGGGAATGGACTCCTGTTGGCTGTGTGCGCGGAGATCCAAGTCCAGTTGTGTGTGGACCCTGCTGCTATGTGCACAGGTTGGGAAGGGAATTGTAAGGAAGAATTGATGAACGAATGAATGCGAAAGGTTGTTAGAGAACTGAATTTGTGAGTACTGTTTTGTGAATTATTGATAATTTATATGTTGTGAGTTTCTGTCTTTACACTACGAAAGATCTGTTTATTGTGTTCTTGGATCTAGATATGTTATGTTCTGTTTATGAAAAGATGTGTTAATGTTATAAAAGCATATAAATTTAGATCTAGTGCACATGGATGCGCATAGAGACTTGATTAATGCTGCGAAGAACAAGGTAATCGGGGATTACAAGACCTAGCACAACTCTGCTTGCTTTACCCATCCTTTCTCAGGGTGCGGAAACCTGGTTCCAGCGCCCACCCATACTACTTCGGGTGAGACTTTGACCTGTGAAAGCAGGTCACTGCCAAAAGGGCCAATAGTATAGGGTTTTGTTGGCAAACCTTGCTTAACCGAACCTGGGTCAAGACCCCTCGAGCCAAAAAATGGTTCCATTGCCGGGATCGGAAGAAGTCTGAGAGAGGAATTGGGTAATGAAAAGAGAATACTGGAAGCCTGAAAGAAAAGAGATCGAAGATTGGTTCGAAACACAGATCCAGGAGTTCGCAGTAAAAGAAAACCGCAGTGAAAAAGTAACAGCAGAAAGGTGGAAAAATAGGTACATTCTTACTGAAAGCTACGAAATATTATTTGTAACCTTTGCAATTGAAATCGTGAGTGGTCGTCGTGCTTTCAGGAATTCTGGGTATGTTGAAGGATAGATGAGTCATCAAAGGACCCGCAGTTACTTCGAGTAGTTGATAAAAATGACAATACGCACACTTCCATCCCAACTTCCCTGTGAATAGTTTATCGTATACTCGCATGCACCTGCTATTGATCAGTTTGTATCATACTCTGAGGCTTAACGACGATTCTTCAAAGGATTCCAAGGCAAATTTCTAAGGACGTTACCGTTGCTGATCAAGAAATTACTGTGCAAAAAGAGCATTCTGTGTAGTCATACCGACTGAATGAACTCGGATCTAGATGGCAGCGCGACACACAATGGTAAATACTATCAGAGAAACCTTGACGGAGGGAGATCCACCTACAATCCATTATAGGAACCAGCTGCGCAAGATCCCCCAGCTACATCGCCACCTAGGACGCGCAAAGGTAAGAATTCGCCTATACCGCCACCCTCCCTAAACAGTGACATGGCTGTGCATTTGAAACTACCTACCTTTAAGGAGGTAGGAGATGAGGATATGGACCGATTTTGGTTTTTTGCAGACTCTATATGGACTACGCAGAATGTGGCGAGTGATACGGTAAAAAGGGTGCAGCTGTCGTTGGCCTTCGAGGATAGGGCCCTGGACTGGTATATGCGATATATTGCCCAGAATGGGAGGAAGCTTTGAAGCACCAGTTAAGGAAGCCGAAATCTTATTCCCAATTGGTAGCAGAAGTAAAGGACTTCAAACAAGGTGCGTCTGAGTCAGTATGGGAGGCTGATCAGCGACTGAAGAAAGAAATCAGGGAAGGAGGATTCGAATATGATGATAGACAGCATACGTAATGGTTCATCGTTATGTTGTTACCTCACCTGCGCACGCCAATGAGTCATCAGACCTTTGAGTCACAGGAGAAGGCTGTGGAAGTTGCTATGAAACTAGAGGCTACCCCCCGAGAGGATACATCAGTAGGGGTACAACAAATCCAAGAACAACTTGGGCTATGCATATGGAGATACAGAACCTGTGAAAAGAGCGAGGAAAGGATGTTTGTGTAGATATTTGGTGCATACGATGTTAGGTGTCTGGCCATACAAAGGATCAGTGACCTCTGCTGACGGATTACATGCAAGCAGGAGGAACTAGTATGGTACGCCCAGGGGCAAGTAGGGAACCCATCCTATTACGACCAGGTTCAATCGGACCTGCACTATGGTGTGATTATTTTCGGGTAGCAGGACTGCATGATACAAACCATTGCCCTTGGCTAGGTGCGTATGTCCCAGAACTAAAGCAACAATGGTGTCAACTATGCCAATCAGTGGGACACGATGAGAAGAACTGTCATACCTATGACTTAATGATGGATCATGGGAACTTATATAAGGTACAATTGGACCCTGCATCGCCAAGACTTTCTGCGCACTTTGGGGGATCAGCCCGCCCGAGTGCGCAGGAGGTCAGAAGCATGACAAGGATGTTACTAGCTAGTCTCATATAACTAATCCTACATAGGGCCCTTTGTCAGAGAATGCAGCCCAATCCCACCGTGCCATCATGCAAATATTGTAGGCAGCCTGACAATGAGGTAGAGGATTTCCCCAATTTTAATAGCCAAGATGCAGAAAAAGTAGCCCACCCCTACTTACAATGACAAAGAGTTAAAACGAGCTAAGAAGGGTGGATCCCCGTGGTAAAAGTCATGACACACAAAGGGGCTGTCACCAGGAGAAAATAAGAGCTTGCTCTCCTAGGAATAAGTGCCTTCAAAGAAACAATCCGTCATTAGCCTGCTGGGCCCAACCCCTAGTAGAGGTTGAGCCATTTTTAAAGGCCATGTCCGAAGCTACCGCGAAATCCACAAGCGAAGGGTAATGTCCAAGCAATAACCAACATCAAGTACGCTTCCTGGACTAATTTGATCCCTGAAACCAAGGATGTACACAATCTATACAACTATGAGAAGCGCACCAGAAGAGAGATGCGATTGACTGCGTAGATTGGTGACTACGAGATGGATCAGGTTATTTTAGATCTGGGGTCAGATGCGAATGTATTACCAAAGAAGGCATGGCAGCGAATGTATTACCAAAGAAGTCATGGCAATGAATGGGAGAACCTAAATTGGAATGGTCCACCATCCAGCTGCGAATGGCCAATCAACAAAAAATCATCCCTCTACGGAGATTACCAAAAGTCATGGTTGACATCGCAGGGGTAAGGGTACTAGTTGACTTTGAAGTCATAGAAATTGTGGAAGATGTGGATCCCTACCCTGCACTCCTTGGACTAGACTGGGCAATTGACATGGGGGGTCTCATCAATCTCAAGAAGCACAACATGGTGTTTGAAAGAAAAGGTACGCGTGTCATAGTACCACTAGATCCAGCAGAAGGTGCGTAGTATACAGAGCCAGCCTATGAGGAGGAGGAATTAGATCACATTTATAAATTAAATGCGTAGGATGAAGATTAGGTTAACCCCACGGATGAAGGAACGATCTTCTGGGAAAAGGACAGTGAATGTTTTTCTGACTTTGATGAGGAGCTGGAAAATTTGCAAGGGCGATTGCACAAAGTTTTGGCGCTCTGATGTTTTCAGACTGTCAGGAATTTTCGGCGCATCTCTACCACATAAAGGAACTTGCCCTGCCAGGAGGATGAAGATGATAGTTAGGAGACGGTTGAACCTAAGATTCCCACGGAATGCAGGCTAGGGGCACTATCACTAACATTGTGCGGAGCACCTATGCAAGGACCGGTATTCCTCGCTCAGGAGAAGTATTGGAGAAAGGTGATCCTGCGCATAGGGACCCCAGTTTCGAGATGGAATCCGAGGTCAGTCGACCTACACGGACACTTGATGACATACAACACTCAAGGGTGCGATCAAGCCTTTCATGGACAAGATTGCCGGGGTACCACTGACCTAGGCATGCATCGGGTTATAGACCTACCCGGACCCATGTGTAATTTGAAGAATTTGCGGACGCCTCAAGTAATAAATGGCACGAGGATGCATGACGTAGCCCTTTGGTGCAAGGATGTTCCAACCAAGGGCAAAGCGCATGGCTCAAAAAGACTGATGGCCAACTTGCAAACACACCTTGCGTCGACCTTCATTCATGGTACGCGAATGACATACAGGCATCATCTGTGGATTGAAATTTTGTGGAAACGACCTCAAGCACGTAGGACGACTGTCAGCACATCTTGATTTAATAAAAAAGGGATATTACAAGTACGCACAATCGGCGGCAGATCATCAATGCAGCCATTTATGGTAAGATTGATCTACCTGATCGATGGTCAGTCTCATGAATGGGCTAGTCCACCATTAAATAGCTCCGGAAAGTGTGTGGATGGCTGGATAATTACACACTAGGCTATTTATTCACCCTACAACATGATCTTGCTATCTGTGTACTAGTTTTTTGCACTCATTAACATTCTCTGGGTTGCCCGCTTTCATGTTGATAAGATGGACCTAACCAGAGAGCCTGCGAATGTTCAGTGCAGTCACAGGGGTGAACGCCGGCTCCCGACAGAAAGGATTGTCTGCGAGCCACGCACAAAAGGAACGCCACGATACAGGGACATGCTACGGCTTCTTCGCAACTGCAGAACACCGCCCAACTGAAGCAATGTGTGTTCCCTTCCTCAACTTTCCCTCATCAATGCTCCTGATCCAACTACGGAGGAAATCCAAATTGATTTAGCACAACTATCTCGCAAAGAGCTACAAGGACTGAACACTAGAGTGTTGCATGAAGTTCGCCACCATGACCAAGCCAGGTGACAGTAGTATGACATACCTCAGGAAGTACGAGACCAGTGGATTGCAGTGGTCACAGAGGCAATGCATATTATTCAAGAGCAGCTGACGCAGGGTGCACAATTGGTCGAAACATCTACCCAAATATGGACGACCATCCAGCACCATTCCATGCTTCAGCATATCTAGACGGAATTGCAGCAGGCATAAGCTGCTCTGGACCAAGTCAGAGCCTCCTCACCCTCCACCATCTCTGCGCAGCGTCTAGCTATTTTGGACAAGGTTGAGAACCTTCTCCATAACAAGCATGTCATTCGAAAATGGTTGAAACCATGGGTCGACACCGCACTTTGGTTCGCCGAAGACGCTCAGTCTGCCATTGCACACCTCCACCGGCTGTTAGAACGGGTTAACATGGCTCCAGATGGCCCTGCCTCCCTGACACTAGTGAACATTATGCAACGAGCTGCGACCTAGAGTAAGGAAGTGCTCCCACCACTCCTCTACACTCTGGCTACCTTGTGCACGCAAATCGAAGCTGTATCACTGCAGTGACTCGGGACGAGTCACAAGATTATGTTGGGGAACTGTTGGAACAAGGTCTCCTAAAAAGATATGAAATGGGTCCATTTTGAATATTTTTGATTATATTTAGCCTAGCGGAGGGGTTTTGGGGTGGGACAAAGCCCCGAACGCATTGTAATGGGTCAAAGGGTAAACTAGTGGTCCGAAAACCATGGGTTGCGGACCATAGGAAAGTCGAGGCTAGGTTGTTATAAATAGAGATGCATTTTGTATTGTAAAGGATAAAAAATTATGGGCTATTGATGCGAACTGTGATTTAAGCTATCTGTTTGGGTTTTGGGGAACAGACTCCAATTGGCTGTGTGCGCGTAGATCCTAGTCCAGCTGTGTGCAGACCCTGCTGCTGTGTGTACAGGTTGGGAAGGGAATTGGAATTGTAAGGAAGAATTGATGAATGAATGAATGTGAAAGGTTGTTAGAGAACTGAATCTGTGAGTATTTTTGTGTGAATTATTGATAACTGCTGTGTTGTGCATTTCTGTCTTTACGCTACAAAAGATATGTGTATTGTGTTCTTGGATCTAGATCTATTATGTTATGTTTATGAAAAGCTATGTTAATGTTATAAAAGCATATAACTTTAGATCTAGTGCACGTGGATGCAAATAGAGACTTGATTAACCCAGCGAAGAACAATGTAATCAGGGATTACAGGACCTAGCACAACTCTGCTTGCTTTACCCATCCTTTCTTAGGGTGTAGAAACCTGGTTCCAGTACCCACCCATACTACTTCGGGTGAGACTTTGACCTGTGCAAGTAGGTCACTGCCGAAAGGGCCAGTAGTATAGGGGTTTGTTGGAAAACCTTGCACACTGAAATTGGGTCAGGACCCCTCGAGCCAACAACAGCTTCTTCAAAATATTGTGTGGTTAACACTATGAAACGTAGCTTTTTCACCCTGGCTGGTAGTTTTAAGAAATTTGTGTTCTTTTTGATCCTGAAGATTTGACCTATTCATCTTGACACAACAACAGGCTTAAAAACATCTTTTGCTTCCACCTTGGAGTTCAACATGATGTCTTTAATTTTACCTCCTCTAGCCACCTCTGATTTGTATGTGCCTGAAAACACTGATTTTGACCTTTCTTTTGCTATTGATGCATGACAAGTTCACCTCTCACAAGTTGGAGATCTGATCACAGTGATATGTTCAAAAATACTTTTGCCTCCACCATGAAACTCAATTTTGTATTTTCCACTTTGACTGGTAGTTTTACACTATTTGTATGCAGGGCTGCAAGATGTTTTCATTGAGGAGCATACCTCCTATCTTACCAATAAACTGCTGATAGACCGTTTATCATTCTTGCAAAAGTGTCAAGCTTGTCTATTACCTCATGTTTAGACTCTGAAACTGAATGATAGTATCCTTTGGAAATGGTTACCTTGGAGCACATGAAACCCTAATTGACCTAATGGGGGTTCTTTGATCTCTCTTTGACTGAAAATTGGCTTGGAATCGTCAAGTGTAAAAACAAAGTATTGACAAAGTGGTGTATTGAAGATCCAAAATCCAATGTACTTGATTTATCTAAAGATCCTACAGAGATAGTTTTGAGACTAACAATGCTTGAGGAACTTGGTGAACATGGGAAGGAATAGGCTTATAGGTAACCCTAGATGGAAAGCGAAGTTATGGGTAAGGGAAAAATAGAGTGATGAGGTCATAGGTAGGAAAAAAGGATGGAGATGAGTGGAACAAGCCCATGAGGAGCTTTTGAGGAGTGGAAGGGTGACCATGAAATGGCAAGATGATGAATTATTGAAAAAATTTCCATAAGGATAATGAAGGTAGTGAGATTTCTAAAACTCATAATGTTCAAAGAATGTTTTTTTTAGAAATCTAGAACCAATAATTAGTCATCTATAGATAATGAAAAATACTGATGACTAACACACACCATGGGGCACATTCATGTATGCCAAAATTCCCTTTGGTATGATGAATGTAGGAGAAAATTTTCAAAGAGAAATGGACATTGACTTTGTTGAGGAGAAGGAAAAGATGGTGCTTTTCTATCTGGATGACACAAAATATTTCTCAAGGAGAGAAGAAGATCACTTGAAGCATCTAGAAAATATTTTAGTGAAGTGTAGAAGGTTTGGAGTTTCTCTCAATCCCACTAAAAACATTTTTTCTCTGACTTCAAGGAAGTTATTTGGGCATATTGTTTCTAAAGATGGTATTAAGATTGATAAAAGTAGGGACAATGCAATCCAGAAAGTGGATCTACCTAGAAGCAGAAGGGAAATTCAGTCTTTCGTTGGAAGGGTAAATTTTGTGAGGAGGTTTATTCCTAATTTTGCTGAGATTGTAAAAGACATAACAAAGATGCTGAAGAAGGGAGCTGAAATCGAGTGGACAATAGAAGCAAAGCACTCATTTGAGGATATCAAGAAGGCACTCACTCAAGCACCAGTTTTGATATGCCCATATTTTACAAAAGAATTTCTGGTTTTTACATTTGCATCAGAAAATACAATTGCTAGAGTTTTTCTGCAGAAATGACAGCAAGGTATTGAGCAGCCCATTTCATTTTTTAGCAGGACATTAGCTAATTCAGAGCTGAAGTAAAACATATTAGAAGAAAAAGCCTATGCCTTGGTTAAAGCCATCAAATATTTAAGAATTTACATTCTGCATTCTCATGTCATAGCTTTTGTTCCTAATGTTGTTGTGAAGGACATCTTAACTCAAGTTGATCCTGATGGTAAGAGAGGGAAGTGGATAACTAGTTTGCTGGAATATGATATAGAGATCAGATCCACAAAATTGGCCAAAGGTTAAGGCCTAGAAAAGCTGATGGCATTGTCAAATTTTGACTGTCTTGATATGAATTTAATTGTAGAAATTTCAAAATTATCAGATGAAGATGAAGAGTTGATTCCCATTGAAGAGAAATACATCCTTTTAGACCAGTACAAAGACATTATTTTTGTCTTTCATCATCATAGAGTGACTGCTGAGTTGACAAATTCCAAGGCAAGGTTTGTGAAGCAAAAGTCTTTGAGTTATTGCATCATTGATAAAAATTTCTATTGGAAAGATACTGGTGGTATTCTTTTGAATTGTTTGCTGGAAGAGGAGGCTGAAAAAGTGATTGAGGAGTTTGAAAAAGGAGATTATGGAGGTCATTATTATTGGAAGGCCACAACAAATAATATTCTCAGAGCAGGGTATTATTGGCCTACTATGTTTAAAGTTGTCTACAAAAAGATTGTTGCCTGCCATGAATGCCATATTTTTTATGGTAAGAAGAAGAGTGTTCCTTTACCCTTGATGCCTATCTATGTTGAGGCACCATTTCAATAGTGGGGGATAGATTTTATTGGTGAGATTCATCCATCATCTTCAGGTCAGCATCGCTGGATTCTGACAACAACTGATTATTTCACCAAGTGGATTGAAGCAATCCCAACTAGGCAAGAAAATGATTCAGTTATTGTTGTGTAACCAGCTCCAAAAAGAGAAGAAAAGAGATATCCACGCCTTAGAAATAAGCCACTTCGAGGGGGCAACCTCCAATACATTACATGAATGAACAATTCTTGGATGATACAATTTACAAAACCTCCTTTTTATATATAGGAGTCCATGGGGCCATAATGTAATCCTAGTGGGCCACAATGTAATCCTAGCCGACCTAACAATAATAATTTAAAGGCATAATAATAACAAAATGGGGGTTACAAGGGTACAATAATAACAATAAGGGGGTTACACTAACAACAATAATAAGAACCATACTAGTAATATAGGGACCTAACATGCCCCTCTCCTTTAAAAAAGTGTTGTCCTCAACGCTTGAGTAGCTCTGGGTGCTTTTGTATAAAATTCTCATCCTCCCATGTAGAATCTTCAGTGGGTAAGTTCTTCCACTCGATGAGATACTCTGAAATTGATCGATTCCGTAGTTGTCGAGTTCTTGTTTCCGTGACCGCTTCCGGTTCCAATATGATTTTTCCTTCCTCATCAAGTTCCGGCAATATTGTTTGAACTGGAATATTTTCACCTATAACCTTCTTTAAGCACGAAAAATGGAAAACTGGATGTACTCGCGAAGAAGCAGGAAGCTCCAATTTGTAGTATCCATGTTACAGGATCCTTTCCATCAAACTTCCTCATATCCATCTTTGGAATATGGTGGTTCTTCCCGCCAACATTAGAGTTTATGAAATCACAGTTAACATTTATTTTGTTCTCATCATGAGGTTCTTCTACTATCTTTTCACCATTAGGAAACCTTTCTTGTATAAACTTTGTCAAACCTTCCATGTCTGCTTTTAGAAAATTCTTCATGTTTTCCATTTTCTCATCGATCTTAGCTTCCATGTCATCAATCTTAGCTTCCATGCCCACTTCCATGCCATACATATTAGCTTCCAAACCAATCATCTTAGCTTCCACGCCTTTCTTCAAACCATCCATCTTAGTTTCCACGCCTTTCTTCAAAACTTCCATTTCATTTTTTGTTGTTCTTTGCGAGAGCAAAATTTGCTCTTGTAATTTTGATATGTCATGTTGCCATTCTTCATCTTCATGAGTCATAGTAGAGCCTTCTGAAGGCTTAATGGGTGTTGAATTCTTTTTAGGGGCCATTTTAGAATCCAATACTTATATCTATTCTACAATATGCCCTTGGGATCAATTTAACTTGATTATTCAAACAAGACTTGTGCAATTTGAAAAAAATACACACCTTTTTCTTGCTTTTGAGGAGCTCGGTATTGAAATTGGATTATCTCTATGATTGTAGCACTTCAATATGTAAATTTCAGTGCTGACGTAGCCCACTAAATTATCTTTTGAATGCCACAGGTCTGATCTGATTTAGATTCTCCAAGACAAAGTTGTGTCCAATCTCCCACAATGAGCTAATTCTGGACTGGTTCAGTAGATCGAACTTGTACGACTTGCCACATGTCACTGTTTTGTCCTTTGTCTCTGAAATTGATAGCCAAGAAACTACATGCCGTGTAATTGAGACCGATTTTTACGGCACTCCAATCCAATCCCAGAGAGAGAGTTATTGAACTTTTCCCACGATCACCTCTTTGAGATGAAATTCAGGAGCTTGAAAAAGCACTACCTTCCACAAATCATATCTCCAAAAATATTGCGAACAAAGCTCTGAAATTTTTTGAAAAATTTCCTTAGGATTTCAGCTTCGCACCATATGAATTTCAGATTCTTAACCTTCGTAGACAAAAAGTTATAGCGAAAATTCCATGATGACCTGTTTAGGAGCCTGAAAAAAGACCTAACTTCCACAGATCATATCTCCGAAAATATTGTGAACCAAACTCTGAAATTTTTATACAAGCTTCCTAAAGATTTTTTCTTCGCACCCTAAAAATTTCAGCTTCTGAAACTTTGTAGAAAAACAATTATAGCGAAAATGCCACGATGACCTGTTTGGAGCAGCGAAACCCTAGAATCGAAACCTCTGATACCAAATGTTGTGTAACCAGCTCCAAAAAGAGAAGAAAAGAGATATCCACGCCTTAGAAATAAGCCACTTCGAGGGGGCAACCTCCAATACATTACATGAATGAACAATTCTTGGATGATACAATTTACAAAACCTCCTTTCTATATATAGAGTCCATGGGGCCATAATGTAATCCCAAGTACACAATGTAATCCTAGCCGACCTAACAATAATAATTTAAGGGCACAATAATAACAAAATGGGGGTTACAAGGGTACAATAATAACAATAAGGGGGTTACACTAACAACAATAAGGGACTATACTATTAATATAGGGACCTAACAGTTATCATTTCATTTTTGGAAAATAATATTTTATCTAGGTTTGGCTACCCTATGAAGATCATCACTGATAATACACAGGCATTTAAATCCAAGAAGTTGATCAGTTCTTGTCATCAATATCACATTACACTTGGGCATTCTACTACATATTATCCACAAGGTAATGGTCTTGTGAATCTTCTAACAAGAGTATTGTGAGGATTATTAAGAAGGTGTTCAGGAAAATAAGAAGTCATGGCATTTGAAGCTGAAGTATGCTCTGTGGGTTGATATATGGAGCTGAAGCCATTTTTCCTACATCCTTCGGAGTTCCTGTCATGAAGCTGTTGCAAGGATTGGAGGAGGAGCCAAATGAATTTCAAAGGAGAATAAATCAATTGATAGCCTTGCAGGAGAAAAGGAGGAAGTCTATGACAGTAATCAGCAATCTCAAAACATAAACAAGAAGACATTTGACAGGAAGATCAAGGAGGAAAAGTTTCAAATCCAAGACATGGTTTTGAAATGGGAGGCCAGGATTGAAGAAAAGGGGAAACATGGTAAGTTTGAGAATATTTGGAAAGGTCCATTCAAAGTAGATGCATTCCATGGAAGCAACCCTTACATTTTGCAGGAGATGGATGGACAACCTTGTGCTGGAGGGTCTGTCAATGGTAGGTTTTTGAAGCACTATTCCTCTTAAGTCCTACTATCTTTCATTCCATTGTATATATTCAATTTTTATATGTTTTTCTTCTAATAAAGACAAGCTGATCATTAAGCTTGAGCCCGAGCTGAAGGCCGTTAGAGTTTGAAGGAAATCTTGACAAATTTCATAGTTTTTGTTTTAAAAAATATGGATAGCACTGGAACTACAGGTTCTTTGGTGTACCACAAGGGCACACCATCCAAAGTGGAGCCACTATTATCACTCAGAAAAAATGAAACACCATTTGACATAGTTTTAGAGGTTCATGTGTCAAAGGTATAGTCATAGAATTCACTTTTCATTACTTGGTAAAGGAAAATTTTAAAATTTTCTTATTAGCCTATCCTAAGGTCCAAACCCACCCTTATTAAAGTCTTTTCAAGACACATCAGTCATTATTTCCTGACATATTTCATTTCCCAATATTACAAATCTGAAAAGGTCATTTTAGCCAAGACTCCCTACTTCGTAGCGAATTTCACAGAAAAAAATGTACTTTTCACTAAGAAATTGCAAACACTTTCATAGCGAAACTGCCCAAAAATACACTAAGTACGCTACGAAAGGAGTTCTTCCTATCTGTCTTTTCAAAATAGGTGCTAGGTGTCAGTCAATGATTGAAAGTGTTAGGATATATGCCATTCGAGTCAGTTAGGGTTAAATCAAGGTGCAATGGTCATGGCTGAAGTCATTATTACCATTTTAAGCATGTATGAGTCATGATTATGCCATGAGTTGTCATCAAAATTTAAAATCTTTCCCAATGGAGTCATTTTTCATTCTTCGCTCCCTTTTTGAATGTTATTGATCTCTGGAGAGCTATTTCACTAAGCCCAAGCTCTGGCTGGCATTTTCAAAGGTTTGCAGGTATCACTGATCAAGCGAGGCAGAGAAGACATAAAAGTACCATGGCTGCAAAAAGGAAGACCTTAGATATGAGCCATTAGATATGAACCTGATAAATGAAGACTCAACAGCTTCAGAAGTTTTCAAAAGAACATGGTGTTTACAGTTTTTCCAAAGATTGCAAGGATTCCATGCACATGTTTTTAAAGAGTTTGCCCTAAATTTCACTGGGACAACTGCAAAAATGGGAATTTTGAACCTCACTATAACAACAGAGACTATTGCAGTAGCAACATGAATTCCAAGAGGAGAAGAAAAATGGTTTAAAATTGAACATGCAGGATTTTAAGGAATTTATCAAGCCAGAACACAGTGATGTTGACCTTACAAATGCCATTCCAAGGAGCTACATGAAAGAAAATTTCTCAAAGTTACTGATTATCATTGAGAAGTACTTCATTTGTGAAGGGAGGTATCATAAGGTGTATTCTTACCATTTTAGGATTCTACTACATTTTTTTGGTAAGAAATCCCTTGATCTACATTTTTATTTATACAGAAGCTTTGAAAAAATGGAAGATAAAGTTCAAGCTAAATCTGAAGGAAATGAAACCTCACTCTTTCATCATGGTTTAATCAAGTTGCTGGTTTTAGAGGAGCTAAAAATATTAGGCAGATACTGGTCTTCTTTTTTCTTTGTTAGTGGTTTTGAAGTGGATGCCATTACCCCTAAAGGAACTCCTAAACCTAGAGGTATACCATCACCTTTGATAGCAAAACAAATTGAGCCTACAGGGGCAAAGAAAAGTGAACCAGTAATCATGGAAATAGAGCAATTGCAGAAACTTGATATGCCTGTTGTTTCACCTGAAAAACAAAAACCAAATATGAGCAAACCTACAAAACAAGAGCCAACTGTGAGTAAAAATGGCAGGAAAAAGATTACAAGAAGCCAAACAGTGGCTAAGGGAAATTTAGAAGACAATCTTCATGCTATTGATATTGAGGAAACCCCCATAGTCCAAGTTGAAGATATAGATGAAGGAGGAAAGAAGCTCAAGAAAGCCAAATCAGCAAAGAAGTTAGAGTTTGAAGGTGAGGATGCAGGTTTCATGTTTCAGGTTAGGAAACCCATGACAAGACATGTTAGAAATCTCTTAGAAAGTAGTAAAGAAGTTCAGAGGATCACTGACACTGTCCAGCCACCACCAAGTATCATTGAATTATCATCACCTGCAAAAGAAGATCTAGTCATCAAGCAAAGGAAAGGAAAGGAGAAAATTATTGAAAAAACAAAGATTGAAGTCCTTGAGGAGCAGTTGAAGTTATAAAATCATGAAATAGCAGTCTTGAAGAAAGAGGAAAGGAAACATAATGTCCAAAAAGTGCAGTTTGAGAAAATGAAAGAGATTTGGGAAGAGCAGGTTGATAGTGTGTCAAAGACCTTAGATGATACACAACAATTAATCAAATGGACTCTTCCATTGAGGAAAGAGGTGAAGCATGTTAGAACAGTGAACCTGCACTTGAAATATAGCAACAGAAAACTGAAGTACCAAGTCAAAGACCTCCAAGAGTAGCTAGAATTGATCCATGAGGAGCTAGAGAAGAAAGGTTTAAAGATGACTGTAAATGAGGAACCCATAGCTCAACTCATCATTAATGAAGAGGAAACACCTCAAGGCTCTTAATTTGAGTTTGATTATGTTTTAAGAGGTTAATGGCATTTTTAAAACCAATTTTCTACAGCTGGAAGGTACCTTTTTGAGACAAGGTCAAAAGTTGGAAATTACACAGTTTTCCACAGTTTCGTAGCGTTTCCTAGGCTTTAAGTGAGGAAAACACTACGAAAATTTCTGTAGCTTTCTTTTTTCTTCTAAAACCACTTTTTGCAGCTTTCAAGGAGGGGAAATGGTAGTGATGATTTTTCAGGTCATGATGTGTTGGGTGTGGAGCCTGATTATCTTATTTATTTTGTATCACAACTTTGGGCCCCTATACCTTAATGGGGTGGCAACGCCGTCCATAATTAAAAACTACGGATGATCTGACGATAGAAGTTATGTTTAGTTTAGGGTTTTTTTCCCTAGAAGGCAACCCCGTCACTTGTATGAGGGTATTGTATTGTAGATGTGTATTGTATGAGTATTCTCACAGCGAGAAACAAATAGTGAGACTGTGAGAGAGAACATAGGATAGTACAACGAATATGTTGTAGTTTGTGTCTCTTCATTTTTATGGATAATATAAAGGAAGGACTGGCTGTTTGGGTTGGACGTAGCCCAAACTGAGTGAACCATGTATATCTGCGTCTCTGTGGTTTTATTTGTTTTGTGTGCTTCTGTTTTCTACATATTTTATGTGTTGCATTGCTCTGTAATATATAATTTTCTAACATGATGGACACTATGGAACAACAAATAAGAAGAAATTTTGAGTTTAAAAGTCATTTTTTGGACACTACGAAGGCATGCTACAAAACTGCTTTGTTTTCGTAGAGAGATGTTTTTAAAGGTTTCTAAGCAGTTTAAAAGCAGTTTTGAATAGGTGGACACATCCAACAGATCAAGGGACCTTGCCACCAAATATTTATGACTTTAAGACCATGAAATGGAGACAGCTCATCAGTTGAAGCCTTCGTTGAAGATAGGGTCCTATTTTCTTGAAAAATAGGGTTTGTTTCCATATGTTGAGGAGGATATTTAAGAAGTCAAGTATTTATGAGCTATGTCATAGCTTATTCAAACATATGAGGCTTAGTTTTCAGATATGTAAATGTTTTAAGAGATAAGGTAGTTTGATGTAATAAATAGGAGTTTGAGTCCTATTAGGAAAAGGACTGTTTTAGAGTATAGATGTCATTTTCTGATTAAAAGACATGTTTTTTCTATTATGTAAGGTGTCATTAGAAGAATTCGATGAATCTCGCCAAGAGGCAGATCATCTCTGATGTAGGAAGGTCTATATAAAGGTAGATTATCAAAGTTGTAAAGGGTTGGAGATTTTTTTCACTACTGCTGCTTTATGTAATTTGTCTTATATCAGTAATACATAGGACTTCTTCTTGACAGACCTAAGATTCTCATGGAGTTTTTAATGCCTTTATGATCTATATTTTTATGTGTACCACTTGCAGTATATTTCATCTTTATTACTCAGAATTCATATGTTTATGCTCTGACTTCCTTTATTGATGAAATGATTGTGTTGCCCTATGTTCTATGTGTGACTTTCCTTTGTTAAAAACTCTTATCTGCCTCATATTCCATGTCAAAAAACCTTTCCATTGAATATATTGATTCGTTGACTCCATACGCCCAATGGTTGCAAACCTGTATTATTTTCAACCTACATACATCAAAATCAAGTTAATTTTCAAATAGAGTTAGCCATCTAGTTTCATGATTATCTAATATCATAAACCCCTTTGAGAGAGCCCTCTTAGACTGAAGAGGTTAAGATTTAGTCAGAAGCTAGTTTGAAACAGTTACATAGAGTTTTCTGATTAGCAGCCAATCAAGTGCAATTTTGTGATAACAAAACCAATCAGGGTGGCGGTGTTCCATCTTTGACGCCTAAATGGCGAAAGACCTAGAACTCCTCCCAGTAATGGGGAGAGGTTCAAAATACGTCTAGATCGATGAGGTCCCATTGGGTCCGTTATGGTGTCAACTAGGTATGGTTTTGGAAAAATCTTTAGTTCTATGAGAGGTGAACTATCAAAGAAAAAATGGTGACCAAATACATAAAAAGAAGAAAAACAAAATTTAATTTTCCTTTAAATTATTTCCATGTGATCAAGCAATCAAAAATTGGTTTTGGTTGTTTTTTGCACATGATACTCAAATTAAAGAGACCTAAAACGTCCTCACACTCTTAATTGTAATTGGGCCTTGCGAAGATATATTCTGATGGGTACTAGGGCTAACATCTTGAAAGAATTGGTGACGCCTTCAAGTAGCCGAAGAATCGACCAAGGTAATGGGTGGAGGATCTAGTGCTGCCTACGTCGTCACCTATTGGGAAGGATGCCCTAGATTTTTCCACTAAGTACCATCATCCCACGTGAGCATTCGAGTCTGGAGGTTCTTGGTAAATTAGCTATCAGTACTGAGCATTAGATGGGTTTGGTAGCCCCAAATAATATTGCATGCACTGGGCCTAATCTTAATCCCCTCTGAATCGGGTCTCTGTGGCACTCGGGTTTTATTTTCCATGGGTGGATGTAATATTCCCACTTAGCCCAAGCTAATGGGAATATTCAATTTTTCTTTTTTTTGTTTTTCTTTTCATGTTGATGAATAAATTGTAGAGGAGGACATGTAAAACTCCTAAAAACATCAAAATAAATCAATGCCCAATGTATAAGGCTAAATCTAGGTCATTTTATAAAACACACTTGAGTGTGAAAGAGATTGATCACTTGACCAAATCAACCATGACCATATCTACAACATAGTATAGATGCATTGAACCTCCTTGAGGCACAACACAGTTCTAGATGGAGGCTTTACATGTGAAAGGAGCTAAATTTATGAAGTGGTTTAGGGTTTGACAAGACTCCTATATTATAAAAGGAAGAGGAGAGTAGCATGAGAGGGGTTGTTGAAGATATTATTTCGGAAGAATTTTTCTGCTTAGACATTTCTCATTCTCTAGCTGTTTAGCTAAGAATAATGTTATTTAGCATTGGGTGTTCTTGAGCGGGAATCCCACCTCCTTCCTAGAGCAGCTCTTGGAGGATTTGTGCTTGTCTTATCCACTATCAAGCTTGGGCCAAGCTTCACCTTACACCTACAATTTTGATCTTGTTGAGGGTTGGGTTGTCCTTGTGAGTTGCAGCAAGTGGGAGATAGATTTCTTCAGATCTATGCACATCTAGCCCCTCTTTTCACTGGGAAAGTCTTCTATCCCATTGGCAAGAGTGTCCTAGATCATTGGAGCTATAGATCCAGACCTTAGCATTAGGCCAAATAATTCTCAAAGATTATAGTGTATTTTCCCTTCCCAAACTGTGTTATTTGCAAGTTTGCAGTTGCAGGGTGTTTTGTCTGCATTTTGGAGGAGATATCTCTGGTGGTAGGATTCTTCCTCTCGCTGTGGTGATCCATGGATTGACCATCCAATCCAGTTTTTTTCATATCTGATCTATTGTTCTATTATATGATTCAAAAATTTCTGAATATTACTGCAGATCTGCAACTCTATATCTCAGATCTACTCTTGTACTCTCATGTTTTGCACAAAACCCCAAAGGGAATGTATAGATGAGCTTTTATTGTATACAGATCTGATTTAGATCCATATTTTTGTATATAGATCTGATCTAGATATGAGTTATAATATAATGCTGCTTTAGCCCATTAAAGGAATGCTGTCAAGTTTCTACAGACATTTCTTGTGGTTGTAGCATCTCATTCTTGAGGATTAATTCATGCATTCTCTTCTACTTTCTGTATAATGATGTGTGGAATTCAATATAATCTCTTCCTCAAAATCTAAGAGACATTATTGAGCCTCTATATTGGTCTCTTATAGACATTGGGCTGAACTGCGTTATTTTCTGGGAAGTCTTGTTTTGCATTGCTGCAGTCCCTTCATTGGGCATTTTCTAGCTATACTAGGTGTGGGGAGAATTCGTTTAACCCACCTAGAGATTTGTTTTTAATCCATGTTGAGGCCTCAAATTGTGCTTTCTTTCATTCCACTTTGACTTCATTTCATCATTCTTTTATCACTTCATAAGCCTAAAATCAATGAAGAATGATTAGGATTTCTTAAAGGTTACATGCAATTGATTAACATATTGTATTTTCATGATTTTTGCTATTTTAACAATTTTCTGCAAAATAGCTACAGAATACAGGCATTCCGTAGCTGACCGGCGATTCTGCAGCTGTTTTACAGTTTGAGTGGGTTACAGGTGTCGTCTCAAGAAAAACCGCATATGGGCATATTCCACGTCATGTCTACATGGTTTGTTGCTCACCATGAAGGAAGAAACGAATTCTGTGTGTGGTTATGCACGTGGAAACCAAAATCAAGAGGTAGACTTCTAGTAGGATTGTCTCAGTCCAGCTGTCTACAGCAAAAGTACGCAGCCTTCAATAAGAGTTTTAATTTGAATAGGAGTGGGAAAGACAGTAATCCCTATGTTATCTCAAGTTCTGTTATGTAATTTCATTATTAATATGCTTGGGGAACCGAGAGAAGAAGGTTAGAGATCTTAGTTAGTTTTTGGCTTTTGCTGTTAGGTTCCAGAACCGTGAATACTCTGTTTCAGTCTTTTTCTCCTTTAATGAAAGAAACAACATTTCTGTGAACGTGCTGAGTCAATTTTAAGTTAGATTGCATGCTACCAGGTGGTGGAGGGCCACTACCTCCTGTGCAGCTCTGTTTTCATAATTTAGATAAGTGTTTTAGCTCTGTTTTCACAGTTTAGATACGTATTTACTTTCAGTCTTCTGTTTATGTTTCAATTGCATTAGATAGTACAGCCAGACTTGTTTTTGTAATATGAAATAGACTAGTTGCATGATTAATTTAGTCATAACACTCCGGAGGTAGAATGCATATGGTTCAGCTTTGTCCTTTCTTTTCAAGTATGATAATGGCTCTTTAGTTTGATATTGTTCATTGTAGATTAATAGCATCTTAGTTTAGTTTTAACTCATTGCTTTAACACTTCAAGTTTAGTTGTTGTCCATTGTAGCTTACTTTGTCTTAGTTGATAAATTCAATCTCACAAGCTTAATTATTTACAAAACTTCTTTTGTTCAAAATTCATACTCATACACAATTATCTGGACAAAAGATAGTATTATTATAAGGTCTGGAGTATTTTGCAGCTTCTTTATCATTTCACAAACAAGCCTCTTTCTCAAAGACTCTTTTTGAAAGGAAATCTATAACTTTTGAGAAAGGTTTGATGGTGTTAAATTAAGTTGCAAAACAGAAGTAGAAACTAGTTTAGAGTAGAAACTTTACCTTGTTACAAATATTCTTTTCCACATATTTTCCAACAAATATCTATTCATGGATAAAGATGTTGTACATTGTAAGTTATCTGTTTGATTAGTGATTTAGGAAAAAACTTCATTTACACTTAGATTGTTCATTTCTCAGGTTCATTTCAATTTCATGTTGTGAGTTTACAATAGAGTCATTATCAAGCTTTGTATTTGTTGGTTGCTAGTCATAGTTAGACTCTGTTTTGTTTTAGCATTTGCATTTATTTACCATCATAGTTTAGGCTTCACTCTGTTTTGACCAATAGTTTCCCTTCAGTTAGCACTTAGTTCTTTTCCTTTTCAAAATAAAACTATAAAACCAAAAACATCAGAAAACACTAAACACAACGAAGTAGGAAGAGGTTACTTAGGCACATATAGTGCACCACACTTCAGCAGTTTACTGACCCTGGTTGACAATTAAATGAGCTCAATTTAGGAGACTAGATTGAGACCAAACATTTTGGCGCTGTTGCCGGGGAAGTGTAACTAGGTATCCTGATTTCCTACATCCACCAAAAAAAAAAAAAAAAAAAAAACTTCAATCACCTACCACACCCACTATATCATGTGGTGCAGTAAGAGCCACGCATCCACATCATGAATTCATATTTGCAGGTAGAAGAAGAGGTGACAAAGGAGGTTGAAGAAATGGATGGAGATGATGACAATGAGGAAGATCCTTTTGGATTTCCCATTCAAGAAACTGATATCAACATTCAAATGAAGAACATCCATCCATCTGTACTTCCTAACTTCAAAGGTATGAGATCAGAAGACCCGGAAACTTTTCTTTTGAATTTGAAATAATTTGTAGATCTTATGGCTATTCATTGCACATTCAAAAATTGAATTTGTTTCCGGCAACATTGAAGGATAGAGCTCTTAGATGGTTCATGACTTTAGGAACAAATTCTATAGGGACATGGGATGATATGAAAAGAGTATTTTTGGAAAAATATAAAGGTTATTGTATGCACCATGACCTTAGAAATGAAGTCTTTAACATGAACCAAAAAGAGGATGAAAGCCTAGAAGATTTAGTAGAGAGATTTACTTATAATATCAAAAGATCTAAATTGCATAATTTAGGATCAGATGCATTAAAAACTCTTCTACTAAATGCTATAAAGGATGAATGGATTGATCTTCTTAATATTGTGGGAAAAGGAGATGTCTATCGATTGTCATTTCAAGAAATTTGTGAACTATGCAAGAACATATCAAGAGGAAAAGCAAAGTGTGTAAGATCCCTTCAAGGTCCATTTGTGGCAAAAGTAAGTAAGTCAACATCAAGATTGGTAAGTCAAACTGAACCAAACAATTTGATAAACATTCTTGGTAATTCAAATGAACAAACTAACATGCTAAGAGTGCAAAACAAGCAAAAAGTTGCTTCATTTATATTTTGCCCTAAATGTAGAAAGAAACATACCTTGCATGAATGTCCACTTGATAACATTAAAATGTGTAAAATTTGTGCAGGATCACATACTACTGAAGATTGCCCATCATTACCAGGGTTGAAGGCAATTTACCAGAAGGATAATGGAGCAAATCAAGCACAAGAGCAACTTTGTTATGTAGCTCCAAGAGGACTATGGCAGCCTCATCAACCCAATATGATGCAATATCCTTATGCACAATTTCAAGGTTATGCACAACAACCTCAAGGTAATTGGAGAACACCCTTGCCTTGGCAACCTTGGCCATCTCAATCCCAACCTCAAAACCAACCTTGGAAACCTTGGCCATCTCAATCCCAACCTCAAAACCAACCTTGGAAACCTTGGCCATCTCAATCCCAACCTCAAAACCAACTTTGGCAACAAAGTTGGCAAAGGCCATACAAAGGAAATCCACTTTCTCCTCAATCTTTCCCTCTCTATCCTCAATATCATCATCAATGTTATCCATACCATTTACCTCCACTACAACATCAATATCACCCTTATTTTACCTCAATTCAACCTTTTCCATTACCATCCACACAAACACCCCAAAGATTCCCTACTCCACTACCTCCACAACCATTTCATATCCCCAACAATAAAACACCTCAATCAACTTACAAATATGAGGTATTGCAAAATGATTCACCAGCTGTCATTGAAGAACAACAAACAGAAGAAGAAGACTCAGATAAGGTCCAAGAATCAGGGATGTCTATTGATAAAGAGGAGATATTGGAACCAGAGATTGAAAAGTCTCATGCATGCCTATCACTAGATTCTATGAATGAAGATCATATCTCTGAAGACTTGCATTTCATGATAGAGGAAAGACAAGGAAGACAAGATTACATTGAATCTTGGTTCAATTCAGTCATCGGATTCCAATGCTCAATTATTCAATATCTTCTGACATCATCTAAATCAAGACAGTTGGCATCTCATATATAGGTACATATCAAAGAGTGTCTTTCAAACCCGCATATGAGTTTATCTATCATCTTGTTACAGACATGGTTCCATTGGAAGTACTCATATACTTGAACAAGATTTTCTTTTTCAAGTAGAGTAGGACATAAAAAATTAAAAAAATTAAAAAAAAAAAAAGAGAAAAAAAAAAGTAAAGAGAAAAATAAGTCCTATTGTGAAAACCAGCTTGCTGGCGCAATTGGACATGAACTTTGTTTGAAAACCAGGCAACTGGCGGGCAAAGTTCACAATAAGTTCTGCAATTTCATGATGGTTTCAATCTTTCATGGTTCTTCAAATCATTCTTGGTTCTATGCTCGAGTTGGATGATGTGGAATTCCTTAAGGTCCACCTTCCAACATATCTTGTCCCATCGACCTCAACACTTTATCTGGGATCAAGATTAGAGATTATTTGAAGTGCCTTGGAGCTTGCATTCATCAATGGCAAGCCTCCTCGTCGATAACAATGGGAATACAACAATGTCTCTTGATTGTCAAATCTTGCAGGCGACTCGACTTCGACACATTCATTCGTCCCTGTCAAGATGCACTGAGGTACCTGGACACTCATTTACATTATCGGTGAGTTGTCTCACATTGGTTAACGATTTTCATTATTGATCGGTAATCCAATGATTTCTTCCCATGCTCGACTTCGACACATTTATTCGCATGGTAAGAATTGTACCATGAATGTTGGCTTTGATGAAGACTAATGGTTTTATGGAATCAACAACAACTTGCAGCAGTGAATTTTATTAGTTTCTTGTAGCAGCATGTTCATCTTTTTTTCAATTCAATAACAGCTGTGGAAAGTGGCAGTTTCTGCAGCCATTGTTGTAGCAGCCTGTTTTCGTCTTTTTTGCAACTTTTTTCCAGAAGGCAGTTTTGGCGCAACTTTTGCAAGAGACTGGAGCAGAAATAAAAAATTCTGAGCTTCTGGGTTTTCTCAGAATATGATAAATTGAGTAACACGCGGACAGAATTTGAAAAAAAAGCAATTTTTAAGGGCATTTCAGAAGGGTTTTCCAGGCAGATTCTCACTTTTCAGCATTTTGGACAGATTAGGACAGATTTGAGTGTTTTTGCACAACAGCACCTTTTCTTCATCAAAATGAAATTCTGGAAGCATGTGGCAGTAGAGAAGGTAAAAATACACAGTTTCCCATTGGAATCACTCAATTTGGCCTTAAAATGAGTCCGTGGCGTACTTTTTTGTTGCAAAATTGGGCAAAATGAAGGGTGAAACAGGGCAGAAATTGATTTTGTCATAACTTTCAAACCGTGCATCCGTTGGTCCTGAAATTTTTATGGTAAATGCATTGAGGTAGGGTGAATAAACATAGAAAATTTCAGAAAGTTTCAGTGTGTATTTTTCAAGAAATTGGCCACTTTCACCTACAGCCATTCCTCATCTTCCGGGAGATCCGTGTAACCAATGGCAAAGATTTTTCGTCGGAAAATGCATAATAATATTGGTGACAACCTCAAAAAATTTCAGGGAATTCTGATGTACCATTTGAGAGAAATTCCAAAATTCATTTCATTCTACAATTCCACTCCATCTCACTCCATTTTCACTCCATCTCACGCCATTTTCATTTCATTTCACAAGTCCATTCCACTTCCACTCCATCTCACGCCATTTTCATTTCATTTCACAAGTCCTATTCCACTTTCACTCCATTACATTTCACATCCATCTTCCATATTCATACTTCATTTCTTCTTACAGATTGCATGTTGCATCCACATCTTGTTCAGCAGTTCTGACATAATTGTACAGCCTACAAAGAGATGATGATTACAGGAAATTGAAGGATTCTGTTTTGAAGACCAACATGCTCAAAGAGGACCAAAGGAACAACATCAAGCACAACAATTAGCAAGGTCAAAATTCTGAGGTAAATTGTGAAAATTATTTTAATAGCAAAAAGTTAAAACATGAAATAGATACAATGTGTATAATCATATGTTTCCTAAAACAACCTATCATTCGAATTGATTAACATATCTTGGCCATATCCCTTATCCAACATTCCAACCTACTATTCCACATCTCCTTAAGATTTTATCATTCACTTATTTCACCATAAGGTCATCATAAATTCTCCATCAGATCCATAGCCACTTCATTTTCCCTTATAGCTTAATTACCTCCATCCATTCACTTCCATTACAGCTTAATTACCTCCATCCATTCACTTCCATTACACTTTGCAGCGAATCCATCTCTAAGTGCAGAAAGGTAATTCTAAGGGTGAAGCATCATTCTTCAACTAATCCATCTTCAGACACAGAGATACAGTTTCAAAATAAAGCATTAGACTCTGTAGTCAATCTAGCTTCAAGCATAGAAAAGTAATTCTGAAAGGAAGATAATCTGCACAAAGGAGGAATGTGGCTAATTGTCAAGACAGAATCAGTTGAAGTAAAGTATTTGGAAGGATATCCACAAGTCAAGGAGCTACTACAATAAGAAGGGAGGCTAAATTTTATAGAGAAATTTGATGGCTTCCATAAGGTCTTTTGTCAAATCTTTTGATGGAGCAGAAGAAGAGAAACTGACATGGTTATTGAAAATAAAATTGACACTCCACTACAAGAGGAAGATGAAGAACTAATTTCTGAAAAGAGATTAGGGCCAAAAGAAGCAGAAAGAAAAATTTGGATATTTCAGAGTACATGGAATAAGTTTTGATGAAATTTCATGAGGACATGCAATAGTCTTGCAGTGGGGGTATGTTGAGCCTCAAAATTGTGCTTTCTTTCATTCCACTTTACCTCATTTCATCATTCTTTTATCACTTCATAAGCCTAAAATCAATGAAGAATGATTAGGATTGCTTAAAGGTTACATGAAATTGATTAACATATTGTATTTTCATGATTTTTGTTATTTTAACAATTTTCTGCAAAATAGCTACAGAATACAGGCATTCCGTAGCTGACCGCGCATTCCATAGCTGATCCCGCATTCCGCAGCTGTTTTACAGTTTGAGTGGGTTCCAGGTGTCGTCTGAAGGAAAACCGCATATGGGCATATTCCACGTCATGTCTACATGGTTCGTTGCTCACCATGAAGGAAGAAACGAATTATGTGTGTGGTTATGCACGTGGAAACCAAAATCAAGAGGTAGACTTCTAGTAGGACTGTCTCAGTCCAACTGTCTACAGCAAAAGTACGCAGCCTTCAATAAGAGTTTTAATTTGAATAGGAGTGGGAAAGACAGTAATCCCTATGTTATCTCAAGTTCTGTTATGTAATTTCATTATAAATATGACTTGGGAGACCAAGCAACGCTGGTTAGATTTTGGTTAGTTTTTGGCTTCTGCCACAGAACCGTGAATACTCTGTTTTAAGTATTTTTCTCCTTTAATGAAAAAGCATCATTCTGCTGCATGAGCTGAGTCGATTTTGAGTTAGAATACGTGCTACCAGGTGGTGGAGGGCCCCTACCTCCTGTGCAGCTCTGTTTTCATAATTTAGATAAGTGTTTTAGCTCTGTTTTCATACGTATTTACTTTCAGTCTTCTGTTTATGTTTCAATTGCATTAGATAGTACAGCCAGACTTGTTTTTGTAATATGAAATAGACTAGTTGCATGATTAATTTAGTCATAACACTCCGGAGGTAGAATGCATATGGTTCAGCTTTGTCCTTTCTTTTCAAGTATGATAATGGCTCTTTAGTTTGATATTGTTCATTGTAGATTAATAGCATTTTTAGTTTAGTTTTAACTCATTGCTTTAACACTTCAAGTTTAGTTGTTGTCCATTGTAGCTTACTTTGTCTTAGTTGATAAATTCAATCTCACAGGCTTAATTATTTACAAAACTTCTTTTGTTCAAAATTCATACTCATACACAATTATCTGGACAGAAGATAGTATTATTATAAGGTCTGGAGTATTTTGCAGCTTCTTTATCATTTCACAAACAAGCCTCTTTCTCAAAGACTCTTTTTGAAAGGAAATCTATAACTTTTGAGAAAGGTTTGATGGTGTTAAATTGAGTTTCAAAACAGAAGTAGAAACTAGTTTAGAGTAGAAACTTTACCTTGTTACAAATATTCTTTTCCACATATTTTCCAACAAATATCTATTCATGGATAAAGATGTTGTACATTGTAAGTTATCTGTTTGATTAGTGATTTAGGAGAAAACTTCATTTACACTTAGCTTGTTCATTTCTCAAGTTCATTTCAATTTCATGTTGTGAGTTTACAATAGAGTCATTATCAAGCTTTGTATTTGTTGGTTGCTAGTCATAGTTAGACTCTGTTTTGTTTTAGCATTTGCATTTATTTACCATCATAGTTTAGGCTTCACTCTGTTTTGACCAATAGTTTCCCTTCAGTTAGCACTTAGTTCTTTTCCTTTTCAAAATAAAACTATAAAACCAAAAACATCAGAAAACACTAAACACAACGAAGTAGGAAGAGGTTACTTAGGCACATATGGTGCACTTCACTTCAGCAATTTACTAACCCTGGTTGACAATTAAATGAGCTCAATTTAGGAGACTAGATTGAGACCAACTGGTTGACAATTAAATGAACTCAGTTTAGGAGACTAGATTGAGACCAAACATTTTGGCGCCGTTGCCGGGGAAGTGTAACTAGGTATCCTGATTTCCTACATCCACAAAAACAAAAACAAAAACTTCAATCACCTACCACACCCACTATATCATGTGGTGCAGTAAGAGCCACACATCCACATCATGAATTCATATTTTTGTAGGTAGAAGAAGAGGTGACAAAGCAGGTTGAAGAAATGGATGGAGATGATGACAATGAGGAAGATCCTTTTGGATTTCCTATTCAAGAAACTGGTATCAACATTCAAATGAAGAACATCCATCCATCTGTACTTCCTAATTTCAAATGTATGAGATCAGAAGACCCGGAAACTTTTCTTTTTGAATTTGAAATAATTTGTAGATCTTATGGCTACTCATTGCACATGCAAAAATTGAATTTGTTTCCGGTAACATTGAAGGATAGAGCTCTTAGATGGTTCATGACTTTAAGAACAAATTCTATAAGGACATGGGATGATATGAAAAGAGTATTTTTGGAAAAATATAAAAGTTATTGCATGCACCATGACCTTAGAAATGAAGTCTTTAACATGAACCAAAAAGAGGATGAAAGCCTAGAAGATTTAGTAGAGAGATTTACTTATAATATCAAAAGATCTAAATTGCATAATTTAGGATCAGATGCATTCAAAACTCTCCTACTAAATGCTATAAAGGATGAATGGATTGATCTTCTTAATCTTGTGGGAAAAGGAGATGTTTATCGATTGTCATTTCAAGAAATTTGTGAACTATGCAAGAACATATCAAGAGGAAAAGCAAAGTGTGTAAGGTCTCCTCAACATCCATTTGTGGCAAAAGTAAGTAAGTCAGCATCAAGATTGGTAAGTCAAACCGAACCTAACAATTTGCTAAACATTCTTGGTAATTTAAATGAACAAACTGACATGCTAAGAATGCAAAACAAGCAAAGAGTTGTTTCATTTATATTTTGCCCTAAATGTAGAAAGAAACATACTTTGCATGAATGTCCACTTGATAACATTAAAATGTGTAAAATTTGTGCAGGATCACATACTACTGAAGATTGCCCATCATTACCAGGGTTGAAGGCAATTTACTAGAAGGATAATGGAGCAAATCAAGCACAAGAGCAACTTTGTTATGTAGCTCCAAGAGGACTATGGCAGCCTTATCAACCCAATATGATGCAATATCCTTATGCACAATTTCAAGGTTATGCACAACAACCTCAAGGTAATTGGAGAACACCCTTGCCTTGGCAACCTTGGCCATCTCAATCCCAACCTCAAAATCAACCTTGGAAACCTTGGCCATCTCAATCCCAACCTCAAAATCAACCTTGGAAACCTTGGCCATCTCAATCCCAACCTCAAAACCAACCTTGCAAACCTTGGCCATCTCAATCCCAACCTCAAAACCAATCTTGGCAACAAAGTTGGCAAAGGCCCTATAAAGGAAATCCACCATATCCTCAATCTTTCCCTCTTTATCCTCAATACCATCATAAATGTTATCCATACCATTTGCCTCAACCACAACATCAATATCACCCTCATTTTACCTCAATTCAACCTTTTCCATTACCATCCACACAAGCACCCCAAAGATTCCCCACTTCACTACCTCCACAACCATTTCATATCCCCAACAATAAAACACCTCAATCAACTTACAAATCTGAGGTATTGCAAAATGATTCACCAGCTGTCATTGAAGAACAACAACCAGCAGAAGAAGACTCAGATGAGGTCCAAGAATCATGGATGTCTATTGATAAAGAGGAGATATTGGAACCAGAGATTGAAAAGTCTCATGCATGCCTATCACTAGATTCTATGAATGAAGATCATATCTCCGAAGACTTGCATTTCATGATAGAGGAAAGACAAGGAAGACAAGATTACATTGAATCTTGGTTCAATTCAGTCATTGGATTCCAATGCTCAATTATTCAATATCTTCTGACATCATCTAAATCAAGATAGTTGGCATCTCATATACTGGTACATATCAAAGAGTATCTTTCAAACCTGCATATGAGTTTATCTATCATCTTGTTACAAACATGGTTCCATTGGAAGTATTCATATACTTGAACAAGATTTTCTTTTTCAAGTAGAGTAGGAAATAAAAAAAAAGAAAAAAAAAAAAGAAAAAAAGAAAAGAAAAAAAAGAGTAAAGAGAAAAATAAGTCCTATTGTGAAAACCAGCTTGCTGGCGCAATTGGACATGAGCTTTGTCTGAAAACCAGGCAACTGGCGGGCAAAGTTCACAATAAAGTTCTGCAAATTCATGATGATTTCAATCTTTCATGGTTCTTCAAATCATTCTTGGTTCTATGCTCGAGTTGGATGATGTGGAATTCCTTAAGGTCCACCTTCCAACAGATCTTGTCCCATCGACCTCAACACTTTATCTTGGATCAAGATTAGAGATTATTTGAAGTGCCTTGGAGCTTGCATTCATCAATGGCAAGCCTCCTTGTTGATAACAATGGGAATACAACAATGTCTCTTGATTGTCAAATCTTGCAGGTGACTCGACTTCGACACATTCATTCGTCCCTGTCAAGATGCACTGAGGTACCTTGACACTCATTTACATTATCGGTGAGTTGTCTCGCATTGGTTAATGATTTTCATTATTGATCGTTAATCCAATGATTTCTTCCCATGCTCGACTTCGACACATTTATTCGCATGGTAAGAATTGTACCATGAATGTTGGCTTTGATGAAGACTAATGGTTTTATGGAATCAACAACAACTTGCAGCAGTGAATTTCATTAGTTTCTTGTAGCAGCATGTTCATCTTTTTGTCAATTCAATGACAGCTACGGAAAGTGGCAGTTTCTGCAGCCATTGTTGTAGCAGCCTGTTTTCGTCTTTTTGCAACTTTTTCCAGAAGGCAGTTTTGGCGCAAGTATTGCAAGAGACTGGAGCAGAAATAAAAAATTCTGAGCTTCTGGGTTTTCTCAGAATATGATAAATTGAATTAGGACAGATTTGAGTGTTTTTGCACAGCAGCACCTTTTCTTCATCAAAATGAAATTCTGGAAGCATGTGGCAGTAGAGAAGGTAAAAATACACAGTTTCCCATTGGAATCACTCAATTTGGCCTTAAAATGAGTCTGTGGCGTACTTTTTTGTAGCAACATTGGGCAGAATGAAGGGTGAAACAGGGCAGAAATTGATTTTATCATAACTTTCAAACCGTGCATCCGTTGGTCCTGAAATTTTTATGGTAAATGCATTGAGGTAGGGTGAATAAACACAGAAAATTTCAGAAAATTTCAGTGTGTATTTTTCAAGAATTTGGCCACTTTCACCTACAGCCATTTCTCATTTTTCGGGAGATCCGTGCAACCAATGGCAAAAATTTTTCGTCAGAAGATGCATAATAATATTGGTAATAACCTCAGAAAATTTCAGGGAATTCTGATGTACCATTTGAGATAAATTGCAAAATTCATTTCATTTTACAATTCCACTCCATCCCACTCCACTTTCACTCCATCTCACTCCACTTTCACTCCATCTTACGCCATTTTCATTTCATTTCACAAGTCCTATTCCACTTTCACTCCATTACATTTCACATCCATCTTCCATATTCATACTTCATTTCTTTTTACAGATTGCATGTTGCAGCCACATCTTATTCAGTAGTTCCGACACAATTGTACAACCTACAAAGAGTTTTGAAGACCAACATGCTCAAAGAGGACCAAAGGAACAACATCAAGCACAGCAATTAACAAGGTCAAAATTCTGAGGTAAATTGTGAAAATTATTTTAATAGCAAAAAGTCAAAACATGAAATAGATACAATGTGTATAATCATATGTTTCCTAAAAACAACCTATCATTCGAATTGATTAGCCATATCCCTTATCCAACATTCCATATTTCACCACAAGGTCATCATAAATTCTCCATCAGATCCATAGCCACTTCATTTTCCCTTATAGCTTAATTACCTCCATCCATTCACTTCCATTACACTTTGTAGCCAATCCATCTCTAAGTGCAGAAAGGTAATTCTAAGGGTGAAGCATCATTCTTCAACTAATCCATCTTCAGACACAAAGATACAGTTTCAAAATAAAGCATCATACTCTGTAGTCAATCTAGCTTCAAGCATAGAAAAGTAATTCTGAAAGGAAGATAATCTGCACAAAGGAGGAATGTGGCTAATTGTCAGGACAGAATCAGTTGAAGTCAAGTATTTGGAAGGATATCCATAATTCAAGGAGCTACTACAATAAGAAGGGAGGCTAAACTTTATAGAGAAATTTGATGGCTTCCATAAGGAGATTACACAATCTTTTGTCAAATCTTTTGATGGAGCAGAAGAAGAGAAACTGACATGGTTATTAAAAATAAAATTGACACTCCACTACAAGAGGAAGATGAAGAACTAATTTCTGAAAAGAGATTAGGGCCAAAAGAAGCAGAAAGAAAAATTTGGATGTTTCAGAGTACATGGAATAAGTTTTGATGAAATTGCATGAGGACATGCAATAGTCTTGCAGTGGGGTTATGTTGAGCCTCAAAATTGTGCTTTCTTTCATTCCACTTTACCTCATTTCATCATTATTTTATCACTTCATAAGCCTAAAATCAATGAAGAATGATTAGGATTGCTTAAAGGTTACATGCAATTGATTAACATATTGTATTTTCATGATTTTTGCTATTTTAACAATTTTCTGCAAACTAGCTACAGAATACAGGCATTCCGTAGCTGACCGGCGATTCTGCAGCTGTTTTACAGTTTGAGTGGGTTCCAGGTGTCGTCTCAAAGAATGGCGCATATGGGAAAATTCCAGACTTCATCCACATCATTCCTTGCTCCCTACAAAGTCTGAGCACAATTCTACAGGTGGTTAAGCACGTGGGAATCAAACTAGGAAGTAGACTCCTAACAGGACAAGAACAGTCCAGATTCTGTTACGTGATCATGATCAGAGTCCTAGTTTGGTTTCTATTAGGAAAGAAACTTATCCCTTTATTTTCTCCAGTTCTGTTATGTAATTTTATTATAAATATGACTTGGGAGACCAAGCAACGCTGGTTAGATTTTGGTTAGTTTTTGGCTTCTGCCACAGAACCGTGAATACTCTGTTTTTCAGTCTTTTTCTCTTTCAATGAAAGAAACAGCATTTCTGTGAACGTGTTGAGTTAGATTGCGTGCTACCAGGTGGTGGAGGGCCCCTACCTCCTGAGTGGCTTCGTTTTCACCATTTAGATAAGTATTTTAACTCTGTTTTCACAGTTTAGATGAGTATTTTAATTGTGTTTTCATTTATAATTTAGACAAGCTTCTACAGTTTAGGATTATCATTGATTTCATTAAAATATCACAGCTAGACTTGTTCTAATCATCTCTTCCAAAATACCATTACGATGAATGAGAAATAGCTGTGATTTTGTAGGCTTTAGTTACATTTTCTTTTGTTAATTATCATAGTGAGAATTGTATGGACTGTGTAATTTCATAGATTAATGGCATGTGAATTTCAATAGAATACTCCGAAGGTAGAATGCATGTGGTTCAGCTTTGTCCTTTCTTTTCAAGTTTGATAATGGCATCAACTCTGTTTACTGTGTTTTAAGTAGATTAGTGGCACACTAGCTTAGTTTTAGTTCATTTTGTTTCAAGATAGATTAATAGCATTCTAGCTTAGTTGTAGTCACTATATTTTCAGATTGATAGATTTCACTCTCACCTAGTGTTATCCGTTGGATTTTAAGTAGTAATAACTGTTAACATTAAAACTCATAGCCTTCATTATTTACAAAACTTACTTTTGTTCTGAATCTATATTGATATATCATCACATGAACAGAGGTCAGTCATATTAGTTTAAGGCTTTGATTTTCTTGCAAATCTTTTATGAATTCACCAATAGCCTTTTTCCCAAACATTATTCTAGAAAATCTCTAAATTTCTGAATAAGGCTTAGTAGTGATAAATCAAGTTGCAGAATAGAATAACTTCAGCATCATAGGTTAATTTAGATTTTTGTAATATTATGAGTTGATTGTTTAGTTAGGAGAACTTCATTTACACTTAGCATTCCATTTCTCAAGTTCATTTCAAGTTCATGTTGTGATTTGTTTCTTTGCCATAGAGTCATTATCAAGCTTTGTATTTGTTGTTTGCTAGTCATAGTTTAGGTTTGATTCTGTTTCAGCATTTGCATTTGTTTACCATCATAGTTTAGGCTTCACTCTGTTTTGACCAATAGTTTCCCTTCATTAGCACTTAGTTCTTTTCCTTTTCAAAATAAAATCACAAAACCAAAAACATCATAAAAACACTAAACACAACGAAGTAGGAAGAGGTTACTTAGGCACATATAGTGCACCACACTTCAGCAGTTTACTGACCCTGGTTGACAATTAAATGAGCTCAATTTAGGAGACTAGGTTGAGACACAACAGATGGAAATCTTGCCTCAATACCATAGACTAATTCATATGGACTGGTCCCAATTGATTTCTTAGTTGTAAGTCTGTCTGCCCACAATGCATTGGTAAGTTTCTTATGCCAATTCTTTTTATTCTCTTCCAATAATTTTTTAATGATATTAATAAGGCTTTTATTGGAAGATTCTGCCAGTTCATTACCCTGAGGATAATAGGCTGTTGAATGGCCTAAAGTGATGTGATATTTATTGCAGAAACTAATCATTTTCTTAGACTTAAACGTAGTAGCATTATCTGTTATAATTTTTTCGGGACAGCCAAATCTTGAAAGTATATTGGTTTCTAAGAACCCTATAATTACAGAATCATTGGCTTGTCTGCATGGGATAGCTTCAATCCATTTAGTAAAGTAATCTGTGGCAGTAAGGATCCATCTGTGTTGCCCAGAAGAAGGAGGATGGATTTCTCTAATAAAATCCAGTCCCCATTGTTGAAAGGGTCTCTCGGTGGAAATTGGTTTTAATGGTAAAGGAAGTAATTTCCTCTTGCCTTCAAAGATCTGACACTTATGACAAGAAGTTACAAATTTCTTAACATCTAAAAACAAGGTTGGCCAGTAAAAACCAGCCCTTAAGATTTTATCTGCAGTTGACTTCCAGTAGAGGTGTCCACCACAATCTCCTGCATGAAATTCATTAAGAACCTTGTCAGTTTCATCTTTCAGTAAACAATTTAACAGAATTCCATCATGATTCTTCCAAAAAAGAGCACTATCTAAACTACAGTATTTTAAATATGTCATTTTCAAAAACCTTTGTTTCGTTCTGGACAACCCTGGAGGAGCTTACAGGTTTAATAAAACATAAATGATATTAGTGTACCAGGGTGAGTCTAAAAAGGCTTGACTAATTTGTGGAGTCGCCATCTCCTGTTCGTCATCCAGCTCGTTAATATCTAGGGCTTGGCAATTTGTTTCAGTCATGAGTTGAACCAAACCTTGACCTTTTATGAGTTTTGTTGGTTTAATTTCAATATCATATTCTAATATGGTAGCTATCCACTTACCTCTTTTGCCTTCAATACCATCTTGAGTTAAGATGTCTTTAACGACAGCATTAGGTACATAAGCTATCACATGAGAATACAATATATAAACTCTGAAATCTTTAATTGCTTTCACAAGTGAAAAAGCCTGTTTCTCCATGATATTGTATTTCAAAGATGCATCTCTAAGTGTTTTACTAAAAAAGGCTATTGGTTTTTCACATCCTTGATCATCCTTTTGTAATAAAACAACTGCAACTGTATGTTCAGAAGCAAATGAAAAATAATGAAATCTCTATCAAATTTTGGACTGGTAAGAACTGGTGTTCTGGTTAAAGCCATTTTGATTTCTTCAAATGATTGCTTAGCTTCCACAGTCCAGTCAATGCTTGAATCTTTTCTCAACATGTTAGTAAGTAGGCTAAGTAATTCAGCTAAACTAGAAATTAATCTTCTCAAGAAATTGATCTTTCCTATGAAAGCTTGAAGTTCTTTAATGTTTCTGGGATGAGGTATCTGCAAAATTGCTTGTATTCTTTCAGGATCAATTCTAATGCCATCTTTAGAAATAATGTGACCTAGGAGTTTTCCTTCTTCAAGACCAAACAATGACTTTTTCGGATTTAAAGAAATACCAAACTTCCTGCATTTTATAAACACTTGCCTTAGATGATCTAAATGTTGCTGATCTATTTTGGAAAAAACAGTTAAATCATCTAGATAAATAACCAGAAAATTATGAATTTCTTTAGCAAAGGCAATGTCCATTGCTCTTTGGAAGGTGGCCCCTGCGTTTTTGAGTCCAAAAGGCATCTTGACATATTTAAAAGTACCCCATGGTGTTGTAAATGCTGTTTTGTCTTGATCATCAGGATTAACCAGAATCTGGTTATACCCTGAAAATCCATCCAGAAGAGAAATCCTTGAAGATCCTACTACCCTTTGTAGGATATGGTCCATTTTAGGCAAAGGATAGTTATCTTTTAAAGAAAATTTGTTTAAATTTCTCAAATCGACACACAGTCTAATCTCTCCAGTCTTTTTCCTTGTTGGTACTAGATTAGAAACCCATTCAGAGAACCTAATAGGAGCTATAATTCCTGCTTCATACATTCTTTTAATTTCTTTCTCAATGGAAGGTAGTAAAACAGGATTGATCCTTCTAAGTTTCTGTTTGAAAGGTTTCTGATCTGGTTTCAAAGGTATTGTATGTTGAATGATTGATGTATCATATGATTTCAGATCTTCATAACTCCAGGCAAAAACATCTTGGAATTCTTTTAAAAGTTCAACATATTTAACCTTTTGATCTTCTGGTAGAGATTTAGATAGTTTAACCATCTTGGGATTTCCTTCAGTTCCCAAATTGACTTCTTCGATATCAGCTTTTACAGGTTCCATTTTGGGTTTTAAGGGAATGTCATTTGAGTCAAAAAGATCTTCTAAAGGAGTTAATCCTTTAGGTAAATGATTATCTTTTAGATTGATAAATTCAGATTCATCTTCTATGATCTCATCCATTCCCATTTGTTTTAAATCCTGTATATCTTTTTCAGTGAAGGTGGTTGGGTGAAGCATGTGAATTGCAGTCTCTTCAGAAATATCTGTTTCTTGTTTGTCCATTTTTTCAGATTCATTGATTGTTGTGTCTTCATCTATGCTACTGTTAGAGAACTCATTTTCTAAAGTCAAAAAATTATTGATCTGACTATTATTTACAAACACTTGCTAATTCATGAGATTGTCCGGTATAGTAGGTCTATGTCTAATCTCAGCTGTGAACTGATGATTAGGTCCAAAAGGTTACTTATAGGTGCTAGCGAACATTGCAAGACTGTGAGCATGCAAATTTTGTTCTCTAGGAATTTTGGCAAGTTGAGCTTGTAGAAAAGTGTTGAGAATTTCCACAACTGTTTCTCTGTATTGTTTCAATCTAGGGTCTTTTGTTGAACATTCACCGTTGATTTGTTGAATAATTAACTCAGAGTCTCCTATGATTGATACTCTAATTGCTCCTAACTTTTTGACTGTTTAAGCCCTAGCAAAAGGGCTTCGTACTCTGCCATGTTGTTAGTGCATCTAAAATTAAATCTATAAGCATGACCTTCGGCATGATCATTTTCAAAATTATGTAACCAAATTCCAGCCCCTGCTCCTAATTTATTTACCGAACCATCAAATTCTAAATGCCACAGAATTTCATGTTCATAATCTTCATCAATTGTTTTAACATGTTTCTTAACAGGAGGCTTTGGTATTTCAATTTTTTCTGGTATTTCTTGATTGTCTGTTGTTTCTTTGTTTTCA